>NC_069402.1:23907168-24009668 GCF_026875155.1 Cherax quadricarinatus
TGATTCACCTCATCTTTCATAGACCCATCTGCTGACACGTCCTCTCCCAAATATCTGAATACATTTACCTCCTCCATACTCTCTCCCTCCAACATGATATCCAGTCTTTCATCACCTAATCTTTTTGTTATCCTCATAACCTTACTCTTTCCTATATTCACTTTTAATTTTCTTCTTTTACGTACTCTACCAAATTCATCCACCAACCTCTGCAACTTCTCTTCAGAATCTCCCACGAGCACAGTGTCATCAGCAAAAAGCAACTGTGACAACTCCCACTTTGTGTTTGATTCTTTATCTTTTAACTCCACACCTCTTGCCAAGACCCTCGCATTCACTTCTCTTACAACCTCATCCATAAATATATTGAACAACCACGGTGACATCACACATCCTTGTCTAAAGCCTACTTTAACTGGGAAATAACCTCCCTCTCTCCTACATACTCTACCCTGTGCCTCACTATCCTCGTGAAATGTAACATCCCCACCCCACAGTACTTCACACTTCCACCACTTCTTAAAAGATCTGTTAACAGGTTGATATCTGTTGGTTGTTGATACGATGTTCTCTTACTACACCCGCCTCGCCCATGCTTTTCACTTGGTTTATTTTAATCTTGCTCCCATTTTTTTCCCAGTTCAACTTTTCTGCCTGGAACAATATTGCCATCGTTCTCAGATGTCTCAATCTGCATCACAACACAAGAGTTTGAGACGGATGTTCAGCCTCTCAGACACAAGATGTATTGTTATTGTACAGAGATCGGTAGTGGGCCAAGGCTATACTGTGTGTGTGTGTGTGTGTGTGTGTGTGTGTGTGTGTGTGTGTGTGTGTGTGTGTGTGTGTGTGTGTGTGTGTGTGTGTGTGTTCTGGCAGCCTCACTCGGCTGCTGGTGTCAGAGTGAGAGTGAGAATGAGTACGTGTATAGTTTACCTACAGCCTTAAATGATCATCATGTAGTCGATAGGATTTAAACCTAATAAACTCGCTGAGGTCATCTAACGAGAAACACTGAGCACAATAGGTATTTCCAAATTTACAATCCCACTGCAAAAACGTTTACAGTCCCACTGCAAAAACGTTTACAATCCCACTGCAGAAATGTTTACTATCCCACTGCAGAAATGTTTACAGTCCCACTGCAGAAAATGTTACAATCCCACTGCAGAAATGTTTACAATCCCACTGCAGAAACGTTGACAGTCCCACTAGAAACGTTTACAATCCCACTGCAGAAACGTTTACAATCCCACTCCAGAAACTTTTACAATCCCACTGCAGAAACGTTTACAATCCCACTGCAGAAACGTCATCATTCAGTCGAGGTTAAACTAATATATAAAACTTCAAAAGCTCTCAAATCTAAATTATTATGTCTTAACATCTCGATAGTGTGTACACACTGTGTGTCTGAGTTATAACGTGTAGATGGTGTGTACACACTGTATGCGTCTTACTTATATCATGTAGATGGAGTATACACACAGTGTGTATCTGAGTTATAACGTGTAGATGGTGTGTACACACTGTGTGTGATCATTAGTCTAAGAGTGACTACTGAAGACGGTACTTTGGTTGGACAAACAACTTTCTTGTTGGTTATCATCAGCACTTACAGATTCTAGTTTCAAAATATATCCGCCGTATCTGGTACTGTTCCATTAGAACACTTCAACTGGTACAGTAGGTAGTAGCAACAATAAACCTGTGTGTGGTCTGTTGTATTAACTTGGTATTTTCACGAAAGACCTCTAAGTTTCTCGAGTATTTTGTATATCGTAATCATGTCTTAATTGAGTCTTTAATGAGAGTCCTGAAGGTTATTCTTGGATTTGCTAGCCATGTGTGTGCTGTCGAAGTCGTGGTGTTGGTGTGCTTTTCAGATGTGTTCGATGTGATGTTTACTCCCAGATGCTTTTCTTTCGCTGATACCTACAGCTTCTGGCACCTCAGTCAGTCTTCGGTCTCTCCTCACCTTCACCAAGTTTAATAATGTGGTACAAATGTGAAATAAACTTGAGTAGTCACCTGTTTGACCAACCTTGTAACCTGTGTGAAACATCCTGCAGGTCCTCCTTGTTTTTTCTTTATTGTTCTCAATAGTTTCACGCTATTTGCTAACAAACATAAGATTAATTTTCGTCTGACAGGTCATTTACGTATATAAGGAAGAGTAGTGGTCGTGGTATCGGTCCTTGAAGGACACAACAGTTTATCCTCATCCAACCTAACTCACTTCCTTCTCGACTTTGTCTTGTCTTTAACGTATTCTTTGATTCACTGCATTTTCCTGTCACTCTTGCTGTCTCGTCCAGCGTGTGGATCAATCTGGATCAGTCCATAAAGATGACAGTCTGTCCAGCCTTGTTTTTGTTTTAATTTATGTCAATATCCCTGTCAAGAGAACTCCGGTAGATTTGTTAGCCACGATCTTCCATCTCGTAATCTATGATGGATTTTATCACTGAAATTCCTCCACTCCAGAGTCTTCAGTGTCCTCCTCATGAAAGTCTGCACATCAGTGATCCCGTCATGTTGTTCAGACCTTCCTGTCTGTCACCCTTGTTAAGCATAACGATTTCACTAGCCAACTTCCAACCATTCATCAGTTGTCATATTTGTAACCAATTGTGGTAAATCATGGCTCTGAGCTCACACATTGGCTCACCTAATTCCTGTATTGCCCATATTGGTACGTCCTCACGCACTGTTACTTTACCTATGTCCACCTCCTTTAATATCTTACTTCCTCATTTGTTTTATATTTATATTACAATGTAGATTGATCTGCCCTTGTTGCTGTTACCTGCCGTTATTTTTCGTTTCTTCGTAAACACTTCCCCGGCCTGCTTTATGAGTAGTTCTCAGCATACCTCACTGGCTTTACTCACACTAGTTCTTTCTTCACTACTGCCGTCTTATGTAAGCAGTTCTTCAGTACTGTCTTCTACTAGCAGCAGTTCTTTAGTACTATCTTGTACTAGAAAGAGTTCTTCAGTACTCTCTTGTACTAGCAGCAGTTCTTTAGTACTATCTAGTACTAGAAAGAGTTCTTCAGTACTATCTTGTACTAGCAGCAGTTCTTCAGTACTGTCTTGTACTAGCAGCAGTTCTTCAGTACTATCTTGTACTGTAGTGTGAATGTAAATGGTTCATGTCGGACCGGAACGTCGTACACTTCTCTCTCCTATGTGCGGGTTGTGTATTGTTCCAGTCATTGTGCCTTGTTGTCCTTCAACTATAATCCTTCCTCCTTCAGTATTATCACTTGCTCTTCCACTGTTATGGTCCTTCTTGTGTTTCTTTTAAGCATCTGTCCTTTTAGTCTTCTCTGTTGAGTTACTTTTCATATTCTCTCTCAATTTACCTTCGTAATCTTGTATCCATTTCTGGCTCCTCAGCCTGTTTTTTGATAGCCTCGTCGAGTCACTCATGATAAACTTACTTCCTGTCTTCTCTTTCTGTCTTCTATCCTCCGTGTTCTGTATTTCTTCCATTCTTCTGGTCCTTCTCTTTACATGTACATCTAGTTGAACCATAGTCGCTATATTTTTCCCCTCACGTGAGGGTGGGGGGGACTTCACTTTACCCCACCAGGAGGGTGAGAAGAACCTCACTTGGGGAGAGAGGGGAGCGTTTGGGTTGGGGAGGGAGAGGAGTGGTTGGGTGGGGAGGGAGAGGAGTGTTTGGGTGGGGGGAGGGAGAGGAGTGTTTGGGTGGGGGAGGGAGAGGAGTGTTTGGGTGGGGGGAGGGAGAGGAGTGTTTGGGTGGGGGAGGGAGAGGAGTGTTTGGTTGGGGGAGGGAGAGGAGTGTTTGGGTGGGGGAGGGAGAGGAGTGTTTGGGTGGGGGAGGGAGGAGAGTGTTTGGGTAAGGAAGGGTGGGGAGTATTTGGGTGGGGGAGGGAGGGGAATTGTTATAATGTCTATCATCCAAGTGACCTTGTTACAATGTCTATCCTAGTAACCTTGTTATAATGTCTATCATCATAGTAACCTCGTTATAATGTCTATCATCCTAGTAACCTTGTTATAATGTCACCCTAGTAACCTTGTTATAATGTCTATCATCATAGTAACCTTGTTATAATGTCACCCTAGTAACCTTGTTATAATGTCTATCATCCTAGTAACCTTGTTATAATGTCACCCTAGTAACCTTGTTATAATGTCACCCTAGTAACCTTGTTATAATGTCTATCATCCTAGTAACCTTGTTATAATGTCTGTCATCCTAGTAACCTTGTTATATTGCCTATCATCCTAGTAACCTTGTTATAATGTCTATCATCCTAGTAACCTTGTTATAATGTCTATCATCCTAGTAACCTTGTTATAATGCCTATCATCCTAGTAACCTTGTTATAATGCCTATCATCCTAGTAACCTTGTTATAATGTCTATCCTAGTAACCTTGTTATAATGTCTATCCTAGTAACCTTGTTATAATGTCTATCATCCTAGTAACCTTGTTATAATGTCTATCATCCTAGTAATCTTGTTATAATGCCTATCATCCTAATAACCTTGTTATAATGTATATCATCCTAGTAACCTTGTTATAATGTCTATCATCCTAGTAACCTTGTTATAATGTCTATCATCCTAGTAACCTTGTTATAATACCTATCCTAGTAACCTTGTTATAATGTCTATCATCCTAGTAACCTTGTTATAATGCTTATCATCCTAGTAACTTTGTTACAGTGTCTATCCTAGTAACCTTGTTATAATGCCTATCATCCTAGTAACCTTGTTATAATGTCTATCAACGTAGTAACCTTGTTATAATGTCTATAATCCTAGTAACCTTGTTATAATGCCTATCATTCTAGTAACCTTGTTATAATGTCTATCATCCTAGTAACCTTGTTATAATGTCTATCATCCTAGTAACCTTGTTATAATGTCTATCATCCTAGTAACCTTGTTATAATGTCTATCCTAGTAACCTTGTTATAATGTCTATCATAACTAGAGCAATACTGCACTTGGTCAACTTAGGTTGCTAGGATACCTAACAAGAGTCTTCAAACCATTATTACACTTCGTTAAGTTGTTTAGTAAAGTAATAAGTTGATAAATGTTGCATAAGTGGTTTATCACTATCAGTTACTGTACCTGTTATTGCACTCTTGTGAGTGCATTTTGCACTGCCGCGCCTTCCACTCTAACATGTCTTATTTCACTGTTGTATCCAGCACCTCACGTATTCTCCAGATATAAACTAAAGTGATAAATAAGACATTTGTGTATCAGTATGCTGGAAACGTTTCGCCAGCCTGTGGCTTCTTCAGTCCAATGTAGAGAAGCAGTTGACGAGGAGGAGTGTGAGGTGATCGGTCCCTCAGCCTGGAGTCGATGTGTTTAGACTATCAGTCTTGATGGACTGAATACATGGACTGTTTACCTCACACTCCTCATCTTCCTCCGTTTCTCTGCATTAGACTGAAGAAGCCATTGGCTGGCGAAACGTTTCCAGAGTGAAGATATCCAGATATTGCACAAGTATCTTGGTAAGGTTTGTCAGGTAAAGTGTTTCCTGACGCGAGACTTAGTCGTACGATGACCCACAACTGGAGCTTTTGGTCATTGACCCAGGCCTTCCGCTGGCTTACAGGTCCTCCCCTTTAAAATTTATGGTCATATATATATAATCTTTATCAACTTTGTGCCTTTTCTAACTAGTTTATTCATCAGGTATGATGTGTCTTGCCAGTGGTGCAGGAAGTACAGTCTATGTTGTGTGTCTTGCCAGTGGTGTAGGAAGTACACTCTGTGTCTTGCCAGTGGTGTAGGAAGTACAGTCTATGTTGTGTGTCTTGCCAGTGGTGTAGGAAGTACAGTCTATGTTGTGTGTCTTGCCAGTGGTGTAGGAAGTACAGTCTATGTTGTGTGTCTTGCCAGTGGTGTAGGAAGTACAGTCTATGTTGTGTGTCTTGCCAGTGGTGTAGGAAGTACACTCTGTGTCTTGCCAGTGGTGTAGGAAGTACAGTCTATGTTGTGTGTCTTGCCAGTGGTGTAGGAAGTACAGTCTATGTTGTGTGTCTTGCCAGTGGTGTAGGAAGTACAGTCTATGTTGTGTGTCTTGCCAGTGGTGTAGGAAGTACAGTCTATGTTGTGTGTCTTGCCAGTGGTGTAGGAAGTACAGTCTATGTTGTGTGTCTTGCCAGTGGTGTAGGAAGTACACTCCGTGTCTTGCCAGTGGTGTAGGAAGTACACTCTGTGTCTTGCCAGTGGTGTAGGAAGTACACTCTGTGTCTTGCCAGTGGTGTAGGAAGTACACTCTGTGTCTTGCCAGTGGTGTAGGAAGTACACTCCGTGTCTTGCCAGTGGTGTAGGAAGTACACTCTGTGTCTTGCCAGTGATGTAGGAAGTACACTCCGTGTCTTGCCAGTGGTGCAGGAAGTACAGTCTATGTTGTGTGTCTTGCCAGTGGTGTAGGAAGTACACTCTGTGTCTTGCCAGTGGTGTAGGAAGTACACTCTGTGTCTTGCCAGTGGTGTAGGAAGTACACTCCGTGTCTTGCCAGTGGTGTAGGAAGTACAGTCTATGATGTGTGTCTTGCCATTGGTGCAGGAAGTACAGTCTATGATGTGTGTCTTGCCAGTGGTGCGGGGAGTGCAGTCTATGTTGTGTGTCTTGCCAGTGGTGCGGGAAGTACAGTCTATGTTGTGTGTCTTGCCAGTGGTGCGGGAAGTACAGTCTATGTTGTGTGTCTTGCCAGTGGTGCGGGAAGTACAGTCTATGTTGTGTGTCTTGCCAGTGGTGCAGGAAATACAGTCTATGTTGTGTGTCTTGCCAGTGGTGCAGGAAGTACAGTCTATGTTGTGTGTCTTGCCAGTGGTGCGGGAAGTACAGTCTATGTTGTGTGTCTTGCCAGTGGTGCAGGAAGTACAGTCTATGATGTGTGTCTTGCCAGTGGTGCAGGAAGTACAGTCTATGTTGTGTGTCTTGCCAGTGGTGCAGGAAGTACAGTCTATGTTGTGTGTCTTGCCAGTGGTGCAGGAAGTACAGTCTATGTTGTATGTCTTGCCAGTGGTGCAGGAAGTACAGTCTATGTTGTGTGTCTTGCCAGTGGTGCGGGAAGTACAGTCTATGTTGTGTGTCTTGCCAGTGGTGCAGGAAGTACAGTCTATGTTGTGTGTCTTGCCAGTGCTGTAGGAAGTACACTCTGTGTCTTGCCAGTGGTGTAGGAAGTACACTGTGTCTTGCCAGTGTAGGAAGTACACTCTGTCTTGCCAGTGGTGCAGGAAGTACAGTCTATGTTGTGCGTCTTGCCAGTGGTGCAGGAAGTACAGTCTATGTTGTGTGTCTTGCCAGTGGTGCAGGAAGTACAGTCTATGATGTGTGTCTTGCCAGTTGTGTAGGAAGTACACTCTGTGTCTTGCCAGTGGTGTAGGAAGTACACTCCGTGTCTTGCCAGTGGTGCAGGAAGTACAGTCTATGTTGTGCGTCTTGCCAGTGGTGCAGGAAGTACAGTCTATGTTGTGCGTCTTGCCAGTGGTGCAGGAAGTACAGTTTATGTTGTGTGTCTTGCCAGTGGTGTAGGAAGTACACTCTGTGTCTTGCCAGTGGTGTAGGAAGTACACTCCGTGTCTTGCCAGTGGTGCGGGAAGTACAGTCTATGTTGTGTGTCTTGCCAGTTGTGTAGGAAGTACACTCTGTGTCTTGCCAGTGGTGTAGGAAGTACACTCTGTGTCTTGCCAGTGGTGTAGGAAGTACACTCCGTGTCTTGCCAGTGGTGTAGGAAGTACACTCTGTGTCTTGCCAGTGGTGTAGGAAGTACACTCTGTGTCTTGCCAGTGGTGTAGGAAGTACACTCCGTGTCTTGCCAGTGGTGTAGGAAGTACACTCTGTGTCTTGCCAGTGGTGTAGGAAGTACACTGTGTCTTGCCAGTGGTGTAGGAAGTACACTCTGTGTCTTGCCAGTGGTGTAGGAAGTAAACTCTGTGTCTTGCCAGTGGTGTAGGAAGTAAACTCTGTGTCTTGCCAGTGGTGTAGGAAGTAAACTCTGTGTCTTGCCAGTGGTGTAGGAAGTACACTCTGTGTCTTGCCAGTGGTGTAGGAAGTAAACTCTGTGTCTTGCCAGTGGTGTAGGAAGTAAACTCTGTGTCTTGCCAGTGGTGTAGGAAGTACACTCCGTGTCTTGCCAGTGGTGTAGGAAGTAAACTCTGTGTCTTGCCAGTGGTGTAGGAAGTACACTCCGTGTCTTGCCAGTGGTGTAGGAAGTACACTCCGTGTCTTGCCAGTGGTGTAGGAAGTACACTCTGTGTCTTGCCAGTGGTGTAGGAAGTTCAGTCTGAGGGCAGACAGGTGTTCCAATAATATCTGTGTTTGGATAGATGTGGAAATTGAAGAATAGAGAGATAGACAGTATATTAAGCTATATGATATCTCAGTATATCTTATTAGTGAAAATAAGATACCAGACAGGTTAAGCAAATTTCCTGAACTTGCTTCCAACAGTTAAGTCAACTGTAGATATACATTCAGATGTGCTACCATCCACAGGATGGATATCAAGTGGTCAGTAAACTAGCCGCTAAGTTTGGAGACTGAAAGTTCTCTCTAAGTTATCTTGAGCTTCATGTTGGTCTTAAAGTTCTGAATCCAGAGTACACTAACACTGACGTCTCTTGTATTGACGCTTCTTGTTATCCAACCTGCTACTACAGACGAGCCTGGCCCATGGCCGGGCTCAGGGAGTAGATTAACTCTTGAAACTTCAAAGGTATATCATCCTCTGCCGATACTATTAATTTATTATTATTATTATTTTATTATTTATTATTATTAATTTTATTAGTATTATTTTATCATTATTTATTATTATTTTATTATTACTATTTTTATTAGTATTACTATTTTATCATTATTTATTATTATTATATTCATGGGATATAGGAGGGCAGCTCTAAATACTTGGATCAAAAACTCTTCCCCAGCACGACAATATCTCCCTCCATACCCAGGAAGCTGATGATAACTGTCTTGTCTACTACATAACTGTAGTGTGACACCTGTAGTGTGACACCTGTAGTGTGACACTTGTAGTGTGACACTTGTAGTGAACCTTACTGAGTGTTGCCAGTGCTCGGTACCAGATAACTTGACACCTGTAGTGTGTCACCTGTAGTGTGACACCTGTAGTGTATCACCTGTAGTGTGACACTTGTAGTGAACCTTACTGAGTGTTGCCAGTGCTCGGTACCAGATAACTTGACACCTGTAGTGTGACACCTGTAGTGTATCACCTCTAGTGTGTCACCTGTAGTGTGACACTTGTAGTGTATCACCTGTAGTGTGTCACCTGTAGTGTGACACTTGTAGTGTATCACCTGTAGTGTGTGACCTGTAGTGTGACACTTGTAGTGTATCACCTGTAGTGTGTGACCTGTAGTGTATCACCTGTAGTGTATCACCTGTAGTGTATCACCTGTAGTGTGTGACCTGTAGTGTGACACTTGTAGTGAACCTTACTGAGTGTTGCCAGTGCTCGGTACCAGATAACTTGACACCTGTAGTGTGTCACCTGTAGTGTGACACCTGTAGTGTGACACCTGTAGTGTCACACTTGTAGTGTGACACTTGTAGTGAACCTTACTGAGTGTTGCCAGTGCTCGGTACCAGATAACTTGACACCTGTAGTGTGTCACCTGTAGTTTGACACCTGTAGTTTGACACCTGTAGTATGATACATGTAGTGTGACACCTGTAGTGTATCACGTGTAGTGTGACACCTGTAGTGTATCACGTGTAGTGTGACACCTGTAGTGTGACACTTGTAGTGTGACACTTGTAGTGAACCTTACTGAGTGTTGCCAGTGCTCGGTACCAGATAACTTGGCACCTGTAGTGTGTCACCTGTAGTGTGACACCTGTAGTGTGTCACCTGTAATGTGTCACCTGTAGTGTGTCACCTGTAGTGTCACCTGTAGTGTGACACTTGTAGTGTGACACTTGTAGTGAACCTTACTGAGTGTTGCCAGTGCTCGGTACCAGATAACTTGACACCTGTAGTGTGACACCTGTAGTGTGACACCTGTAGTGTATCACCTCTAGTGTGTCACCTGTAGTGTGACACTTGTAGTGTATCACCTGTAGTGTGTCACCTGTAGTGCGACACTTGTAGTGTATCACCTGTAGTGTGTGACCTGTAGTGTGATACTTGTAGTGTGTCACCTGTAGTGTGACACTTGTAGTGTGACACTTGTAGTGTGACACTTGTAGTGAACCTTACTGAGTGTTGCCAGTGCTCGGTACCAGATAACTTGACACCTGTAGTGTGTTACCTGTAGTGTATCACCTGTAGTGTGACACTTGTAGTGTGACACTTGTAGTGTGACACTTGTAGTGAACCTTACTGAGTGTTGCCAGTGCTCGGTACCAGATAACTTGGCACCTGTAGTGTGTCACCTGTAGTGTGACACCTGTAGTGTGTCACCTGTAGTGTGTCACCTGTAGTGTCACCTGTAGTGTGACACTTGTAGTGTGACACTTGTAGTGTGACACTTGTAGTGAACCTTACTGAGTGTTGCCAGTGCTCGGTACCAGATAACTTGGCACCTGTAGTGTGACACCTGTAGTGTGTCACCTGTAGTGTGACACTTGTAGTGAACCTTACTGAGTGTTGCCAGTGCTCGGTACCAGATAACTTGACACCTGTAGTGTGTCACCTGTAGTGTGACACTTGTAGTGTGACACTTCTAGTGAACCTTACTGAGTGTTGCCAGTGCTCGGTACCAGATAACTTGACACCTGTAGTGTGTCAACTGTAGTGTGTCACCTGTAGTGTGTCACCTGTAGTGTGACACTTGTAGTGAACCTTACTGAGTGTTGCCAGTGCTCGGTACCAGATAACTTGACACCTGTAGTGTGTCACCTGTAGTGTGACACTTGTAGTGAACCTTACTGAGTGTTGCCAGTGCTCGGTACCAGATAACTTGACACCTGTAGTGTGTCACCTGTAGTGTGACACTTGTAGTGAACCTTACTGAGTGTTGCCAGTGCTCGGTACCAGATAACTTGACACCTGTAGTGTGTCACCTGTAGTGTGACACTTGTAGTGTGACACCTGTAGTGTGACACTTGTAGTGTGACACATGTAGTGTATCACCTGTAGTGTGACACCTGTAGTGTGTCACCTGTAGTGTGACACTTGTAGTGTGACACCTGTAGTGTGACACCTGTAGTGTGACACATGTAGTGAACCTTACTGAGTGTTGCCAGTGCTCGGTACCAGATAACTTGACACCTGCAATGTGTCACCTGTAGTGTGACACCTGTAGTGTGACACATGTAGTGAACCTTACTGAGTGTTGCCAGTGCTCGGTACCAGATAACTTGACACCTGCAATGTGTCACCTGTAGTGTGACAATTGTAGTGTGACACCTGTAGTGTATCACCTGTAGTGTGACACCTGTAGTGTGTCACCTGTAGTGTGACACCTGTAGTGTGACAACTGTAGTGTGACACATGTAGTGAACCTTACTGAGTGTTGCCAGTGCTAGGTACCAGATAACTTGTCACATGTAGTGTGACACCTGTAGTGTATCACCAGAAGTGTGACACCTGTAGTGTGACAACTGTAGTGTGACACCTGTATTGAACCTTACTGAGTGTTGCCAGTGCTCGGTACCAGATAACTTGACACCTGTAGTGTGACACCTGTATTGTGACACTTGTAGTGTGACACCTGTAGTGTGACACTTGTAGTGTGTCACCTGTAGTGTGACACCTGTAGTGTCACCTGTAGTGTGACACTTGTAGTGTGACACCTGTAGTGTGACACATGTAGTGAACCTTACTGAGTGTTGCCAGTGCTCGGTACCAGATAACTTGACACCTGTAGTGTCACCTGTAGTGTCACCTGTAGTGTGACACTTGTAGTGTGACACCTGTACTGTGACACTTGTAGTGTGACACCTGTAGTGTGACACATGTAGTGAACCTTACTGAGTGTTGCCAGTGCTCGGTACCAGATAACTTGACACCTGTAGTGTCACCTGTAGTGTGACACTTGTGTGACACCTGTAGTGTGACACTTGTAGTGTGACACCTGTAGTGTGACACTTGTAGTGTGACACTTGTAGTGTGACACCTGTAGTGTGACACTTGTAGTGTGACACTTGTAGTGTGACACCTGTAGTGTGATACGTAGTGTGTCACCTGTAGTGTGACACTTGTAGTGTGACACCTGTAGTGTTACGCCTTTAGTGTGACACCTGTAGTGTGACACCTGTAGTGTGACACATGTAGTGTGACACCTGTATTGTTACGCCTGTAGTGTGACACCTGTAGTGTGACATCTGTAGTGTGACATCTGTAGTGTGACACATGTAGTGTTACGCCTGTAGTGTGACACTTGTAGTGCGACACCTGTAGTGTTACGCCTGTAGTGTGACACCTGTAGTGTTACACCTGTAGTGTTACGCCTGTAGTGTGACACCTGTAGTGTTACACCTGTAGTGTGACACCTGTAGTGTTACGCCTGTAGTGTGACACCTGTAGTGTTACACCTGTAGTGTTACGCCTGTAGTGTTACGCCTGTAGTGTGACACCTGTAGTGTGACACCTGTAGTGTTACACCTGTAGTGTGACACCTGTAGTGTGGCACTTGTAGTGTTACGCCTGTAGTGTGACACCTGTAGTGTTACGCCTGTAGTGTTACACCTCTAGTGTAACACCTGTAGTGTGACACTTGTAGTGTTACGATCTGTAGTGTGACACCTGTAGTGTTACGCCTGTAGTGACACCTGTAGTGTTACGCCTGTAGTGTGACACCTGTAGTGTTACACCTGTAGTGTGACACCTGTAGTATGTTGCTTGTAGTGTGACACCTGTAGTGTCACCTGTAGTGTGATACCTGTAGTGTTACTGGTAGTGTCACCTGTACTGTAACACATGTAGTATGACACCTGTAGTGTTACACCTGTAGTGTGACACCTGTAGTATGTTGCTTGTAGTGTGACACCTGTAGTGTCACCTGCAGTGTGTTACTGGTAGTGTCACCTGTACTGTAACACATGTAGTGTGACACCTGTAGTGTTAAGCCTGTAGTGTGACACCTGTAGTGTTACGCCTGTAGTGTTACACCTGTAGTGTGACACCTGTAGTATGTTGCTTGTAGTGTGACACCTGTAGTGTGATACCTGTAGTGTCACCTGCAGTGTGTTACTGGTAGTGTCACCTGTACTGTAACACATGTAGTGTTACGCCTGTAGTGTGACACCTGTAGTGTGACACCTGTAGTGTTGGTATGGTATGATCATGTTAGAAGTGATCAAGGTCCCAGGACCGAAACGTTTTCTAATGAATATGTTATAGTGTTTGCTTACGTGTCTTTCTAAACCCACCTGTAGTATCACCTGTATGTGACACCTATAGTGACACCTGTAGTGTGACACATGTAGTGTGACACATGTAGTGTATCACCTGTAGTGTGACACCTGTAGTGTGACACATGTAGTGTGTCACCTGTAGTGTGACACTTGTAGTGTGACACCTGTAGTGTTACGCCTGTAGTGTTACACCTGTAGTGTGACACCTGTAGTGTTAGGCCTGTAGTGTGACACCTGTAGTGTTACGCCTGTAGTGTGACACCTGTAGTGTGACACTTGTAGTGTTACGCCTGTAGTGTGACACCTGTAGTGTTACGCCTGTAGTGTGACACCTGTAGTGTTACGCCTGTAGTGTTGCACCTGTAGTGTAACACCTGTAGTGTGACACTTGTAGTGTTACGACTGTAGTGTGACACCTGTAGTGTTACGCCTGTAGTAACACTTGTAGTGTGACACCTGTAGTGTTACACCTGTAGTGTGACACCTGTAGTATGTTGCTTGTAGTGTGACACCTGTAGTGTCACATGTAGTGTGACACCTGTAGTGTGATACCTGTAGTGTCACCTGCAGTGTGTTACTGGTAGTGTCACCTGTACTGTAACACATGTAGTGTGACACCTGTAGTGTTACGCCTGTAGTGTGACACTTGTAGTGTGACACCTGTAGTATGTTGCTTGTAGTGTGACACCTGTAGTATGTTGCTTGTAGTGTGACACTTGTAGTGTCACCTGTAGTGTGATACCTGTACTGTCACCTGCAGTGTGTTACTGGTAGTGTCACCTGTACTGTAACACATGTAGTGTGACACCTGTAGTGTTACGCCTGTAGTGTGACACCTGTAGTGTTACACCTGTAGTGTGACACCTGTAGTGTTACACCTGTAGTGTTACACCTGTAGTGTGACACCTGTAGTGTGACACCTGTAGTGTTACACCTGTAGTGTTACACCTGTAGTGTTACACCTGTAGTGTGACACCTGTAGTGTTACACCTGTAGTGTTACACCTGTAGTGTTACACCTGTAGTGTGACACCTGTGGTGTGACACAATCATGTAGTGATGATGCAGGTGTGTGACTCATGTAGCAAGCCTCAGCAGGGCTCTCCTGCAAGCTGTGTGTTGCTGCTACATTGCAAGTATCTCTGCAACTTTGCAACAACAACAACAACAACAACAACATCATAAATGTTTTCCCTTGTTTACTGACTCAGCTGAATTATTACTGAGAAATGTTGCACCTCATCTGTAACATTATCAAACATTGCTTGCAGATGTTCATTGCTCAGGTGTTCGGTGTTCAGATGTTCGATGTTCAGGTGTTCGGTGTTCAGATGTTCGGTGTTCAGATGTTCGATGTTCAGGTGTTCGGTGTTCAGGTGTTCAGTCTTCAGACGTTCAGTTTTCTGTCTTCCACTCACGACTGCCACTGTATGTCTTGTGTTCACCAACACTTCACCAACAATGTGTTCACTGTTCACCAACAATGTGTTCACCAACACTTCACCAACAATGTGTTCACTGTTCACCAACAATGTGTTCACCAACACTGGGTTCACCAACACTGGGTTCACCAACACTCTGTCCACCAACACTTTGTTCACCAGCACTGTGTTCAGTACTGTTCACCAACACTGTGTTCACCAACATTGTGTCCACCAACACTGTGTTCAACACTGTTCACCAACAGTGTGTTCACCAACACTTCACCACCAATGTGTTCAACACTGTGTTCACTGTGTTCAACAAAGTGTTCACCAACACTGTGTCCACCAACAATGTGTTCACCAGCAATGTATTCACCAACAATGTGTTCAACAGCACTGTGTTCACCAACAATGTGTTCAACAATGTGTTCACCAACACTGTGTCCGCCAACAATGTGTTCACCAACACTGTGTTTACCAACAATGTGTTCACCAACAATGTGTTCACCAACAATGTGTTCAACAACACTGTGTCCACCAACAATGTGTTCAACACTGTGTCCGCCAACAATGTGTTCACCAACACTGTGTTTACCAACAATGTGTTCACCAACACTGTGTTCACCAACAATGTGTTCACCAACAGTGTGTCCAACAATGTGTTCACCAACAATGTGTTCAACACTGTGTTCACCAACAATGTGTTCACCAACACTGTGTTCACCAACAATGTGTTCACCAACAGTGTGTCCAACAATGTGTTCACCAACAATGTGTTCACCAACACTGTGTTCACCAACAATGTGTTCACCAACAGTGTGTCCAACAATGTGTTCACCAACAATGTGTTCACCAACTTGGCTTTGCTTAGAAAAAAAAATAGATGCATTATTTTAAGGGTTTCTAAAATTTGGGCCCATTGTGGGTACTAGCACCCACACCGTGGGTATGTGGGTACTAGCACCCACACCGTGGGTATGTGGGTACTAGCACCCACACTGTGGGTATGTGGGTACTGGCTCCCACACCGTGGGTATGTGGGTACTAGCACCCACACCATGGGTATGTGGAGGACCACTCAAAGTACAGTGACACACGCACAGGTTTGAAAGACAGCAAATGTATTCCCAATTTTTAGAAAAGGAGACAGCACTAAACTACAGACCAGTATCATTGACATGCATAGTATGGAAAGTTATTGAGAAGGTTATCAGGAGAAGAGTGGTGGAGCACCTAGAAAGGAATGAGCTTATCAACGACAACCAGCACGGATTCAGGGACGGGAAATCCTGCATCACAAACCTAGTGGAGTTCTATGACAGGGTGACAGCAGTAAGACAAGGGAGAGAGGAGTGAGCAGATTGCGTTTTCTCGGACTGTAAGAAGGCTTGTGACTCAGTTCCACACAAGAGATTAGTGCAAAAGCTGGAGGACCAGGCAGGGATAAGAGGGAAGGCACTACAATGGATCGTAGAACACATGACAGGAAAGCAGCAGAGAGTCATTTTACGGGACGAGGTGTCAGAGTGGGCGCCTGTGACGAGTGGGGGTTCCACAGGGGTCAGTCCTAGGACAGGTGCTGTTTTTGGTATATGTGAATGGCATGACGGAAAGGATAGACGCAGAAGTGTCCCTGTTCGCAGACGATGTCAAGTTATTGAGGAGAATTATATGGGATGAGGATCAGGCTTGAGATCAGGCATGACCAGGCTGGAAGCCTGGTTCAGCAACTGGCTTCTCAAATTTAACCCCGCCAAATACAAAGTCATGAAGATCGGGGAAGGGCAAAGACGACCGCATATACAGGCTAGGAGGCCAAAGACTACAAACCTCACTCAAGGAGAAAGATATTGGGGTGAATATAATACTGAGCACATCTGAGGCGTACATCAACCGGATAACTGCTGCAGCATATGGGCGCCTGGCAAACCTGTGAATAGCGTTCCGATATCTCGGTAAGGAATCGTTCAAGATTGTACACCGTGTATGTCAGGGCCATATTGGAGTATGCAGCACCAGTTTGGAACCCACACCTCGTCAAGGACATCAAGAAATTAGAAAAGTGCAATGGTTTGCAACAAGAGCTAAGGGGAATGTCGTACGAGAAAAGGTTTTAAGGAAATCGGCGTGACGACACTGGAGGCCAGAGGGTCAGGAGAAACATGATAACGACATAAAAAATACTGCGAGGAATTGACAATGTGCACAGAGACAGGATGTTCCAGAGATGGGACACAGTAACAAGGGGTCACAATTGGAAATTGAAGACTCAGATGAGTCGCAGGGATGTTAGGAAGTATTACTTCAGTCATAGAGTTGTAAGAAAATGGAATAATCTGAAAGTGACGTAGTGGAGGCAGGAACCATACATAGTTTTAAGACGAGGTTTGATAAAGCTCATGGAGCAACCACAAACAGGCGAGTACACACGCACACTGACACCTACAATGACACGTGTACACACTGACACCTGCAGTGACAAACACACATAAACACCTGTGTTAGTACTGACATGGCGTAGTGTGACACTGAGGTACTGATGCTGAGCTGTCGTGTCTGATACATCAATATTATCAACTCTGACAACAGTAATCATACCAGTGACCTACTGACAGTACTAACACACAATCTTCTTGTACTTACCCAGGTGTACTTACACTATCAGCAGTTATGTTGTTGTCCAGTCCTCAGTCTGCTCATATAATTTTGTGTTAACTTTAACTACTGGTGGTTGTACTCAGCTGGTGCTTGTAGCATTCATAACACTGGTCAGCTGGTGCTTGTAGCACTCATAACACTGGTCAGCTGGTGCTTGTAGCACTCATAACACTGGTCAGCTGGTGCTTGTAGCACTCATAACACTGGTCAGCTGGTGCTTGTAGCACTCATAACACTGGTCAGCTGGTGCTTGTAGCACTCATAACACTGGTCAGCTGGTGCTTGTAGCACTCATAACACTGGTTAGCTGGTGCTTGTAGCACTCATAACACTGGTCAGCTGGTGCTTTTTAGCACTCATAACACTGGTCAGCTGGTGCTTGTAGCACTCATAACACTGGTTAGCTGGTGCTTGTAGCACTCATAACACTGGTCAGCTGGTGCTTGTAGCACTCATAACACTGGTCAGCTGGTGCTTGTAGCACTCATAACACTGGTCAGCTGGTGCTTGTAGCACTCATAACACTGGTCAGCTGGTGCTTGTAGCACTCATAACACTGGTCAGCTGGTGCTTGTAGCACTCATAACACTGGTCAGCTGGTGCTTGTAGCACTCATAACACTGGTCAGCTGGTGCTTGTAGCAGTCATAACACTGGTCAGCTGGTGCTCGTAGCAGTTATAACACTGGTCAGCTGGTACTTGTAGCAGTCATAACACTGGTCAGCTGGTGCTTGTAGCAGTCATAACACTGGTCAGCTGGTGCTCGTAGCAGTTATAACACTGGTCAGCTGGTACTTGTAGCAGTCATAACACTGGTCAGCTGGTGCTTGTAGCACTCATAACACTGGCCAGCTGGTGCTTGAAGCACTCATAACACTGGTCAGCTGGTGCTTGTAGCAGTCATAGCACTGGTCAGCTGGTCCTCCTAGCAATCATAACACTGGTCAGCTGGTGCTTGTAGCACTCATAACACTGGTCAGCTGGTCCTCCTAGCAATAATAACACTGGTCAGCTGGTGCTTGTAGCAGTCATAACACTGGTCAGCTGGTCCTCCTAGCAATAATAACACTGGTCAGCTGGTGCTTGTAGCAGTCATAACACTGGTCAGCTGGTGCTCGTAGCAGTTATAACACTGGTCAGCTGGTGCTTGTAGCAGTCATAACACTGGTCAGCTGGTGCTTGTAGCACTCATAACACTGGTCAGCTGGTGCTTGTAGCACTCATAACACTGGTCAGCTGGTGCTCGTAGCAGTCATAACACTGGTCAGCTGGTGCTTGTAGCACTCATAACACTGGTCAGCTGGTGCTCGTAGCAGTTATAACACTGGTCAGCTGGTGCTTGTAGCAGTCATAACACTGGTCAGCTGGTCCTCCTAGCAATCATAATACTGCTCAGCTGGTGCTTGTAGCACTCATAACACTGGTCAGCTGGTGCTCCTAGCAGTCATAACACTGGTCAGCTGGTCCTCCTAGCACTCATAACACTGGTCAGCTGGTCCACCTAGCAGTCATAACACTGTTCACTTGGCCCTCCTAGCAGTCATATTGGGCAGCTGGTCCTCCTAGGAATCAGAACATTAGTCAGCTTGTCTTCTTAAGCCGTCAAAATTAGGCGATACCTGCAAGGCGATGCCCGTGCCGATACCTGCAAGGCGATGCCCGTGCCGATACCTGCAAGGCGATGCCCGTGCCGATACCTGCAAGGCGATGCCCGTGCCGATACCTGCAAGGCGATGCCCCCGCCGATACCTGCAAGGCGATGCCCCCGCCGATACCTGCAAGGCGATGCCCGTGCCGATACCTGCAAGGCGATGCCCATGCCGATACCTGCAAGGCGATGCCCCCGCTGATACCTGCAACTTTGGCACACCTTGCGAAGAAATCTTGTGTGTTCCTTGATATTCTTGTATGTTATGTCATAAATCATTTTGTAACTTTTTCGTGGTGTGTGTGTGTATACTCACCTATTTGTGGTTGCAGGGGTCGAGTGATAGCTCCTGGCCCCTCCTCTTCACTGATCGCTACTAGGTCTCTCTCTCCCTGATCCATGAGCTTTATCAAAGCCTCCACTATGTCACTTTCCAGACTGTTCCATTTCCTGACAACTCTTGACTGAAGAAATACTTCTTAACATCTCTGTGACTCATTTGAGTTTTCAACTTCCAATTGTGACCCCTTGTTTCTGTGTCCCATCTGTGGAACATCCTGTCTCTGTGCACCTTGTCAATTCCTCACAGTATTTTATATGTCGTTATCATGTCTTCCCTAACCCTCCTTCCTCCAGTGTCGTGAGGCCGATTTCCCTTAACTTTTCTTCGTTGGACATTCCCCTTAGGTCTGGGACTAGTCTTGTTGCAAACATTTGCACTTTCTCTAATTTCTTGACATGTTTAACCAGGTGTAGATTCCAAATAGGTGCTGCATACTCCAGTATGGGCTTGACGTACACGGTGTACAGAGTCTTGAACGATTCCTTACTGAGGTATCGGAACGCTATTCTCAATTTTGCCAGGTGCCCATATGCTGCAGCAGATACCTGGTTGATGTGCACCTCAGGAGATGTGCTCGGTATTATACTCACCTCAAAATCCTTTTCCTTAATTTAGGTTTGCAGTCTTTGGCCACCTAGACTATACTCTGTCTGCGGGGGTTTTTTTTTTTTTGCCCTTCCCCGATCTTCATGACTTTGCACTTAGTGGGGTTAAACTCCAAGAGCCAGTTGTTGGACCAGCCTCTCTGTGTGTGTGTGTGTGTGTACTCACCTATTTGTACTCACCTATTTGTGGTTGCAGGGGTCGAGTCACAGCTCCTGGCCCCGCCTCTTCGCTGATTGCTACTAGGTCCTCTCTCTCCCTGCCCCATGAGCTCTATCATACCTCGCCTTAAAACTATGTATGGTTCCTGCCTCCACCACATCACTTTCTAGGCTATTCCATGGCCTGACTACTCTATGACTGAAGAAATGCTTCCTAACATCCCTTTGATTCATCTGAGTCTTCAACTTCCAATTGTGACCTCTTGTGTCTGTGTCCCATCTCTGGAACATCCCGTCTTTGTCCACCTCGTCTATTCCGCGCAGTATTTTATATGTCGTTATCATGTCTCCCCTGACCCTCCTGGCCTCCAGTGTCGTCAGGCCGATTTCCCTCAACCTTTCTTCGTAGGACAATCCCCGTAGCTCTGGGACTAGTCTTGTTGCAAACCTTTGCACTTTCTCTAATTTCTTGACGTGCTTGACTAGGTGTGGATTCCAAACTGGTGCTGCATACTCCAGTATGGGCCTGACGTAGATGGTGTACAGAGTCTTAAACGAATCCTTACTGAGGTATCGGAACGCTATCCGTAGGTTTGCCAGGCGCCCGTATGCTGCGTGTGCGCGTGCATGCTCACCTAGTTGTGCTCACCTAGTTGTGGTTGCAAGGATCGATTCATAGCTCCTGGCCTCGCCTCTTCACTGGCCGCTCCTCGGTCACTCTTCCCACTCCATGAGCTTTATTATACCACCTCTTAAAGCTATGTATGGATCGTGCCTCCACTACATTACTACACAGACTATTCCACTTCCTGATAACTCTGACTGAAGAAATACTTCCTAACATCCCTGTGGTTCATCTGAGTCTTCAACTTCCAACTGTGACCCCTTCTTGCTGTGTCCCATCTCTGGAACATCCTGTGTCTGTCCACCTTGTCGATTCCTCTCAGTATTTTACATGTTATCATGTCCCCCCTATCTCTCCTGTCTTCCAGTGTCGTCAAGACGATTTCCCTTAACCTCTCCTCTTGTTGCAAACCTTTGCACTTTCTCAAGTTTTCTTACATGCTTGGCTAGGTGAGGGTACCAAACTGGCGCTGCATACTCCAATATGGGCCTAACGTACACAGTGTACAGGGTCCTGAATGACTCCATATTTAGATGTCGGAATGCTGTTCTTAGGTTTGCCAGGCGCCCATATGCTTCAGCAGTTATTTGGTTGAGGTGTGCCTCAGGAGATGTGCTCGGTGTTATACTCACCCCAAGACCCTCGCCCTTGAGTGAGGTTTGTAGGCTCTGGCCCCCTAGATTGTACTCCGTCAGTAGTCTTCTTTGCCCTTCCCCAATCTTCATGACTTTGCACTTGGTGGGGTTGACCTCCAGGAGCCAGTTGCTGGACCAGGCCTGCAGCCTGTCTAGATCCCTCTGTAGTTCTGCCTGGTCCTCTTCCGATTGAATTCTTCTCATCATAAGAACATAAAAAAGAAGGAACACTGCAACAGGCCTACTGACCCATGCGGAGCAGGTCCATGTCCCCCCCCCCGGATTAGCCCAATGACCCCCCCAGTCTGATCATCTCCACTCAAGGATGGAGCACTGCACCAGACCCAGCAGCACAAGCTAGTCAGGTCCAACTCACACCCACCCACACCCACTCATGTATTTATCTAACCTATTTTTAAACTACACAACTTCACATCATCTGCAAACAGGGACACTTTGGAGTCTATTCCTTCCGTCATGTCGTTCACAAATACAGCACCGGTCCTAGGACTGACCCCTGTGGCACCCCGCTCGTTACCGGCGCCCACTCTGACACCTCGCCAGGTACCATGACTCGCTGTTGTCTTCCTGACAGGTATTCCCTGATCCATTGTAATGCCTTCCCTGTTATCCCTGCCTGGTCCTCCAGCTTTTGGACTAATCTCTTGTGTGGAACTGTGTCAAACGCCTTCTTACAGTCCAAGAAAATGCAGTCACCCCTCTCACTCTTGTCTTACTGTTGCCACCCTGTCATAGAACTCCAGTATGTTTGTGACAGGATTTCCCGTCTCTGAAACCGTGCTGGCCGTCGTTGATAATCTCATTCCTTTCTAGGTGCTCCACCAGTCTTCTGATAATTTTTTCTATGACCTTCCATATTATACACGTCAGTGACACATATGTAGTTTAATGCTTCGTGTCTGTCTCCTTTTCTAAGTGTGTGTGTGTGTGTGTGTGTGTGTGTCACAATGTCTATGTTAAAATACCTTAGTCCATCCACATATTTGAAAGTTATTTTAGACTTTGTCACTGAAGTATGTTGTGTGTACCACAGTATGTTATGTGTACCTCAGTATGTTGTACCACAGTATGTTGTGTGTACCACAGTATGTTGTGTGTACCACTGTATGTTGTGTGCCACAGTATGTTGTGTGTAACACAGTATGTTGTGTGTACCACAGTATGTTGTGTGTACTACAGTATGTTGTGTGTACCACAGTATGTTGTGTGTACCACAGTATGTTGTGTGTACCACAGTATGTTGTGTGTACCACAGTATGTTGTTCCACTGTATGTTGTGTGTACCACAGTATGTTGTGTGTACCACAGTATGTTGTGTGTACCACTGTATGTTGTGTGTACCACAGCATGTTGTGTGTACCTCAGTATGTTGTGTGTACCACAGTATGTTGTGTGTACCACAGTATGTTGTGTGTACCACAGTATGTTGTGTGTACCACAGTATGTTGTGTGTACTACAGTATGTTGTGTGTACCACAGTATGTTGTGTGTACCACAGTATGTTGTGTGTACCACAGTATGTTGTTCCACTGTATGTTGTGTGTACCACAGTATGTTGTGTGTACCACAGTATGTTGTGTGTACCACTGTATGTTGTGTGTACCACAGCATGTTGTGTGTACCTCAGTATGTTGTGTGTACCACAGCATGTTGTGTGTACCACAGTATGTTGTGTGTACTACAGTATGTTGTGTGTACCACAGTATGTTGCGTGTACCACAGTGTGTTGTGTGTACCACTGTATGTTGTGTGCCACAGTATGTTGTGTGTAACACAGTATGTTGTGTGTACCACAATATGTTGTGTGTACCACTATGTTGTGTGTACCACAGTATGTGTGTACCACAGTATGTTGTGTGTACCACAGTATATTGTGTGTACTACAGTATGTTGTGTGTACTACAGTATGTTGTGTGTGCCACAGTATGTTGTGTGTACCACAGTATGTTGTGTGTACCACTGTATGTTGTGTGCACCTCAGTATGTTGTGTGTACCACTGTATGTTGTGTGCACCTCAGTATGTTGTGTGTACCACAGTATGTTGTGTGTACCACAGTATGTTGTGTGTACCACAGTATGTTGTTCCACTGTATGTTGTGTGTACCACAGTATGTTGTGTGTACCACAGTATGTTGTGTGTACCACTGTATGTTGTGTGCACCTCAGTATGTTGTGTGTACCTCAGTATGTTGTGTATACCACAGTATGTTGTGTGTACCACAGTATGTTGTGTGTACCACAGTATGTTGTGTGTACCACAATATGTTGTGTGTACCACAGTATGTTGTGTGCCACAGTATGTTGTGTGTACCTCAGTATGTTGTGTGTACCTCAGTATGTTGTGTATACCACAGTATGTTGTGTATACCACAGTATGTTGTGTGTACCACAATATGTTGTGTACCACAGTATGTTGTGTGTACCACTGTATGTTGTGTGCACTACAGTATGTTATGTGTACCTCAGTATGTTGTGTATACCACAGTATGTTGTGTGTACCACAGTATGTTGTGTGTACCACAGTATGTTGTGTGTACCACAGTATATTGTGTGTACCACAGTATGTGTGCCACAATATGTTGTGTGCACCTCAGTATGTTGTGTATTACAGTATGTTGCGCATACCACAGTATGTTGTGCATACCACAGTATGTTGTGTGTGCCACAGCATGTTGTGTGTACCTCAGTATGTTGTGTGTACCTCAGTATGTTGTGTGTACCACAGTATGTTGCGCATACCACAGTATGTATGTGCCACAATATGTTGTGTGTACCTCAGTATGTTGTGTACCACAGTATGTTGTGCCACAGCATGTTGTGTGTACCACAGTATGTTGTGTGTACCACACTGTTGTGTGTACCAGCGTATGTTGTGTATCACAGTATGTTGTGTGTACCAGAGTATGTTGTGTGTACCACAGTATGTTGCGCATACCACAGTATGTTGTGTGTGCCACAGTATTTTGCGCATACCACAGTATGTTGTGTGTGCCACAGTATGTTGTGTACCACACTGTTGTGTGTGCCACAGTATGTTGTGTGTACCAGAGTATGTTGTGCGTACCAGAGTATGTTGTGTGTGCCAGAGTATGTGTACCACAGTATGTTGCGCATACCACAGTATGTTGTGTGTACCACAGTATGTTGCGCATACCACAGTATGTTGTGTGTGCCACAGTATGTTGTGTGTACCAGAGTATGTGTACCACAGTATGTTGCGCATACCACAGTATGTTGTGTGTGCCACAGTATGTTGTGTGTACCAGAGTATGCTGTGTGTACCAGAGTATGTTGTGTGTATCTCAGTATGTTTTGTGTACCACGCTGTTGTGTGTACTAGAGTATGTTGTGTGCCAGAGTATGTTGTGTGTACCAGAGTATGTTGTGTGTACCACAGTATGTTGTGTGTGCCAGAGTATGTTGTGTGTGCCAGAGTATGTTGTGTGTACCACAGTATGTTGCGCATACCACAGTATGTTGCGCATACCACAGTATGTTGTGTGTACCACAGTATGTTGCGCATACCACAGTATGTTGTATGTACCACAGTATGTTGTGTGTACCACAGTATGTTGTGTATACCACAGTATGTTGCGCATACCACAGTAAGTTGCGCATACCACAGTATGTGTTGTGTACCACAATATTGTGTGGTACACAACTGCTGCTGCAGTAGGTACACCACCTACTGCAGCAGTAGGTACATTACTTCATTAGGTACACCACCTGCTGCAACAGTAGGTACATTACTGCAGTGGTACATAGGTACATTACTTCAGCAGTAGGTACACCTAGTACAGCAGTAGGTACACCACCTACTACAGCAGTAGGTACACCACCTACTACAGCAGTAGGTACACCACCTACTACAGCAGTAGGTACATTACTGCAGTGGTACATAGGTACATTACTTCAGCAGTAGGTACACCTACTACAGCAGTAGGTACACCACCTACTACAGCAGTAGGTACATTACTGCAGTGGTACATAGGTACATTACATCAGCAGTAGGTACACCACCTACTGCAGCAGTAGGTACATCAAGGAACTTTAGGTACGTTTGTATGTGATTGCAACAGTGTTGCCAAACATTGGCTAGCAGCAGCAGCAGCAGCACAGTTGCCATATATTCCTCCTATATTACTCTAACACACAATACGTCACATTTAAGTCAAGTTTCCCAAATATCTTTAAGGCTGGAGGCCATTGTGGTTGTTTTATTTACAAGTTATTGGTTGTGAATAAAGATACAACAAACAGAGATCTTGGTGAATAGAGCTTATCATATAAAGTGACTTTCACTTTTGTTGCAGCAATGTTAGTTCAGCGTCAGAATGTATCGTTCAGTGAGGTGGTGTGCCAGAGGTGCTCAGCGCTCAACAATAGTAAAGATGTGAGGAAGGTGTGAGAAGCAGTAAAGTAGGTCACCACAGTGCTCACACGCCATTATTAGTAACACTTGCCTTTTCTGAGAGAAATCCTCATTACCTGTCTCCCCATTCACTATTATCACCCTTAAACACTTATGCTGTAAGGCTCAGTATTCCCTCAGTGAGTACTGTCATTACCTGTACTTACGTTCACCAGTATGACCCTTAAGTACTTGGGATATAAGGCTTATTTATCCTTTAGGTAGTGCTCTCATTACCTGTATTGATACACTACTATGAGTCTTAGGTACTTGTGATATAAGGCTCATTCTTCTCACAAGAAGTACTGTTATTTATTACCTGTGTGTAGTGGATACACTACTGTAAACCTTAAGTATTCCGACTATAAGGCTCATTCTTTGCATGGCTAGTACTGGAACAGTGATTATCTTGTAACAACAGTAGTTACTACATAGCTTGTGTTATGTTACTGGTAACAACAGTAGTTATTACCTAGCTTGTGTTATGTTACTGGTAACAACAGTAATTATTACCTAGCTTGTGTTATGTTACTGGTAACAACAGTAGTTATTACCTAGCTTGTGTTCTGTTACTGGTAACAACAGTAGTTATTACCTAGCTTGTGTTCTGTTACTGGTAACAATAGTAGTTATTACCTAGCTTGTGTTCTGTTACTGGTAACAACAGTAGTTATTACCTAGCTTGTGTTATGTTACTGGTAACAGCAGTAATTACCTAGCTTGTGTTATGTTACTGGTAACAGTAGTTATTACCTAGCTTGTGTTATGTTACTGGTAACAGTAGTTATTACCTAGCTTGTGTTATGTTACCGGTAACAGTAGTTATTACCTAGCTTGTGTTATGTTACTGGTAACAACAGTAATTACCTAGCTTGTTATGCTACTTGTAACAACAGTAGTTACTGCCTAGCTTGTGTTATGTTACTGGTAACAACAGTAGTTATTACCTAGCTTGTGTTATGTTACTGGTAACAACAGTAATTACCTAGCTTGTGTTATGTTACCGGTAATTGACATCATTATTCCAAGACTGTGGTGGAGAGCGTGGAGTAGTGTTGATAGTACATGGTAGTGTTGATAGTACTAGTAGCACATGGTAGTGCTGGTAGTACATGGTAGTGTTGATAGTACTTGTAGCACCTGGTAGTGCTGGTAGTACATGGTAGTGTTGATAGTACTAATAGCACGTGGTAGTGCTGGTAGTACATGTTAGTGTTGATAGTACTAGTAGCACGTGGTAGTGCTGGTAGTACATGTTAGTGTTGATAGTACTAGTAGCACGTGGTAGTGCTGGTAGTACATGGTAGTGTTGATAGTACTAGTAGCACATGGTAGTGCTGGTAGTACATGGTAGTGTTGATAGTACTTGTAGCACCTGGTAGTGCTGGTAGTACATGGTAGTGTTGATAGTACTAGTAGCACGTGGTAGTGCTGGTAGTACATGGTAGTGTTGATAGTACTAGTAGCACATGGTAGTGCTGGTAGTACATGGTAGTGTTGATAGTACTAGTAGCACATGGTAGTGCTGGTAGTACATGGTAGTGTTGATAGTACATGGTAGTGTTGATAGTACTAGTAGCACATGGTAGTGCTGGTAGTACATGGTAGTGTTGATAGTACTTGTAGCACCTGGTAGTGCTGGTAGTACATGGTAGTGTTGATAGTACTAGTAGCACGTGGTAGTGCTGGTAGTACATGGTAGTGTTGATAGTACTAGTAGCACATGGTAGTGCTGGTAGTACATGGTAGTGTTGATAGTACTAGTAGCACCTGGTAGTGCTGGTAGTACATGTTAGTGTTGATAGTACTAGTAGCACAGGGTAGTGCTGGTAGTACATGGTGGTGTTGATAGTACTAGTAGCACCTGGTAGTGCTGGTAGTACATGTTAGTGTTGATAGTACTAGTAGCACAGGGTAGTGCTGGTAGTACATGGTAGTGTTGATAGTACTAGTAGCACGTGGTAGTGCTGGTAGTACATGGTAGTGTTGATAGTACTAGTAGCACATGGTAGTGCTGGTAGTACATGGTAGTGTTGATAGTACTTGTAGCACCTGGTAGTGCTGGTAGTACATGGTAGTGTTGATAGTACTAGTAGCACGTGGTAGTGCTGGTAGTACATGGTAGTGTTGATAGTACTTGTAGCACCTGGTAGTGCTGGTAGTACATGGTAGTGTTGATAGTACTTGTAGCACGTGGTAGTGCTGGTAGTACATGGTAGTGTTGATAGTACTAGTAGCACGTGGTAGTGCTGGTAGTACATGGTAGTGTTGATAGTACATGGTAGTGTTGATAGTACTAGTAGCACGTGGTAGTGCTGGTAGTACATGGTAGTGTTGATAGTACATGGTAGTGTTGACAGTACTAGTAGCACATGGTAGTGCTGGTAGTACATGGTAGTGTTGATAGTACATGGTAGTGTTGATAGTACTAGTAGCACGTGGTAGTGCTGGTAGTACATGGTAGTGTTGATAGTACTTGTAGCACCTGGTAGTGCTGGTAGTACATGGTAGTGTTGATAGTTCTAGTAGCACATGGTAGTGCTGGTAGTACATGTTAGTGTTGATAGTACTAGTGGCACATGTTAGTGCTGGTAGTACATGATAGTGAGGATAGTACATGACAGTGTTGGTAGTTCATGGTAGCTTTGGTAGTACATAGTAGTGTTGGTAGTACATGGCAGTGCTGGTAGTTCATGGTAGCGTTGGTAGTACATGGCAGTGCTGGTAGTACTTAGCAGTGCCCTTCGTACGTGGCAATGCTGGTAGTACATGGTAGTGTTGGTAGTACATTGTAGTGTTGGTAGTACATGACCGTGTTTGTAGTACATGGCCGTGTTGGTAGTACATGACAGTGTTAGTAGTACATGCCAGTGTTGGTAGTACATGACAGTGTTAGTAGTACATGGTAGTGTTGGTAGGACTTGATAATGTTGGTAGTACATGGTAGTGATTATAGTACATTGCAGCTCGTGCGTACATCACTAACCTGAATCACTGATTAAACTGGTCCTCGTAGATACTTTTGATTCACTCACCAGAGAGAGAGAGAGAGAGAGAGAGAGAGAACTGTTTCACTCAAGAGGTGTCCGTGACCAGCTCTCCTGTTCTTTATCCATATATGCACTCATTTTTAAGAGTGACTCTTTAGTGAACACGATACTGACTTACATGAAGGTGTCCAGCATGGTGGTGATCCTTTCACCCCCCCCCCCTCTCCTTTTCTGTTTACCCATTAGAAGGGTCACCGAGGACTTGAGGTCAACATCTGGGTCTTGGATGATGGTGACTAGTATAGGTACCTTATAACTCTTGGATATGTGAACTAGTGTTGTCCAGTGACACATCGTTGAACAAGTCACAATTACATTGCAAAGAGTTCAACTTATTAGTCCCAGTGACTGTACTCTCCTTGGTACTCCTCTCGGGTGTGTTGCTATTGGTGAGATTCTGGGGAAAAAAAATCTAAGATTTCAGAAGGTTAGAAGGCAAGATGTGGAATGCTGCTGCTTCTCTTGATGCCTTGTGTCTACTCACCAGGTGTCTATCCCGCTCTAAACTACTCATACGATACTCACTATCCTCTGGTTGAGTATGACTTCCTCATAAAGTTTCTACTGGAAAACCTCTTAAATTCTTAATAAGTGATACACTCTTGAAACATTTGGGTGTCTTTATTCTGGAATAAAGTCACTCAGTGTTGCAAAAGTGTCTCATTTATCAACGTGTCGATTTTGTAACCCATTTATTCACACCCTAAACCTTAACTTGGAAGAATTACAGCGGGAGCAGCCACACCTCCGGTCAGGTTAGGTGGACTGGGCATTCGTACAGCCTTTCAGATTACCTTCCCATCCTTCTTATCATCCAATGAATCCATTGAGCTTGTGAAGGAAATTCTACCTGAAGGCATATGTAATTTGCTAGCGTTGTATAACTTCCAGCTTCACTAGTGGCATCAGCATGTGGGATACCCCTGCAACACAGACAATCAGACCAGCTGAATTTTTAGCTCACAGTCCACTTAGGACACTTTCTTAATCTAAAAGATTTCTGCAGCTATGTTGGAGGAGTGTTTGCCATTTAGCTGTGAGTACACATCATTCTGATGATTTTCTCCTATCAGTTCCCATTTCTGAAAGTGGCACACATCTTGACCTCACACACCCTTTAGCAATACAGTTTCTTTACCTTGCTGCTCTTATTACCACTGAGTACAAGTGTATTTGCATCAAGGTGGTAGTCGACCAGTATACTCTGAAATGTTCATGTTCCAAACATGAAATCGTAATAACACGATTGCAAACAAGCCACGGAACGGGTGGGGTTTGAATCCATGGCGAGTGAGTCGTAAAACTCCAGGCCAGTGCTTAAACCAGTGACTTACACGCTGGCTTGGAGTGTTACGATTCACTCGCCTTGGGTTCTAACCCTGTTCCGTGGTTTATTGGCATGTTCAATACGGTCCTCTGCCCAGCCCAGCGACAACCTCCACCTTTACTACCCAGTGCCCCAGGAACACCCACCAGTGCCCAGGGTACACTCACCAGCTACCCTGATGGGATCACATTATACCCCTGGAAGACTGGTAGACTGCTGGTAGGATTATACTTGTACATCCACCTTGGCTGACATCTACGTCACATGAAGTGTTGGTCAGCAGGACGGTGCTGCTGATCACTGAGAAGATCACAACTAGCTCAACAGTGCCACTTCGTCACTATAGCATCATAGACCCTCAGCTGCTGAGATTCCAGGATCCTGGAAACCACCAGAGATCCCAGAGGCTGCCATCTTTATCTTCTAGCGCCTCAGTGTGGCTATCTAGAAAGGGAACGCCTGCTGCATCTTCATTCCTGTGTGTGTAGCTCCTCGCACACCATCTGAACATAATAAATATTGCCAGTATATGTGTTAAATTATTAAAAAATAAATATATTAATACCGGTTGATAGGGAAAGAAAGTGCTCAGTTTCTATGAGAAGACTTGAGATGTATTTCCTAGAAGTTAGATGTTTTACTTCTGTGAGGCCGTGGTCGCTCGTAATTGTTGGTGGTAACCCGTGGACCAACATCTGCAACAACCTGGTTGACCAGACACACCTGGTCCAGGACCACCAGCAGCAACAACCTGGTTGACCCGACAAGCCTGGTCCAGGACCAGCAGCAGCAACAACCTGGGTGACCAGACAAGTCTGGTCCAGCACCACAAGCAGCAGCATCCAGTGGTGGGTGCCAGTGGTGGGGATGCCAGTGGTCGGGGTGTCAGTTGTGGGGTGCCAGTGGTAGGATGTCAGTGGTGGGGTGCCAGTGGTGGGTTGTCAATGGTGAGGGTGTCAGTGGTGGGGTACCAGTTGTGGGGTGCCAGTAGGGGGTGCCAGGGGGGGGGTGTTAGTAGTGGGGTGCTAGTGGGGCGTCAGTGGTGGGATGCCAGTAGTAAGGGTGCCACTGGTGAGGATGCCAGTGGTGGGGTACCAGTTGTGGGGTGCCAGTGGTGGGGTGTCAGTGTGAGAGCTAGTGGGAGCGCCAGTGGTGGGGTACGAGTGGTGAGTGTTAGAGTGGTGGGGGTACCAGTTGTGGGGTGCCAGTGGTAGGGTATCACTAGTGGGGGTGCTAATGGTGGGGTGCCAGTGGTGAGGGCACCAGTGCCGGGTACCAGTGGTGGGGGTGCCAGTAGTGGGGTACAAGTGATGGGTGTCAGTGGTGGGTTGCCAGTGGTGTTGGTGCCAGTGGTGGGATGCTAGTGGTGGGGATGCCAGTGATGGGGTGCCAGTGGTGGGGGTGACAATGGTGGGGTGCCAGTAGTGTGGGTGCCAGTGATTGGCTGCCAGTGGTGGGGGTGCCAATGGTGGGGTGCCAGTGTTGGGGTGCCAATGGTGGGGTGCCAGTGGTGGGGGTGCCAGTGGTGGGGTGCCAGTGATAGGGTGCCGGTGGTGGGGTGTCAGTGATGAAGGTGCCAGTGATGGGGTGACAATGGTGAGTTGACAGTGGTGGGGATGACAGTATTGGGGTGTCAGTAGTGGGGTGCCAGTGGTGGGGTGCCATTGATGGGGTGCCAGTGATGGGCTGCCAGTGGTGGGATGCCAGTGATTGGGTGCCAGTGATAGGGTGCCAGTGGTGGGGTGTCAGTGATGAAGGTGCCAGTGATTGGGTGACAATGGTGGGGTGCCAGTGGTGGGGTGACTGTTGGGGTGCCAGTAGTGAGGTGCCAGTGATGGGGTGCCAGTGGTGGGGGTGCCAGTGGTGGGGTGACAATGGTGGGGTGCCATTGTTGGGAGTGTGAGTGGTGGGGATGGCAGTGTTTGAGGTGCCAGTAATGGGGTGCCAGCAGTGGGGAGCTAGTGGTGGGGCTGCCAGTGTAGGGTGCCAGTGGTGGTGAACTAGTGGTGTGGAGCTGGTGGTGGGGGTGCCAGTGGTGGGGTGCCAGTAGTGGGGGTGCCAGTGGTGGGGTGCCAGTAGTGGGGTGCCAGTGGTGGGGTGCCAATGGTGGTGTGCCAGTGGTAGGGTGCTAGTGGTGAGTTAGTGGTTAGGTGCCAGTGTTGGGGTACCAGTGGCGGGGGTGCCAGTGGTGGGGGTGCTAGTAGTGGGGTGCCTGTGGTGGGGTGCCAGTAGTGGGGTGCCAGTGGTGAGGTGCCAATGGTGGGGTGCCAGAGGTGGGGTGCCAGTGGTAGGGTGCTAGTGGTGAGCTAGTGGTTGGGTGCCAGTGGTGGGGGTGCCAGTGGCGGGGGTGCCAGCAGTGGGATGCCAGGGGGTGCCAGTGGTAGGGGTGTCAGTGGTGGGGTGCTAGTGGTTTGGTGCCAGTGGTGGGGTGTCAGTGGGGGTGTCAGTGGTGGGGTGCCAGCGGTGGGGTGCCAGGTAAGGTGTTGCGTTAAAAAGTGAAACTGTCTCTCAGAGAAAAGTGGCACCAAGATCAGTGGGTTACCTACACCCCGAGGCTACTGTGGGGGGGGGGGGAGAAGAAGCAGTGAGGGAGAGAGAGAGAGAGAGAATGGTGGAGAGTGAGAAAGGCCAGAGAGAGGTGGTGATACTTGTTTAGTTCCTTTACTGTTGTTAGCGTTGGTGCTGCTGTTGTTACTGTTGGTGCCTCTGCTGTTACTGTTTGTGCTCCTGGTGCTACTGTTGGTGCTGCTGCTGTTACTGTTTGTGCTCCTGGTGTTAATGTTGGTGCTGCTGTTACTGTTGGTGCTGCTGTTACTGTTTGTGCTCCTGGTGTTACTGTTTGTGCTCCTGGTGTTACTGTTGGTACTTCTGCTGTTACTGTTTGTGCTGCTGCTGTTACTGTTTGTGCTGCTGCTGTTACTGTTTGTGCTCCTGGTGTTACTGTTGGTGCCTCTGCTGTTACTTTTTGTGATCCTGCTGTTGTTGGTGCTCCTGCTGTTACTGTTGGTGATGCTGTTGTTACTGTTGGTGCTGCTGTTGTTACTGTTGGTGCTGCTGTTGTTACTGTTGGTTGTGCTGATGTTACTGTTTGTGATGCTGTTACTGTTGGTTGTGCTGATGTTACTGTTGGTGATGCTGTTACTGTTGGTTGTGCTGATGTTACTGTTGGTGATGCTGCTATTACTACTGCTGTTACTCTTGGTGTTGTTGCTGTTGTGGTTGTGTGTGTTGCTAGTTGCTGTGGTTGTGTTACTGGTTGCTGTGGTTGTGTGTTACTGGTTGCTGTGGTTGTGTTACTGGTTGCTGTGGTTGTGTGTTACTGGTTGCTGTGGTTGTGTTACTGGTTGCTGTGGTTGCGTGTGTTACTGGTTGTGTGTGTTACTGGTTGCTGTAGTTGTGTGTTACTGGTTGCTGTGGTTGTGTTACTGGTTGCTGTGGTTGTGTGTTACTGCTTGCTGTGGTTGTGTTACTGGTTGTTGTGGTTGTGTGTTACTGGTTGCTGTGGCTGTGTGTGTTACTGGTTGCTGTGGTTGTGTTACTGGTTGCTGTGGTTGTGTGTGTTACTGGTTGCTGTAGTTGTGCGTGTTACTTGTTGCTGTGGCTGCGTGTTACTGGTTGATGTGGTTGTGTTACTGGTTGCTGTGGTTGTGTGTGTTACTGGTGATTGTGTTACTGGTTGCTGTGGTTGTGTTACTGATGATTGTGTTACTGGTTGCTGGGGTTGTGTGTGTTACTGGTTGCTGTAGTTGTGTGTGTTTCTGGTTGCTGTTGTTTTGTTACCGATTGCTGTGGTTGTGTTACTGGTTTCTGTGGTTGAGTTACTGGTTGCTGTGGTTGTGTGTGTTGCTGGTTGCTGTTGTTGTGTTACTGGTTGCTGTGGTTGTGTTACTAGTTTCTGTGGTTGAGTTACTGGTTGCTGTGGTTGTGTGTGTTGCTGGTTGCTGTGGTTGTGTGTGTTACTGGTTGCTGTGGTTGTGTTACTGGTTGCTGTGGTTGTGTTACTGGTTGCTGTGGTTGTGTGTGTTACTGGTTGCTGTGGTTTTCTGTGTTACTGGTTGTTGTGGTTGTGTTACTGGTTGCTGTGGTTTTCTGTGTTACTGGTTGTTGTGGTTGTGTTACTGGTTGCTGTGGTTGTGTGTATTACTGGTTGCTGTGGTTTTCTGTGTTACTGGTTGTTGTGGTTGTGTTACTGGTTGCTGTGGTTGTGGGTTACTAGTTGCTGTGGTTTTCTGTGTTACTGATGTGGTTGTGTGTAGTTTTGTGTGTTACTGGTTGTTGTGGTTGTGTTACTGGTTGCTGTGGTTGTGTGTTACTGGTTGTTGTGGTTGTGTGTGTGTTACTGGTGGTTGTGGTTTTGTGTTACTGGTTGCTGTGGTTGCGTTACTGGTTGTGGTTGTGTTACTGGTTGCTGTGGTTGTTACTGGTTGCTGCGGTTGTGTTACTGGTTGTTGTGGTTGTGTTACCGGTTGCTGTGGTTGTGTGTTACTGGTTGTTGTGGTTGTGTGTGTTACTGGTGGTTGTGGTTTTGTGTTACTGGTTGCTGTGGTTGCGTTACTGGTTGTGGTTGTGTTACTGGTTGCTGTGGTTGCGTTACTGGTTGTGTTACTGGTTGCTGTGGTTGTGTTACTGGTTGTGGTTGTGTTACTGGTTGCTGTGGTTGTGTTACTGGTTGCTGTGGTTGCGTTATTGGTTGTGGTTGCGTTACTGGTTGTGGTTGCGTTACTGGTTGTGGTTGCGTTACTGGTTGTGGTTGTGTTACTGGTTGTGGTTGTGTTACTGGTTGCTGTTGTGTTACTGGTTGTGGTTGTGTTACTGGTTGCTGTTGTTGTGTTACTGGTTGTGATTGTGTTACTGGTTGCTGTGGTTGTGTTACTGGTTGTGGTTGTGTTACTGGTTGCTGTGGTTGCGTTACTGGTTGTGGTTGCGTTACTGGTTGCTGTTGTTGTGTTACTGCTGGAACAAGTGAAGAAGTGGTACATCAAGCAGGATATTTGGATAAGGCCGCTGTTGACAGCAACAGCCTGGCTGAACAAGCAATCAGCAGAAAAGCCTGGTCCCAGACCGGGCTATCTAGGTCTAAAAAAATTCCTTGAGACTGGTCTAGGTTTACAGGAAAGAGTAATTGGTCTCTGTGATTGATTATTATAATCATGGAGGAGCACTAAACCCGTAGGATTATACAGTCGCTGTGGTTGAGTGACGTAACACGTTACTGGTCACTGTGGTTGAGTGACGTGTAACACGTTACTGGTCACTGTGGTTGAGTGACATAACACGTTACTGGTCGCTGTGGTTGAGTGACATAACACGTTACTGGTCGCTGTGGTTGAGTGACGTGTAACACGTTACTGGTCGCTGTGGTTGAGTGACGTGTAACACGTTACTGGTCGCTGTGGTTGAGTGACGTGCAACACGTTACTGGTCACTGTGGTTGAGTGACATAACACGTTACTGGTCGCTGTGGTTGAGTGACATAACACGTTACTGGTCGCTGTGGTTGAGTGACGTGTAACACGTTACTGGTCGCTGTGGTTGAGTGACGTGCAACACGTTACTGGTCACTGTGGTTGAGTGACATAACACGTTACTCGTCGCTGTGGTTGAGTGACATAACACGTTACTGGTCGCTGTGGTTGAGTGACGTGTAACACGTTACTGGTCGCTGTGGTTGAGTGACGTGTAACACGTTACTGGTCGCTGTGGTTGAGTGACATAACACGTTACTGGTCGCTGTGGTTGAGTGATGTGTAACACGTTACTGGTCGCTGTGGTTGAGTGACGTGCAACACGTTACTGGTCACTGTGGTTGAGTGACATAACACATTACTGGTCGCTGTGGTTGAGTGACGTAACAAGTTACTGGTCGCTGTGGTTGAGTGACGTGTAACACGTTACTGGTCACTGTGGTTGAGTGACGTGTAACACGTTACTGGTCACTGTGGTTGAGTGACGTGTAACACGTTACTGGTCACTGGTTGAGTGACGTGTAACACGTTACTGGTCGCTGTGGTTGAGTGACGTGTAACACGTTACTGGTCACTGTGGTTGAGTGACATAACACGTTACTGGTCGCTGTGGTTGGGTGACGTAACACGTTACTGGTCGCTGTGGTTGAGTGACGTAACACGTTACTGGTCGCTGTGGTTGAGAGACGTGTAACACGTTACTGGTCGCTGTGGTTGAGAGACGTGTAACACGTTACTGGTCGCTGTGGTTGAGTGACGTAACACGTTACTGGTCGCTGTGGTTGAGTGACGTAACACGTTACTGGTCGCTGTGGTCGAGTGACGTAACACGTTACTGGTCGCTGTGGTTGAGTGACGTGTAACACGTTACTGGTCGCTGTGGTTGAGTGACGTAACACGTTACTGGTCGCTGTGGTTGAGTGACGTAACACGTTACTGGTTGCTGTGGTTGAGTGACGTAACACGTTACTGGTCGCTGTGGTTGAGAGACGTGTAACACGTTACTGGTCGCTGTGGTTGAGTGACGTAACACGTTACTGGTCGCTGTGGTTGAGTGACGTAACACGTTACTGGTTGCTGTGGTTGAGTGACGTAACACGTTACTGGTCGCTGTGGTTCAGTGACGTGTAATACGTTACTGGTCGCTGTGGTTGTGACGTAACAAGTATGGAACAGTGAACGTTTCTCTTGGTTGAGTGGATGATGTGACGCAGTGTGTTGATTGTATGATGTGAAGCAGTGTGTTGATTGTATGATGTGACGCAGTGTGTTGAGTGGATGATGTGATGTGTGTTGAGTGGATGTGAAGCAGTGTGTTGAGTGGATGATGTGAAGCAGTGTGTTCAGTGGATGATGTGATGCAGTGTGTTCAGTGGATGATATGAAGCAGTGTGTTGAGTGGATGATGTGACGCAGTGTGTTGAGTGGATGATGTGACGCAGTGTGTTGAGTGGATGATGTGACGCAAGTGTGTTGAGTGGATGATTGTGACGCAGTGTGTTGAGTGGATGATGTGACGCAGTGTGTTGAGTGGATGATGTGACGCAGTGTGTTGAGCGGATGATGTGAAGCAGTGTGTTGAGTGGATGATGTGACGCAGTGTGTTGAGTGGATGATGTGACGCAGTGTGTTGAGTGGATGATGTGTTATAGTGTGTTGAGTGGATGATGTGACGCAGTGTGTTGAGTGGATGATGTGAAGCAGTGTGTTGAGTGGATGATGTGACGCAGTGTGTTGAGTGGATAATGTGACGCAGTGTGTTGAGTGGATGATGTGACGCAGTGTGTTGAGTGGATGATGTGACGCAGTGTGTTGAGTGGATGATGTGACGCAGTGTGTTGAGTGGATGATGTGACGCAGTGTGTTGAGCGGATGATGTGAAGCAGTGTGTTGAGTGGATGATGTGACGCAGTGTGTTGAGTGGATGATGTGACGCAGTGTGTTGAGTGGATGATGTGTTATAGTGTGTGAGTGGATGATGTGACGCAGTGTGTTGAGTGGATGATGTGAAGCAGTGTGTTGAGTGGATGATGTGACGCAGTGTGTTGAGTGGATGATGTGACGCAGTGTGTTGAGTGGATGATGTGACGCAGTGTGTTGAGTGGATGATGTGACGCAGTGTGTTAGCGGATGATGTGAAGCAGTGTGTTGAGTGGATGATGTGAAGCAATGGGTTGAGTGGATGATGTGACGCAGTGTGTTGAATGGATGATGTGACGCAGTGTGTTGAGTGGATGATGTGACGCAGTGTGTTGAGTGGATGATGTGACGCAGTGTGTTGAGTGGATGAAGTGACGCAGTGTGTTGAGTGGATGATGTGGCGCAGTGTGTTGAGTGGGTGATGTGACGCAGTGTGTTGAGTGGATGATGTGAAGCAGTGTGTTGAGTGGATGTGATGTAGTGTGTTGAGTGGATGATGTGACGCAGTGTGTTGAATGGATGATGTGATGTAGTGTGTTGAGTGGATGATGTGACGCAGTGTGTTGAGTGGATGATGTGACGCAGTGTGTTGAGTGGATGATGTGAAGCAGTGTGTTGAGTGGATGATGTGACACAGTGTGTTGAGTGGATGATGTGACGCAGTGTGTTGAGTGGATGTGACGCAGTGTGTTTAGTGGATGATGTGACGCAGTGTGTTGAGTGGAGGATGTGACGCAGTGTGTTGAGTGGATGATGTGACGCAGTATGTTGAGTGGATGATGTGAAGCAGTGTGTTGAGTGGATGATGTGACGCAGTGTGTTGAATGGATGATGTGACGCAGTGTGTTGAGTGGATGATGTGACGCAGTGTGTTGAATGGATGATATGAAGCAGTGTGTTCAGTGGATGATGTGATGCAGTGTGTCGAGTGGATAATGTGACGCAGTGTGTTGAGTGGATGTGACGCAGTGTGTTGAGTGGATGATGTGACGCAGTGTGTTGAGTGGATGATGTGACGCAGTGTGTTGAGTGGATGATGTGAAGCAGTGTGTTGAGTGGATGATGTGACGCAGTGTGTTGAATGGATGATGTGACGCAGTGTGTTGAGTGGATGATGTGAAGCAGTGTGTTGAGTGGATGATGTGACGCAGTGTGTTGAGTGGATGATGTGACGCAGTGTGTGAGTGGATGATGTGACGCAGTGTGTTGAGTGGATGATGTGACGCAGTGTGTTGAGTGGATGATGTGACGCAGTGTGTTGAGTGGATGATGTGACGCAGTGTGTTGAGTGGATGATGTGACGCAGTGTGTTGAGTGGATGATGTGTTATAGTGTGTTGAGTGGATGATGTAACGCAGTGTGTTGAGTGGATGATGTGACGCAGTGTGTTGAGTGGATGATGTGACGCAGTGTGTTGAGTGGATGTGACGCAGTGTGTTAGCGGATGATGGGAAGCAGTGTGTTGAGTGGATGATGTGAAGCAATGGGTTGAGTGGATGATGTGACGCAGTGTGTTGAATGGATGATGTGACGCAGTGTGTTGAGTGGATGATGTGACGCAGTGTGTTGAGTGGATGATGTGACGCAGTGTGTTGAGTGGATGAAGTGACGCAGTGTGTTGAGTGGATGATGTGACGCAGTGTGTTGAGTGGGTGATGTGACAGTGTGTTGAGTGGATGATGTGAAGCAGTGTGTTGAGTGGATGTGATGTAGTGTGTTGAGTGGATGATGTGACGCAGTGTGTTGAATGGATGATGTGATGTAGTGTGTTGAGTGGATGATGTGACGCAGTGTGTTGAGTGGATGATGTGGGCGCAGTGTGTTGAGTGGATGATGTGATGTAGTGTGTTGAGTGGATGATGTGACGCAGTGTGTTGAGTGGATGATGTGACGCAGTGTGTTGAGTGGATGATGTGATGTAGTGTGTTGAGTGGATGTGAAGCAGTGTGTTGAGTGGATGATGTGACGCAGTGTGTTGAGTGGATGATGTGATGTGTGTTGAGTGGATGTGAAGCAGTGTGTTGAGTGGATGATGTGACGCAGTGTGAGTGGATGATGTGACGCAGTATGTTGAGTGGATGTGACGCATTTGTGTTGAGTGGATGATGTGATATAGTGTGTTGAGTGAATGATGTGATGCAGTGTGTTGAGTGGATGGTGTGATGTAGTGTGTTGAGTGGATGATGTGATGTAGTGTGTTGAGTGGATGATGTGATGCATTGTGTTGAGTGGATGATGTGAAGCAGTGTGTTGAGTGGGATGATGTATGAAGCATGTGTTGAGTGGATGATGTGAAGCAGTGTGTTGAGTGGATGATGTGAAGCAGTGTGTTGAGTGGATGATGTGACGCAGTGTGTTGAGTGGATGATGTGACGCAGTGTGTTGAGTGGATGATATGAAGCAGTGTGTTGAATGGATGAGCTAAGTGGTGGGCACTTGAAGTGTCATCCACACACACACAACTTTAAGAGAGGAGAAGATGCAACTTAAAAAGTGAGAGACGATCCCACTGAGGTGAAGAAGAAGAAGCGCCGACCTTCTCTGAGGTGCCAGAACGTCTGAACAACGACAAGAATCACTGTTTACACAGACCTAAGACTTGAAGCTTCGACCGAACATCTTTCAGAGTCCAGGAGAGACTCAAGACAAGTAAAACCATAAATGAAATTGAAAGATATCCACAATATTTTTTCTCGTATGTAGAATGGAGTGTCAGATGTAGTATTGGGCTCTTGCTTAAAGGAGATGGAGCTTAACACGGATGATAAAGAAATAAGTGAGGTAATTCAGAATGTGACTCTTGTTGAGTGAGTCATTAATCAGTCTAAAGACTGACAGAGCAAGTGAGTTTTTTCATGGATGAGACTGACGGCCTTGATGACACCTTCATAATATCTGAGGTAACCTTAAACCCACTTGATGACTGAAGAAATCATTGATAGCATGTCATGCACTCTGCCTCAGGCCCAGACTCCTGATGCTCCAAATTGATCAATAACTGCAAGAAACCTCTATCATGTACCACTCAGTAAAGTGAGAGATTAATGTGAGAGGCTTGTGATTAATTTAGTGAGAAGCTGTTACACTCCAGGATCACAACAGTGTTATTATCACAGTCGTGAGGAAAATGATCAGATGTATAAGTTGAACCTTCAAAATGAGACGAGAATGATAAGTTTTGAGTCATTGGTTCTGTCTAGGTGGCAGGTGAGGTTGTAGAGCTGGAGAAACTACAGTGAACCTTTACTGTGTGTAAACTACAGTGAACCTTTACTGTGTAAACTACAGTGAACCTTCACTGTGTGTGTAAACTACAGTGAACCTTTACTGTGTGTGTAAACTACAGTGAACCTTAACTGTGTGTAAACTACAGTGAACCTTAACTGTGTGTAAACTACAGTGAACCTTCACTGTGTGTGTAAACTACAGTGAACCTTCACTGTGTGTAAACTACAGTGAACCTTCACTGTGTGTGTAAACTACAGTGAACCTTCACTGTGTGTGTAAAGTACAGTGAACCTTCACTGTGTGTAAACTACAGTGAACCTTCACTGTGTGTGTAAACTACAGTGAACCTTCACTGTGTGTGTAAACTACAGTGAACCTTCACTGTGTGTGTAAAGTACAGTGAACCTTCACTGTGTGTAAACTACAGTGAACCTTCACTGTGTGTAACTACAGTGAACCTTCACTGTGTGTTAAACTACAGTGAACCTTCACTGTGTGTGTAAACTACAGTGAAACCTTCACTGTGTGTAAACTACAGTGAATCTTCACTGTGTGTAAACTACAGTGAACCTTCACTGTGTAAACTACAGTGAACCTTCACTGTGTGTGTAAAGTACAGTGAACCTTCACTGTGTGTAAACTACAGTGAACCTTCACTGTGTAAACTACAGTGAACCTTCACTGTGTGTGTAAAGTACAGTGAACCTTCACTGTGTGTCTAAACTACAGTGAACCTTCACTGTGTGTGTAAACTACAGTGAAACCTTCACTGTGTGTAAACTACAGTGAACCTTCACTGTGTGTAAACTACAGTGAATCTTCACTGTGTGTAAACTACAGTGAATCTTCACTGTGTGTAAACTACAGTGAACCTTCACTGTGTAAACTACAGTGAACCTTCACTGTGTGTGTAAACTACAGTGAACCTTCACTGTGTGTGTAAACTACAGTGAACCTTCACTGTGTGTAAACTACAGTGAACCTTCACTGTGTGTAAACTACAGTGAACCTTCACTGTGTGTAAACTACAGTGAATCTTCACTGTGTGTAAACTACAGTGAATCTTCACTGTGTGTAAACTACAGTGAACCTTCACTCTGTAAACTACAGTGAACCTTCACTGTGTGTGTAAACTACAGTGAACCTTCACTGTGTGTGTAAAGTACAGTGAACCTTCACTGTGTGTAAACTACAGTGAACCTTCACTGTGTGTGTAAACTACAGTGAACCTTCACTGTGTGTAAACTACAGTGAACCTTCACTGTGTGTGTAAACTACAGTGAACCTTCACTGTGTGTAAACTACAGTGAACCTTCACTGTGTGTAAACTACAGTGAACCTTCACTGTGTGTGTAAACTACAGTGAACCTTCACTGTGTGTGTAAACTACAGTGAACCTTCACTGTGTGTAAACTACAGTGAACCTTCACTGTGTGTAAACTACAGTGAACCTTCACTGTGTGTGTAAACTACAGTGAACCTTCACTGTGTGTAAACTACAGTGAACCTTCACTGTGTGTAAACTACAGTGAACCTTCACTGTGTGTGTAAACTACAGTGAACCTTCACTGTATATATAAATTCAGTCAATATCTTAAATTACTGGGAATGTTTGAAGTCCCTGGATTGCACTTGTTGGAACGTAGGTGACACTCTACAAGACTTGGCAATTAAATCACTCCATAAAAAAGCAAGAGACAGCAGACGGTGCAAAATACTTCCAGTAAAGAATTAGGCACCATGGGAGAGAACACAACAACAACAATAATAATAATAATGAATTATTTGTACTAGTTCATGATACAACTTATACAGACCATAGCTGACATCAATGACACGCTATATAGAAAGCCCCTTGTTATGCAGAGCATATCCCGCAACTTAGGTTAATTTTGTCCCCAGGAGGCGACCCACACCAGTCAGCTAACACCCAGGTACCTACTTACTGCTTGGTGAACATGGACAGCAGGTGTCTTAAGGAAACATGATCAAATGTTTTTACCCGTGCCGGAGATCGAACCACGGATGCTCAGTGTGTAAGCTTCTTATACAAGAGTTACCAACATACCCAGGCTGTCTTCAAGAGCTAGGTTGTGATACGGCCAACACCATCAGCCTGGTTGATCAGGTCAACAACCAGGAGACCTGGTCTAGGACCAGGCACTGGTCTTCAGGTAACCTAACCTGACCCTGACATAACCTAACTTAACTAACCCTGACATAACCTAACTGACCCTGACATAACCTAACCTAACTGACCCTGACATAACCTAACCTAACTGACCCTGACATAACCTAACTTAACTAACCCTGACATAACCTAACCTAACTGACCCTGACATAACCTAACCTAACTGACCATGACATAACCTAACTTAACTAACCCTGACATAACCTAACTGACCCTGACATAACCTAACCTAACTGACCCTGACATAACCTAACCTAACTGACCCTGACATAACCTAACCTAACTGACCCTGACATAACCTAACTTAACCCGACCCAGACATAACTTAATCTAATCAGCATCTTAAATTAGCCGAAACGTCTTGCCATCGGTGAAGGAAGAGGAACAACGGTGAAGAGGAACAACGGTGAAGGAAGAGGAACAACGGTGAAGGAAGAGGAACAACGGTAAAGGAAGAGGAACAACGGTGTAGGAAGAGGAACAACGGGGAAGGAAGAGGAACAACGGTAAAGGAAGAGGAACAACGGTGTAGGAAGAGGAACAACAGGGAAGGAAGAGGAACAACGGTAAAGGAAGAGGAACAACGGTATAGGAAGAGGAACAACGGGGAAGGAAGAGGAACAACGGGGAAGGAAGAGGAACAACGGTAAAGGAAGAGGAACAACGGTAAAGGAAGAGGACCAACGGCGAAGGAAGAGGAACAACGGTGAAGAAAGGGGAACAACGGGGAAGAGGAACAACGGTGAAGAAAGAGGAACAACGGTGAAGGAAGAGGAACAACGAGGAAGGAAGAGGAACAACGGTGAAGGAAGAGGAACAACGGTGAAGGAAGAGGAACAACGGTGAAGAGGAACAACGCTGAAGGAAGAGGAACAACGCTGAAGAAAGAGGAACAACGGTGAAGGGGGAAAGAGGGAAGGGTTAAGAGAAAGGGTTATAATAACGGCAGGTGAGAGGGCAGGAAAGGGTTATAATAACGGCAGGTGAGAGGGCAGGAAAGGGTTATAATAACGGCAGGTGAGAGGGCAGGAAAGGGTTATAATAACGGCAGGTGAGAGGGCAGGAAAGGGTTATAATAACGGCAGGTGAGAGGGCAGGAAAGGGTTACAGGAGTCTGAAAGGGAAAGTAAGAGTATAACTTTCTCTTGGGTTAACCCATGTTGTGTGGCCACTGTTGCTCCCCTCCCTCCCTCTCTCCCCTCCCTCCCAGACTCCCTCCTTCTCTCCCCTCCCAGACTCCCTCCCTCTCTCCCCTCCCTCCCAGACTCCCTCCCTCTCTCCCCTCCCTCCCAGACTCCCTCCCTCTCCCCCAGACTCCCCTCCTCTCTCCCCTCCCTCCCAGACTCCCTCCCTCTCTCCCTTCCCTCCCAGACTCACTCTCTCCCTCTCTCCCCTCCCTCCCAGACTCCTTTCCTCTCTCCCCTCCCACCCAGACTCCCTTCCTCTCTTCCCTCCCTCTCTCCCCTCCCTCCCAGACTCTCTCTTTCCCCTCCCTCCCAGACTCCCTCCCTCTCTCCCCTCCCAGACTCTCTCCCTTTCTCCCCTCCTTCCCAGACTCCCTTCCTCTCTCCCCTCCCTCCCAGACTCCGTCCCTCTTTCCCCTCCCTCCCAGACTCCCTCTACCTCCTCATTCTTGTTGGTAGACAGATGGATTTTCAACTTAGTGACAGATAGAACACGGAGTTGTACTAAACAGACCAAAATTGCAGCATCAGTGATGTAAGGAGTAGAGTGTGTCAAGTGAGTGTTGGTTCCTCTGCTCTTTCTTACCCTCGTACTTGACAGATAAAAACACTCGCTACAGTCTCTATCATCATTTGTGCATGTTACCAAAATAAATATGAAAATCACCTTAGTACAAGACAAATAAGAACTGCAGGGATGTGTGTGTGTGTGTGTGTGTGTGTGTGTGTGTGTGTACTCACCTAGTTGTACTCACCTAGTTGAGGTTGCGGGGGTCGAGTCCGAGCTCCTGGCCCCGCCTCTTCACTGATCGCTACTAGGTCACTCTCCCTGAGCCGTGAGCTTTATCATACCTCTGCTTAAAGCTATGTATGGATCCTGCCTCCACTACATCGCTTCCCAAACTATTCCACTTACTGACTACTCTGTGGCTGAAGAAATACTTCCTAACATCCCTGTGATTCATCTGTGTCTTCAGCTTCCAACTGTGTCCCCTTGTTACTGTGTCCAATCTCTGGAACATCCTGTCTTTGTCCACCTTGTCAATTCCTCTCAGTATTTTGTATGTCGTTATCATGTCCCCCCTATCTCTCCTGTCCTCCAGTGTCGTCAGGTTGATTTCCCTTAACCTCTCCTCGTAGGACATACCTCTTAGCTCTGGGACTAGTCTTGTTGCAAACCTTTGCACTTTCTCTAGTTTCTTTACGTGCTTGGCTAGGTGTGGGTTCCAAACTGGTGCCGCATACTCCAATATGGGCCTAACGTATATGGTGTACAGGGTCCTGAACGATTCCTTATTAAGATGTCGGAATGCTGTTCTGAGGTTTGCTAGGCGCCCATATGCTGCAGCAGTTATTTGGTTGATGTGCGCTTCAGGAGATGTGCCTGGTGTTATACTCACCCCAAGATCTTTTTCCTTGAGTGAGGTTTGTAGTCTCTGACCCCCTAGACTGTATTCCGTCTGCGGCCTTCTTTGCCCTTCCCCAATCTTCATGACTTTGCACTTGGTGGGATTGAACTCCAGGAGCCAATTGCTGGACCAGGTCTGCAGCCTGTGTGTGTGTGTGTGTGTGTGTGTGTGTGTGTGTGTGTGTGTGTGTGTGTGTGTGTGTGTGTGTGTGTGTATGTGTGTGTGTGTGTGTGTATGTGTGTGTGTGTGTGTGTGTGTGTGTGTGTGTGTACGTACTCAATTGTGATTGCAGAGTTCGATTCACAGTTCCTGGCCCCGCCTCTTCACTGGTCGCTACTAGGTCACTCTCCCTGCTCCGTGAGCTTTATCATACCTCTTCTTAAAGCTGTGTATGGATCCTGCCTCCAGGTGTGTGTATACTCACCTATTTGTGGTTGGAGGGGTCGAGTGTGTGTGTGTGTGTGTGTGTGTGTGTGTGTGTGTGTGTGTGTGTGTGTATGTGTGTGTGTGTGTGTGTGTGTGTGTGTGTGTGTGTGTGTGCCAGACTGGTTATCTCACTGTTGTTGTGACACACACACACCCCTGGAGGCTACCTGGAGGTTATTCCGGGGATCAACGCCCCCGCGGCCCGGTCCACGACCAGGCCTCCCGGTGGATCAGGGCCTTATCAACCAGGCCGTTATTGCTGGCCGCACGCAGTCCAACGTACGAACCATAGCCCGGCTGATCCGGCACTGACTTTAGGTATCTGTCCAGCTCTCTCTTGAAGGCAGCCAGGGGTTTATTGGTAATTCTCCTTATGCTTTGTGGGAGGCTGTTTAACAGTCTTGGGCCCCGGACACTTATGGTGTTTTCTCTTAGTGTACTAATGGCTCCCCTACTTTTAATTGGAGGAATTTTGCATCGCCTGCCCAGTCTTTTACTTTCGTAGGGAGTGATTTCTGTGTGCAGATTCGGGACCATTCCTTCCAGGATTTTCCAAGTGTAGATTATGATATATCTCTCTCTCCTGCGTTCCAAGGAGTACAAGTCAAGTGCTTCCAAGCGTTCCCAGTAGTTAAGGTGCTTGACAGAACTTATACGTGCAGTAAAGGATCTCTGTACACTCTCTAGAGTCTAGAGCTTCAATTTCACCTGCTTTGAACGGAGATGTTAATGTACAGCAGTATTCCAGCCTAGAGATAACAAGTGATTTGAAAAGGATCATCATTGGCTTGGCATCCCTCGTTTTGAACGTTCTCATTATCCATCCTATCATTTTTTTTGCACTTGTGATCGTGGCACTGTTGTGATCCTTGAAAGTGAGATCCTCACACATTACTACTCCCAGGTCCCTTATATTATTTTTCCGCTCTTTTGTATGGCCGAAGTAGTATACTCTGTTCTAGTTATTATCTCCTCCAGGTTTCCATAACGGAGTAGTAGGAATTTGTCCTCATTGAACATCATATTGTTTTCCGTTTCCCACTGGAAAACTTTGTTTATATCTTTTAGGAGGTTAACCGCGTCCTCAGCAGATGACAGCCTCATGCAGATCCTAGTATCATCCGCAGAGGATGATACGGTGCTGTGGGTTACATATCTATGTCTGATATGAGGAAGAGGAACAGGATGGGGGCGAGTACTGTGCCTTGTGGAATAGAGCTCTTCACTATGGCAGCCTCCGATTTAACTCTGTTGACCACTACTCTTTGTGTTCGATTGGTTAGGAAGTTGAAGGTCCATCTCTCCACTTTGCCAGTTATTCATTTAGCACGTATTTTGTGCGCTGTTACACCATGATCGCACATGTCAAACGCTTTTGCAAAGTCTGTGTATATTACATCTGCATTCTGATTTTCTTCCAGTGCATCCAAGGCCATATCATAGTGATCCAGTAGTTGTGAGAGGTAGGAGCGACCTGCCCTGAACCCATGTTGCCCTGGATTGTGCAGATTTTGGGAATCCAGGTGATTTGCAATCCTGCTTCTTAGCACTCTTTCAAAGATTTTTTATGTGGGACGTTAGAGCTATTGGTCTATAGTCCTTAGCTAATGCTTTGCTGCCACCTTTATAGAGTGGGGCTATATCCGTTGTTTTAAGTGATTGTGGAATTTCACCCATGTCCAAGCTCCTTCTCCATAGTGTACTTAGGGCACGTGAGGGGTTTCTTGCAGTTCTTAATGAACGCAGAGTTCCACGAGTCTGGGCCTGGGGCTGCGTGCATGGGCATGTTGTCAATGGCTTTTTCAAAGTCTATCGGAGTTAGGTTAATGTCGGAAATCTGGAATACATTTATGGAGTTTTGAGGCTCATTCATTTGGGTCGTCGATCCTCAGACTGATTAGTGGCTCACTAAACACAGAGTCGTACTGGGATTTCAGTATTTCACTCATTTCCTTGTTGTCATCTGTGTAAGTCCATCCTGTCTTGAGTAAGGGCCCGATACTAGATGTGGTATTTGCATTGTTTTTGGCATATGAAAAGAAATATTTCGAATTTCTTTCAATTTCACTAATAGCTTTAAGCTGTTCCTGTCTCTCCTGGTTCCTGTAAGAGTCATTTAACTTAAGTTCGATAGTTTCCACTTCCCTGGTCAGCGCCTCCTTCCGTGTATCAGATATTCTAGCGTTCCTGAGGAACTCAGTGATTCTTCGTCGTCTTGTGTAAAGGGAGCGTCTTTCTCTCTCCAGTTTACTCCTGCTCTTCTTCTTAGGGGAATATGCCTAGAACATGCTTCAGCTGCCAGGAAGTTGATCCTTTCAACACACACAACATACACTGCTTCATGATCTCACTTATCTTCAGTAGTTTGCTTACTGCAGTCAGTCTGGGAGAAGAGACAATGTATATATTCTGAGAGATGTAGTTATCCCAGCATATATATGCTGAGAGTTTACTCAAAATCTCCACTTTAACTATTACTGTATTCCCTTCTGGCTGTGAAAATGTTCAGTCCAGTATTACTGATCCTTGTATAGTCGATGGGTTTTAAACCCATCCTATGATGTAGCGGATATGATGGTATCTGGTGCACCAGATGGGATACACTGGTATTACCAACCTCTGGCAGTGTCTTTGGGATTTTCTCTTATTTTGAAGTTAAGGTGACAGTGTGTGGCGGTTTATATGGAGATTATTGTCCAGGTTTACTGCCAGACACTAAACTGTCATGTGTTGTGTCACTGTTGGTGCTGCATCGAATATCAAGGGTAGTGACATGTTAGTACTCTGCTAGTGTTACTGATGGTGCTGCAGTGAATGTCAAGGGTAGTAGCATGTCAGTACTCTGCTAGTGTCACTGTTGGTGCTGCAGTGAATGTCAAGGGTAGTAGCATGTCAGTACTCTGCTAGTGTCACTGTTGGTACTGCAGTGAATGTCAAGGGTAGTAGCATGTCAGTACTCTGCTAGAGTCACTGTTGGTACTGCAGTATTAGTACTCTGCTAGTGTCACTGTTGGTGCTGCAGTGAGTGTCAGGAGTAGTAGCATGTCAGTACTCTGCTAAACTGTTGGTACTGCAGTGAATGTCAAGGGTAGTGACGTGTCAGTACTCTGCTAGTGTCACTGTTGGTACTGCAGTGAATGTCAAGGGTAGTGACATGTCAGTACTCTGCTAGTGTCACTGTTGGTACTGCAGTGAATGTCAAGGGTAGTAGCATGTCAGTACTCTGCTAGAGTCACTGTTGGTACTGCAGTATCAGTACTCTGCTAGTGTCACTGTTGGTGCTGCAGTGAGTGTCAGGTGTAGTAGCATGTCAGTACTCTGCTAAACTGTTGGTACTGCAGTGAATGTCAAGGGTAGTAGCATGTCAGTACTCTGCTAGAGTCACTGTTGGTACTGCAGTATCAGTACTCTGCTAGTGTCACTGTTGGTGCTGCAGTGAATGTCAAGGGTAGTAGTTTGTCAGTACTTTGATAGTGTCACTGTTGGTACTGCAGTGAATGTCAAAGGTAGTAGCATGTCAGTACTCTGTTAGTGTCACTGTTGGTGCTGCAGTGTCAGGTGTAGTAGCATGTCAGTACTCTGCTAGAGTCACTGTTGGTACTGCAGTATCAGTACTCTACTAGTGACACTGTCGGTGCTGCAGTGAGTATCAAGGGTAGTAGCATGTCACCTGCCTCACCACTTAGGAATGGCCTCCACCTGCCACACCACTTATGAGGATCCCCGACCTGCCACACCACTTATAAGGTTCCCCCCACCTGCCACACCACTTATGAGGATCCGCAACCTGCCACACCACTTATGAGGATCCGCAACCTGCCACACCACTTATGAGGATCCCCCACCTGCCACACCACTTATGAGGATCCGCAACCTGCCACACCACTTATGAGGATCCCCCACCTGCCACACCACTTATGAGGTTCCCCCACCTGCCACACCACTTATGAAGATCCCCCACCTGCCATACCACTTTTGAGGTTCCCCCACTGCCACACCACTTATGAGGTTCCCCCACCTGCCACACCACTTATGAGGATCCCCCACCTGCCACACCACTTATGAGGATCCCCCACCTGCCACATCACTTATGAGGATCCCCCACCTGCCACACCACTTAGGATCTCCCACCTGCCACACCACTTATGAGGTTCCCCCACCTGCCACACCACTTATGAGGTTCCCCCACTGCCACACCACTTATGAGGTTCCCCACCTGCCACACCACTTATGAGGTTCCCACCTGCCACACCACTTACGAAGATCCCCCACCTGCCACACACTTATGAGGATCCCCCACCTGCCACACCACTTAGAATCTCCCACCTGCCACACACTTATTAGGTTCCCCCACCTGCCACACACTTATGAGGTTCCCACCTGCCACACCACTTATGAGGACCCCACCTGGCACACCACTTATGAAGATCCCCCACTGCCATACCACTTATGAGGTTCCCCCACCAGCCACACCACTTATGAGGTTCCCCACCTGCCACACCACTTATGAGGACCCCCACCTGCCACACCACTTATGAAGATCCCCCACCTGCCACACCACTTATGAGGACCCCCACATGCCACACCACTTATGAGGACCCCACCTGCCACACCACTTTGAGGTTCCCACCTGCCACACCACTTATGAGGACCCCCACCTGCCACACCACTTATGAAGATCCCCCACCTGCCACACCACTTATGAGGACCCCACCTGCCACACCACTTTTGAGGTTCCCCACCTGCCACAACACTTATGAGGTTCCCCACCTGCCATACCACTTATGAGGTTCCCCCACCTGCCACACCACTTATGAGGATCCCCCACCTGCCACACCACTTATGAAGATCCCCCACCTGCCACACCACTTTTGAGGTTCCCCACCTGCCACACCACTTATGAGGATCTCCCACCTGCCACACCACTTACGAGGTTCCCCCACCTGCCACACCACTTATGAAGATCCCCCACCTGCCACACCACTTATGAGGATCCCCCACCTGCCACACCACTTATTGAGGATCCCCAACCTGCCACACCACTTATGAGGATCCCCCACCTGCCACACCACTTATGAGGATCCCCCACTTGCCACACCACTTATGAGGATCCCCCACCTGCCACACCACTTATGAGGACCCCCACCTGCCACACCACTTAACGGATGACCTACTGAGGCCACTTGGATGCAACAGCAAAGTGATGGATGTTTGTATAACAGAATTCCACGTTATTATTGTCACATAACACATTAGGTGTTATAACAGGGTACCACTGTTGTAACAGTACCACTGCTGACACAAGAACCACTGTTGTAACAGTACCACTGTTGACACAAGAACCACTGTTGTAACAGTACCACTGTTGACACAAGAACCACTGTTGTAACAGTACCACTGCTGATACAAGAACCAATGTTATAACAGTACCACTGTTGATACAAGAACCAGTGTTATAACAGTAACACTGTTGACTCAGTACCACTGTTTACCCTTGACCACTATAATGATAAACATTTGAGTATTCAACCTTGGCTGCTAAACTCCACTTGATAAGTGACCTGATAAGAGATAAAACTTTAATTTCCACCACTTGAGTTACAACCTCTTAACCATTTTATGTAAACTTGAGGTTAATTACCACTTTATAAGCACTTAGGACACACACACACACACACACACACACACACACACACACACACACACACACACACACACACACACACACACACACACACCTGACAACAGACCAAGACAGTAATAAGAAAACAACCACCACTGGTTTTCGTCATAGTGGAAGCAGTAAACAGAGCTCATATGGTCATACTGATAATGGGAGACTTAAACCTTCAATAACCTGGGATCATTAAGAGGCACTTAAGCTCCCCTGTCTTGAAATAAGTTCAATTTTCCACTATAATCTACCTTGTTCATAATTACTATCACATTTGTTTTGTCTGTTTCGTAAGGTGAAGTCCAGGATCTTTACTTAATTCCTGGTATAACGTAACAAATCTTTGTGGACAATTGTGTTGCTGAGCTCAGATTTCTACAACACAATTGTCCTCAAAGATTCGCTAAGTTATACCATGAATTAAGGAAACATCGTGAACTTCACCTTACGAAACAGACAAAACAAATGTGATAGTAATTATGAACAAGGTAGATTATAATGGAAAACTGAAAATATTAGAAGACAAGGGAACTTAAGAGCCTAGATGAAGGAGCATGAGCGAGGAGGCTGAGGTGATGACAGTGGTGATGACAGTGGTGATGACTGGTGATGGCAGTGGTGATGACAATGGCGATGACAGTGGTGATGGCAGTGGTGATGGAACTCTCTGTGTTAGCGTGTGAAGGACACAAGAAGACAGGTAGTTTTTCATAGTGTAACGTGTTCTCTTTCACCTGGAAGGCCTTCATCTTCACCACCAACGAAGAACTAATTAGAGACGTAACAGTGACACAAAAACAATATACTGTGATCACAACGTCATAGAGGTATAAACAGTGTAAACACAGTGATGGGGAACTCCAGTAGTTGTCTATCAGAAGGAATGTTCAGTAAATTGAACTTTAACAATCAGAGAATCGACTGCGATTATTTTATCGCAGTACCCACAACACTCCTCAGTACCCACAACACTCCTCAGTACCCACAACACTCCTCAGTACCCACAACACTCCTCAGTACCCACAACACTCCTCAGTACCCACAACACTCCTCACTACCCACAACACTCCTCACTACCTACAACGCTCCTCAGTACCCACAACGCTCCTCAGTACCCACAACACTCCTCAGTACCCACAACACTCCTCAGTACCCACAACGCTCCTCAGTACCCACAACACTCCTCAGTACCCACAACACTCCTCAGTACCCACAACACTCCTCAGTACCCACAACACTCCTCAGTACCCACAACGCTCCTCAGTACCCACAACACTCCTCAGTACCCACAACATCCTCAGTACCCACAACACTCCTCAGTACCCACAACACTCCTCAGTACCCACAACACTCCTCAGTACCCACAACACTCCTCATTACCCACAACACTCCTCACTACCCACAACACTCCTCAGTACCCACAACGCTCCTCAGTACCCACAACGCTCCTCAGTACCCACAACACTCCTCAGTACCCACAACGCTCCTTAGTACCCACAACACTCCTCAGTACCCACAACACTCCTCAGTACCCACAACACTCCTCAGTACCCACAACACTCCTCAGTACCCACAACACTCCTCAGTACCCACAACACTCCTCAGTACCCACAACACTCCTCAGTACCCACAACACTCCTCAGTACCCACAACACCTCTCAGTACCCACAACACTCCAGTACCCACAACACTCCTCAGTACCCACAACACTCCTCAGTACCCACAACACTCCTCAGTACCCACAACACTCCTCAGTACCCACAACACTCACCAGTACCCACAACACTCCTCAGTACCCACAACACTCCTCAGTACCCACAACACTCCTCAGTACCCACAACACTCACTCAGTACCCACAACACTCCCATACCAAACACTCACAAACACTCCTCAGTACCCACAACACTCCTCAGTACCCACAACACTCCTCAGTACCCACAACACTCACCAGTACCCACAACACTCCTCAGTACCCACAACACTCCTCAGTACCCACAACACTCCTCAGTACCCACAACACTCCTCAGTACCCACAACACTCCACAGTACCCACAACACTCACCATTGTTAGGAAACACTCCTCAGTACCCACAACACTCCTCAGTACCCACAACACTCCTCAGTACCCACAACACTCACCAGTGTTAGGAAACACTCCTCAGTACCCACAACACTCCTCAGTACCCACAACACTCCTCAGTACCCACAACACTCCTCAGTACCCACAACACTCCTCAGTACCCACAACACTCCCATCGTTACCCAACACTCCTCAGTACCCACAACACTCCTCAGTACCCACAACACTCCTCAGTACCCACAACACTCCTCAGTACCCACAACACTCACCAGTGCTAGGAAACACTCCTCTGTACCCACAACACTCTCAGTACCACAAACACTCCTCAGTACCCACAACATCACCGTGCTAGGAAACACTCCTCAGTACCCACAACACTCACCAGTGCTAGGAAACTCTTCAGTACCCACAACACTCCTCAGTACCCACAACACTCACCAGTGCTAGGAAACACTCCTCAGTACCCACAACACTCACCAGTGCTAGGAAACACTCCTCAGTACCCACAACACTCACCAGTGCTAGGAAACACTCCTCAGTACCCACAACACTCCTCAGTGCTAGGAAACACTTCTCAGTTCCCACAACACTCACCAGTGCTAGGAAACGCTCCTCAGTACCCACAACACTCCTCAGTACCCACAACACTCACCAGTGCTAGGAAACACTCCTCAGTACCCACAACACTCCTCAGTACCCACAACACTCCTCAGTACCCACAACACTCCTCAGTACCCACAACACTCCTCAGTACCCACCACACTCCTCAGTACCCACAACACTCACCAGTGCTAGGAAACACTCCTCAGTACCCACAACACTCACCAGTGCTAGGAAACACTCCTCAGTACCCACAACACTCCTCAGTACCCACAACACTCACCAGTGCTAGGAAACACTCCTCAGTACCCACAACACCTCAACATGCTAGTAAACACTCCTAGTACCACAACACTCCTCAGTACCCACAACACTCCTCAGTACCACAACACTCCAGTGTGAAACACTCCTCAGTACCCACAACACTCACCAGTGCTAGGAAACACTCCTCAGTAACCCAACCAAACACTCACCAGTGCTAGGAAACACTCCTCAGTACCCACAACACTCAACAGTGCTAGGAAACACTCCTCAGTAACCACAACACTCCTCAGTACCCACAACACTCCTCAGTACCCACAACACTCCTCAGTACCCACAACATCCAGTCAAAACACTCCTCAGTACCCACAACACTCACAGTGCTAGGAAACACTCCTCAGTACCCACACATCACAGTCTAACACCCTCAGTAACCCACAACACTCCTCAGTACCCACAACACTCCTCAGTACCCACAACACTCCTCAGTACCCACAACACTCCTCAGTACCCACAAACTCACATTAACACTCTCAGTACCCACAACACTCCTCAGTACCCACAACACTCACCAGTACCCACAACACTCCTCAGTACCCACAACACTCCTCAGTACCCACAACACTCCTCAGTACCACAACAGCTCAAACAAACTCCTCAGTACCCACAACATCCTCAGTACCCACAACACTGCTCAGTACCCACAACACTCACCAGTGCTAGGAAACACTCCTCAGTACCCACAACACTCTTCAGTACCCACAACACTGCTCAGTACCCACAACACTCACCAGTGCTAGGAAACACTCCTCAGTACCCACAACACTCTCAGTACCCCAACACTGCTCAGTACCCACACAACACTGACCTCTCAGTACCCCACATCTCAGTACCCACAACACTGCTCAGTACCCACAACACTGCTCAGACCCACAGCTCATACCCACAACACTCCTCAGTACCCACAACACTCCTCAGTACCCACAACACTCCTCAGTACCCACAACACTCAGTACCCACAACACTCTTCAGTACCCACAACACTCCTCAGTACCCACAACACTCACCAGTGCTAGGAAACACTCCTCAGTACCCACAACACTCCTCAGTACCCACAACACTCCTCAGTACCCACAACACTCCTCAGTACCCACAACACTCCTCAGTACCCACAACACTCACCAGTGCTAGGAAACACTCCTTAGTACCCACAACACTCCTCAGTACCCACAACACTCCTCAGTACCCACAACACTCCTCAGTACCCACAACACTCCTCAGTACCCACAACACTCCTCAGTACCCACAACACTCTTCAGTACCCACAACACTGCTCAGTACCCACAACACTCACCAGTGCTAGGAAACACTGCATATAGAGACAAGAAAGGTCAACATTAAATATTAGCCACTAAGTAAGAATAAAAGTAGATCAGATATAGAAATAAAGCTTAGAAGAATATACAGAGTTATAAAAGGGGCTAGTGAACTACTTGAAATATGATTATGTGACAACGATGGAAAGATAAACTTTGTCGAGAGATTACCAAGTTAGAGGAAGAACTTAAGTTGTGGTACAAGACAGAAGAACGACAAAGGAAACATAACTGTCTAGGATATTGCAAGAGACCCTAAATATTTCTAGACACTTTCACAGTTTCGTATGATTTCCAAATGATACCAAGAAAAGCACTAAAATTCCCTCGGTACACTACACGAGAATATTGCAAAAACAAAGTCTTGCAAATGGATTTTCAAATTTCTGACAGAATAGAGATAGTAATCAGAGCAAAATCAAACAGTAAAGTAAAAAATTCAGTCCCACAAGGCAGAGTCCTGGAGCCGTTACTCTTTCTTATCCTCATACATAAAAGACATAAATAATAACACCTGCCAGATTATCCTAGCATCACTTGTGAATGATAAAAAGGATGAAAATTACTTCTGTAGAGGACACTGAAAACCTGCAAGAAGATATAGTCTTGTATAGGACAGCGGAAAATAACCAGACGTTCATTGATGACAAGTTCCAACTGCTGACATATGGAAAATATGAACTCAAGAGAAACACTGTACACAAAACACGAGATCAAACAGAATAAAAAGAACATGTGAAAGATCTAGGAGTAATAATGTCAACTGACCTTTCAAATGACACAATAAGGCAGATGTCATGCCATCCAGGAAAATGATCGTGTGCATAGTGAGAACTTTCAAAACAAGGGAAATAGTGCCAGTAATTACACTTTTCAAAACGCTTGTGCCCTCTTGCTGACAGTTTTGTCCAGTGTTGACGGCTCCGTTCAGGGCAGAAAAAATACAGAGATAATTTACGACCGACATAGAGCTAATAAAGCACTGAAATTATTGGGAACGTCTCAGAGACCTACATATATACTTACTGCAGCGGAGACAGCTGCATGATAATATATACATGAAAGGTGCTTCAGGGACTGGTCACAGATCTGCACACTGCCATAACAACATACTGGAGTGAGAGATATGGGAGTGTGAATAAAATAAACCCAGTAAAAAACAGGAGCGTCGTGGGCACAATAAGAAAACGTTGTAGCAACATCCATGGTCCCTGACTGTTTAACATTACCACACGATATCAAAAACGCTGCTGGAACAAGTGTAGAAATCCTCAAGAGGAAACTAGACAAGTATTTCAGCCAAATGCCAGATCAACCAGGCTTTGATGGGTATTTGGGCCATTGGGCCGTCAGCAGCAAGAGCCTGGTGCACCAGACAAGCTTGGCCCAGGCCCGGGCCTGGCTACGGGAGAAGGAAAACTCTGGAAATCCATCAAAGGTATATGAAAGGTTCCTGAGTCCTGGCCGTTGGGAAGGTATTTCCCACAACCTCAAACATATTTATCCATGAACAGTGTATCACAATCTAATTTTAACATGTCAGTGAAGAGGGGACACAATTACAGCTACGAGGTCACTGCTTTCTGCTCGCCCTCATCTCTCATCACAGGACTCCTATAAATACCTTCTTCTCTACTCTCTTTTTTTAGTTTCTGCTGAGCAGGTGACCCGTGTGACTTCAGTGTAGGGAATCTATATAGTTTCACCCTTGTTCAGCAACATCTGTGTCCCCACTCAATAAAGGTACCAGTTATGTTGGTTATCTTTATTTTTAAAACGTTTCACCTACACGGTAGGCTTCGTCAGTCAAATGTAGAGTAGTAGTAGTAGTAGTGGTGGTGGTAGTAGTGGTAGTAGTAGTAGTAGTGGTGGTGGTAGTAGTGGTAGTGGCCTCTGAAGAAGCATTATTCAGCTCGCCAAAGAAATAGCCGCTTTATACCAGCATTGGATGTATAACCCTTGTGGGTTTAGCGATTAGTTTTGTAATAATATTAGTACTAGCAGAATAGACGTGGACCACCACCACATAGAGGTGCAGCACCACCACATATAGGTGCACCACCACAGTATACAGATGGAGCACCACCACCACAACATACAGATGGAGCACCACCACCACAACATACAGGTGGAGCACCACCACCACAACATACAGGTGGAGCACCACCGCATAGAGGTGGAGCACCACCACCACATAGACGTGAACCACTACCACCACAGAGGTGGAGCACCACCACCGCATACAGGTGGAGCATCACCACCACATAGACGTGAACCACCCTCACATAGAGGTGGAGAACCACCATAGAGGTGGAGCACCACCACCACATACAGGTGGAGCACCACCACCACATAGACGTGAACCACCCTCACAGAGGTGGAGCATCACCACCACATACAGGTGGAGCACCACCACCAAAGAGGTGGAGCACCACCACCACAGAGGTGGAGCACCACCCTCACATAGAGGTGGAACACCACCACCACAGATGTGGAGCACCACCACATGGTGTTGGATGCACTGGAAGACAAACAGAACCTGGTATATATTTGTACAAACCTCTGACAGGTGCCAAACTGGTGTGATAGCACACAACATACCTTCTAAATGAATGAAATGAAAGAAGTGAAGCAGCAGCCGGCTATGTGGGCGAGACATCTCGCATATGTACCTATTTGTATTGTTGCCATCAACTTTCTCATCAACACTTGTAGTGTTGTCATCAACACTTGTAGTGTTGTCATCAACACTTGTAGTGTTGTCATCAACACTTGTAGTGTTGTCATCAACACTTGTAGTGTTGTCATCAACACTTGTAGTGTTGTCATCAACACTTGTAGTGTTGTTCATCAACACTTGTAGTGTTGTCATCAACACTTAGTTAGTGTTGTCATCAACACTTGTAGTGTTGTCATCAACACTTGTAGTGTTATCATCAACATTGTAGTGTTGTCATCAACACTTGTATTGTTATCATCAACACTTGTAGTGTTGTCATCAACACTTATACTGTTATCAACTTCCTCATCAGCACAGCTCCACAAACATCAACATAGCAGTCATCACTTCCACCACCCTAAAGGTTCCTCTTGCATGAGTCATAGCAATCATGATGCACAATCAACCCACCACCATGATACACGACCAGCACAGCCATGATACACAACACAGCCATCATGATTCACAATCAACATAACCATCATGATTCACGATCAACATAACCATCATGATTCACAATCAACATAGCCACCATGATTCATAATCAACATAGCCACCATGATTTACAATCAACATAGCCACCATGATTCACAGTCAACACAGCCACCATGATTCACAACATAGCCACCATGATTCACAATCAACATAGCCATTAATCTTCACAATCAACACAGCCACCATGGTTCACAATCAGCACAGCCACTATGATTCACAATCAACACAGCTACCATGATTCACAATCAACAAAGCTACCATGATTCACAATCAACACAGCCACTATGGTTCACAATCAACACAGCCACTATGGTTCACAATCAACATAGCCACTATGGTTCACAATCGACACAGCTATCATGATTCACAATCATCACAGCTACCATGATTCACAATCAACCCAGCTACCATGATTCACAATCAACACAGCCACTATGGTTCACAACCAACACAGCCACTATGGTTCACAATCAACACAGCCACCATGATTCACAGTCACCACAGCCACTATGGTTCACAATCAACACAGCAGCCATGATTCACAATCAACACAGCCACCATAGTTCACAATCAGCACAGCCACTATGGTTCACAATCAACACAGCCCCCATGATTCGCAATCAACACAGCTACCATGATTCGCAATCAACACAGCCACTATGGTTCACAATCAACACAGCCACTATGGTTCACAATCAACACAGCCACCATGATTCACAGTCACCACAGCCACCATGATTCACAATCAACATAGTCATTATCATTCAAAATCAACACAGCCACCATGATTCACAATCAACATAGTCATTATCATTCAAAATCAACACAGCCACCATGGTTCACAATCAACACAGCCACCATGATTCACAATCAACACAGCTACCATGATTCACAATCAACACAACCACCATAGTTCACAATCAACACAGCCACTATGGTTCACAATCAACACAGCAACCATGATTCACAATCAACACAGTCACCATGGTTCACAACACAGCCACCATGGTTCACAACACAGCCACTATGATTCACAATCAACACAACCACCATGATTCGCAATCAACACAGCTACCATGATTCATAATCAACATAGCCATTGTGGTTCACAATCAACACAGCCACCATGATTCACAATCAACACAGCCACTATGGTTCACAATCAACACAGCAACTATGGTTCACATTGAACACAGCCACCATGGTTCACAATGAACACTACCATGATTCACAATCAAGACAGCCACTATGGTTCACAATCAACACAGCAACTATGGTTCACATTCAACACAGCCACCATGGTTCACAATGAACACAGCTACCATGATTCACAATCAAGACAGCCACTATGGTTCACAATCAACACAGCCACTATGGTTCACAATCAACACATCCACCATGGTTCACAATCAACACAGCCACTATGGTTCACAATCAACAGAGCCACTATGGTTCACAATCAACACAGCCACCATGATTCACAATCAACACAGCTACCATGATTCACAACACAGCCACCATGATTCACAATCAACACAGCTACCATGATTCACAATCAACACAGCCACCATGGTTAACTCTCAAAGCCACCATGATTCCCAATTAACACAGCCACCATGATTCACAATCAACACAGCCACCATGATTCACAATTAACACAGCCACCATGATTCACAACACAGCCACCATGACTTACAGTCAACACAGCCACTATGATTCTCAATCAACAGCCACCATGATTCACAATCAACACAGCCACCATAATTCACAATCAACACAGCCACTTTGGTTCACAATCAGCACAGCCACTTTGGTTCACAATCAACACAGCCACTATGGTTCACAATCAACACAGCCACTATGGTTCACAATCAACACAGCCACTATGGTTCACAATCAACACAACCACCATGATGCACAATCAACACAGTTACCATGCTTCAAAATCAAAACAGCCACTATGGTTCACAGTCATCACAGCCACCATGATTCACAATCAACACAGCTACCATGATTCACAATCAACACAGCCACTATGGTTCACAATCAACAGAGCTACTATGGTTCACAATCAAAACAGCCACCATGGTTCACAATCAACACAGCCACTATGGTTCACAATCAACACAGCCACTATGGTTCACAATCAAAACAGTCACTGTGGTTCACAATCAACAGTCACCATGGTTCACGATCAACACAGCCACCTTGATTCACAATCAACACAGCCACCATGGTTCACAATCAACACAAACACCATGATTCACAATCAACACAGCCACCATGATTCACAATCAACACTACTATGATTCACAATCAACACAGCCACCATGGTTCACAATCAACACAGCCACCATGATTCACAATCAACACAGCCACCATGATTCACAATCAACACAGCCACCATGATTCACAATCAACACTGCCACCATGATTCACAATCAACACAGCCACTATGATTTACAATCAACACAGCCACCATGGTTCACAATCAACACAGCCACCATGATTCACAACCAACACAGCCACCGTGATTCACAATCAACACAGCCACCATAATTCACAACCAACACAGCCACCGTGATTCACAAGCAACACAGCCACCATGATTCACAATCAACACAACCACCATGATTCACAATTAACAGCCATGATTCACAATCAACACAACCACCATGATTCACAATTAACAGCCATGATTCACAATCAACACTGCCACCATTATTCACAATCAACACAGCCACCATGGTTCACAATCAACACAGCCACCGTGATTCACAGTCAACACAGCTACCATGATTCACAACCAAGACAGCCACCATGATTCACAATCATTTCCTACAGTTGCTTCAGCAATGAAGTTGGTGATGTAGATAAATGGTTCAGAGAACCGACATGTTGATAAATTAGGCACATGTGCAACTCTTGGGTATCTTTATTGAGGAAACGTTTCGCCACGCAGTGGCTTCATCAGTCCATACAAAGGAGAATCTTGAAGAATAGGAGGAGAATGAGGTAATCAGTCCCTCAACCTTGAGTCGATGTGGTCAGTCCACATCGACTCAAGGTTGAGGGACTGATTACCTCATTCTCCTCCTATTCTTCAAGATTCTCCTTTGTATGGACTGATGAAGCCACTGCGTGGCGAAACGTTTCCTCAATAAAGATACCCAAGAGTTGCACATGTGTCTAATTTATCAAAGTTGGTGATGTTTGAAACAGACTGCTAGATAAGGTGTCTTTAAAATAGGTTAAAGAAACATATGAATAAGTATAGGTAGTACTAGACAAAAACCTGCCTGGCATGGGCCAGTCGGTGTGTGTACTCACCTAATTGTACTCAATTGTGGTTGCAGGGGTCGAGACTCAGCTCCTGGCCCCGCCTCTTCACTGATCGCTACTAGGTCCTCTCCCTCTCTGCTTCCTGAGCTTTGTCATACCTCTTCTTAAAACTATGTATGGTTCCTGCCTCCACTACTCCACTTGCTAGGCTAGTCTACTTCCTGACAACTCTATGACTGAAGAAATACTTCCTAACGTCCCTGTGACTCGTCTGAGTCTTCAGCTTCCAGTTGTGACCCCTTGTTTCTGTGTCCCCTCTCTGGAACATCCTATCTCTGTCCACCTTGTCTATTCCCCGCAGTATCTTGTATGTCGTTATCATGTCTCCCCTGACCCTTCTTTCCTCCAGTGTCGTCAGTCCGATTTCCCTCAACCTTTCCTCGTACGACATTCCCCTGAGCTCTGGGACTAGCCTTGTTGCAAACCTTTGTACTTTCTCTAACTTCTTGAAGTGCTTGACCAGGTGTGGGTTCCAGACTGGTGCTGCATACTCCAGTATGGGCCTAACATACAGAGTGTACAGTGTTTTGAACGATTCCTTATTAAGGTATCGGAACGCTATTCTCAGGTTTGCCAGGCGCCCGTATGCTGCAGCAGTTATTTGGTTGATGTGTGCCTCCGGTGATGTGCTCGGTGTTATGGTCACCCCAAGGTCTTTCTCCCTGAGTGAGGTCTGTAGTCTTTGTCCACCTAGCCTATACTCTGTCTGCGGTCTTCTTTGCCCCTCCCCAATCTTCATGACTTTGCATTTGGCAAGGTTGAATTCGAGAGGCCAGTTTCTGGACCACATGTCCAGCCTGTCCAGGTCTCTTTGCAGTCCTGCCTCATCCTCATCCGATTTAATTTTTCTCATCAGCTTCACATCATCTGCAAATAGGGACACTTCAGAGTCTATTCCTTCCATCATGTCGTTCGCATATATCAAAAATAGCACTGGTCCTAGAATTGACCCCTGTGGGATCCCGCTCGTCACAGGCGCCCACTGTGATACCTCTTCACGTACCATGACTCGTTGTTGCCTCCCTGTCAGGTATTCCCTGATCCATTGCAGTGCCCTCCCTGTTATATGCGCCTGATCCTCCAACGTTTGCACTAATCTCTTGTGGGGAACTGTGTCAAAGGCCTTCCTGCAGTCAAGGAAAATGCAATCAACCCACCCCTCTCTCTCGTGTCTTACTTCTGTTACCTTGTCATAAAACTCCAGGAGGTTTGTGACACAGGATTTGCCTTCCATGAACCCATGCTGGTTTTCATTTATAATCTTGTTCCGTTCCAGGTGTTCCACCACTCTCCTTCTGATAATCTTCTCCATGACTTTGCACACAATGCATGTCAGAGACACAGGTCTGTAGTTTAGTGCCTCATTTCTGTTTCCTTTCTTAAATATGGGGACTACATTTGCTGTCTTCCATTTCTCAGGTAGTTGCCCAGTTTCAAGGGATGTGTTGAAGATTGTGGTTAGGGGCACGCACAGCATCTCTGCTCCTTCTCTAAGGACCCACGTGGAGATGTCCGGTCCCATCGCCTTTGAGGTATCAAGGTCACTTAGCAACTTCTGCACCTCCTCCTCGTTTGTTCGTATGTCATCCAACACTTGTTGGTATATTCCCTCTTGATGTTCCCTTCTGTGCTGTCTTCCCAGATCCCTTCCTGTCTCTTCTGTAAAATCTTCCTTAAATCTCCTGTTTAGCTCCTCACATACCTCCTGATCATTTCTTGTGAGTTCTCCACCTTCTGTCCTCAGTTTGATCACCTGGTCTTTGTTGTCTTCCTCCTGATGTGGCTATACAACAGTTTTGGGTCAGTCTTGATTTTCGATGCTATGTTATTTTCATACTGTCGCTGGGCTTCCCTCCTTACCTGTGCATACTCGTTCCTGGCTCTGCTACTAATCTCCCTATTTTCATGTGTTCTCTGCCTTCTGTACTTTTTCCATTCTCTATTGCACTTTGTTTTTGCCTCCTTACACCGTCGGGTAAACCAGGGGCTCGTTCTGGTCTTCCCATTGTTTCTGTTGCCCTTGGGAATAAACCTTTCCACTGCCTCCTTGCATTTTGTTACATATTCCATCATTTCATTTACTGGCTTTCCTGCCAGTTCTCTGTCCTGCAGGAAGTTCCTCAACCCTATGTAGTCCCCTCTTTTGTAGTCTGGCTTTTCCCATTCAACTCCTGTTATTCTCTCCACTTGCAACTCTACTATGTATTCAAAGCACAGAACCACGTGGTCACTAGCTCCTAGGGGACTCTCATATGTGATGTCCTCAATGTCTGAACTGCCCAGGGTGAACATAAGGTCCAATCTTGCTGGTTCATCCTCCCTTCTCACTCTGGTGGTGTCCTTAACATGTTGGTGCATGAGGTTTTCCAGCACCACATCCAACATCTTGGCTCTCCATGTTTCGGGACCCCTATGTGGCTCCAGGTTTTCCCAGTCAATCTCCCTGTGGTTGAAATCCCCCATAACCAGCAACTTTGCTCTGCTGGAGTGAGCTCTTCTTGCCACCTCAGCAAGTGTGCCCACCATTGCTCTGTTGCTCTCTTCATATTCCTCTCTTGGCCTCCTGCAGTTCTGTGGTGGATTATACATCACTGCAATGACCACCTTGTGCTCCCCAGACTGAAGTGTACCTACTATGTAGTCCCTTTCTCCTGTCTCGTCTATGCCTCCCATTTTCTAGAATTTCCATCTGTTTTTTACGAGCAGAGCAACCCCTCCTCCTCCTCTGCCCCTTCTATCTTTCCTCATGATCTGGTATCCTGGTGGGAAGATTGCATCTGTTATTGTCTCCGTGAGTTTTGTTTCTGTAACTGCTATGATGTCTGGGGACTTCTCATTGATTCTTTCTTGCCATTCCTCTTATTTATTCGTTAATCCATACGCATTTGTGTACCAAACCTTCAACTTCTGTTCTAATACTGTAACTGTGGTCCTGGGGGAATACTGGGGTTGGGAGAGCAGGAGCCCTGGTGGGGGCCTGTGGGGGGTTGCAGTGGAGGTGGAGGAAGAGCTCCCATAGGGGGTTGCTGTAGGGGTAGGGTTCGTGGTGCGGGGGGTGGGAACAGAGGGATCGGTGTGTGATGGTTGGTTTAGATTGTTCAGTTGCCTTGGGGGTGTCGTGGCTGGAGTCCTTCTGCAGGTGTTTCTGGGGGGTGTGCTTGTCCTTCCACTTGTTCCTGGGTTATTCTGTTCTCCTTTTTCATTTCCTCCCATTCCTCCTTTCGTTTTTGCACTCTCTCTTTCAGTATCATCCTTTTCTCCTGTGTTCTGTCTCGATCTAGGTACACACTCATGAACTCCTGCCTGCCTCTCAGCCGTGCTTTCTCCTGCAGGATCATGGTTCCAGTTGATTCTGCCTTGAAAATTACTTTGAGAGGCCGATTCCTTTTCTTTGTGAACCATCCGATTCTCCGAAAATTTGCCACCTGGGTCATGTCTCCCTCGCCTATCACCTTCATGATATCTTCAATCGCTTTTTTCTCCTCCTGCTTTCTTTCATCATAAGTTTCCCCTTCAGCTTCGTCTAGCCCATAGACAAAAACTGATCTCTCCCTTTACACCTCCCACTGTGACTCCTGTGTGTGTGTGTGTGTGTGTGTGTGTGTGTGTGTGTGTGTGTGTGTGTGTGTGTGTGTGTGTGTGTGTGTGTGTGTGTGTTTATAACCGATACCCATAGTTGTTAACTGCCTGTTTAACTAGGCTTTTGCTGTTGGTTGCCTGTGCAACCAAGCTGTTAATGTTGGTTGCACTGTTTCTACCTGTATGTACTCTCTTCCTTCTCATATATTCTGTACTGACTTGATAACCCGGCTGTATGGGCGATACGTTATGGGTAATAACGATTCCCACTGCTCAAGATATGGTGTATTCAACCATCTTTGTGTTTACATGGTGTGGCAGTTGTTATTGTAGGAGCAGTTTGGATAGTGAAGGTTGGAACTTCCTGTATATGTGGTGACTTACCACTAGACTCACATGTGACTAACATGTAACACTAGAGTCACATGTTAGTCACCACTAACTCATGTCTTATACCACTGACTCTCCATTGACGTCAAGTACGTGTCTGGAGTACACAACATACTTCCTTGTCGTGGTTGTTGTAGTGTGAGGCAGCTGGTGACGTGGTTGTAGTGCGAGGCAGCTGGTGACGTGGTTGTAGTGTGAGGCAGCTGGTGACGTGGTTGTTGTATGAGACAGCTGGTGTAGTGGTTGTTGTAGTGTGAAACAGCTGGTGACGTGGTTGTTGTAGTGTGAGACAGCTGGTGTAGTGGTTGTTGTAGCGTGAGACAGCTGGTAACGTGGTTGTTGTAGTGTATATACACTTACACCTCTCAGTATATATACACTGACATACACCTATTAGTATATACACACTGACATATACCTCTCAGTATATATATACTGACATACACCTCTCAGTATTATATATACTGACATACACCTCTCAGTATATATACACTGACATACACCTCTCAGTGTACATATACACTGACATACACCTCTTTGTGTGTTAAGTAATGAAGGTCGCGCGAGGCTGTGGTTGCCACCACCTCACTACTGGCTACTACTATATTACTGTCACATACCTGTATAGAACATCTCGTAGCTACACTGTGATTGCCTTGCTGGACGTAGGTTGTGGTGAGATGTAGGTAGGAAGGTGGGCATGGTGGTTGTTCATGGTGACGCGGAAGTCTTGGAGACTTGCTTACCACCTCAATACTTCCTGGTCAGGTACCCACCACGTCTCTCAGTCCTTGTACTCGCTGAGTACTACCATCACTAGTACATTACACCCCTGGTGTATCACAGTGCTTGTACTCACTGAGTACTACCATCACTAGTACATTACACCCCTGGTGTATCACAGTGCTTGTACTCACAGAGTACTACCATTACTAGTACATTACACCCCTTGTGTATCACAGTGCTTGTACTCACTGAGTACTACCATCACTAGTACATTACACCCTTGGTGTATCAGTGCTTGTACTCACTGAGTACTACCATCACTAGTACATTACACCCCTGGTGTTATCAGTGCTTGATCACTGAGTACTACCATCACTAGTACATTACACCCCTGGTGTATCAGTGCTTGTACTCACTGAGTACTACCATCACTAGTACATTACACCCCTGGTGTATCAGTGCTTGTACTCACTGAGTACTACCATCACTAGTACATTACACCCCTTGTGTATCACAGTGCTTGTACTCACTGAGTACTACCATCACTAGTACATTACACCCCTGGTGTATCACAGTGCTTGTACTCACTGAGTACTACCATCACTAGTACATTACACCCCTGGTGTATCACAGTGCTTGTACTACCATGAGTGAGGTTTGTAGTCCCTGGTCCCTTAGACTGTACTCCGTCTGTGGTCTTCTTTGCCCTTTCCCAATCTTCATGACTTTGCATCTGGTGGGGTTGAACTCCAGAAGCCAGTTGCTGGACCAGGCCTGCAGCCTGTCCAGATCCCGTTGTAGTTCTGCTTGCTCCTCGTCCGATTGAATTCTCATCAACTTCACATTATCTACAAACAGAGACACTTCTGAGTCTATTTCTACTGTCATGTCGTTCACAAACACCAGAAACAGCACTGGTCCTAGGACTAACCCCTGTGGAACCCCGCTCGTCACAGGCGCCTACTCTGACATCTCGTCACGTACCGTGACTCGCTGATGTGTGTGTGTACTCACCTATTTGTGAGTACACACACACACACATCAGCGAGTGTGTGTGTGTATGTGTGTACTCACCTAGTTGTGGTTGCAGGGGTTGATTCATAGCTCCTGGCCCCTTCTCACTGGCCGCTACTGGGTCACTCCCGCACCATGAGCTTTATCGTACCTCTTCTTAAAGCTATCAATGGATCCTGCCTCCATAACATCACTTCCCAAACTATTCCACTTCCTGACTACTCTGTGACTGAAGAAATACTTCCTAACATCCCTGTGATTCATCTGAGTCTTCAACTTCCAACTGTGTCCCCTTGTTGCTGTATCCCATCTCTGGAACATTCTGTCTCTGTCCACCTTGTCAATTCCTCTCAGTATTTTATATGTCGTTATCATGTCCTCCCTATCTCTCCTATCCTCCAGTGTCGTCCGCTCGATTTCATTTAACCTCTCCTCGCAGGACGTATCCCTTAGCCCCGTGTGTGTGTGTGTTGTGTGTGTGTGTGTGTGTGATTATTTATTTATATATATATTTATATATATTATATTATATATATTATTTTATATATATATATATATATATATATATATATATTTTTATAAAATTTATATATATTTAAATATATTTTAAATGTGTATATATATATATTATATATATATATATATATTATATATATATATATATTTATATACTATAATATATATATATCTAAAGCAGAAGTGTTATAAATAGAGTAGAGTATATGGAGAGTAAAAGAAAGGTGAAGAGAGTGGTGAGAGAGTGCAAAAGGAGAGCAAATGATAGAGTGGGAGAGACACTGTCAAGAAATTTTAATGTAAATAAGAAAAAAAATTTGAGTGATTTAAACAAGTTAAGAAAGCCTAGGGAACGAATGGATTTGTCAGTTAAAAACAGAGTAGTGGAGTTAGTACATGGGGAGATGGAGATTTTGGATAGATGGCGAGAATATTTTGAGGAACTTTTAAATGTCGACGAAGAAAGGGAGGCGGTAATTTCATGCACTGGCCAGGGAGGTATATCATCTTTTAGGAGTGAAGAAGAGCAGAATGTAAGTGTGGTGGAGGTACGTGGGGCATTACGTAGAATGAAAGGGGGTAAAGCAGCTGGAACTGACGGGATCATGACAGAAATGTTAAAAGCAGGGGGGGATATAGTGTTGGAGTGGTTGGTATTTTTGCTTAATAAATGTATGAAAGAGGGCAAGGTACCTAGGGATTGGCGGAGAGCATGTATAGTCCCTTTATATAAAGGGAAGGGGGACAAAAGAGATTGTAAAAATTATAAAGGAATAAGTTTACTGAGTATACGAGGAAAAGTGTATGGTAGGGTTATAATTGAAAGAATTAGAGGTAAGACAGAATGTAGGATTGCGGATGAGCAAGGAGGTTTCAGAGTGGGTAGGGGATGTGTAGATCAAGTGTTTACATTGAAGCATTTATGTGAACAGTAATTAGATAAAGGTAGGGAAGTTTTTATTGTATTTATGGATTTAGAGAAGGCATATGATAGTGGATAAGGGAGCAATGTGGCAGATGTTGCAAGTTTATGGAATAGGTGGTAAGTTACTAAATGCTGTAAAGAGTTTTTATGAGGATAGTGAGGCTCAGGTTAGGGTGTGTAGAAGTGAGGGAGACTACTTCCCGGTAAAAGTAGGTCTTAGACAGGGATGTGTAATGTCACCATGGTTGTTTAATAAATTTATAGATGGGGTTGTAAAAGAAGAGGCTCAGGTTAGGGTGTGTAGAAGAGAGGGAGACTACTTCCCGGTAAAAGTAGGTCTTAGACAGGGATGTGTAATGTCACCATGGTTGTTTAATAAATTTATAGATGGGGTTGTAAAAAAAGTAAATGCTAGGGTGTTCGGGAGAGGGATGGGATTAAATTATGGGGAATCAAATACAAAATGGGAATTGACATAGTTGCTTTTTGTTGATGATACTGTGCTTATGGGAGATTCTAAAGAAAAATTGCAAAGGTTAGTGGATGAGTTTGGGAGTGTGTGTGTAAAGGTAGAAAGTTGAAAGTGAACATAGAAAAGAGTAAGGTGATGAGGGTATCAAATGATTTAGATAAAGAAAAATTGGATATCAAATTGGGGAGGAGGAGTATGGAAGAAGTGAATGTTTTCGGCGGATGGATTTATGAAGGATGAGGTTAATCATACAATTGATGAGGGAAAAAGGGTGAGTGGTGCGTTGAGGTATATGAGGAGTCAAAAAATTTTATCTATGGAGGCAAAGAAGGGAATGTATGAAAGTATAGTAGTACCAACACTCTTATATGGATGTGAAGCTTGGGTGGTAAATGCAGCAGCGAGGAGGGCGGTTGGAGACAGTGGAGATGTCGTGTCTAAGGGCAATGTGTGGTGTAAATATTATGCAGAAAATTCGGAGTGTGGAAATTAGGAGAAGGTGTGGAGTTAATAAAAGTATTAGTCAGAGGGCTGAAGAGGGTTTGTTGAGGTGGTTTGGTAATTTAGAGAAAATGGATCAGAGTAGAATGACATGGAGAGCATTTAAATCTGTAGGAGAAGGAAGGCGGGGTAGGGGTCGTCCTCGAAAACGGTTGGAAGGAAGGGGTAAGGGAGGTTTTGTGGGCGAGGGGCTTGGACTTCCAGCAGGCGTGCATGAGCGTGTTCGATAGGAGTGAATGTAGACTAATGGTATTTGGGACCTGACGATCTGTTGGAGTGTGAGCAGGGTGATATTTAGTGAAGGGATTCAGGGAAACCGGTTATTTTTATATAGTCGGACTTGAGTCCTGGAAATGGGAAGTACAATGCCTGCACTTTAAAGGAGGGATTCGGGATATTAGCAGTTTGGAGGGATATGTTGTGTATCTTTATACGTATATACTTCTAAACTGTTGTATTCTGAGCACCTCTGCAAAAACAGTGATTATGTGTGAGTGAGATGAAAGAGTTGAATGCTGAAAGTATTTTCTTTTTGGGGATTTTATTTCTTTTTGGGTCACCCTGCCTCGGTGGGAGACGGCCCCGACTTATATATATATATATATTATATATATATTATATAAAATATATATATATATATATATATTATATATATTATATATATTATATATATATATATACAATGTGTGTTTTATCCCTCCCATTAGGGTTTGATGCCACTGTTGCCTCATTACTAAGTAACATTGTAAAGGTACACAACACTGCTGCAACACTCCTTGTTGTGGCGCTCTAAATGTCAAGTTATGGTTCACTCTCCTAGTGTCACCTTACTAGTAACACTAACAACCACCTTGCTTCATATATACCTAGCAGTGTGTGTACTCACCTAGTTGAGGTTGCGGGGGTCGAGTCCGAGCTCCTGGCCCCGCCTCTTCACTGATCGCTACTAGGTCACTCTCCCTGAACCGTGAGCTTTATCATACCTCTGCTTAAAGCTATGTATGGATCCTGCCTCCACTACATCGCTTCCCAAACTATTCCACTTACTGACTACTCTGTGGCTGAAGAAATACTTCCTAACATCCCTGTGATTCATCTGTGTCTTCAGCTTCCAACTGTGTCCCCTTGTTACTGTGTCCAATCTCTGGAACATCCTGTCTTTGTCCACCTTGTCAATTCCTCTCAGTATTTTGTATGTCGTTATCATGTCCCCCCTATCTCTCCTGTCCTCCAGTGTCGTCAGGTTGATTTCCCTTAACCTCTCCTCGTAGGACATACCTCTTAGCTCTGGGACTAGTCTTGTTGCAAACCTTTGCACTTTCTCTAGTTTCTTTACGTGCTTGGCTAGGTGTGGGTTCCAAACTGGTGCCGCATACTCCAATATGGGCCTAACGTACACGGTGTAGAGGGTCCTGAATGATTCCTTATTAAGATGTCGAATGCTGTTCTGAGGTTTGCTAGGCGCCCATATGCTGCAGCAGTTATTTGGTTGATGTGCGCTTCAGGAGATGTGCCTGGTGTTATACTCACCCCAATATCTTTTTCCTTGAGTGAGGTTTGTAGTCTCTGGCCCCCTAGACTGTACTCCGTCTGCGGTCTTCTTTGCCCTTCCCCAATCTTCATGACTTTGCACTTGGTGGGATTGAACTCCAGGAGCCAATTGCTGGACCAGGTCTGCAGCCTGTCCAGATCCCTTTGTAGTTCTGCCTGGTCTTCGATCGAGTGAATCCTTCTCATCAACTTCACGTCATCTGCAAACAGGGACACCTCAGAGTCTATTCCTTCCGTCATGTCGTTCACAAATACCAGAAACAGCACTGGTCCTAAGACTGACCCCTGTGGGACCCCGTTGGTCACAGGTGCCCACTCTGACACCTCGCCACGTACCCTGACTCGCTGCTGTCTTCCTGACAAGTATTCCCTGATCCATTGTAGTGCCTTCCCTGTTATCCCTGCTTGGTCCTCCAGTTTTTGCACCAATCTCTTGTGTGGAACTGTGTCAAACGCCTTCTTGCAGTCCAAGAAAATGCAATCCACCCACCCCTCTCTCTCTTGTCTTACTACTGTCACCATGTCATAGAACTCCAGTAGGTTTGTGACACAGGATTTCCCGTCCCTGAAACCATGTTGGCTGCTGTTGATAAGATCGTTCCACCACTCTTCTCCTGATAATCTTCTCCATGATTTTGCATACTATACATGTCAGTGACACTGGTCTGTAGTTTAATGCTTCATGTCTGTCTCTTTTTTAAAGATTGGGACTACATTTGCTGTCTTCCATGCCTCAGGCAATCTCCCTGTTTCGATAGATTTATTGAATATTGTTGTTAGGGGTACACATAGCGCCTCTGCTCCCTCTCTCAATACCCATGGGGAGATGTTATCTGGCCCCATTGCCTTTGAGGTATCTAGCTCACTCAGAAGCCTCTTCACTTCTTCCTCGGTTGTGTGCACTGTGTCCAGCACATGGTGGTGTGCCCCACCTCTCCGTCTTTCTGGAGCCCCTTCTGTCTCCTCTGTGAACACTTCTTTGAATCTCTTGTCGAGTTCCTCACATACTTCACGGTCATTTCTTGTTGTCTCTCCTCCTTCCTTCCTTAGCCTGATTAGCCTGATGTGTGTGTGTGTGTGTGTGTGTGTGTGTGTGTGGTGTGTGTGTGTGTGTTTGGGGTGTGTGGTGTGTGTTTGTGTGTGTGTGTTTTGTGAGTGTGTGTTTTGTGTGTGTGTGTGTGTTTAAGGAGTGTGGAGAGGAATTGAAGAATGAGATACTTGTGCATCATATAGGAATCTTTATTGAGGAAACGTTTCGCCACACAGTGGCTTCATCAGTGTAATATGAAGAAGAACGGTGTAAGAGGCGGAGTTTGAGGTAATCCGTCCCTCTGCCTGGAGTTGATGTGTTCAGTCCTTCAATCTTGAAGGTGGGGCTGTTGAGGTGGGGCCGAAGAGGGGTTGTTGAGGTGGTGCTGAGGAGGGGTTGTAAAGGTGGTTCGGACATTTAGAGAGGATGGAACGAAATAGAATGACTTGGAGAGCGTATAAATCTGTAGTGGAAGGAAGGCGGGGTAGGGGTCGTACTAGGAAAGGTTGGAGGGAGGGGGTAAAGGAGGTTTTGTGTGCGAGGGGCTTGGACTACCAGCAAGCATGCGTGAGCTTGTTGAATAAGAACGAGTTAGAGACATATGGTTTTTAGGACTTGACGTGCTGTTGGAGTGTGAGCAAGGTAACATTTATGAAGGGATTTAGGGAAAACTGGCAGGCCGGACTTGAGTCCTGGAGATGGGAAGTACAGTGTCTGCACTCTGAAGGAGGGGTGTTAATGTTGCAGTTTAATAACTGTAGTTTAAGCGTGCCTCTGACAAGACGGTGATGGAGTGAATGATACACACACACACACACACACACACACACACACACACACATATATATATATATATATATATATATATATATATATATATATATATATATATATATATATATATTTATGTATATATATTTGTCAAGTGTTGGCCTGGTTAACTAGGTTGTTGCTGTTGGTGGTTCTGCACCAGGCTTGTCAAGTGTTAGCTTGGTTAACTAGGTTGTTGCTGGGGGTGGTTTTGCACCAAGTTTGTCAAGTATTGGCCTGGTTAACTAGGTTGTTGCTGCTGGTGGTTCTGCACCAGGCTTGTCAAGTGTTGGCCTGGTTAACAAACTAGTTGTTGCTGCTGGTGGCCCGCTGGCCCACATATCCATCACAGCCTGGTTGATCGGGCACTTGACAGAGACTTGTCTGGTTTCCTCTAGAGAACTTCTACACTTGTTCCAGCAGTGTTTCTGTATATCTTGTAGTGTTAAACAGTCTGAGACCACCGATGTTGATACAGTGTTCTCTTATTGTGCCTACGGCGACCCTATTTTTCACTGGGTTTATTTTACACATTCTCCCATATCTCTCACTCCAGTATGTTAATATGTACCGCCGGATCACCGGGCTGTGGTTCGTACGTTGGACTACGTGCGGCTAGCAGTAACAGCGTGGTTGATCAGACCCTGATCCACCGGGAGGCCTGGTCTTGGACCGGGCCGCGGGGGCGTTGATCCCAGGAATGCCCTCCAGGTAGACTCCAGGTCCAGTGTGCAGATCTAAGACCAGGCCCTCAACTGAGTTGTGAACACTAAAAATACTCTAAGTGAGAGAAAATTGTCAGCATTGGCACTGTTTTCCTTTGTTTTGAAAGTTCTCATTATCCGCCCAGTCATTTTCCTGACTTGTGGTATTTGAAAGAAATGTCAACTGATTTTATTACTCCCAGATATTTTACATGTTTCTTTTATTCTGTTTGATGATCTTGTGTTTTGTGTACAGTGTTTCTCATGAGTTCTTCATTCTTTCCATATCTCAGCAGTTGGAACTTGTCACCAGTAAACGTGTGGTTATTCTCCACTGACCTGTACAAGACTTTATTTATATCTTGCAATTTTTCAGTGTCCTCTACGGAGGTAATTTTTATCCATATTTTTGTTTAATTTATAAATGATGATACTATAATCTGGCAAGTGTTTTTATCTGTCTTCTACGTGTGAGGATCATAAAGAGTAACGGCTCCAGGACTCTTGCCTTAAGGGACTGAAGTTTTTACTTTGTTAATGTTTGATTTTGCTCTGTGTACTATCTGTATTCTGTTTGTCAGAAAACTGAAAATTCATTTACGCACTTTCCCCGGTACATCTGCTGCCTCACATTATATGTGATCTCTCCATTATCAAGTGGCTTTGCTAATTCCCTTTATACCACATATGTGTGTGTGTTTTTTTTCTTCCAGTGTCTCCACAATCCTGTCGTAGTAGTCTAAGTGTTGTGACGATAATGATCTTTCTGTTCTAAATCCATGTTAATTAGGATTGTGTGGGTCTTGCTGGTCCATTAAGTTTGTAATTTGATGTCTCATCAACCTTTCACATAGTTGTAATGTGCAGTATTAGGGCTACTGACCTGTTATTTTTAAGCTAGTGGTCTACTGCCTCCTTTATGTGAAGATCTATGTGTACGTTCTTTAAGGTCTCTGGTGTTCAACCGAGGTCTAGCCTCTTCCTACAAAGAATACTGAGTGCTTGTGCTGGGGGTATTTTGCACCTATAAATAAAAAAATTCCTAAATCTAGTGCAGTGTTGCATGAGTGAGCATCTTGTCTGTTTCTTCTCAGCATTCTTCAGAATTTGTTCTCATGTCAGTCATGTGATCTGTCTGGCCTTCAGGGATAACCAAAAATATTTGTGCATTCTCCTCTCAACTTTCATTAAATGGATTGCTGGACATTGGTTCATATTGCTCTTTGAGTGTTTCGTTGAGTGTATGAACCTCCCGCAGTGTCCGGTTCTACAGGAAGTTATTAACTTAGACTTCGCATATGTCTGGAAGTATTTAAGGTTCCTTGCAATATTCTGGACAGTTTTTTTTTTTATCTTTGTGTTTCTTGTAGGACAACTTAAGATTTTCTTTTAACTTGGTAATCTCTCGACAAAGTTTATCTTTACATCCCTGTGACATTATCATGTTGTAAGTAGCTCACTAACCCTTTTTCTTCGTCTCTATATTCTATATTTGATCTGTTTTGTAGTCTTACTGGCCAAGATTTAATACTGGCCACAGTAAGTACTGTATGATAACTACAGTAAGTACTGTATGATAACTACAGTAAATACTGTATGATAACTACAGTAAGTACTGTATGATAACTTCAGTAAGTACTGTATGATAACTACAGTAAGTACTGTATGATAACTACATCATATACTGTATGATAACTACAGAAGGTACTGTATGTTAACTACATCATATACTGTATGATAACTACAGAAGGTACTGTATGATAACTACAGTAAGTAATGTATGATAACTGCAGAAGGTACTGTATGATTATAGTAAGTACTGTATGATAACTACAGTAAATACTGTATGATAACTACATCATATACTGTATGGTAAGTATATCATATACTGTATGATAACTACAGAAGGTACTGTATGTTAACTACATTATATACTGTATGTTAACTACAACATATACTGTATGTTAACTACATCATATACTGTATGTTAACTACAACATGTACTGTATGTTAACTACATCATATACTGTATGTTAACTACAACATATACTGTATGTTAACTACAACATATACTGTATGTTAACTACATCATATACTGTATGTTAACTACAACATATACTGTATGTTAACTACATCATATACTGTATGTTAACTACAACATGTACTGTATGTTAACTACATCATATACTGTATGTTAACTACATCATATACTCTATGTTAACTACATCATATACTCTATGTTAACTACATCATATACTGTATGTTAACTACATCATATACTGTATGTTAACTACATCATATACTGTATGTTAACTACAACATGTACTGTATGTTAACTACAACATGTACTGTATGTTAACTACATCATATACTGTATGTTAACTACATCATATACTGTATGTTAACTACAACATGTACTGTATGTTAACTACATCATATACTGTATGTTAGCTACATCATATACTGTATGTTAACTACAACATGTACTGTATGTTAACTACAACATGTACTGTATGTTAACTACAACATGTACTGTATGTTAACTACATCATATACTGTATGTTAACTACAACATGTACTGTATATTAACTACAACATGTACTGTATGTTAACTACAACATATACTGTATGTTAACTACAACATATACTGTATGTTAAACTACATCATATACTGTATTTAACTACATCATATACTGTATGTTAACTACAACATGTACTGTATGTTAACTATCATCATGTACTGTATGTTAACTACAACATTACTGTATGTTAACTACAACATATACTGTATGTTAACTTAATCATATACTGTATGTTAACTACATCATATACTGTATGTTAACTACATCATATACTGTATGTTAAACTACATGTACTGTATGTTAATATAAACATGTACTGTATGTTAATTACAACATGTACTGTATGTTAACTACTTCAGTACTGTATGTTAACTACAACATGTACTGTATGTAACAATCATATACTGTATGTTATCCAACATCCTATACTGTGAATGTTAACTACAAACATGTACTGTATGTTAACTACATTCATGTTACTGTTGTTAACTACAACATGTATAAAAAGTATGTTGAACTACAACATGTACTGTATGTTAATCTACACATATACTGTGTGAAATATTCAATTTATACGTATGTTAACTATACATATACGTGTGTTAACTACATCATATACTGTATGTTAACTACATGCTATACTGTATGTTAACTACAACATATACTGTAGTGTGTTACATGTGTATCATATAAGTATGTTAACTACAACATATCTGTATGTATGTAACTAATGCAACAATGTACTGTATGTTACTATGTGACATATACAGTATGTTAACTATCTATGACTATTAATGTAACTGACAACATATACGTTGTATGTTAATACAACTGTAATGTATGTTAACTATAGAAGGTACTGTATGTTAAATACAATATGTACTGTGTGTTAACTATGTTGACTACAGCTTCAAGTTAGTTACCATGCTATAAGAAGTATTAAGAAGCCAGGTTCTATACTTGTTTCTTCAGCTCACAAACATCACGTCGTCTCGCTGCCAGAAGTTGGTTAAGCAAAACTCTTGTTTTGTTATGGTAATAAGTTACCTCGCTTACTTTGTTAATTAAACTAACTTGTATAAAACCACAGTGTGTTGCAACCCTATTCTGTGTGATAGTTACATGGTGGGAGCAACTGAAGTGTTGCAACACTATTCTGTGTGATAGTTACATGGTGGGAGCAACTGAAGTGTGTTGCAACACTATTCTGTGTGATAGTTACATGGTGGGAGCAACTGAAGTGTGTTGCAACACTATTCTGTGTGATAGTTACATGGTGGGAGCAACTGAAGTGTTGCAACACTATTCTGTGTGATAGTTACATGGTGGGAGCAACTGAAGTGTTGCAACACTATTCTGTATGATAGTTACATGGTGGGAGCAACTGAAGTGTTGCAACACTATTCTGTATGATAGTTACATGGTGGGAGCAACTGAAGTGTTGCAACACTATTCTGTGTGATAGTTACATGGTGGGAGCAACTGAAGTGTTGCAACACTATTCTGTGTGATAGTTACATGGTGGGAGCAACTGAAGTGTGTTGCAACACTATTCTGTGTGATAGTTACATGGTGGGCTACTTCCACTCAATTCACACCACCTTCAGTACTAAACTCGCGATACTCCACAACTTTCCAGCAGACTTCATCTGCAGTAGCCAACTGGAAAAGAGAAGTACTCTCTGCACACACACGTCCTTCAAAACAACTACACTAACTACCCTCGTCATTACACAAAAAGTGCACACATTTTACACTAAACATCGATAAACATCTCCAAGACTACATCAACTATAAGAAATTGCGATAGTTCTCCCCAACATTCATATTATCCAAACACATCTCCATTTTATCTAGCAGTAAACTTAACATAAATTACTACAACACCTCTGCTGACATCAAGACATAACCAGACACTAACACCACTAACACAGTTTACTGCTGGTGTTTTGCACTAGTCCCGTGTTATATCATGACTACCAATCTTGCATAAGCGGAAGCACGCAGACTTTAAAAATGGATTTGAGAACACCAGTGTTCTGGTAGGATGGGCAGTGTAAACAATGCCTGAATGCTTCATTCAAATTCCCACGAGCATCGATAAACCGGAATGTGCGTTATTAATTGTCATGGTTAACTGCACTCAGAAGACGTCTTAAAGCAGCACTCGATATTCTTGTGTTGTAGCAGGAAGGTTCTACAACACTACACTGATCACCATGCAACACTACACTGATCACCATGCAACACTACACTGATCACCATGCAACACTACACTGATCACCATGCAACACTACACTGATCACCATACAACACTACACTGATCGCCATACAACACTACACTGATCACCATGCAACACTACACTGATCACCATGCAACACTACACTGATCACCATACAACACTACATTGATCACCATAGCAGCGCACTACACAGATTCACCATACACTCTACACTGATCACCATGGTCAGACACTACACTGATCACCAGCGAACTACTACAGCTGATAGCACCCATGCAACACTACAACTGATCACCATGTCAAACGACTACAGAGACCGCTGATCACCATACTAACACTACACTGGGAATTCGCCATCATCACTACACTGATCACCATGCAACACTACACTGATCACCATGCAACACTACACTGATCACCATGCAACACTACACTGATCACCATGCAACACTACACTGATCACCATGCAACACTACACGTTGATCACCATGCAACAACTACATTGATCAACATGCAACACCTACAACTGATCACACCATTCAACCACTCAGCTGATCAACCATGCAACACTACACTGATCACCATGCAACACTACACTGATCACCATGCAACACTACACTGATCGCCATACAACACTACACTGATCGCCATACAACACTGTACACTGATTACTATACAACACTGTACACTGATTACTATAAACACTGTACACTGATTACTATAAACACTGTACACTGATTACTATACAACACTGGTACACTGAACGTCATTATACACCCATGTACACTGATTACTATAAACACTGATCTCATCTGATTACTAGAGTCAACACTGTACACTGAGTATTATAAACACTGTACACTGATTACTATACAACACTGTACACTGATTACTATAAACACTGTACACTGATTACTATACAACACTGTACACTGATTACTATAAACACTTTACAACTGATAACCTATACAACACTGTACACTGATTACTATACAACACTGTACACTGATTACTATACAACACTGTACACTGATCATTATACAACACTGTACACTGATTACTATACAACACTGTAACACTGATGCACTATACACACTGTACACATGCTCACTAAACAACACTGTACACTGATCACTATACAACACTGTACACTGATTACTATACAACACTGTACACTGATCACTATACAACACTGTACACTGATTACTATACAACACTGTACACTGATCACTATACAGCACTGTACACTGATCACTAATCAACACTGTACACGATACTATACAACACTGTCACTGAGATCACTATACAACAAACACAGTACACTGAATCACTATAAACACTGTAAGCAGCTGATACTATACAACGCTGTACACTGATGGTGACTAACGACCCTACACTGATTAATAAACACTGTACACTGATTACTTACAACACTGTACGTGATTCACTAATACAGCTCTGTGACACTGATCACTATATCAACCTGTAACATTGATCACGCATGCAACAACTGTAAACTGATCACTATAACAACAATGTACATTGATCAACCAAACACGTAACACACTGATCCTATACATACACGTACATTGATCCACGCAAACAACACTGTACACTTGACACTCTAACAAATCAACGTACACTGATACACTATACAAACACTGTACAATGATTACTATACAACACAACATCTGTATTACTATACAACATATGTACACTGATTACTATGACAACACTGTACACTGATTACTATACAACACTGTACTGATTCTCTATACAGCACTGTACAACTGATCATATACAACACTGTACACTGATTTACAACAACACTGGCACTGATTTACTATACAATCACTGTACACTGATTACTATCCAGACACGTGTACACTGATTACTATACAACACTGTACTCTGATCACTATACAGCACTGTACACTGATCACTATACAACACTGTACACTGATTACTATACAACACTGTACACTGATTACTATACAACACTGTACTGATCACTATACAACACTGTACACTGATCACTAAACAACACTGTACACTGATTACTATACAACACTGTGCACTTGATACTATACTACACTGTACACTGATCATCTGATAAACACTGTACACTGATTACATAAAACACTGTACACTGATCACTATAAAACATGTACCACTGAAAACACTATAGAACACTGTACCACTGATTACTATACAACACAGTACCACTGATTTACTATGCACACACACTGTGAGCACTGATTACTATACAACACTGTACACTGATTACTATACAACACTGTACACTGATTACTATACAACACTGTACACTGATTACTATACAACACTGTACACTGATTACTATACAACACTGTACCACTGTGATACTATACAACACTGTAATCTGATCACTATACATAGCACGTGTACACTGATCACATACAACACTGTACACTGATTACTATACAACACTGTACACTGATTACTATACAACACTGTACACTGATTACTATACAACACTGTACACTGATTACTATACAACACCTGACCACTGATATACTATACAACACGTACACTGCATACTATACAACACTGTACACTGATTACTATACAACACTATACATTGATCACTATAAACACTGATCACTGTACACCGATCACTATACAGCACTGTACACTGATCACTATACAACACTGTACACTGGATTAACTATACACACTGTACACTGATTACTATACAACAATGTACACTGATTACTATACAACACTGTACACTGATTACTATACAGCACTGTACACTGATTACTATACAACACTGTACACTGATTACTAAACAACACTAACTGATTACTATAAACACTGAGTAAACACTGATCAGTATTAAACACGTGTACACTGATTTACTATAACACTTACACTGATTACTATACAACACTGTACACTGATTACTATACAACCAGCTGTAATCAGTGAAATATTATTACAACACTGTACACTGATTACAATACAAACACTGTACACTGATTACTATAACACTGGTATCAACGATTACTATACACACTGTAACACTGATTACTATACAACAACTGTACCGTGGTTATTATACAACACTGTACACTGATTGCACTAAACAGCACTGTACCACTGATTACTATACGTCATAGCACTGACACTGGATCACTATACAGCCCTGTACACTGATTACTATACAACACTGTACACTGAGATAACTATACAACACTGTTACACAGATCACTATACAGCACAGTACACTGATTACTATAAACACACTGTACACTGATGACTATACAACATCTGTTACACTGATCACTATACAGCACTGTACACTGAAAACTAAACAACACAGTACACTTGATCACTATACAACCTGTACTACGATTACTAACAAACCGTACACTGAACACTATACAACACAGTACACTAGATCATGTATTACAACACTGGTACACTGATCACTATACAACACTGACACTGATTAATATACAACACTACACTGAATACTATGACAACAACTGTACACTGATTCACTATACTAACACTGTACACTGATCATTAATACAACACTGTTACACTGATCACTATAACAATAAACACTACACCTGATCACTATAAACACGGGTACACTATCACTTTAAACACTGTATACAGACGATCACTAACAAACACTGTACACTGATTACTAACAACAACACTGTACACTGATTACTACAAATCACTGTACACTGATCACTATAAACACTGTACACTGATCACTATAAACACTGTACACTGATCACTATAAACACTGTACACTTATCACAATAAACCCTGTAAACTGATCACTATAAACACTGTACCTGATCACTAAACAGCACTGTACACTGATTAACTATACACATTTGTCACTGATTACTATACAACACTATTACACTGATTTACTATACTAACACTGTACACTGATCACTATACAGCACTGTACACTGATCACTATAAACACTTGTACACTGATACTCTAAAACAACTGTACAACTGATTACTATAAATCACTGTACACTGATCACTATAAACAATGTACACTGATTAATACTATACAACACTGTACACTGATTACTATACAACACTGTGCACTGATTACTATATCTACACTGTAGCACTGATTTAACTAATACAACACTGTACCGACGGATTACTATACAACACTGTACACTGATTGCTGATTGAAACACTGTACACTGATCACAAATAGAACGTACACTGATCATGTATTAAACCAACTTGTACACTGATCACTATAAACACTGTACACTGAATTACTGTACAACACTGTACAACTGAATCACTAATAAACACTGTACACTGATCAGTATTAAACCTGTATACTGAACATAAAACCCTGTACCCTGATCACTATAACGCTGCACTGTACACTGATTACATACAGCACTAGTACACTGATTACTATAACAGCACTTTACACGATTACTATAAACACTGTAGCCACTGATTACTATATAAACACTGTTTTTTACACTTATCACATAAACACTGTTCACTGATCACTATACAGCACTGTACACTGATCTACTATACAGCACTGTACACACTGATCACTTAAAGACACGGTACACTGATTACTAAAAACAGTAACACTGATTACTATAAAAACTGTACACGTTCACTATAAGCACTGTATCACTGATTACTATACAACACTGTACACTGATCACTATAACATGCACTGTACATCTGATCACTAATACAGCACTGTACACTGATCACTATACAACACTGTACACTGATTACTATACAACACTGTACACTGATTACTATACAACACTGTACACTGATTACTATACAACACTGTACTGATCACTATAAACACTGTACACTGATCACTATAAACACTGTACACTGATCACTGTACACTGATTACTATACAACACTGTACACTGATTACTATACAACACTGTACACTGATCACTATACAACACTGTACACTGATTACTATACAACACTGTACACTGATCACTATACAGCACTGTACACTGATCACTATAAACACTTACAAACAGATCACTATACAGCACTGTACGCACACTATGGCAGCACGTACACTGAACACAATTCAACACTGTCCCCTGAACACTTATACAACACTGTATACATAGATCAATATAACAACACTGTACACTGATCACTTTGAAACACTGTACACTGATCACAAACAACACTGTACACTGATCCTATACAAACACTGTACAACTGATTACTATATATACAACACTGTAACACAGATTACTATACAACACTGTACACTGATTACTATAAACAACACGTACTGATCACTATAAACACTGTACACTGGATACACTATAAACACTGTACAGACACTGATCACTGTAACACGTGATTACTATACAACACTGTACCACTGAATTACTATAGAAACACTGTACACTGATCACTATACAGCACTGTACACTGATTACTATACAACACTGTATCACAGAGCACTATACAGCACTTGAGTCACTGATTACAAGCACTGTACACTATCACTAAAACAGCTGTACACTGATCACAAAACCATCACTGTACACTCACTATACAGCAGTCGATTAACACTGATCACTATAGCAACACTGAGTACACTGATCACCTATACAACACTGTACATTGATCATTATACAACACTGTACACTGATCACTTTAAACACTGTACACTGATCACTATACAACACTGTACACTGATCACTATACAACACTGTATACTGATTACTATAAACACTGTACACTGATCACTATAAACACTGTACACTGATTACTATAAACAATGTACACTGATCACTAAAAACACTGACACATGATTACTATGATAAACACGTACACGATCACTAATAAAAAAACCCCCACTGTACACTGACACTAAAACGCTGTACCTGACACTATACAGCACTGTACCTGAGATACTATAACAACACTGTAAACTGATTACTATACATTACACTGTACACGTGATCATTATAACAGCACTGTAACACTGATCACTATAAAACACTGTACACTGATCACTATACAGCACTGTACACTGATTACTATACAACACTGTACACTGATTCACTATAAACACTGTACACTGATCACTATAAACACTGTACACTGATCACTATACTGCACTGTACACTGATTACTATACAACAACCACTGTACACTGAATTACTATACAACACTGGTAACACTGATTACTATACACACACACAGATCATTATACAGCACTGTACACTGATCATAATACAGCCCTGTTACACTGATCACTATAAACGACTGACACTGATTACTAAAACACTGTACACTGATTACTAAAACACGTACACTGATTACTATAGAACACTGAACACTGATTAGCTAATACAACACTTGTACACGATCCTATACAACACTGTACACTGAATACTTATAAACACTGTAACAGCTGATTACTATATAGAACAGTACACATAAAATACAACACTGTAACACTGATTACATACAACACTGTACACTGATTACTATACAACACTGTACACTGATTACTATACAACACTGTACACTGATTACTATACAACACTGTACACTGATTACTATACAACACTGTACACTGATTACTATACCAACACTGTTCATCTGTATCACTATACAACACTGATACACTGATCACTAATACAACACTGTACATACTGATCATTATACAAACACTGTACACTGATTCACTAAACAACACTGTACAACTGGATTACTATACAACACTACACTGATTACTATACAACACTGTACACTGATCACTATACAACACTGTACACTGATCATTATACAACACTGTACACTGATCACTATACAACACTACACTGATCACTATAAACACTGTACACTGATCACTTTAAACACTGTACACTGATCACTATACAACACTGTACACTGATTACTACAAACACTGTACACTGATCACTATAAACACTGTACACTGATCACTATAAACACTGTACACTGATCACTATAAACACTGTACACTGATCACTATAAACACTGTACACTGATCACTATAAACACTGTACACTGATCACTATACAGCACTGTACACTGATTACTATACAACACTGTACACTGATTACTATACAACACTGTACACTGATTACTATACAACACTGTACACTGATCACTATACAGCACTGTACACTGATCACTATAAACACTGTACACTGATTACTATAAACACTGTACACTGATTACTATAAACACTGTACACTGATCACTATAAACACTGTACACTGATTACTATACAACACTGTACACTGATTACTATACAACACTGTACACTGATTACTATACAACACTGTACACTGATTACTATACAACACTGTACACTGATTGCTATAAACACTGTACACTGATCACTATATAGAACTGTACACTGAACACTATAAACACTGTACAATGATCAGTATTAAACACTGTACACTGATCACTATAAACACTGTACACTGATTACTGTACAACACTGTACACTGATCACTATAAACACTGTACACTGATCAGTATTAAACACTGTATACTGATCACTATAAACACTGTACACTGATTACTATACAACACTGTACACTGTATCACAATAAACTCCTGTACACTGATTACTAACAGCACTGTACACTGATTTACTATCAGACTGACACTGAATACAATAAACACTGTACAGCTGACGTTACTATAACCACTTACACTGATCACTATAAACCTGTACACTGATCCACTCATAAACATTGTACACTTGTCACTATACAGACTGTGTACACTGATCACTATAAAAACACTTACACTGATTTACGTATAAAACTGTACACCGATTTCTATTAACACTGTACAAATGATCATTAAAACACTGTACACTGATTACTATACACCTGTACACTGATTACATACAACACGTACACTGATCACTAACAGCACTGTACACTGATCGCATACGACACTGTACACTGATTACTATACAACACTGTACACTTATCACTATACACACAATGTACACTGATCACATACAGCACTGTACACTGATCATCTATACAGCACTGTTTCAACTGATCAACTATACACACTGTACACTGATACTATACAACACTGTACACTGATTACTATACAACACTGTACTGATCACTATAAACACTGTACACTGATCACTGTACACTGATTACTATACAACACTGTACACTGATTACTATACAACACTGTGCGCTGATCACTATACATGCACTGTACATGATTTTAACTATACAACACTGTAACACTGATTACTATACAACACTGTACACTGATCACTATAAACACTGTACATTGATCACTTTAAACACTGTACACTGATCACTATACAACACTGTACACTGATCACTATACAACACTGTACACTGATTACTATACAACACTGTACTCTGATTACTATACAACACAGTACACTGATTACAATACAACACTGTACTGATACTATAAACTACTGTACACTGATCACTATAAACACTGTACAAACGATCACTGTACACTGATTACTATACAACACTGTACACTGATTACTATAAAACACTACACTGATCACTATATCAGCACGGTCACGGATTACAAACATCGTACACTGATTACTATAAAACACTGTACATCATGATCACTATACAGACAACTGTACAACCTGAAATACAACACTGTACACTGATCACATCACACTGTACACTGATCACTATCCAGCACTGTACACATCACATATAGCGCAGTCTACACTGATTCACCTAAAACACTGTACACTGAACACTATAAACACTGTACAGCTGATCACTAAACCAGCACTGTACAACTGATACTAATACAGAGCTGTATCACTGATTACTATACAACACTATATCACTGATTACTAAACAACAACTGTACACTGATCACTATAAACACTGTACACTGATCACTATAAACACTGTACACTTGAATACTATAAACACTGTACACTGATTATCTATAAACACATCTGAGTACACAGATCACTATAAACAACTGTACACTGATTACTAGTACAACACTGTACACTGATTACAATACAAACACAGTACACTGTTTAACTAACAACACTGTACACTGATTACTATACGAACACTGCACTCTGATTGCTATAAACACTGTACACTGATCACTATATAGAACTGTACACTGATCACTATAAACACTGTACACTGATCAGTATTAAACACTGTACACTGATCACTATAAACACTGTACACTGATTACAGTACAACACTGTAGCCCTGGATCACGTATAAACAGCATGTACACTGATCAGTATTAAACACTGTATACCTGATCACTATAAACAGCTGTACACTGATTACTAAACCGCAACTGTACACTGATTACTATACAACACTATAATCACTTGATTACTATACAACACTGTACACTGTTCACTATACATCACTTGTACACTGATCACAATAAAACAATGTACACTGATACTATAAACACGGTTACACTGATTACTATAAACACTGTACACTGATCACTATAAACACTGTACACTGATTACTATACAACACTGTACACTGATTACTATACAACACTGTACACTGATTACTATACAACACTGTACACTGATTACTATACAACACTGTACACTGATTGCTATAAACACTGTACACTGATCACTATATAGAACTGTACACTGATCACTATAAACACTGTACACTGATCAGTATTAAACACTGTACCTGAACACCACAAAACACTGTACACTGATTACCTGTACATATCTGTGTTACACTGATCACTTAAACACTGAACACTGTGATCAGTATTTAAACACTTGTATACTGATCACTATAAAACACTGTACACTGATTACTATAAACACTGTACACTGATTACTATAAACACTGTACACTGATTACTATAAACACTGTACACTGATTACTATACAACACTGTACACTGATCACTATAAACACTGTACACTGATCAGTATTAAAACTGTACACTGATCACTATAAACACTGTACACTGATCATATAAACAATGAGACAATTCTGATTGCCTAAAACTGATTACACTGATTACTATAAACACCTGTACACAGATCACTATAAACACTGTACACTGATTACTACACAACACCTTTACCACTGATTCACTATACAGCACTGTACACTGATCACTATACAGCACTGTACACTGATCACTATACAGCACTGTACACTGATCACTATACAGCACTGTACACTGATTACTATACAACACTGTACACTGATCACTAAATACCAGCTCTGTACACTGATCACTATACAGCACTGTACACTGTAATTACTTATAAGCATCACGTACACTGATTTACTATACAACACTGTACACTGACACTATAGCAGCACTGTACACTGATGCACTATAAACACTGTACGCTGATCCATTATACAGCACTGACACTCACAATACAGCACTGTACACTGATCACTAAACAACACGTGTACACCTGATCACTATACAACATCTGTACATTGATCATTATACAACATGATCGAGCTGATCACTTTAAACACTGTACACAGATCACTATACAACACTGTACAACTGATCAACTATAACAAAACACAGTGCACTGATTACTATAACAACACTGTACACTGATTACTGATTACAACACATATAACACTGATTACATACAACACTGGTACAGATCACTATAAACCGACTGTACACACGATCGACCTACTAAACACTGTACACTGATCACTGTACAACGTGATTACTATAAAACACTGTACACTGATCACTATACAGCACTGTACAACTGATTACATACAACACTGTAACACTGATCACTAATACAGCACTGTAGCACTTGATTACAACACTGTACACTGATTTAACTATACAACAACTGTACAACTGGATCACTATACAGTGCCCTGTTACACTGATTACAACACTGTACAACTGATCACTATAACAGCACTGACACACACTATACCAGATCGTTACACTGATCACTATACAACACTGGTACACTGATCACTATACAACACTGTACGTGATCATTATACAAACACCTGTACAGCTGATCACATAAACACTGTACACTGATCACTATACAAACAGTGTACACTGATCACTATACAACACAGTATACTGATTAATAATAAACAACACTGTACACGATGCTATTAAACACTGTACAACTGATTACTATAAACACTGTACACTGATCACTATAAAAACACTGTACACTAATCATCTATAAACACTGTAACATCTGATCACTATATACACTGTACACTGATCACTATAAACACTGTACACTGATTACTATAAACACTGTACACTGATTACTATAAACACTGTACACTGATCACTATAAACACTGTACACTGATTACTATAAACACTGTACACTGATCACTATACAACACTGTACACTGATTACTATACAACACTGTACACTGATTACTATACAACACTGTACACTGATTACTATACAACACTGTACACTGATTACTATACAACACTGTACACTGATTACTATACGCATCGACTGTACCTGATTACTATACAACACTGTGACACTGAGTACTATACAACACTGTACACTGATTACTATATACAACACTGTAACACTGATTTGCTATAAACACCTGTACACTTGATTACTATACAACACTGTTACACTGATGTACTATACAACACTGTACACTGATTACTATACAAACACGTTACACTGATTACTAACACACTGTACAGCTGAAACTATATACAACACTGTACAACTGATTACTATATCAAACACGTACACTGATTACTATACAACACTAGTACACTGATTGCTCAAACACTGTACACTGATTACTATAAGAACTGTACACTGATTCACTATAAACAACGTACACTGATCAGTATTAAACACTTACACTGATCACTATAAACACTGTTACAACTGACTTACTGTACAACACTGTCCACTGATTACTGTAACAACACTGTACACTGAGTCAGTATTAAACACTGTACACGATCACTATAAACACTGGCACACTGATTACAGAAATAGAACTTAAACTGTCACTATAAACACTGTACACTGATCATATTAAAAACTGTACATCAGATCACTATAAACACTGTACACTTATTACTGAGTCAACACTGTAACACTGATTACTGTACAGCACTGTACACTGATCACTATAAACACTGTAAACTGATTACTGTACAACACTGTACACTGATCACTATAAACACTGTAAACTGATTACTATACAACACTGTAACACTGATTACATACTAACAATGTAAACTGATTTACTATATACCAACACTGTTACAACTGATTACTATACAACACTGTACACTGATTACTATACAACACTGTACACTGATTACTATACAACACTGTACACTGATTACTATACAACACTGTACACTGATTACTATACAACACTGTACACTGATTACTATACAACACTGTACACTGATTACTATACAACACTGTACACTGATTACTATACAACACTGTACACTGATTGCTATAAACACTGTACACTGATTACTATATAGAACTGTACACTGATCACTATAAACACTGTACACTGATCAGTATTAAACACTGTACACTGATCACTATAAACACTGTACACTGATTACTGTACAACACTGTACACTGATTACTGTACAACACTGTACACTGATCAGTATTAAACACTGTACACTGATCACTATAAACACTGTACACTGATTACTATATAGAACTGTACACTGATCACTATAAACACTGTACACTGATCAGTATTAAACACTGTACACTGATCACTATAAACACTGTACACTTATTACTGTACAACACTGTACACTGATTACTGTACAGCACTGTACACTGATCACTATAAACACTGTAAACTGATTACTGTACAACACTGTACACTGATCACTATAAACACTGTAAACTGATTACTATACAACACTGTACACTGATTACTATACAACACTGTAAACTGTGATTAACATACAACACTGGTACACTGAAACATATACTATGCACTGTACACGATTACTTACTATACAGACACTGTAAACTGATTACTATACAAACACTGTACACTGATTACTATACAACACTGTACACCTGATAACTATTCAACACTGTAGGTACACTGATTACTATATCAACACTGAAACCTGATTACTATACAACACTGGAAACGGGGGGGGGGGGGGGGGGGGGGGGGGGGGGGGGGGGGGGGGGGGGGGGGGGGGGGGGGGGGGGGGGGGGGGGGGGAATTACTATACAACACTGTACACGGATTAACTCTACAAACACTGTACACATGGATCACCATACACTCTGTAACAAACTGATTACTGTACAACACTGTACACTGATCACTATGCAATGTACATATGTGAACACTCCAATTTAAAGTTGTCTCACGTTGTAATGTCAAATGTTTGTACTATGGTACAAAACGGTGACGAGAGGGGAGGGGATGTGGGCATCAGGGGGCGGGGTTATATAGGGGTAGGGGTGATGATTGGGAAGGGTGTATTAAATGGAAGGGATGTATTTGAAGGGGTGGGCTAAAGATAAAAGGGAAGGGGGTTGTAGAACGGTAAGGGGGACATGATAACTGGTGTTAATCACTAGATGTCAGTGTTAATCACGTGTCTACATTATGGTCACGACTGTTCTAGACATTTACTGTGTGTGACTCGTGTCACTCAATATTATACTTCACTTTAACATTAAATTTAACCTCTAAATATATATATATATGATATATAAATATATATAAGATATTATATAATATAAAAGAAATAATATTATATATATATATATAATATATATTTATATATAAATATTTATATATATATATATATAATATAATATATATATATATATGATATATAAATATATATATTATAAAAGTCGTGTCGAATAGTAAAACATGCTATTTTTTGGCATAATTAGGCAACGCTTCTTTCTTGCTGAATAAGACAAGCGAAAATATTGTATGCAATAAATGTCGCAAAAATCATTCTGACCTGACGAAAAAAATTATAGTTACATTGTGTTTGTTTATTAAATTATTGTAAAACTTATCTAAAATATATTTTAGCTGGATTAGGCTAAATTAAATTGCGCTTGTTATAATAAGGTTAGGTAATTTTTCTAAGGTTCGTTGGTACAAAATTTTATTAATTTTTACATTAACATAAATGAAAAAAAATATATATCTTTAAAAGTTTAAGAGAAAATTTTAGAAAGGAGCTTAATTATTAAATGAGTTCATTGCTAACTGACCAATTTGGTACCTATTCGCACGACATATATATATAATAGATAGGGACGATGCAAAAATTTTTTGCTGATACAAACTCAGTTTTCAACCTTTATCGTTATTTTTTCCTTATAATTTTATATTTTTAAAATTATAAATGATTTATTGGAGGTATATAAGGTAATGTTTTTGTTGTATCAATATATAATATATAACCAGGAAGGTGAAATATTAATAATTTATATAAGTCACTGAGATTATAATGTTAGTGATTCTTTTCTGTTAGTTGCTGCTTTGTTTAGAGTACTTGAGTGTGTTTTTGTGTGTGTTATGTGTGCGTGTGTGTGTGTGTGTTTGTGCGTGTTGTGTGTGTGTGTTTGTGTGTGTTGTTGTGTTGTTTGTGTGGTGTGTGTGGGTTTGTGTTGTGTTTGTGTGTGAGTTTTGTGTGGTTTGTGTGTGTGTTGTAGTGTGATGTTTGTGTGTGGTGTGTCGTGTTGTGTATGTGTGTGTGTGTGTTTGTGTTATTTGTTGTGTGTGTGTGTGTGCGTGTGTGTTTGTGTGTGTGTGTTTGTGTGTGTGTGTGTGTGTGTGTTTGTGTGTGTGTGTGTGTGTTTGTGTGGTGTGTGTTTGTGTTGTTTTGTGTGTGTTTGTTTGTGTGTGTTTATGGTGTGTGTGGTGGTTGTGTGTGTGTGTTTGTGAGTGTTGTGTGTGTGTTGTGTGTGTGTGTGTGGTGTGTGTGTGTTGTTGGTGTGTGTGTGTGTGTGTGTGTTTTGGTGTTTTGTGTGGTTGGTGGTCGGGTGGGGTTGGAGTGTGTGTGTGTGTGTGTTTGTGTGTGTGTTTGTGTTTTTTTTTGTGTGGGTGTGTTTTGTTTGTGTGTGTGTGTGTTTGTGTTTGTGTGTGTGTGTGTGTGTGTAGTGTGACGGGAACACCTTTTTTCTTATAATAATAATAAAATAATAATATAATTAATAGATAATTATATTAATATAATAATAATTTATTTATCTACCAGTACCGTACAAGGTATACCACACCCATAGTTGTACATCAGTGACATACTGCTATATAGACAAGCCGCTTTGTAATGCTGAGCAATTTCCCGTCAAATTAGGTCAGTGTTTGTCTCCCAGGAATCGACCCACACCAGTCCACTAACACCCCAGGATGCGACCCACACCATTCCCTACACCCAGGGGATGCGACCCACACATCACTAACACCCAGGATGCATACCTTCATCACCAGTCCACTAACACCCGAGTATGCGACCCCCACCAGTCCACTAACACCCAGGTACCCATTTAACTGTAGATGAACATGGCTACTTCCACTCAATTCACACCACCTTCAGTACTAAACTCGCGATACTCCACAACTTTCCAGCAGACTTCATCTGCAGTAGCCAACTGGAAAAGAGAAGTACTCTCTGCACACACACGTCCTTCAAAACAACTACACTAACTACCCTCGTCATTACACAAAAAGTGCACACATTTTACACTAAACATCGATAAACATCTCCAAGACTACATCAACTATAAGAAATTGCGATAGTTCTCCCCAACATTCATATTATCCAAACACATCTCCATTTTATCTAGCAGTAAACTTAACATAAATTACTACAACACCTCTGCTGACATCAAGACATAACCAGACACTAACACCACTAACACAGTTTACTGCTGGTGTTTTGCACTAGTCCCGTGTTATATCATGACTACCAATCTTGCATAAGCGGAAGCACGCAGACTTTAAAAATGGATTTGAGAACACCAGTGTTCTGGTAGGATGGGCAGTGTAAACAATGCCTGAATGCTTCATTCAAATTCCCACGAGCATCGATAACGGAATGTGCGTTTATTAATTGTCATGGTTTAACTGCACACAAAGACGTCTTAAGCAGCACTCGATATTCTGTGTTTGTAGCAGGAAGGTTCTACAACACTACACTGATCACCATGCAACACTACACTGATCACCATGCAACACTACACTGATCACCATGCAACACTACACTGATCACCATGCAACACTACACTGATCACCATACAACACTACACTGATCGCCATACAACACTACACTGATCACCATGCAACACTACACTGATCACCATGCAACACTACACTGATCACCATACAACACTACATTGATCACCATAGCAGCGCACTACACAGATTCACCATACACTCTACACTGATCACCATGGTCAGACACTACACTGATCACCAGCGAACTACTACAGCTGATAGCACCCATGCAACACTACAACTGATCACCATGTCAAACGACTACAGAGACCGCTGATCACCATACTAACACTACACTGGGAATTCGCCATCATCACTACACTGATCACCATGCAACACTACACTGATCACCATGCAACACTACACTGATCACCATGCAACACTACACTGATCACCATGCAACACTACACTGATCACCATGCAACACTACACTGATCACCATGCAACAACTACATTGATCAACATGCAACACCTACAACTGATCACACCATTCAACCACTCAGCTGATCAACCATGCAACACTACACTGATCACCAAGCAACACTACACTGATCACCATGCAACACTTCTGCACTGATCGAGCCATACAACACTACACTGATCCCATACAACACTGTACACTGATTACTATACAACACTGTACACTGATTACTATAAACACTGTACACTGATTACTATAAACACTGTACACTGATTACTATAACAACACTGGTACACTGAACGTCATTATACACCCATGTACACTGATTACTATAAACACTGATCTCATCTGATTACTAGAGTCAACACTGTACACTGAGTATTATAAACGACTGTACACTGATTACTATACAACACTGTACACTGATTACTATAAACACTGTACACTGATTACTATACAACACTGTACACTGATTACTATAAACACTGTACACTGATTACTATACAACACTGTACACTGATTACTATACAACACTGTACACTGATTACTATACAACACTGTACACTGATCATTATACAACACTGTACACTGATTACTATACAACACTGTACACTGATGCACTATACACACTGTACACATGCTCACTAAACAACACTGTACACTGATCACTATACACCACTGTACACTGATTACTATACAACACTGTACACTGATCATTATACAGACACTGTAACACTAGATTACTAAACAACACTGTACATCTGATCACTATACAGCACTGTACACTGATCACTAATCAACACTGTACACGATACTATACAACACTGTCACTGAGATCACTATACAACAAACACAGTACACTGAATCACTATAAACACTGTAAGCAGCTGATACTATACAACGCTGTACACTGATGGTGACTAACGACCCTACACTGATTAATAAACACTGTACACTGATTACTTACAACACTGTACGTGATTCACTAATACAGCTCTGTGACACTGATCACTATATCAACCTGTAACATTGATCACGCATGCAACAACTGTAAACTGATCACTATAACAACAATGTACATTGATCAACCAAACACGTAACACACTGATCCTATACATACACGTACATTGATCCACGCAAACAACACTGTACACTTGACACTCTAACAAATCAACGTACACTGATACACTATACAAACACTGTACAATGATTACTATACAACACAACATCTGTATTACTATACAACATATGTACACTGATTACTATGACAACACTGTACACTGATTACTATACAACACTGTACTGATTCTCTATACAGCACTGTACAACTGATCATATACAACACTGTACACTGATTTACAACAACACTGGCACTGATTTACTATACAATCACTGTACACTGATTACTATCCAGACACGTGTACACTGATTACTATACAACACTGTATCTGATCACTATACAGCACTGAACACTTGATCACTATACAACACTGTACACTGATTACTATACAACACTGTACACTGATTACTATACAACACTGTACTGATCACTATACAACACTGTACACTGATCACTATACAACAACACTGTACACTGATTACTATACAACACTGTGCACTTGATACTATACTACACTGTACACTGATCATCTGATAAACACTGTACACTGATTACATAAAACACTGTACACTGATCACTATAAAACATGTACCACTGAAAACACTATAGAACACTGTACCACTGATTACTATACAACACAGTACCACTGATTTACTATGCACACACACTGTGAGCACTGATTACTATATCAACACTGTACACTGATACTATACAACACTGTACACTGATTACTATACAACACTGTACACTGATCACTATACAACACTGTACACTGATTACTATACAACACTGTACCACTGTGATACTATACAACACTGTAATCTGATCACTATACATAGCACGTGTACACTGATCACATACAACACTGTTACAACTGATTACTATACAACACTGTACACTGATTACTATACAACACTGTACACTGATTACTATACAACACTGTACACTGATTACTATACAACACCTGACCACTGATATACTATACAACACGTACACTGCATACTAATACAACACTGTACACTGATTACTATACAACACTATACATTGATCACTATAAACACTGATCACTGTACACCGATCACTATACAGCACTGTACACCAGATCACTATACAACACTGAGTACACTGGATTAACTATACACACTGTACACTGATTACTATACAACAATGACACTGATTACTATACAACACTGTACACTGATACTTGATACAGCACTGTACACTGATTAATACTATACAACACTGTACACTGATTACTAAACAACACTAACTGATTACTATAAACACTGAGTAAACACTGATCAGTATTAAACACGTGTACACTGATTTACTATAACACTTACACTGATTACTATACAACACTGTACACTGATTACTATACAACCAGCTGTAATCAGTGAAATATTATTACAACACTGTACACTGATTACAATACAAACACTGTACACTGATTACTATAACACTGGTATCAACGATTACTATACACACTGTAACACTGATTACTATACAACAACTGTACCGTGGTTATTATACAACACTGTACACTGATTGCACTAAACAGCACTGTACCACTGATTACTATACGTCATAGCACTGACACTGGATCACTATACAGCCCTGTACACTGATTACTATACAACACTGTACACTGAGATAACTATACAACACTGTTACACAGATCACTATACAGCACAGTACACTGATTACTATAAACACACTGTACACTGATGACTATACAACATCTGTTACACTGATCACTATACAGCACTGTACACTGAAAACTAAACAACACAGTACACTTGATCACTATACAACCTGTACTACGATTACTAACAAACCGTACACTGAACACTATACAACACAGTACACTAGATCATGTATTACAACACTGGTACACTGATCACTATACAACACTGACACTGATTAATATACAACACTACACTGAATACTATGACAACAACTGTACACTGATTCACTATACTAACACTGTACACTGATCATTAATACAACACTGTTACACTGATCACTATAACAATAAACACTACACCTGATCACTATAAACACGGGTACACTATCACTTTAAACACTGTATACAGACGATCACTAACAAACACTGTACACTGATTACTAACAACAACACTGTACACTGATTACTATAAACACTGTACACTGATCACTATAAACACTGTACACTGATCACTATAAACACTGTACACTTGATCACTTAAACACTGTACACTTATCACAATAAACCCTGTAAACTGATCACTATAAACACTGTACCTGATCACTAAACAGCACTGTACACTGATTAACTATACACATTTGTCACTGATTACTATACAACACTATTACACTGATTTACTATACTAACACTGTACACTGATCACTATACAGCACTGTACACTGATCACTATAAAACACTTGTACACTGATACTCTAAAACAACTGTACAACTGATTACTATAAATCACTGTACACTGATCACTATAAACACTGTACACTGATTACTATACAACACTGTACACTGATTACTATACAACACTGTGCACTGATTACTATATCTACACTGTAGCACTGATTTAACTAATACAACACTGTACCGACGGATTACTATACAACACTGTACACTGATTGCTGATTGAAACACTGTACACTGATCACAAATAGAACGTACACTGATCATGTATTAAACCAACTTGTACACTGATCACTATAAACACTGTACACTGAATTACTGTACAACACTGTACAACTGAATCACTAATAAACACTGTACACTGATCAGTATTAAACCTGTATACTGAACATAAAACCCTGTACCCTGATCACTATAACGCTGCACTGTACACTGATTACATACAGCACTAGTACACTGATTACTATAACAGCACTTTACACGATTACTATAAACACTGTAGCCACTGATTACTATATAAACACTGTTTTTTACACTTATCACATAAACACTGTTCACTGATCACTATACAGCACTGTACACTGATCTACTATACAGCACTGTACACACTGATCACTTAAAGACACGGTACACTGATTACTAAAAACAGTAACACTGATTACTATAAAAACTGTACACGTTCACTATAAGCACTGTATCACTGATTACTATACAACACTGTACACTGATCACTATAACATGCACTGTACATCTGATCACTAATACAGCTCTGTACACTGATTACTATACAACACTGTACACTGATTACTATACAACACTGTACACTGATTACTATACAACACTGTACACTGATTACTATACAACACGTTACTGATCACTATAAACACTGTACACTGATCACTATAAACACTGTACACTGATCACTGTACACTGATTACTATACAACACTGTACACTGATTACTATCAACACTGTACACTGATCACTATACAGACACTGTACACTGATTACTATACAACACTGTACACTGATCACTATACAGCACTGTACACTGATCACTATAAACACTTACAAACAGATCACTATACAGCACTGTACGCACACTATGGCAGCACGTACACTGAACACAATTCAACACTGTCCCCTGAACACTTATACAACACTGTATACATAGATCAATATAACAACACTGTACACTGATCACTTTGAAACACTGTACACTGATCACAAACAACACTGTACACTGATCCTATACAAACACTGTACAACTGATTACTATATATACAACACTGTAACACAGATTACTATACAACACTGTACACTGATTACTATAAACAACACGTACTGATCACTATAAACACTGTACACTGGATACACTATAAACACTGTACAGACACTGATCACTGTAACACGTGATTACTATACAACACTGTACCACTGAATTACTATAGAAACACTGTACACTGATCACTATACAGCACTGTACACTGATTACTATACAACACTGTATCACAGAGCACTATACAGCACTTGAGTCACTGATTACAAGCACTGTACACTATCACTAAAACAGCTGTACACTGATCACAAAACCATCACTGTACACTCACTATACAGCAGTCGATTAACACTGATCACTATAGCAACACTGAGTACACTGATCACCTATACAACACTGTACATGAATCATTAAACAACACTGTACACTGATCCACTTAAACACTGTACCTTATCACTATACAAACACTGTACACTGATCACTATACAACACTGTATACTGATTACTATAAACACTGTACACTGATCACTATAAACACTGTACACTGATTGGACTATAAACAATGTACACTGATCACTAAAAACACTGACACATGATTACTATGATAAACACGTACACGATCACTAATAAAAAAACCCCCACTGTACACTGACACTAAAACGCTGTACCTGACACTATACAGCACTGTACCTGAGATACTATAACAACACTGTAAACTGATTACTATACATTACACTGTACACGTGATCATTATAACAGCACTGTAACACTGATCACTATAAAACACTGTACACTGATCACTATACAGCACTGTACACTGATTACTATACAACACTGTACACTGATTCACTATAAACACTGTACACTGATCACTATAAACACTGTACACTGATCACTATACAGCACTGTACACTGATACTATACAACAACCACTGTACACTGAATTACTATACAACACTGGTAACACTGATTACTATACACACACACAGATCATTATACAGCACTGTACACTGATCATAATACAGCCCTGTTACACTGATCACTATAAACGACTGACACTGATTACTAAAACACTGTACACTGATTACTAAAACACGTACACTGATTACTATAGAACACTGAACACTGATTAGCTAATACAACACTTGTACACGATCCTATACAACACTGTACACTGAATACTTATAAACACTGTAACAGCTGATTACTATATAGAACAGTACACATAAAATACAACACTGTAACACTGATTACT
>NC_069402.1:24014668-24212407 GCF_026875155.1 Cherax quadricarinatus
CACTAACAGGTATTTCAAGGGGTTGATGAGGTGGTATGAGCATGAGGATGTATAAATGTAGGATATAAGGAAGTAGGTTAGGTAAGATTGGTCAGGAAACAGGACAGGTGTTTCCTGACGCGGGTCTTAGTCATATGATGAGCCGCCACTGGAGCTTTTGGTCGTCTGACCGAGAGCTTCTACTTTTAAGTAAGAAAGGAAAGTGATCGTCCCAGGGAAGGTTGGAGGGATGGGGCGAAGAAGGTTTTCACCGCTATGGGACTGGATATCTAACATGCTTGTGCAAGAACGTTAGGTCCGTCACTTGACGTTCTGTTGCAGTGTTAACATAGGGTATCTTGGTACAGACCTGCAGTCAACTTTGACAACTTCCACTAATGAGAGGGGCTGGATTTGAGAGGGACCTGACCTCTCAACATCTGAGTTCTTACCTCTCCTAGTGGCCTACGTCTCACCTCTTGGCGCTATAAAAAGCTCCATCCTGTCACTTCTTCTCCATATTGTTTCATACTATGGAACAATGCTCTTCTCCAGACTGAGGGACTGACCACCTCAAAACTTTAAGGGTGATGGACTGATTACATCGTCTTCAAGTATCTTCTGCTTCTATCAACTTTTCTGTACTTGACTGAAGAAGCCTACTGTGTAGGCGAAACGTTTCATAATAAAGATACCTGACTGTTGCATATGTGTCTTACCTAACAACAGGATGGGTGGTGGTGGGAAGTACAGTGTCTGCACTCTGAAGGATGGGTGGAGGTGGGAAGTACAGTGCCTGCACTCTGAAGGATGGGCGGAGGTGGGAAGTACAGTGCCTGCACTCTGAAGGATGGGCGGAGGTGGGAAGTACAGTGTCTGCACTCTGAAGGATGGGTGGTGGTGGGAAGTACAGTGTCTGCACTCTGAAGGATGGGTGGAGGTGGGAAGTACAGTGCCTGCACTCTGAAGGATGGGCGGAGGTGGGAAGTACAGTGTCTGCACTCTGAAGGATGGGTGGTGGTGGGAAGTACAGTGCCTGCACTCTGAAGGATGGGCGGAGGTGGGAAGTACAGTGTCTGCACTCTGAAGGATGGGTGGTGGTGGAAGTACAGTGCCTGCACTCTGAAGGATGGTGGAGGTGGGAAGTACAGTGTCTGCACTCTGAAGGATGGGTGGTGGTGGGAAGTACAGTGCCTGCACTCTGAAGGATGGGTGGTGGTGGAAGTACAGTGTCTGCACTCTGAAGGATGGGCGGAGGTGGGAAGTACAGTGTCTGCACTCTGAAGGATGGGTGGTGGTGGGAAGTACAGTGCCTGCACTCTGAAGGATGGGTGGTGGTGGGAAGTACAGTGTCTGCACTCTGAAGGATGGGTGGAGGTGGGAAGTACAGTGCCTGCACTCTGAAGGATGGGTGGTGGTGGGAAGTACAGTGCCTGCACTCTGAAGGATGGGTGGTGGTGGGAAGTACAGTGTCTGCACTCTGAAGGATGGGCGGAGGTGGGAAGTACAGTGTCTGCACTCTGAAGGATGGGTGGTGGTGGGAAGTACAGTGTCTGCACTCTGAAGGATGGGTGGAGGTGGGAAGTACAGTGCCTGCACTCTGAAGGATGGGTGGAGGTGGGAAGTACAGTGCCTGCACTCTGAAGGATGGGTGGTGGTGAGAAGTACAGTGTCTGCACTCTGAAGGATGGGTGGAGGTGGGAAGTACAGTGCCTGCACTCTGAAGGATGGGCGGAGGTGGGAAGTACAGTGCCTGCACTCTGAAGGATGGGTGGTGGTGGGAAGTACAGTGCCTGCACTCTGAAGGATGGGCGGAGGTGGGAAGTACGGTGCTTGCAATTATGAAGGATGGGCGGAGGTGGGAAGTACAGTGCCTGCACTCTGAAGGATGGGTGGTGGTGGGAAGTACAGTGCCTGCACTCTGAAGGATGGGTGGAGGTGGGAAGTACAGTGCCTGCACTCTGAAGGATGGGCGGAGGTGGGGAGTACAGTGCCTGCACTCTGAAGGATGGGCGGAGGTGGGAAGTACAGTGCCTGCACTCTGAAGGATGGGTGGTGGTGGGAAGTACAGTGCCTGCACTCTGAAGGATGGGTGAGGTGGGAAGTACAGTGCCTGCACTCTGAAGGATGGGTGGATGTGGAAGTACAGTGCCTGCACTCTGAAGGATGGGCGGAGGTGGGAAGTACAATGCCTGCACTCTGAAGGATGGGTGGTGGTGGGAAGTACAGTGCCTGCACTCTGAAGGATGGGTGGAGGTGGGAAGTACAGTGCCTGCAATCTGAAGGATAGGTGGAGGTGGGAAGTACAGTGCCTGCACTCTGAAGGATGGGTGGTGGTGGGAAGTACAGTGTCTGCACTCTGAAGGATGGGTGCTGGTGGGAAATACAGTGCCTGCACTCTGAAGGATGGGTGGAGGTGGGAAGTACAGCGCCTGCACTCTGAAGGATGGGTGGAGGTGGGAAGTACAGTGCCTGCACTCTGAAGGATGGGTGGTGGTGGGAAGTACAGTGTCTGCACTCTGAAGGATGGGCGGAGGTGGGACGTACAGTGCCTGCACTCTGAAGGATGGGTGGTGGTGGGAAGTACAGTGTCTGCACTCTGAAGGATGGGTGGAGGTGGGAAGTACAGTGCCTGCACTCTGAAGGATGGGTGGTGGTGGGAAGTACAGTGTCTGCACTCTGAAGGATGGGTGGAGGTGGGAAGTACAGTGCCTGCACTCTGAAGGATGGGCGGAGGTGGGAAGTACAGTGCCTGCACTCGGAAGGATGGGTGGTGGTGGGAAGTACAGTGCCTGCACTCTGAAGGATGGGTGGAGGTGGGAAGTACAGTGCCTGCACTCTGAAGGATGGGTGGATGTGGGAAGTACAGTGCCTGCACTCTGAAGGATGGGCGGAGGTGGGAAGTACAGTGCCTGCACTCTGAAGGATGGGTGGTGTGGGAAGTACAGTGCCTGCACTCTGAAGGATGGGTGGAGGTGGGAAGTACAGTGCCTGCAATCTGAAGGATAGGTGGAGGTGGGAAGTACAGTGCCTGCACTCTGAAGGATGGGTGGTGGTGGGAAGTACAGTGTCTGCACTCTGAAGGATGGGTGTGTGGGAAATAGTGCCTGCACTCTGAAGGATGGGTGGAGGTGGGAAGTACAGCGCCTGCACTCTGAAGGATGGGTGGAGGTGGGAAGTACAGTGCCTGCACTCTGAAGGATGGGTGGTGGTGGGAAGTACAGTGTCTGCACTCTGAAGGATGGGCGGAGGTGGGACGTACAGTGCCTGCACTCTGAAGGATGGGTGGTGGAAAGTACAGTGTCTGCACTCTGAAGGATGGGTGGAGGTGGGAAGTACAGTGCCTGCACTCTGAAAGATGGGTGGTGGTGGGAAGTACAGTGTCTGCACTCTGAAGGATGGGTGGAGGTGGGAAGTACAGTGCCTGCACTCTGAAGGATGGGTGGTGGTGGGAAGTACAGTGCCTGCACTCTGAAGGATGGGTGGTGGTGGGAAGTACAGTGTCTGCACTCTGAAGGATGGGTGGAGGTGGGAAGTACAGTGCCTGCACTCTGAAGGATGGGTGGAGGTGGGAAGTACAGTGCCTGCACTCTGAAGGATGGGTGGTGGTGGGAAGTACAGTGTCTGCACTCTGAAGGATGGGTGGAGGTGGGAAGTACAGTGCCTGCACTCTGAAGGATGGGTGGTGGTGGGAAGTACAGTGCCTGCACTCTGAAGGATGGTGGTGGGGGGAAGTACAGTGTCTGCACTCTGAGGATGGGTGGAGGTGGGAAGTACAGTGCCTGCACTCTGAAGGATGGGTGGAGGTGGAAGTACAGTGCCTGCACTCTGAAGGATGGGTGGTTGGGAAGTACAGTGTCTGCACTCTGAAGGATGGGTGGTGGTGGAAGTACAGTGCCTGCACTCTGAAGGATGGGTGGTGGTGGGAAGTACAGTGTCTGCACTCTGAAGGATGGGTGGAGGTGGGAAGTACAGTGCCTGCACTCTGAAGGATGGGTGGTGGTGGGAAGTACAGTGTCTGCACTCTGAAGGATGGGTGGTGGTGGGAAGTACAGTACCTGCACTCTGAAGGATGGGTGGTGGTGGGAAGTACAGTGCCTGCACTCTGAAGGATGGGTGAGGATGCTACAGTTCAGAGGGTCATCTTTTTTTTTTTTTTTTTAACACAGGGTTTTACAAGGTTAAGGATCCCTAGTTTTATTGACAAGCTATTTAGAGGTTAAGGTTTCCTAACTATTGGCAAGCTAAGAGCTGTTACCTACATCAGCTCATTTGAAAGCATTTTTATTGCTATGAGACATACAAGTAGGGAACAGGATGAAGTTGGAGCCATCTGTGGGCCAGCATTTTCATTTGATCAACTGACTTTATCTCGTTGACACATTATGCTGTACGAATGTGTTCCATACTCGAGTTATCCTGGGTATATATGATCTCAGATGGAGTGATGTTCTGGAGAAGGGTACAGCCAGAGTGAAGTTGCTGCTTTCTGCTCGTCTTGTGGCATAAAAGCTTGTTTCACGCTGTCCTCGAAGTGGATCCAAGTGTAGTACTTTGACAATATTGGCCTTGTACATAACAGTAAGGCCACCCGCATCCCTCCTGTGTTGAAGGCTCTGCTGAAATGACAGATCTATCCAGGATGGGCCCTGGCGAGAGATGAGACGTATTGCTCTGTTCTCCACTCTGTCAAGCAGTCGCAGATGAGAGGGTGGGGGGCAGGCAAACCAAGAAAGTGGAGCATACTCAAGGTATGAGCGTACTTGTGCCTCGTACAGAATCCTGGAACCCGTACTGTCAAGCAGATGCGAGATACGGCGAAGTGCTCTAAGCTTCCTGGCTGCCTTGTTTGGAAGATTTACAACATGGTTCTTCATGGTTAGTTTGGAGTCAAATTTCACCCCAAGGATATCAACTTCTTCCCCAGGTGCCAACACCCTCCCATTCATCCTTACTACTGCACCAGCATTACCATCATGGTGCCTAGAGACGATCATTTGCGTTTTCTCAGGTGCAAATATTACTTGCCATCTATTTCCCCAAGCTGATATAGCTCTCAGCTGGTGATTGATGTAGCTTAGAGCAGCTGGCATTTCTTCTCTTGGATAAGTGAATGTCAGTGTACAGTCGTCTGCATATGCATGTGATTCTGGGATGGGATGAAGAAGGTCGTTGAAGTAGACATTCCATAACAATGGTCCCAGCACGCTTCCTTGTGGAACACTTGCCCCAATAGGATGTCTTGCTGGTTCCGTTCCATTGAGAACTACACTTAGAGATCTACCTTGAAGGTAATCACTGAGGAGACATAGCGTAGAGCCTGCAATTCCCAGTGATTGAAGTTTTGCTAAGAGGCCCTGGTGCCACACCCGGTCGAAAGCGCCAGCAATGTCCAGTGCTACCACACAGCTGACTTTAGATTCGTCCAGTGACTGGTGCCACTTAGTGGAGAGGTTTAACAACAGATAAGCAGCAGAGTAACCTTTCCTGAAGCCATATTGACGATCACAAAGTAGTGAGTGATAGTCAAAAAACTCTGTCATTTGTCTTGAGATTGTTGTCTCAAGGATCTTACCAGTGATTGACAGGAGTGACACTGGTCTGTAGTTGCTGATTTCTGCTCTGCTCTTCTTTTTGTGAACAGGGACTACATTTGCCTCTTTCCATAGAGAGGGCCATTTACACTGTACTAGGCAGTGCTGAAAGATGCGAGTTAGAGGTGCTGCTAGCTGGTCTGCACATCTTCTCAGCAATCTTGGGCTCAACTTGTCTGGGCCCACAGCCTTTTCTTGGTCAAGCGATTTAAGAAGGAAATGCACCTCCTCCTGCCTTATTGTCACCACTGACAGTTTTGACACAGTTCTTGCAGCTAGCCAAGGAGGGTCCCTTGCTGGATCAGGAACTTGCATTTTGGTAGCAAAGTGTTCAGCAAAGAGGTCCGCCTTCTCTTGACTACTAGTAGAGGTGGTCCCATCCTGTTGATTTAGAGGTAGAATGAGTTCATCAGGCAGATAACCTTGTCTGTCCTTGACCAGGGACCACCAGGTTTTGGAGCCTACCCTACCTGAAGTGTGATGTCAGCTTGCTTCTGGTAAGTGAGTGAATGAATGATAGTGAATGTGTTTCTTCTTTTATATATCACAGTAGCTCAGTACTCATCAGCAGATCCCTAGCTGTCTTAAAGAGGGAACCTGATAAGCTACACACATTAATCAACCAGGCTGTAGTACTCCGTCAGCGGTCTTCTTTGCCATTCCCCAAATTTCATGACTTTGCACTTGGTGGGGTTGAACTCCAGGAGCTAGTTTGCTGGACCAGGCCTGTGTTTGTGTGTGTGTGTGTGTGTGTGTGTGTGTTTGTATGTTTGTGTGTGTGTGTGTGTGTGTGTTTGTATGTTTGTGTGTGTTGTGTGTGTTTTGTGTGTGTGTGTGTGTGTGTGTGTGTGTGTGTGTGGTGTGTGTGTCTCACCTAGTTGTGGTTGCAGGGATGAGTCACAGTTCCTGTCCCCGCCTCTTCACTGGCCACTAAGTCACTCTCTTCCTGCTCCAGAGCTACATCGTACCTCTTCTTAAAGCTGTGAATGGTATCTGCCTCCATATGTGTGTGTGTGTGTGTTTGTGAGAGAGAGAGAAAGAGATTAAAGATACAGAAATGTCTTTTTGCAACAGTGTCAGTAACTGACGTCTACGAGAGTCAGTAACTGACGTCTACGAGAGTCAGTAACTGACGTCTACGAGAGTCAGTAACTGACGTCTACGAGAGTCAGTAACTGACGTCTACGAGAAGTCAGTAACTGACGTCTACGAGAGTCAGTAACTGACGTCTACGAGAGTCAGTAACTGACGTCTACGAGAGTCAGTAACTGACGTCTGCAAGTGTCAGTAACTGACGTCTGCAAGTGTCAGTAACTGACGTCTACGAGAGTCAGTAACTGACGTCTGCAAGTGTCAGTAACTGACGTCTACGAGAGTCAGTAACTGACGTCTACGAGAGTCAGTAACTGACGTCTACAAGTGTCAGTAATTGACGTCTACGAGAGTCAGTAACTGACGTCTACAAGTGTCAGTAATTGACGTCTACGAGAGTCAGTAACTGACGTCTACAAGTGTCAGTAATTGACGTCTACGAGAGTCAGTAACGGACGTCTACAAGTGTCATTAATCTGACGTCTACAAGTGTCAGTAACTGACGTCTACGAGAGTCAGTAACTGACGTCTACGAGAGTCAGTAACTGACGTCTACAAGTGTCAGTAATTGACGTCTACGAGAGTCAGTAACGGACGTCTACAAGTGTCATTAATTTTGACGTCTAACAAGTGTCAGTAATGATCGTCTACGAGAGTCAGTAACTGACGTCTACAAGTGTCAGTAATTGACGTCTACGAGAGTCAGTAACTGACGTCTACAAGTGTCAGTAATTGACGTCTACGAGAGTCAGTTTAAATGACGTCTACAAGTGTCAGTAATTTGACGTCTACGAGAGTCAGTAACTGACGTCTACAAGTGTCAGTAATTGACGTCTACGAGAGTCAGTAACTGACGTCTACAAGTGTCAGTAATTGACGTCTACGAGAGTCAGTAACGGACGTCTACAAGTGTCATTAATCTGACGTCTACAAGTGTCAGTAATCTGACGTCTACAAGTGTCAGTAATCTGACGTCTACGACAGTCAGTAACGGACGTCTACAAGTGTCATTAATCTGACGTCTACAAGTGTCAGTAATCTGACAATTAAGGTGTTACTATAAATGTCAGCCCGTGCCCTTGTTCTTAACCCTTCACCTTCTATTGAGTCTCACTGTATCAAGGTGTCTGTATTTCGCCTACCGTTACAAGCTTACTGTCCGTGTTTACTGGTCACGTGGTTACTGTCACGTAAATTTGCCCCGAGAAATCAGCTTGTAATTGACTCTGTAAGCTAAAATTATACCAAAGACTGGTGACTGGCCACATAACTCCAACACTGGTGATGGTAAGAATTCACATAACTAGGTGACTGGTACATGATAACTCACCAACACGTGGGTTATGCTACCAGTCACCGTGTTGTGAGTTATAATGTACTAGTCACGTATTGTGAGTTTTCATGGGTACCTAGCTCACAGTGTTGTAGTTATAATGTACAGTCACAGTGTGTTGAGTTTTCATGTACCAGTCACAGTGTTGTGCGTTATGTACCAGTCTCCAAAACACTGGTGATGGGTACATGATATAATCAGAACACTGGTGACTGGTGCATGATAATTCACAAACACTGGTGACTGGTACATTATAACTCCACAACATGGTACATAATTCACAACACTGGTGACTGGTAATAATTTACACAAACACTGGTGACTGATACATTATAACTCACAACACTTGGTGACTGTTCATGATAACTCAGAACACTGGTGACTGGTACATTATAACTCTATCAACGTGGTGACTGGTTAAATTATTTGCCACATTGGTGACTTATGGTACAATTCGATAACTCGCAACACTGTTACATATTCACAACACTGGTTGGACTGGTACATAATTCACAACAATGGTGACGGGTACCATTATTAACTCACAACACTGGGACTTACATTGTAACACAGCACTGGTGACTGGTACATAACTCTGAACCCTGGGTGACTGGTTACATTTTAATCACAACACTGGTGACTGGTACATACTAACTCAACCACTGGTTGGGATGGTACTTTATAATTCACAACACTGGTGATTGTAACCTAATAACTCACAACACTGGTGACTGGTACATTATAACGACAACACTGGTGACTGGTACATACTAACTCACAAACATGGTGATGGTACCCAGTATAACTTTCAATTACTGGTGAGGACTGGTACATAACTCACTACCACTGGTGACTGGTCATGAAAACTCACAACACTGGTGCTGGTACTTGATAATCACAAACTGGTAGGAGCTGTGCACTTACCTCACAACACTGGTGACTAGGTACCACCATTTAACTCACAACACTGGTGACTGATACATATTAAATATAACACTTTTTGGATGGTACATGATAACTCACAAAAACTGGTGGACTGATACATAATAACACACTGGTGACTGGTACATAACTCACAACACTGATGATAGTTACACTGATTACTCACACACTGAGTGACTGGTACATGATAACTCCACAACCACTGGTGATGGTACACTATAAATCAGAACACTGGTGACTGTACATTATAATCAGAACACTGGTGACTGGTAACATTATAACTCACAAACACGCGTGGATGGTACATTATAACTCCACAACACTGGGTGCCTAGTACATTATAACTCACAACCACTGGTGGTGTACTTGATAACTCACAAACTGGTGATTGATGCTTAACTCACAACACTGGTTGATGGTACATGATAAACTCACAACACTGGTGACTGGTATGATACTCACAACATCTGGATGGGCTCGGCACATAAGACACACACTGGAGATGGAACATTATATCCACCAACACTGGTGACTGGTACATTATAACTCCACAAACACTGGTGACTGGAACATTATAACTGCACAACCACTGGTGACTGATACCTAATAACTCAACACACTGGTGACTGGTCATGATAATCACAACAATGGGTGACTGGTACGTGATAACTCACAAACACTGGTGGCTGGAATAAACTCAAACACTGGTGACTGGTTCATATACTCACAACATGGGTGACTGATAATCATAACTCACAACATGGTGACTGGTACATGCTAATCTCACAAAACTGGTGACTGGATACATAATCCAACACTGATGACTGGTACATGAAAACTCAAACAATGGTGGACTGGTACAATGCTAACTCACACAACTGGTGATGTACTAACTAAAACACTGATGACTGGTACTTGGATTTAACTCACAACACTGGTGATTGGTACATAACTCACAACCACTGGTGACTGGGTAATTTACTAAACTCAGACATGGTGATCTAGTACATGATAACTCACAAAAACATGGTGACTGGTACCATTATAACTCACAACACTGGTGATGGGTACTTTATAACTCACAACACTGGTGGCTGAGTACATGACAACTCACTACCACTGGTGGATTGATTACTAACTAACAACCTTGGTGCTGGTACCATGATAACTCACAACACTGGTGGACTGGTACATGATAACTCACAACACTGGTGACTGGTAATGATTAACTCGCACAATGGGACTGGTCTAAACTCACAGCACTGGTGATGGTACATGATATCACAACACTGGAGACTGGTAATTATAACTCACAACGACTGAGTGATGGTTCCATAACTCACTACAATGTGTGACTGGTACTTCTAACTCGCAACATGGGGATGGTAATAACTCAAAACACTGGTGATGTGGTAAATTATAACTCACAACACTGGTGATTGGTTCATTTTATAACTCACAACTCTGTGTGACTGGTACATAACTCACAAACACTGGTAACTGAGATACATGATAACTCACAACACTGGAGACTGGTAAATTATAACTACAACATGTGTGACTGGTATATGATAACTCACAAAACATGGTGACAGGTACATGATAACTCACAACACTTTGTGACCTGGTATACATGATAATCACAACACTGGAGACTGGTACATTATACTCACAAACACTGGTGACTGGTACTAAACTCACAAACACTGGTAACTGGTAATAACTCACAACACTGGTGTCTGGTGCATGATAAAATCACAACAATGGTGACTGGTACATGACAACTCAGCAAAACACTGTGACTGGTTACTTGATAATCCACAACACTGGTGATGGTACGAACTCGCAACACTGCGGTGGACGCATAACACTTATAACTTACAAAACATGGCGACTGGTACATTATAAACTCAAACACTGGTGACTTGGGTACAATATAAACTCCAACATTTGAGTGATGGTACATTATAACACCGCTGGTGGACTGGTATCATATAACTCACAACACGGGGTGACTGATTCCAATATAACTCACAACCTGGAGACTTATTCATAACTCACAAAACTGGTGAATGGTAAATGATAAAAGAACATGCGTGACTGGTACATTATTACTTCGAACACTTGGGTGATGGTACATTATAACTCACAACGCTGGTGACTGGTACATTATTACTCGCATTGGTGACTGGTAGTGATAACTCGCAACACTGGTACATAACTCACAACACTGGTGACTGGTACATAATTCACAACACTGGTGACTGGTACATTATAACTCACAACACTGGTGACTTATACATAGTAACTCACAACACTGGTGACTGGTACATATTACTCACAACACTGGTGACGGGTTACATAATAATCTCATACACTGGTGACTTAGTACATAATAACTCAAACACTTGGGTCTGGTACATAATCACAACATGGTGACTGGTACATTATAACTCACAAACAACTGGTGACTGGTACACTAACTCGCAACACTGGTGACTGGTTACATAACTACCAACACTGGTGTCTGGTAAATGATAAGCCTACAAACATGGTGATGGTACTTGATAATCCAACACTGGTGGACTGGTATATATAAATCTCAACACGTGGACTGGTACATTTACCTACAACACTGGTGACTGATACATAATAACTCACAAACTGGTGACTCCTGTACATGTTAAACTCAAACTCAGTGGTGACTGGTACATTATAACTTACAATACTGGTATGACTGGTACATAAATTAACATGGTGCTGGTAATGAAAATACAACCATGGTGACTGGTACTTGATAAACTCACAACACTGGTGGCGGGCACATAACTCACAACACTTTTGATCCAGGTACATGTAACTCACCAAAATGGTGACTGATACATAACTCACAAATGGTGACTTGTACATGATACGCCACAAACACTGGTGACTGGTACCAATTATAACTCACTACATGAGTGGTGGTACATTATAACTCACTACTACTGGTGAACTGGTACATTATAAACTCAACAAACACATGTGACTGGTACTTATAACCTCCACAACAATGGTGATTGATAATAACTCACAAACATGGTGACTTGGTTAATGATAACTCACAACACTGGTGATGGTACATGATAACTTCGCAACACTTGTGACTGGCTACATAAACTCACAACACTGGTGACTGGTACATATAACTCAAACCACTGGTTGATGCGTACTTGATTAAACTCACAACATGGTGGCTAGGACATAAATACAACACTGGAGACTGGTACATTATAACTCACAACACTGGTGACTGGTACATTATAACTCACAACACTGGTGACTGGTAACATAACTCACAACACTGGTGACTGCGTACTGAAAACTACACAAACACTGGTGACTGGTTACTTGATAAATCACATCACTGGTATGGCTTGGCACATAATCACAACACTGGTGAACTGGTACAGTTATATACTCACAAACACTGGTGTGACTGGTACATAACTCACAACACTGGTGATGGTAAATACGATAATACAACACTGGTTACTTGTAAGTAGCAGTCATAACTAAACAGAACACTGGCGACTGGACATTATAACTCACAACCACTTGTGACTGGTTCACATTATAACTCAAACGCTGGTGACTGGTACATTATAACTCCGCAACACTTGGTATAGTAAACTTCAGCACTGGTGACTCGGTACATAATTCACAACGCTGGTGACTGGTACATTATAATTCCACAACACTGGTGACTGATACATTATAAACTCACAACACTTGTGACTGGTACTTTATAATACCAAAGCTGGTGCACTGCGTACATTATAACTCGCAAACACTGGTATATTACTCAACACTGGTGACTGGTACATAATTCACAACGCTGGTGACTGGTACATTATAACTCGCAACACTGGTATATAACTCAACACTGGTGACTTGCTATACATAACTCACAACATGGTGACTGGTACATGTTATCGCAACGATGGATGACTGGTTACATGATAACTCGTCTACACTGGTACATAACTCACAACACTGGTGACTGGTACATTAAAATTCACAACACTGGTGACTGGTACATTATAACTCTCAACACTGGTGACTTATACATAGTAACTCACAGCACTGGTGACTGGTACATAACTCAGAACACTGGTGACTGGTACATTATAACTCACAAAACTCGGTGGATAGGTACATAATCCTCACACACATGGTGAATGGTACTTGATAACTCACAACCACTGCTGACTGGTACATTCTATCTCGCAACACTGGTGACTGGTACATTATAACTCACAACACTGGTGACTGATAAATAATAACTCACAACACTGGTGACTGGTGCATGATAACTCACAACAATGGTGACTGGTTACATTATAACCTTAATCAATATGGTGAACTGGTAATAACTCACAACACTTGTGACTGGTGCTGAAAACTCACAAAACATGGTGACTGGTACATTACAACTCACGAACACTGTGTGATGGTACATTATAACTCACAAACATGGTAACTGGTACATTTTATTCACAACACTGGTGGCTGGTACATGATACTCACAACACTGGTGATTGATACATAAAACTACAACACTGGTGAACGGGCTACATGAGAAACTCACAACACTGTGTGGACTGGTACAAGATAACTCGCATCACTTGTGGAATGGTACATAACTCACAACACTGGGTTACTGGTACCTGATAACTCACAACACTGGTGACTGGTACTTGATAACTCACAACACTGGTGGCTGGCACAAAACTCACAACACTGGAGACTGGTACATTATAACTCACAACACTGGTGACTGGTACATTATAACTTACAACATTGGTGACTGGTACATTATAACTCACAACACTGGTGACTGGTACATGATAACTCACAACAATGGTGACTGGTACATTATAACTTACAACACTGGTGACTGGTACATAACTCACAACACTGGTGACTGGTACATGAAAACTCACAACACTGGTGACTGATACATAATAACTCACAACACTGGTGACTGGTACATGATAACTCAAACATGGTGATGGTATGATAACTCACAAACATGGGGGCTGGCCAACAAAATCACGACACTGGAGATTGGTACTTATACCTCACCAACCACTGGTGATGGTACATTATATCTTACAAGACTCTGGTGGGGACTTGGTACTTATAACTCACAAAACCCCCCAACTTGGTGATGGTACATGTTACTCAAACAAATGTGACTGTACATTATAACTTACAATACTGGTGATAGGTCCATAAACTCAACACTCGGTGACTCGGGTTCATGAAACTCACAACACTGGATGAACTGGTACTGATACTCACAACACTGGTGCGTGGCACATAACTCACACAATGGTGGGAATGGTTACATTATAATCACAACACTGGTGACTGATACATAATAACTCACAACACTGGTGACTGGTACATGATAACTCACAAAACTGGTGACTGATACATAACTCACAACACTGATGACTGGTACATGATAATCACAACCAAATGGTTGTGGGACATAACTCAAATATGATGACTTTTTGTACGTGATAACTCACAACACTGGTGGACTGGTCACATGATAACCACAACACTGGTGGGATGGTCATTCTAACTCAGAACACTGGTGACTGGTACATGATAACTCACAACACTGGTGACTGGTACATTATAACTCATAACACTGGTGACTGGTACATGACAACTCACAACACTGGTGACTGGTACATGATAACTCGCAACACTGGTGACTGGTACATAACTCACAACACTGGTGACTGGTACATGATAACTCACGACACTTGTGACTGGTACTTGATAACTCACAACACTGGTGGCTGGCTCATAACTCACAACACTGGAGACTGGTACATTATAACTCACAACACTGGTGATTGGTACATTATAACTCACATCACTGGTGACTGGTACATTATAACTCACAACACTGGTGACTGATACATAATAAATCACAACACTGGTGACTGGTACATGATAACTCACAACACTGGTGACTGGTACAAAAACTCCAACATTTGTGGACGGACATTTATATCAACAACATGGTGAGTGGTACATGATAATTCAAAATCCAGGTGACTTGTAATATAACTCACACATGGTGACTGGTATATTAATAATCACAACACTAGGTGTGTGGTATATGATATTCAAAACACTGTGGACTTGTACATTATAACTCTCAACACTGGTGACTGGTACATGATACTCACAACATGGTGACTGGTACATAATCAAACACTGGGTGACGTGTACATTATAGCTCACAACACTGGTGACTGGTACATGATAACTCTCAACACTGGTGACTGGTACATGATAACTCACAACACTGGTGACTGTTACATGATAACTCACAACACTGGTGACTGGTACATTATAACTACACACTGGGACTGAGTACATGATAATTCACAACACTGGGTGACTGGTACATGATAACTTATACATGGTGATGATACATTACTAAAACTCACAAACACATTTGTGACTGGTAATAATTCAAACACTGGTGATGGTTACATTATAAGTCTCAAACACTGGTGACTGATACTAATAAATCATAACACTGGTGCATGATATTATAATTATAAACCTCACACACTTGTGACTGGTACATAATTACAACACTGGTGATGGTAATTATAATTCACAACACTGGTGACTGATACTTAATAACTCACAAACACTGCGATGATGATACATAATAACTAACAACAACTTGTGACTTGGTACATGATCAATTCACTAACACTGGTGACTGGGTAACATTATAACTACAAAACTTGTGGACTGTTTCATGATTAACTCCCCCCCACAAAACCCCCCCAAAACTGGTGGGAATGATCATTTAACTCACAACAATGATGACTGGGACATAATACTCAACAAAACACTTGTGACTGTTACATAATAACTCACGACACTGGTGACTTGATACATATAACTCACAAACACTGGTGATTGCGTACATTATACTGTTCTACAACACTGGTGGACTGGTACATTATAACTCCAAACAACTGGTGACTGGTACATGATAACTCACAACCTGGTGATTGGTACTTTATTAACTCACCAACACTGGTGACAGGTACATGATAACTCACAACATGGGGATTGGTAATTATAACTCACAACACTGGTGACTGGTACATGATAACTCACAACACTGGTGACTGGTACATTATAATTCACAACACTGGTGACTGGTACATGATAACTCACAACACTGGTGACTGGTACCATGGGTACACAGTACATTGTAACTGTGGGCACAATAAGAGAACACTGTCAGTATCCAAGCGCGCACATACACACACACGAGGCAACATTAATGGGGTGAGATAGGCGACTTTAATGGTCGTCAAATATTCATCAATGGGGTAAAATAGGCGTCAGTAATGGGGCAAAATAGTGGTCAATAATGAGGTGCGACAAGAATGGGGTTGTCTTGACAATGGTGATGATTGACCTGGATGATGCAACCACTGACTAACCAGGTCTGTCAACAGTGTAAAAATTCTTATACATTCTTAATATCACACTAGCGAGTAATAAAGAGTTACAGTGAGTGACAACGAGTTAGTGATAACGAGTTACCGTGAATGATAACAAGTGACAATGATAACGAGTTACCGTGGGTGATGAGTGACTGAGTGATAACGAGTTAGTGAATGATCACGACTTACAGTGAGTCATAAAAAGTGACAGTGATAACGAGTTACAGTGAGTGATAACGAGTTAGTGATGACGAGTTGCAGTGGGTGATAACGGGTTAGTGAATGATAACAAGTTACAGTGAGTGATAGTGACAGTGATAACGAGTTAGTGATAACGAGTGACAGTGATAACGAGTGCCACGATGAATTAAGTTAGTGTACAGTCTCAGAGTTGCTGCTACAGTGAAGACAGTTTTGAGAAGATCACAGTACCAGACCAGGTTCCTGGAACTGTTTCTCCTCCTACCCTACGTCATCAATATTATAACTCTAGTGTACTGTAACAAACACTAATATAACTCTGAGGTGTATGTACATACATAACTCTGAGGTGTACTGTACAACACTATATAACTCTGAGGTGTACTGTACAACACTACATAACTCTGAGGTGTACTGTACAACACTACATAATCTGAGGTATAGGTACAACACTACACAACTCTGAGGTGTATCTGTACACCATACCACCAATATGAGGTGTACTGTACAACACTAACATAAATCTGAGGTGTACTGTACAACACTACACAAACTCTGAGGTGTATGTAAAACATACACAAACTCTGAGGTGTCCTGTAAACCTACACAACTCTGAGGTGTAATGTAGAACATAATAACTCTGAGGTGTTCTGTACACCATAATAACTTGAGGTGTACTGTACAACACTACATAACTCTGAGGTTTAATGTTAAAACACTACAAACTTGAGGCTTGCTACTGTACAACACTACACAACTTGAGGTGTACTGTACTAACACTACCAACTCTGAGGTGTACTGTACAACACTACATAACTCTGAGGTGTACTGTACAACACTACTATAACTCTGGGTGTATGTTACAACACTACCACAACTCTGAGGTGTACTGTACAACACTACACAACTTGAGGTGTACCTGTACAAAAAACACTACACAACTCTGAGGTGTAATGTAACCACTACACAACTCTGAGGTAATTGTACAAAACACTATAGAACTCTGAGGATTGTACTGTTACAAATACATAACTATGAGGATTGTACTGTGCAACACAACACCAAACTCTGAGGTGTACTGTACAACACTACATAACTCTGAGGGTGTACTGTACATCACTACACAACTCTGAGTGTATTGTAATCACCTTAGTTGTACTCACTAACTAGTTGAGGTTGCGGGGGGTCGAGTCCGAGCTTCTGGCACGCCTCTTCACTGATCGACTATAGGTCACTCTCCCTGAGCCGTGAGCTTTATATACTCTGCATTAAAGCTATGTATGGTATCATGCCTCCACTACATCGCTTCCAACTATTCACTTACTGAAACTTTGTGGCTGAAGAAATACTTCCTAAACATCCCTGTGATTATTGTGTCTTCAGTTCCAACTGTGTCCCCTTGTTACTGTGTCCAATCTCTGGAACATCCTGTCTTTGTCCACTTGTCAATTCTCTCAGTATTTTGTATGTCGTATCATGTCATCCCCTAATCTCTCCTGTCCCAGTGTCGTTCAGGTTGATTTCCTCTTAACTCTCTCGTAGGACATACCTCTTAGTCTGGGGACTAGTCTTGTTGCAAACCCTTGCATTTCTCTAGTTTCTTTACGTGCTTGGAAGGTGTGGGTTCCAAACGGGTGCCGCATTAACTCCAAGATGGGCCTATGTAACACGGTGTAGAGGGTCCTGAATGATTCCTTATAAAAATGTCGAGAATGCTGTTCTGAGGTTTGCTAGGCGCCCATATGCTGTCAGCAGTTATTTTGGTTGATGTGCGCTTCAGGAGCTGTTGCCTTGGGTGTTATACTCACCCAAGATCATTATTTCCTTGAGTGAGGTTTGTAGTCTCTGGCCCCCTAGACTGTCTTCGTCTGCGGTCTTCTTTTGCCCTTCCCAATCTTCATGTACTTTGCATGGTGGGATTGAACTCCAGGAGCCTATTGCTGGACCAGGTTCTGCAGCCTGTCCAGATCCTTTTGTAGTTCTGCCTGGTCTTCGATCGAGTGAATCCTTCTCATCATTTCTCGTCATGCAAACAGGACACCTCAGAGTCTATTCCTTCCGTCATGTGTTCACACAAGACCAGAAACAGCACTGGTCCTAGGACTGACCCCTGTGGGACCCGTAGGTCACAGGTGCCCACTCTGCACCTCGCCATGTACCATGACATCGCTGCTGGTCTTACTGACAAGTTATTCACCTGATCCCATTGTAGTGCCTGAGGTCCTGTTATCCCATGCTTGGTCCTCCAGTTTTTGCACCAATCTCTTGTGTGGAACTTGTGTCAAACGCCTTCTTGCAGTCCAAGAACATGCAATCACCACCCCCCCCCCTTCTCTCTTGTCTTACTGCTGTCACCATGTTATAGACTCCAGTATGTTTTGTGACACAGGGTTTCCCGTCCCTGAACCATGTTGGCTGACTGTTGATGAAAGATCGTTGCTTTCTAGGTGTTCCACACTCTTTCCTGATAATCCTTCTCCAAGATTTTATTACTAACATGTCAGTGACAATGGTCTGTAGTTTAATGTTCATGTCTGTCTCCTTTTTTTAAAGATTGGGACTACAATTTGTGGTTTCTTCCCACTGCCTAGGCAATCTCCTGTTTCGATAGATGCATTGAATATTGTTGTTAGGGAGTACCTACGTGCCTCTGACTCCATCCTCTCAATACCCTATGGGGAGATGTTATCTGGCCCCATTGCCTTTGATGGTATCTAGCTCATAGAAGACTCCTTCCTTCTTCCTCGGTGGTGTGCACTGGTGTCCTGCCATGGTGGTGTGCCCCACCTCTCCCGTCCTTTCTGGAGCCCCTTCTGTCTCCTCTGTGAACACTTCTTTGAATCTTGTTGAGTTCCTCACATACTTCACGGTCATTTCTTGTCTCTCCTCCTTCCTTCCTTAGCCTGATTACCTGGTCCTTGACTGTTGCTTTCCTCCTGATGTGACTGTACAACAGTTTCGGGTCAGATTTGGCTTTCGCTGCTATGTTGTTTTCATGTTGACTTTGGGCCTCCCTTCTTATCTGTGCATATTCGTTTCTGGCTCTACGACACTACATAACTCTGAGGTGTACTGTATAATACTACACAACTCTGAGGTGTACTGTACAACACTACACAACTCTGAGGTGTACTGTACAACACTACACAACTCTGAGGTGTACTGTACAACACTACATAACTCTGAGGTGTACTGTACAACACTACATAACTCTGAGGTGTACTGTACAACACTACATAACTCTGAGGTGTACTGTACAACACTACACAACTCTGAGGTGTACTGCACAACACTACATAACTCTGAGGTGTACTGTACAACACTACATAACTCTGAGGTGTACTGTACAACACTATACAACTCTGAGGTGTACTGTACAACACTACACAACTCTGAGGTGTACTGTACAACACTACACAACTCTGAGGTGTACTGTACAACACTACATAACTCTGAGGTGTACTGTACAACACTACATAACTCTGAGGTGTACAAGTTACAATAAACATTGTGCTGTATAAAGTCATCATCGTTATGAATATGTCAACATGCTCTTATCAGCTTAATGTTATCAACATAATGTTTTCAACGGTTATCAGCATACTGTTGTCAACAGTTACTAACATGTTATCAGTTATCAACATACTGTTGTCAACAGTCATCAACATGTTATCAGTTATCAGCATACTGTTATCAGTTATTAACAGTTATCAGCATACTGTTATCAACGGTTATCAACATACTGTTGTCAACAGTTATCAACATGTTATCAGTTATCAGCATACTGTTATCAGTTATTAACAGTTATCAACATACTGTTATCAACGGTTATCAACATACTGTTGTCAACAGTTATCATGTTATCAGTTATCAGCATACTGTTATCAGTTATTAACAGTTATCAACATACTGTTATCAACGGTTATCAACATACTGTTGTCAACAGTTATCAACATGTTATCAGTTATCATCATACTGTTATCAGTTATTAACAGTTATCAACATACTTACATACTGTTATCCGTTATCAACATACTGTTATCCTCAGTTATTAACAAACTGTTATCAACAGTTATCAACATACTGTTATAAGTAGCTCTGTTACTCTAACTACAATGTAAAATATGTGTAACAACGATAACAAATATAATGTGTAACAACATTATAAAGTATGTGTAACAGTAACAACATCCAACATAATGTGTAGCAACATAAAGTATGTGTAACAATAAGAACATCCAACATAATGTGTAACATCCAACATAATGTTTAACAACATCCAACATAATGTGTAACAACATCCAACATAATGTGTAACAACATCCAACATAATGTGTAACAACATCCAACATAATGTGTAACAACATCCAACATAATGTGTAACAACATCCAACATAATGTGTAACAACATCCAACATAATGTGTAACAAAAACAACATAATGTGTAACAACATCCAACATAATGTGTAACAACATCCAACATAATGTGTAACAACAACATAATGTGTAACAACATCCAACATAATGTGTAACATCCAACATAATGTGTAACAACATCCAACATAATGTGTAACAACATCCAACATAATGTGTAACAACATCCAACATAATGTGTAACAACATCCAACATAATGTGTAACAACATCCAACATAATGTGTAACAACATCCAACATAATGTGTAACAACATCCAACATAATGTGTAACAACATCCAACATAATGTGTAACAACATCCAACATAATGTGTAACAACATCCAACATAATGTGTAACATCCAACATAATGTGTAACAACATCCAACATAATGTGTAACAACATCCAACATAATGTGTAACAACATCCAACATAATGTTTAACAACAACAACATAATGTGTAACAACATCCAACATAATGTGTAACAACATCCAACATAATGTGTAACAACATCCAACATAATGTGTAACAACATCCAACATAATGTGTAACAACATCCAACATAATGTGTAACAACATCCAACATAATGTGTAACAACATCCAACATAATGTGTAACAACTTCCAACATAATGTGTAACAACATCCAACATAATGTGTAACATCCAACATAATGTGTAGCAACATCCAACATAATGTGTAGCAACATGCAACATAATGTGTAACAACATCCAACATAATGTGTAACATCCAACATAATGTGTAACAACATCCAACATAATGTGTAACAACATCCAACATGTGTAACAACATCCAACATAATGTGTAACATCCAACATAATGTGTAACAACATCCAACATAATGTGTAACAACATCCAACATAATGTGTAACAAAAACAACATAATGTGTAACAACATCCAACATAATGTGTAACATCCAACATAATGTGTAACAACATCCAACATAATGTGTAACATCCAACATAATGTGTAGCAACATCCAACATAATGTGTAACAACATCCAACATAATGTGTAACATCCAACATAATGTGTAACAACATCCAACATAATGTGTAACAACATCCAACATAATGTGTAACAACATCCAACATAATGTGTAACAACATCCAACATAATGTGTAACAACATCCAACATAATGTGTAGCAACATCCAACATAATGTGTAACAAAAACAACATAATGTGTAACAACATCCAACATAATGTGTAACAACATCCAACATAATGTGTAACAACATCCAACATAATGTGTAACAACATCCAACATAATGTGTAACATCCAACATAATGTGTAGCAACATCCAACATAATGTGTAACAACATCCAACATAATGTGTAACAACATCCAACATAATGTGTAACAACATCCAACATAATGTGTAACAACATCCAACATAATGTGTAACATCCAACATAATGTGTAGCAACATCCAACATAATGTGTAACAACATCCAACATAATGTGTAACAACATCCAACATAATGTGTAACAACATCCAACATAATGTGTAACATCCAACATAATGTGTAGCAACATCCAACATAATGTGTAACAACATCCAACATAATGTGTAACATCCAACATAATGTGTAACAACATCCAACATAATGTTAACAACATCCAACATAATGTGTAACAACATCCAACATAATGTGTAACAACATCCAACATAATGTGTAACAACATCCAACATAATGTGTAGCAACATCCAACATAATGTGTAACAACATCCAACATAATGTGTAACAACATCCAACATAATGTGTAACAACATCCAACATAATGTGTAACAACATCCAACATAATGTGTAACAACATCCAACATAATGTGTAACAACATCCAACATAATGTGTAGCAACATCCAACATAATGTGTAACAACATCCAACATAATGTGTAACATCCAACATAATGTGTAACAACATCCAACATAATGTGTAGCAACATCCAACATAATGTGTAACAACATCCAACATAATGTGTAACAACATCCAACATAATGTGTAACAACAACAACATAATGTGTAACAACAACAACATAATGTGTAACAACAACAACATAATGTGTAACAACAACAACATAATGTGTAACAACAACAACATAATGTGTAACAACAACAACATAATGTGTAACAACAACAACATAATGTGTAACAACAACAACATAATGTGTAACAACAACAACATAATGTGTAACAACAACAACATAATGTGTAACAACAACAACATAATGTGTAACAACAACAACATAATGTGTAACAACAACAACATAATGTGTAACAACATCCAACATAATGTGTAACAACATCCAACATAATGTGTAACAACAACAACATAATGTGTAACAACAACAACATAATGTGTAACAACAACAACATAATGTGTAACAACAACAACATAATGTGTAACAACAACAACATAATGTGTAACAACAACAACATAATGTGTAACAACAACAACATAATGTGTAACAACAACAACATAATGTGTAACAACAACAACATAATGTGTAACAACAACAACATAATGTGTAACAACAACAACATAATGTGTAACAACAACAACATAATGTGTAACAACAACAACATAATGTGTAACAACAACAACATAATGTGTAACAACAACAACATAATGTGTAACAACAACAACATAATGTGTAACAACAACAACATAATGTGTAACAACAACAACATAATGTGTAACAACAACAACATAATGTGTAACAACAACAACAACAACCATTTACGAGTAACCTCAAAATTAAATGAAAATTGGGAGGGAGAGTAAAGGTGGGCGGGGGCTTGGTTATGTCAGGGTGTTGGTGGCGGGGGAGTGGGTGGGCGGGGGAGTGGGTGGGCGGGGGAGGTAATGGGTGGAGAGGAGGGGGGGGGACAGTGAGAGTGAATGTAGGCAACTGGTGCCAAGTTCAGTGGGTGACCTACATTCTCCTGCCCCTCACACTGTGTGTGTGTGTGTGTGTGTGTGTGTGTGTGTATCCCTAACTAAACAGTAAGTATTCTGGTTAGTTTGGGATATCCTCTTGAGCAAGCTCCTCGTATATCCTCAGCAGGGTACCTAATTACCATACAAATGGGACAGGCTCACTTACATTCTAATTAGGTATCGCTTGGGTGTAGAGAGCAGGGATGATTGAGACAAATATCTGCTGAAACATATGATAGTTATACACGCATTCACTGATAACACCCACAAATATATTACACACTCATCTGTATTCTTATCTTGGATACAAAACACACTACTATATTACAGAAGCAGGTGTATGAGAATATTGGTAGTGGTGGGACTGATACAAGGATGTACCAGGACTGTACTAACACTAGCTGTCTGTACTGACAACTCTTGCAAGTTTATACTAAGTGTCTGTACTGACGATAGGTGATAACTAGGAGACTAACCACGGTATGGGTGGGGTTAGAACTCTAGGCCGCTGAGTAAGCCACTGGACCAACTGGTTACAATAAGATTCATCCAACTAGGTATATTTATACACCATAGGAAGGTTAGCGTGGGCCACCACTGTGACCACACATGTAAATTTTTACAAAGGAATCTGCCGCCAGCTGGCGGCAGATTCCTCCAACATCCTCCGCCAGGGTACCTAATGATCGCTACAATCAACCTACATCCTCCACCATGATACCTAATGATTGCTACACTCACCCAGCATCCTTCACCTGGGTACCTAATGATTGCTACACTCAACCTACATCCTCCACCAGGGTATCTAATGATTGTTACATTCAACCAACATTCTCCACCAGGGTACCTAATTATTTCTCTTCTGGCTTCAATCCCGACTAATTTCGTACACACATAATGCTTGCAGCAGCACTCAACACATCTCTGACTGCCACAGCTCCTCGCAGCAGCGCTCAACACATCTCTGACTGCCACAGCTCCTCGCAGCAGCACTCAACACATCTCTGACTGCCACAGCTCCTCGCAGCAGCGCTCAACACATCTCTGACTGCCACAGCTCCTCGCAGCAGCGCTCAACACATCTCTGACTGCCACAGCTCCTCGCAGCAGCGCTCAACACATCTCTGACTGCCACAGCTCCTCGCAGCAGCGCTCAACACATCTCTGACTGCCACAGCTCCTCGCAGCAGCGCTCAACACATCTCTGACTGCCACAGCTCCTCGCAGCAGCGCTCAACACATCTCTGACTGCCACAGCTCCTCGCAGCAACACTCAACATATCTCTGACTGCCACAGCTTCTCGCAGCAGCGCTCAACACATCTCTGACTGCCACAGCTCCTCGCAGCAGCGCTCAACACATCTCTGACTGCCACAGCTTCTCGCAGCAGCGCTCAACACATCTCTGACTGCCACAGCTCCTCGCAGCAACACTCAACATATCTCTGACTGCCACAGCTTCTCGCAGCAGCGCTCAACACATCTCTGACTGCCACAGCTCCTCGCAGCAGCACTCAACACATCTCTGACTGCCACAGCTCCTCGCAGCAGCACTCAACACATCTCTGACTGCCACAGCTCCTCGCAGCAGCGATGGGAAGTTAACAAGGAGAGTGACTCACCTGACGGAAGGTGGTAGATCACCTAGCCTGGCCTCTCATCACCTGTCTCACTCACCTACCATCTGTCTCACCTACCACCTGCCACACTCACCTACCGCCTGCCACGCTCACCTACCACCTGCCACACTCACCTACCACCTGCCACACTCACCTACCACCTGCCACACTCACCACCTGCCACACTCACTACCACACTCAACCACCTGACCACACTCACCTACCACCTGTCACACTCACTACCCACACTCCTCACCCCCTCACCTACCTCACTCCCCTACCGCCTGCCACACTCACCTACCACCTGCCACACTCACCCACCACTGCACACTTACCACTACCTACCTCACCTACCCTGCACACTCACATACCTCACTCACCTGACTCACAGCACCTTCCCCTGCCACACTCACCACCACCTGCCACACTTACCCATCACTTGCCACACTTACCCACCACCTGCCACACTCACCTACTACACTCATCTGCCACACTCACCCTCCACCCTGCCACACTCGCCTACCACCTGCCACACTTCCCACCACCTGCCACGCTCACCAACCACCTGCCACACTCTACCACCTCCACCATACTCGTCACACCACTGCCACACTCGCCAACCACTGTCACACTCACCTACCACGTGCACACTCACTTGCACACCTGCCACACTCACCTGCCACACTCGCCTGCCACCTACCACACTCACTGTCACACCTGCCACACTCACCTACCACCTTACCTTTCACCTGCACACTCACCTACACCTGCAACACTCGCCTACCACCTACCCACACTCACCTACCACTGCCACACTCACCTACCACCTGGCACACTCGCTCTACCGCATGCCACTCACCTACACACTCACTGCCAGACTCACCTACCACACTCACCTGCTACACTCACCTACCACCACTCACCTACCACACTCACCTGCTACACCTCACCTACCACACTCCACCTACCACACTCACCTACCACAATCACCTACCACACTCACCCTACCACACTCACCTCCACACTCACCTACCACACTCACCTACCACACTCACCTACCACACTCACCTACACACTCACCTGCTACACTCACCTACCACACTCACTACCACACTCACCTACCACAATCACCTACCACACTCAACTACCACACTCACCTCCCACACTCACCTACCACACTTACCTACCACACTCACGTACCACACTCACCTACCACACTCACCTACCACACTCACCTACCACACTCACCTGCTACACTCACCTAACCACACTCACCTACCACACTCACCTACCACAATCACCTACCACACTCAACTACCACACTCACCTCCCACACTCACCTACCACACTCACCTACCACACTCATCTACCACACTTACCTACCACACTCACGTACCACACTCACCTACCACACTCACCTACCACACATCACCTGCCACACTCACCTGCCACACTCACCTGCTACACTCACCTGCTACACTCACCTACCACACTCACCTACCACACTCACCTGCTACACTCACCTACCACACTCACCTACCACACTCACCTACCACACTCACCTGCTACACTCACCTGCCACACTCACCTACCACACTCACCTGCCACACTCACCTGCTACACTCACCTGCTACACTCACCTACCACACTCATACTCTACACTCACCTACCACACTCACCTACCACACTCACCTACCACACTCACCTGCCACACTCACCTGCCACACTCACCTGCTACACTCACCTGCTACACTCACCTGCTACACTCACCTGCCACACTCACCTACCACACTCACCTGCCACACTCACCTACCACACTCACCTACCACACTCCACCACATTAATCTACCACACTCACCTACTACACTCACCTCCACACTCACGCACACTCACTACACTCACCTACCACACTCACCTACCACACTCACCTACCACACTCACCTACCACACTCACCTGCCACACTCACCTACCACACTCACCTACCACACTCACCACATTCATCTACCACACTCACCTACTACACTCACCTACCACACTCACCTACCACACTCACCTACCACACTCACCTACCACACTCACCTGCCACACTCACCTACCACACTCACCTACACACTCACCTACATTCATCTACCACACTCACTACTACACTCACCTACCACCACTCACCACACTCACTACACTCACCTACCACACTCACCTACCACACTCATCTACCACACTCACCTACTACACTCACCTACCACACTCACCTACCACACTCACCTACTACACTCGCCTACCACACTCACCTCCACACTCACCTGCCACACTCACCTACACACCACACATGCCCAACTCACCTGCTACACTCACCTCCACACTCCCCCTGCTACACTCACCTACCACACTCACCTACCACACTCATCTCCCACTCACCTACCACACTCACTCCTACCACACTCACCTACCACACTCCACTACACTCACCTACCACACTCCACCTACCACACATCACCTACCACACTCACCTGCTACACTCACCTACCACACTCACCTGCCACACTCACCTACCACACACTCACCTACCACACATCACCTGCCACACTCACCTACCACACTCACTACACTCACCTACCACACTCACCTACCACACTCACCTACCACACTCACCTGCCACACTCACCTGCCACACTCACCTGCCACACTCACCTACCACACTCACCTACCACACTCACCTACCACACTCACCTACCACACTCACTACACTCACCTGCCACACTCACCTACCACACTCACCTGCCACACTCACCTACCACACTCACCTGCCACACTCACCTACCACACTCACCTACCACACTCACCTGCTACACTCACCTACCACACTCACTGTACACTCACCTGCCACACTCACCTACCACACTCACCTGCCACACTCACCTGCCACACTCACCTGCCACCATCTCACCTACCACACTCACCTACCACACTCACCTACCACACTCACCTACCACACTCACCTACCACACTCACCTGCCACACTCACCACTCACCTGCCTCACCACGTGGCGGGTTTCCTTACATCCGTTGTGGTCTGTTTAATTATCTGTGAGTGAGTCACCTCAGCCACCAGGTGGGGCTGGTTGCCCACTCTCACTCTCTGGAAAATATGTAACATAAGAACATAAGAAAAAAGGAACACTGCAGCAGGCCTACTGTCCCATGCGAGGCAGGTCCAAGTCTCCTACAACGCTTACACCAGTGGTTTTAACTTAGATAAATTTAGACTTAGAATCTATAAGAAAATGGTATTTTGTTAGTAGAGTTGTAGACAGTGGAACAGATTGCCTGAACTTTGTGTAGCTTTAAATGTGGATGATACAAGTGCAGGTGTGGCTGGGTGTAAGGTAGACATACCTAGCGTGGGTCAGTAGTGAATATTAAAATGGTATACAATACCAACCCGTAGGTAAGTAAGGCACATTGTATACCATTCTTATACCTTTGAAGAGTTTCGAGAGTTTATTTACTCTCTGAGCCCGGCCATGGGCCAAGCATGTACAACAGTTAGGTATCTTTATTCAGAAAGGTTTCGCCTACTCAGTAGGCTTCTTCAGTCGAGTACAGAGGAGTGAGCAGAAGCATTTGAGATGTAAGACACTGTCATCAGTTCATCACCCTTGAAGACTTAGTTTTGAGGTGGTCAGTCCCTGAGCCTGGAGAAGAGTTTTGCTCCGTGGGCCAGTAGGTCTACCACAGTGCTTCACTATGAACACTCATGGGCCAGTAGGTCTACAACAGTGCTTCACTATGAACACTCATGGGCCAGTAGGTCTACAACAGTGCTTCACTATGAACACTCATGGGCCAGTAGGTCTACCACAGTGCTTCACTATGAACACTCCTGGGCCAGTAGGTCTACAACAGTGCTTCACTATGAACACTCATGGGCCAGTAGGTCTACCACAGTGCTTCACTATGAACACTCCTGGGCCAGTAGGTCTACAACAGTGCTTCACTATGAACACTCATGGGCCAGTAGGTCTACAACAGTGCTTCACTATGAACACTCCTGGGCCAGTAGGTCTACAACAGTGCTTCACTATGAACACTCCTGGGCCAGTAGGTCTACAACAGTGCTTCACTATGAACACTCATGGGCCAGTAGGTCTACAACAGTGCTTCACTATGAACACTCCTGGCCAGTAGGTCTACAACAGTGCTTCACTTATGAACACTCATGGGCCAGTAGGTCTACCACAGTGCTTCACTATGAACACTCATGGGCCAGTAGGTCTACCACAGTGCTTCACTATGAACACTCTGGGCCAGTAGGTCTACAACAGTGCTTCACTATGAACTCATGGGCCAGTAGGTCTACACAGTGCTTCACTATGAACACTCATGGGCCAGTAGGTCTACAACAGTGTTCACTATGAACACTCATGGGCCAGTAGGTCTACAACAGTGCTTCACTATGAACACTCATGGGCCAGTAGGTCTACCACAGTGCTTCACTATTGAACACTCATGGGCCAGTAGGTCTACCACAGTGCTTCACTATGAACATCATGGCCAGTTAGGTTCTACCACAGTGCTTCACTATGAACACTCATGGGCCAGTAGGTCTACAACAGTGCTTCACTATGAACACTCATGGGCCAGTAGGTCTACAACAGTGCTTCACTATGAACACTCATGGCCAGTAGGTCTACACAGTGCTTCACTATGAACATCATGGCCAGTAGGTCTACACAGTGCTTCACTATGAACACTCATGGGCCAGTAGGTCTACCACAGTGCTTCACTATGAACACTCATGGGCCAGTAGGTCTACCACAGTGCTTCACTATGAACACTCATGGGCCAGTAGGTCTACCACAGTGCTTCACTATGAACACTCATGGGCCAGTAGGTCTACAACAGTGCTTCACTATGAACACTCATGGGCCAGTAGGTCTACCACAGTGCTTCACTATGAACACTCATGGGCCAGTAGGTCTACAACAGTGCTTCACTATGAACACTCATGGGCCAGTAGGTCTACCACAGTGCTTCACTATGAACACTCATGGGCCAGTAGGTCTACCACAGTGCTTCACTATGAACACTCATGGGCCAGTAGGTCTACCACAGTGCTTCACTATGAACACTCATGGGCCAGTAGGTCTACAACAGTGCTTCACTATGAACACTCATGGGCCAGTAGGTCTACCACAGTGCTTCACTATGAACACTCATGGGCCAGTAGGTCTACCACAGTGCTTCACTATGAACACTCATGGGCCAGTAGGTCTACCACAGTGCTTCACTATGAACACTCATGGGCCAGTAGGTCTACAACAGTGCTTCACTATGAACACTCATGGGCCAGTAGGTCTACCACAGTGCTTCACTATGAACACTCATGGGCCAGTAGGTCTACCACAGTGCTTCACTATGAACACTCATGGGCCAGTAGGTCTACCACAGTGCTTCACTATGAACACTCCTGGGCAGTAGGTCTACAACAGTGCTTCACTATGAACACTCATGGGCCAGTAGGTCTACCACAGTGCTTCACTATGAACACTCCTGGGCCAGTAGGTCTACAACAGTGCTTCACTATGAACACTCATGGGCCAGTAGGTCTACCACAGTGCTTCACTATGAACACTCCTGGGCCAGTAGGTCTACAACAGTGCTTCACTATGAACACTCATGGGCCAGTAGGTCTACAACAGTGCTTCACTATGAACACTCCTGGGGCAGTAGGTCTACAACAGTGCTTCACTATGAACACTCGTCAGTGGTAATGTGATACACAGTTACACATAAACAGAAGCTTCAACTTTATATTTCGTTAAGTTTTTAACGTTTTGTCACCGATAAGTTTGATGAGTGAAACACATGTGCAGCACTTTAGTACCTTTATTTTGGAAACATTTCACCCCTCCAGCAGGCTTCTTCAGTCAAATACAGGCTTATGTAACACTGGAGAGAGCGTTTACAAACTGGGATCTGAACTATTCTCATTTCAACAACTTTGAACAGTTAAACTGGTTAACTATTAATTTCAGAGTAGAATAATAGTAGAACAAGAGACTATCTTTTCTAGATAGATTAATGGTAGTAGATGGAGACTATCCTTCCTGTATATACTAACCATCTCAACACAGCCTCAGACGAGCCTTATGTTACAAAGTGTCTCACAAGTCTGAGCTTTGTAGATGAATGGTTCAGAGAACCGACATGTTGATAAATTAGACACAAGTGCAACTCTTGGGTATCTTTATTGAGGAAACGTTTCGCCACACAGTGGCTTCATCAGTCCATACATAGGAGAAACTTGAAGAACAGGAGGAGAATGAGGTAATCAGTCCCTCAACCTTGAGTCGATGTGTTCAGTCCATCAATCTTGAGTAGAATACGGCAGATGAGCGGAGAAGCAGCTTATAAACCGTATGGCAGGAGAGGTGTAGCAGTCATAGGTATCGTTCATACATGATACCAAGCTGTGACTAGTTTTTATCTGTGCTATGATACCAAGCTGTGGCTAGTGTTCTTATCCGCGCTATGATACCAAGCTGTGGCTAGTGTTTTTATCTGTGCTATGATACCAAGCTGTGGCTAGTGTTTTTATCTGTGCTATGATACCAAGCTGTGGCTAGTGTTTTTATCTGTGTTATGATACCAAGCTGTGGCTAGTGTTTTTATCTGTGCTATGATACCAAGCTGTGGCTAGTGTTTTTATCTGTGCTGTGATACCAAGCTGTGACTAGTGTTTTTATCTGTGCTGTGATACCAAGCTGTGACTAGTGTTTTTATTTGTGCTGTGATACCAAGCTGTGGCTAGTGTTTTTATCCGTGCTGTGATACCAAGCTGTGGCTAGTGTTTTTATCTATGCTATGATACCAAGCTGTGACTAGTGTTTTTCTGTGCTGTGATACCAAGCTGTGGCTAGTGTTTTTATCTGTCTACTATGATACCAAGCTGTGGCTAGTGTTTTTATCTGGGCTATGATACCAAGCTGTTGCTAGTGTTTTTATCTCTGCTATGATACCAAGCTGTGGCTAGTGTTTTTATCTGTGCTATGATACCAAGCTGTGGCTAGTGTTTTTATCTGGGCTATGATACCAAGCTGTGGCTAGTGTTTTTGTCTGTGCTTTGATACCAAGCTGTGGCTAGTGTTTTTGTCTGTGCTTTGATACCAAGCTGTGGCTAGTGTTTTTATCTGGGCTATGATACCAAGCTGTGGCTAGTGTTTTTGTCTGTGCTATGATACCAAGCTGTGGCTAGTGTTTTTATCTGGGCTATGATACCAAGCTGTGGCTAGTGTTTTTGTCTGTGCTTTGATACCAAGCTGTGGCTAGTGTTTTTATCTGGGCTATGATACCAAGCTGTGGCTAGTGTTTTTGTCTGTGCTATGATACCAAGCTGTGGCTAGTGTTTTTATCTGGGCTATGATACCAAGCTGTGGCTAGTGTTTTTATCTGGGCTATAATACCAAGTTGTGGCTAGTGGTTTTATCTGTGTCTACTATGATACCAAGCTGTGGCTAGTGTTTTTATCTGTGCTATGATACCAAGCTGTGGCTAGTGTTTTTATTTCTGCTATGATACCAAGCTGTGGCTAGTGTTTTTATCTGGGCTATGATACCAAGCTGTGGCTAGTGTTTTTATATATGTCTACTATGATACCAAGCTGTGGCTAGTGTTTTTGTCTGTGCTATGATACCAAGCTGTGGCTAGTGTTTTTATCTTGGCTATGATACCAAGCTGTGGCTAGTGTTTTTATCTTGGCTATGATACCAAGTTGTGGCTAGTGGTTTTTATCTGTGTCTACTATGATACCAAGCTGTGGCTAGTGTTTTTGTCTGGGCTATGATACCAAGCTGTGGCTAGTGTTTTTGTCTGTGCTATGATACCAAGCTGTGGCTAGTGTTATCTGTGCTTTGATACCAAGCTGTAGCTAGTGTTTTTATCTATGCTATGATACCAAGCTGGGGCTAGTGCTTATATCTAAGTCTGGTGTGATACCAAGCTGTGGCTAGTGTTTTTATCTATGTCTGCTGTGATACCAAGCTGTGGCTAGTGTTTATATCTAAGTCTGCTGTGATACCAAGCTGTGGCTAGTGTTTATATCTAAGTCTGTTGTGATACCAAGCGGTGGCTAGTGTTTTTATCTAAGTCTGCTGTGATACCAAGCTATGGCTAGTGTTTATATCTATGTCTGCTGTGATACCAAGCTGTTGCTAGTGTTTTCATCTAAGTCTGTTGTGGTACCAAGCTGTGGCTAGTGTTTATATCTAAGTTTGGTGTGATATCAAGCTGTGGCTAGTGTTTATATCTATGTCTGGTGTGAAATAAAGCTGTGGCTAGTGTTTTTATCTAAGTCTGTTGTGATACCAAGCTGTGGGTAGTGTTTATATTTATGTCTGCTGTGATACCAAGCTGTGGCTAGTGTTTTTATCTAAGTCTGCTGTGATACCAAACTGTGGCTAGTGTTTATATCTATGCTGTGGCTAGTGTTTATATCTATGTCTGCTGTGATACCAAGCTGTGGCTAGTGTTTATATCTATGTCTGCTGTGATACCAAGCTGTGGCTAGTGCTTATATCTATGCTGTGATACCAAGCTGTGGCTAGTGTTTATATCTATGCTGTGATACCAAGCTGTGGCTAGTGTTTATTTCTATGTCTGCTGTGATACCAAGATGTGGCTAGTGTTTATATCTAAGTCTGCTGTGATACCAAGCTGTGGCTAGTGTTTATATCTAAGTCTGCTTTGATACCAAGCTGTGGCTAGTGTTTTTATCTAAGTCTGCTGTGATACCAAGCTGTGGCTAGTGTTTATATCTATGCTGTGATACCAAGCTGTGGCTAGTGTTTTTATCTAAGTCTGCTGTGATACCAAACTGTGGCTAGTGTTTATATCTATGTCTGCTGTGGCTAGTGTTTATATCTATGTCTGCTGTGATACCAAGCTGTGGCTAGTGTTTATATCTATGTCTGCTGTGATACCAAGCTGTGGCTAGTGTTTATATCTATGTCTGCTGTGAAACCAAGCTGTGGCTAGTGTTTATATCTATGTCTGCTGTGATACCAAGCTGTGGCTAGTGTTTATATCTATGTCTGCTGTGATACCAAGCTGTGACTAGTGTTTATATCTATGTCTGCTGTGATACCAAGCTGTGGCTAGTGTTTATATCTATGTCTGCTGTGATACCAAGCTGTGGCTAGTGTTTATATCTATGTCTGCTGTGATACCAAGCTGTGGCTAGTGTTTATATCTATGTCTGCTGTGATACCAAGCTGTGGCTAGTGTTTTATCTATGTCTGCTGTGATACCAAGCTGTGGCTAGTATTTATATCTATGTCTGCTGTGATACCAAGCTGTGGCTAGTGTTTATATCTATGTGTGCTGTGATACCAAGCTGTGGCTAGTGTTTATATCTACGTCTGCTGTGATACCAAGCTGTGGCTAGTGTTTATATCTAAGTCTGCTGTGATACCAAGTTGCGGCTAGTGTTTATATCTATGTCTGCTGTGATACCAAGCTGTGGCTAGTGTTTATATCTAGGTCTGCTGTGATACCAAGTTGTGGCTAGTGTTTATATCTATGTCTGCTGTGATACCAAGCTGTGGCTAGTGTTTATATCTATGTCTGCTGTGATACCAAGCTGTGGCTAGTGTTTATATCTATGTCTGCTGTGATACCAAGCTGTGACTAGTGTTTATATCTATGTCTGCTGTGATACCAAGCTGTGGCTAGTGTTTATATCTAAGTCTGCTGTGATACCAAGCTGTGGCTAGTGTGTATATCTATGTCTGCTGTGATACCAAGCTGTGGCTAGTGTTTATATCTATGTCTGCTGTGATACCAAGCTGTGGCTAGTGTTTATATCTATGTCTGCTGTGATACCAAGCTGTGGCTAGTGTTTATATCTATGTCTGCTGTGATACCAAGCTGTGGCTAGTGTTTATATCTATGTCTGCTGTGATACCAAGCTGTGGCTAGTGTTTATATCTATGTCTGCTGTGATACCAAGCTGTGGCTAGTGTTTATATCTATGTCTGCTGTGATACCAAGCTGTGGCTAGTGTTTATATCTATGTCTGCTGTGATACCAAGCTGTGGCTAGTGTTTATATCTATGTCTGCTGTGATACCAAGCTGTGGCTAGTGTTTATATCTAAGTCTGCTGTGATACCAAGCTGTGGCTAGTGTTTATATCTATGTCTGCTGTGATACCAAGCTGTGGCTAGTGTTTATATCTAAGTCTGCTGTGATACCAAGCTGTGGCTAGTGTTTATATCTTTGTCTGCTGTGATACCAAGCTGTGGCTAGTGTTTATATCTATGTCTGCTGTGATACCAAGCTGTGGCTAGTGTTTATATCTATGCTGTGAGAATGAGAAAGAGTCAACTAATCAGCATCATGTCTTGGTACTGAACTTTTCACTTTGTTAAGGCTCGAGTTTGTTTACTCCTACATTTTGTTCTATATTTGATAGAAATGGAATATACATTTGCCTATATTACTTGGTATACATTTTGCTCTCATGTTATTGCTATCACTCCACCATCACATTTGTTAAATATTCTAAGTGTTGACTACATCTGCGTTTTGGTTTCCTTCCAAAGTTTCTGTATTTTTGTTATAATGGTTTAGTAGTTGTGAGAAGCATCATCTTCCTGTTTTAAATCCATGTTAACTTGGCTTGTGTAGATCATTCTCTTCCATAAAGTTTGTAATGTGGAGTCTCGTCAACTTTTCAAAAAAGCTTTATAATGAGTGATGTTATTGGTACTGGTGAGTAATTCTTGATCAGAACTCAGTTGTCTCCTTTGTGTAAATAAACTATTTCTGTACTTTTTAAGATCTCTGGTATTTCACCTGGATCTAAGAGAATACTGAGTGCTCATGTTAGTGGTATTTTGCTCTTAGTTATCAGTGAAGAGTTCCATGAAGAGGCCCAGGAGCTACATGTGGGGCCAGAGTGTTTGTTTCTTTTGAGAATTCAGGTGTATTTGTGCTAATGACTTGTAGGGCGGACAGCGGTATCTATATTCTGGAAACGTGTCGCCAGCCAGTGGCTTCTTCAGTCCATAGCAGAAAAAGGTGAAAGATGGGGAGGAGTTTGAGGTAATTAGTCCCTCAGTCTGGAGTCGATGTGCTCAGTCCATCAATCTTGAGAAAAGTGCAGCATACTCAGGGAGATGGAGCTTATATGCTGATGACAGATAAGGTGAAGCAGTGGCAGACGGCGTCACCAGTGGAAAAACCCGCTAGTTGAAGCATGTCTTGTGTGTAAGTTAGAAAAGTTTTGAAGAATTTCTTACATCCTGTCAAACACTGCAACACCTGGGGATCTTGATGCGAGGAAATCTTCATAGTTGTTTGTTGTACATCAGTGTTGCTCCAGTGTTGTTGTACATCAGTGTTGCTCCAGACAATGTCGTTGTACATCATTGTGACTCCAGTGTTGTTGTACATCAGTGTGACTCCAGTGTTGTTGTACATCAGTGTTACTCCAGACAATGTCGTTGTACATCATTGTGACTCCAGTGTTGTTGTACATCAGTGTTACTCCATACAGTGTTGTTGTACATCAGTGTGACTCCAGTGTTGTTGTACATCAGTGTTGCTCCAGACAATGTCGTTGTACATCATTGTGACTCCAGTGTTGTTTTACATCAGTGTTACTCCATACAGTGTTGTTGTACATCAGTGTTGCTCCTGGAGTTTACCTGGAGAGAGTTCCGGGGGTCAACGCCCCCGCAGCCCGGTCTGTGACCAGGCCTCCTGGTGGATCAGAGCCTGATCAACCAGGCTGTTACTGTTGGCTGCACGCAAACCAACGTACGAGCCACAGCCCGGCTGATCAGGAACCGACTTTAGGTGCTTGTCCAGTGCCAGCTTGAAGACTGCCAGGGGTCTGTTGGTAATCCCCCTTATGTATGCTGGGAGGCAGTTGAACAGTCTCGGGCCCCTGACACTTATTGTATGGTCTCTTAACGTGCTAGTGACACCCCTGCTTTTCATTGGGGGATGTTGCATCGTCTGCCAAGTCTTTTGCTTTCGTAGTGAGTGATTTTCGTGTGCAAGTTCGGTACTAGTCCCTCTAGGATTTTCCAGGTGTATATAATCATGTATCTCTCCCGCCTGCGTTCCAGGGAATACAGGTTCAGGAACCTCAGGCGCTCCCAGTAATTGAGGTGTTTTATCTCCGTTATGCGCGCCGTGAAGGTTCTCTGTACATTTTCTAGGTCAGCAATTTCACCTGCCTTGAAAGGTGCTGTTAGTGTGCAGCAATATTCCAGCCTAGATAGAACAAGTGACCTGAAGAGTGTCATCATGGGCTTGGCCTCCCTAGTTTTGAAGGTTCTCATTATCCATCCTGTCATTTTTCTAGCAGATGCGATCGATACAATGTTATGGTCCTTAAAGGTGAGATCCTCCGACATGATCACTCCCAGGTCTTTGACGTTGGTGTTTCGCTCTATTTTGTGGCCCAGAATTTGTTTTGTACTCTGAAGAAGATTTAATTTCCCGTGTTTACCATATCTGAGTAATTGAAATTTCTCATCGTTGAACTTCATATTGTTTTCTGCAGCCCACTGAAAGATTTGGTTGATGTCCGCCTGGAGCCTTGCAGTGTCTGCAATGGAAGACACTGTCATGCAGATTCGGGTGTCATCTACAAAGGAAGACACGGTGCTGTGGCTGACATCCTTGTCTATGTCAGATATGAGGATGAGGAACAAGATGGAAGCGAGTACTGTGCCTTGTGGAACAGAACTTTTCACCGTGCTCCCTCGGACTTTACTTGTTGATACTATTCCTGTGTTCTGTTTGTGAGGAAATTTAGTCCATCGCCGTTTTTTCCCGTTTTTCTTTACACGCTTTTGTGCCTTACCCCATGGTCCACTTTCGAAGGTTTTTGCAAAGTCTGTATTTTTACTCTGCTTCTTTTTGTCTTCTGTGCATCTGGCCCTTGTCGTAGTGTTCCGACATGTCGTTGTACATCTTGTGACTCCGTGTTGTTGTACATCGTGGACTCCAGTCGTCAGTGGTCAGTCGTCACTGGGGGCAAAAACCCCTGAGTGTTTTGGGGGGATTAGGTGGAGGGTTACAAAGATGGCTTGCTTCGCGTGTTTAAAAAAATTGAGGTTGGAGAGTTGAAGGAGGGGGTTTGTTTTCCGGAGGGATTAAGGTAAAGGGACCCTTAAATGGGTTGGGAGAGAGTGTGAGGTGGTGGATTTTGGGGGGAAAGGGTTTAAGTGAGGTGCTCTGTCTCTCGCTGTGAGGAGGCTTGTTTGGGGAGGTGCAAGGCTCCCAGCGTGAGGTAAGCCCCAGCACCTGCTACAAGTGGCGAGTGGTTCCCCAGAAAGGGGGAAGGCGATAGAGTAAGGAAATTTAAGAGTAAGATCTAAGGTAGGAAATCGTTCCCCTTTTTCTTCAGGATAATGTCTTCAGTGGCCGTGAAGGTAAGGGTACTATCCCCCTGCTAAAAAGGGGAACTAAGAACATAAAAACAAAGGGAAACACTGCAGAAGGCCTACTGGCCCATGGGGGCAGGTCCAAGTCCCTCCCGGCTTAAGCCAATGCACCCAACCCTATTTCAGGTAGGTCCATTGATTAAAGGGGAGGGAAACCGGAACCGCCCGTTAGCACAAGTATAGGTCAAACTCACACCCACCCACATCTACTCATGTATTTATCCACCTTTTTTTAAAGCACACACGTTCTGGCCTCTTAACGGTTTACTTGGGAGTTTGTTCACTCATCCACAATCTATTCCCCAAACCGTACTTCCTTTTTCCCCTCCTGAATTAAATTTTTTTCCCAAACTTAAAACCATTGCTGCGATCCTGTCTAGGCTAGTTTTTCAGCACATATTTACATCCCCTTTATTTTTTCCCTGTTTTCCACTTTTAAACCCTAAATCAATCCCCCCTATTCTACGTCTTTCTAGGGTGAGTTTCGGGGCCCCTTAGTCTATCCTCATAGGGAGGTTTTGTAATGGGAACTTTGTCACCCTTTTGTACATTTTCCGAGAATTTATATCATTCTGTATACGGTGACCAAAACTGTGCAGCATAATCTAAATGAGGCCAAAACCAAAGGAGTTAAGTTAAAGAACAACCTGGGATTCCTATTATTTATGCTTTTTTGTTTGAAGCCAAGGTTCTATTATTTATTGCAACACTTTGACTTTTGTTTTGGGTTTCAGATTACTGAAACCCAAACTCCTAAATTTTTTTTCGCATCCGAAAATTATGATCTAATTATTTAGTTTATATGTGGCTGGTTATTGTCCGTCAATTTTTTAGAACTTTGCATTTGTTTATTAAAACTGCATCTCCCACTTCCCGACCCTGCTCAGCTATTAAATCCCCCCTGGAGGCTCGAATGTCCTCGTCAGAATGAATTCGAGGCTATTTGGTTCTCGGAAAAAATTCCCGATTCGCTCTTTATCCCCTCATCTATGTCGTTTATGTGATTGTGAACGGGGGGGGCCAACACTGACCCCTGTGGAACCCGCTCGTGACGTTCCCACTCTGATTTTCCCCTTTTTTGCAAACTTTTGCTGCCTCTTTGTAACTGCCTTATCCAGGAAAAAATTTCTCCTCCTTTCCTTGCTTTAATTTTCCTCATAGTCTCGATGGGGGGCCCCTTTCAAAAGCCTTATAAAGTCCATATACACAATTCATATTCGTTACCATGATCTCCCTCCTCAAAAACCTTAGTGAAAAAAGTTAATAATTTGTAAGGCAGGAAAGTCCCCTTTTTAAAACCCGCTGAGTTCGTTGATTAAATTTATGCTTTTCAAGGTGGGTCGAATGGGAATTTTTGTTCCATAAATTTCCCCTTGGGGTTTGGTTTGGTTTGTTCAACTAAATTATTTTTTAAAAAAAATTCCCTTTAAAATTTTTCCCCCTTTTTGGAAGGGGTTTTGTTATGTTGAAAAGTTGCAAATGTCAACCTTTTAAATTTCCTTTCCCTTCATACGGGGCTCAGGGTGGGGATTTTTTGGTTTTTAATTTATCCTATTGCCTTAAGGGCATTTACTGGATTTTAGTTTGCACAGTTTATTTTGTTTTCTACTAATTTATCATTTTGGAATATCATGGTATCCCCCTGTGTAAAATGAGAGGAAGTAGTGTTAAAAATTTTCACATTTCCCTTTTCACGTCAGGAGTGACCCCCGGAACTTTTGGTGGGCCCCATCTTGTCCCCGATCTTACTTCTGTATCCTGAAGAACCTTTTTGGGGTTTGTCTTCGTTTCTTGCAACTTTACCTCATAATCTCTTTTTTCTTTTAATTTTTTTTATTTCTTCTTTAACTGAATTATCGATTTTCCTTATTGCCCCCCTCCCCTTTTGATTTCCTAATTTTTGCCTTCTTTTGACCAATCAGATATTTTTTTTATTTTCATCCTTTGGAATTTTTGTTGATTGATTTCCCTATTTGGGAAAAATAATTTGACTGAGCAGCTAGAAAATTGCCCTGGAAAGCCTTTCGGAACCATCCCACTTGACCCCAGTCAGGTCATTTCCCGTTCAGCCCCCTAAGTAATTTTTCAGTCCTATGAAATCAGCCAAGCGAAAGCGGGACGGAGATTGATTGCCTTATTGGGGAATTCCATGATTGTTTAAAACTGAGGATTTGTGTCATCTCCCCCCGCCATCATTAACCCCAAGTTTTTTAAAAGTTTTCCCACTGGCAAAAAACCAAGTCAAGGGGGGTTTTTCCCCCATTTTTCTCTGTCACAAAAAAGTTTTAAAAACAAACCTGGATCGTATCAAAAAGTCACCCGACTTAAATTTCCTTCAAATTGCTCCAGTCAACTTTTTAGTTTAAACTCCCTTGAAAAACCCTTTTCGTATGTGATGCCTACGAAAAAGTCCCATAGAAGTTTTTGCATCCCATCAAGATTTGGGGCCCCGTAAATCACACCCAAAATTAGTTTTTCGGCCCCGAGAAGCTGTAACCAAAAAAGATTAGTGGCTGACGTTCTAAATTTAATTCTTGTCTAACACAATTTTAAATTGTTTTGACATACATGTATCCACACCTTTCCCGTTGCCCCGTCAGTGTGGAAAATTTTACCCTTTTTGTGACATTTTAGATGGCATTTCTATCTTTCAGATTGAGAGGTCTTGTTATAGCAATAATATTATGTTTCCGCAATTTCAATTAATCTTTGCTCATCTATCTTATTTCTAACATCCTGCTATTAGTATAGTAAACCTTAAGGGAGCTAGTCCCCTTTTGCCCTCTGTCCCCCCTTTTTTTTGGGGCCCGTTCTTTGTCTTTTTTTATACTTCATCGAATGCCCCTTTTTTACAATTAGTTTCCAACCCTAGTGTTGCAATGCTTGTTTCCCCCCCAACCATAACCCTTCTTTCCCTCAGTTTAAAATCAAAGGCATTTCACAATGGCCCTTTTCAAACGAGTTGCAAAGGGTACCCCCCCAGCCCCAGAGGAGAACCCCAAACCCCCTTTCATTAAAATATCATGTTTGCCATAAAAATTGTTCGTTGTCAAAGAAAGGGGTTGCAAGTTCCTTGCAGTATTGTCTGCCGAATTTACCCCAATTGCCCTAGACAACCCCTTCATTCCTATCCCCCTTTGGAAAATGTAATTATTGGGATCCCTCCCTTTTGACTTAATGAAAACTATGTGACCCCGTATTATTAGCAGCTTTTCTTACCTTCCCAATTCATTTCCCCCAGCAGAGAAGTAATGGGCTTGTTCCCTTTTCCGACATGATATTATCCAGCCTGTTGACAATGTCCCCAAAACCCCGCTCCCGGGAAACACACTTATCTTATCTTTATTTCCCTTTTCAAAAAAACACGGCAACTATTTACCTGGAGTCACAACCCAAGATGCGCTTCCCTTTATTAGCAGGGGCAGTAGTACCCTTACCTTCATGGCCATGAAGTACTTTTATCTGGAGAACAGAGAAGAAGCGATTTCCACCTTCAGATTTACTTTAATTTCCCTTTCTCTGATGCGCCCCCATTACTGTGAACAATCGCCATTGTAGGGTGGGGCACCTCATGCTGGTACCGTATCTGTCTCAGGCTGGGGGGAAAATGTTTTGGGGAAGGGGTGGAGGAAACTGCTAGAAAAGTACAGGTCAGCTATAGTTTTCTTTAAGTCAAAGGGGAGGACCCCATCAATGTGATTTTCCCTAAAAGGGGGAGTAGAAATGAATGGTTGTTAGGGCTTTGGGTTTGTAAATTGTGGCTAGACGAAATGAAGGAATTGCAATCCCTTCTTTTGACAATGGAACAATTTTTAGGGGAAAATGTTTTGTAGCAAGGGATGGGGGGTACATCTCTCGGGGGCGGGGGTTAGCCTTGCAGACTCGTTTTGAAGGCCATTGTAAAATCCTATGATTTAAAATGAAGATGAGGTATGGGTGTGTGTGGGAAACAAGCAGGTTGCAACATTTGGGGTTGGAAACAGTAAATGTATAAAAGGCATTCCATAAAGTTATAAATAAAGCAATGATCAGGTCAGAAAAAAAGGGGGCAGAGAGGGCAAAAAGGGGGCAGCCCCCTTAAAGGGTTTTTACTATACTAATAGCGGAGTGAAGAAAAAAGATAGATCAAAATTTAAATTGAAAGTGCAGGAAACTAGATATTATTGCTAAACAAGCTGGCTCAATTAAAGATAGAGGGCCCCTCTGAATGTCACAACAGGCTATAAATTATTCCACATAAAAGGGTCAACGGGAAAAGGGTGGTGAGTAGCGATTATTCGAGACAATTTAAATTGTTGTGTTAGACAAGATATTAAATTTAGAAGCGCAGCCACGAATCGTTTGGTTAAGTTTTCGGGGGGGAAAAAAACAAATTTTTTGGGTGTGATTTACAGGGCCCCAAATCTTGAAGGGGTGCAGTAAATTCTGGGGGGGCAAAATTTCGTAAGGCCAAACATACAAAAATTTGTGTAATGGGGTTTTAAAATATAGAAGATGACGGAGCTTTTGGGGGAAATTTAGAGTCAGGTGACTTTCTTGATCACCAGGTTTGTTTTTTAAAAAGTTTTTGACGACCCAACTGGGGGAAATAACCCCCTTGATTTGGGTTTTGCCGTAGGGAAACACTAAAATAATTTTGGGGGTTAAGTGAGTTTGGGGAAATGTCAAAATCACTCAGTTTAATATAATGGATTCCCCTAAAATGGCAATCAAGTCTCCTCCCTGACTTTCGTTGGCGATTTCATAGGACTGAAAAATTTCTTAGGGGGTTTGAACTGGAATGACCACTAAGGGTCAGGTAGGGGGTGACGGTTCCCGATATGTGTTTTCCCAGGGTAGTTCTAGTGCTCAGTCAAATATTTTTCCAAAAGGGAAAAAAGATCAAACAAAAATGATCCTAAATGGTGAACAATAGTTTAAAAATTATTGGGTTCAAAAGAGAGGCATTTTTAGGCAAATAAAAAGAGGGGGGGGGGCAATTGAGAAATCGATATATTCAGTTAAAAAGAAATAAAAAAGGGGAAATTAAAAAGCAAAAAAGTTTATAGGTTAAAGTTGAAAGAGAATCGAAGACAACCCAAAAGGATTTTTCGGGTATACAAAAAGAAGATCAGGGACAAGATGGGCCCACCAAAAATTCTGGGCATCACGACAGTGATGGAAATGTTGAATTTTTAACACATACTTCTCTCATTTTTTTACACAGGGGATACCAGCGATTTCCAGTAATAAAAAAATTTTTAGAACAGGACGATAAAAAATGTGCATTTAGGGTCACAAGTGACTGGTCCTTAGGCAAATAGATAAATTAAAACCTAACAAATCCCAGGCCCTGATGAACTTATGCAAGGGTTTTAAAGGAATGTAAGGGAGCTTAGCACACCTTTGGGGAATCTTTTCAAAAAATCAACAAACTGGGATGGGGCCAGAAAGTGGAAATGGCAAAAAAGTGATACTATTTCAAAACGGTGACAGGTCCTTAGCTTTGAACTTGACCAAAAAGCCCGAACCCCCATATGGGAAAATTTATGGAATCAATAATTGCCGAGGCAGTTCGTAGCCATTTAAAAACATAAATTAATCAACGAATTCAGATGGTTTTCAAAGGGGCGTTCTGCTTCGAATTTTTAACTTTTTTTACTAAGGTTTTTGAGGAGGTAACTGTAAAAGAATAGATATTGTGTTTTTGGATTCAGTAAGGCTTTTTTACAGGGTCCCACTTCAGGCTGTTTAGGGAAAAAAAAGCACATGGAAAGGGGGAAATTTTTTCCCGGATAGAGCAGGTTTACAAATAGGGAGCAGAGAGTTTGAAAATGGGAGAAATCAGAGTGGGGAATTCACGAGCGGTGTTCCACAGGGGTCAGGTTGGGGCCCCCCCGGTTTCCCAAACTAATAAACGACATAGATGAGGGCATAAAGGCGACATGGCAAGTTTGCCGTACACCCAAAAAAGGCCGTCGAATTATTCTGACGAGGCACGAGCATCCGGAAGATTTTATAGACTGATGCGCGGGCGGAGAAGTGGAGATGCAGTTAATTAGACAATTTCAAAGTTTTTAAATGTTGGACAGGACAAAAACCATGCCACATATAAACTAAATAATGTAGATCTTAATATTACGGATTGCGAAAAAGATTTAGGAGTTCTGGTTGCAGTAATCTGAAACCAAGACAACAGTGCATAAGTGTTCGCAATAAAGCTAATAGAATCCTTGGCTTCATATCAAGAAGCATAAATAATAGGAGTCCTCAGGTTGTTCTTCAACTCTATACATCCTTGGTTAGGCCTCATTTAGATTATGCTGCACAGTTTTGGTCACCGTATTACAGAATGGATATAAATTCTCTGGAAAATGTACAAAGGAGGATGACAAAGTTGATCCCATGTATCAGAAACCTTCCCTATGAGGATAGACTAAGGGCCCTGAATCTTCACTCTCTAGAAAGACGTAGAATTAGGGGGGATATGATTGAGGTGTATAAATGGAAGACAGGAATAAATAAAGGGGATGTAAATAGTGTGCTGAAAATATCTAGCCTAGACAGGACTCGCAGCAATGGTTTTAAGTTGGAAAAATTCAGTTCAGGAAGGATATAGGAAAGTACTGGTTGGTAATAGAGTTGTGGATGAGTGGAACAAACTCCCAAGTACCGTTATAGAGGCTAGAACGTTGTGTAGCTTTAAAAATAGGTTGGATAAATACATGAGTAGATGTGGGTGGGTGTGAGTTAGACGTGATAGCTTGTGCTACCAGGTCGGTTGCCGTGTTCCTCCCTTAAGTCAATGTGACCTGACCTGACTAGGTTGGGTGCATTGGCTTAAGCCGGTAGGAGACTTGGACCTGCCTCGCATGGGCCAGTAGGCCTTCTGCAGTGTTCCTTCGTTCTTATGTTCTTATGTTCTTATCAGTGTGACTCCAGTGTTGTTGTACATCAGTGTTGCTCCAGACTATGTCGTTGTACATCATTGTGACTCCAGTGTTGTTGTACATCAGTGTGACTCCAGTGTTGTTGTACATCAGTGTTACTCCATACAGTGTTGTTGTACATCAGTGTGACTCCAGTGTTGTTGTACATCAGTGTTGTTCCAGTGTCGTTGTACATCAGTGTTACTCCAGTGTTGTTGTACATCAGTGTGACTCCAGTGTTGTTGTACATCAGTGTTACTCCAGACAGTGTTGTTCCAGTGCCCTTGTACATCAGTGTTACTCCAACAGTGTTGTACATCAGTGTTACTCCAGACAGTGTTGTGCATCAGTGTTACTCCAGTGTTGTTCATCAGTGTTACCCCAGTGTTGCTGTGCGTCAGTGTTGCTCCAGTGTTGTTCATCAGTTACTCCAGTGTTGCTGTGCATCAGTGTTACTCCAGTGTTGTTGTACATCAGTGTTATTCCAGTGTTGTTGTACATCAGTGTTACTCCAGTGTTGTTGTGCATCAGTGTTACTTTTGGCAGTGTTGTTGTACATCATTGTTACTCCAGTGTTGTTCATCAGTGTTACTCTAGGCAGTGTTGTTGTACATCAGTGTTACTCCAGTGTTGTTGTACATCAGTGTTACTCCAGTGTTGCTGTGCATCAGTATTACTCCAGTGTTGTACATCAGTGTTACTCCAGTGTTGCTGTGCATCAATGTTACTCCAGTGTTGTTGTACATCAGTGTTACTCTAGGCAGTGTTGTACATCAGGGTTACTGTGCATCAGTGGTACTCCAGTGTTGTACATCAGTGTTACTCCAGTGTTGCTGTACATCAGCGTTACTCCAGTGTTGTACATCAGTGTTACTCCAGTGTTGCTGTACATCAGTGTTACTCCAGTGTTGCTGTGCATCAGTGTTACTCCAGTGTTGTACATCAGTGTTACTCCAGTGTTGCTGTACATCAGTGTTACTCCAGATAGTGTTGTATATCATTGTTACTCCAGTGTTGTACATCAGTGTTACTCCAGTGTTGTTGTACATCAGTGTTACTCCAGTGTTGCTGTGCATCAGTGTTACTCCAGTGTTGTACATCAGTGTTACTCCAGTGTTGCTGTACATCAGTGTTACTCCAGATAGTGTTGTATATCATTGTTACTCCAGTGTTGTACATCAGTGTTACTCCAGTGTTGCTGTGCATCAGTGTTACTCCAGACAGTGTTGCTGTACATGCTTTAACAGTACACTGTGAGATGATCTTTAGAACAGCGGTAACTTGACCTGATCTTTCATGTCTTCACCTCACCTTGAACTTACTACAAGCTTTCACTGTTTTCCTGTTAACTCCTCACGTGATCTTGGTGCACCATGGACTGACGTGATCTTGGTGCACCATGAACTGACGTAATCTTTGTACACAACTGACTGACGTGTTCTTGGTGCACCGCGGACTGACGTGAGCTTGGCACATCATGGACTGACGTGATCTTGGTGCACTACGGACTGACGTGAGCCTTTTGCACCATTGACTGGCAGCACACACTAGAGATAGAGAGAGCATAACTATGAGACCTCTCACTGGTATTAAACACCTAAACAGAGAACCGCCTCGAGGCTTGTGAGGATCTGGATGACCCCCTTCCTCTCCTTGGCTGGTAATTACCCTATACGTGAATGATGCACTCACACACACGGGGATAACAATTATCAAATAATGTTCTACAAGTAATGAGAGTTATATAAACTACAGGTGATAACAGTTGTATAAGCTACTACAAGTGTGTGCATTTTTCTTGACACACATGCGCCTTCGTCCCACACTATGTTAACTACCACACACTTGATACCACACTGTTAACTACCACACACTTGTTACCACACTGTGTTAACCACCACACGCTTGTTACCCCACTGTTAACCACACCCATGATGGTCACCACCCATGATGACCACCCATGATCACCACCCATGACCACCACCCATGATAGTCCACACCCATGATGACCTCCACCCATGATGACCACCACCCATGATGAACACCACCCATGATGACCACCACCCATGATAGTCCACACCCATGATGACCACCACCCATGATAGTCCACACCCATGATGACCACCACCCATGATAGTCCACACCCATGATGACCACCACCCATGATAGTCCACACCCATGATGACCACCACCCATGATGGTCACCACTACCTAGATGAGCGTATATCAGTGAAAGCAACATACAATGCTGACAGGTTCACCAGCATCTTGAAGGTTATGGTGACCATAAACACTTGAGAGTGTCACTGTTGAAGAGCGAGTCTTCACGTGGATATAAGTCAAGTCTTACAGTGAGTCTCAGGCAACAATATGATGCTCAACGAGGACAAGTTTCAACTGTTCCGCTGTGGAAGAACTGAGGACGTAAAGACCGTGAGAGAAGACAAGAGAAACACTGATCATTCAGTAGAGGGAAGGTTCCAGGTACCAGACTTGGGAGTGATGATGTCAGGAGATCTCACTTTCAACGATCATAACAGTGTTGTTTAGTGCTGCCACAACGAAAATAATGGACTGAATAATAAGCACAATCACAGCAAGTGATACTGAAACATTGATGATAACCTTCACGTCACTTGTTCTTTCCTGGCTGGAATATTGTTATATACTAACAACCACCTTCAAACCTGGCCAGATTACTGAGCTGGAAAACATCTGAACTATTCTGAATGCTTCAGGGCTCTTCAACTCTATTCTTTGGACCCTAGGCGAGAAAGACACATAATAATTTACACCTTGAAAATCATTTAGGGACTGATCCTAAACCTGAAAATCGAAATTACTTCATATGAAAACAAGAGACCTGACAGACGGTGGCAAGTACGTCCAGTAGAAAGTAGTGGCGAGGCGAGTACAGTGAGAGAGAACTTAATGAGTGTCAGAGGTCCTCGACTCTTCAACACCCTTCCTTCGTACATAAGGGAGATTACCAATAAACTTCTGGCTAACTTCAAGAGGGAACTGGATAAGTTCCTCATATCAGTGCCTGACCAGCCGTCTGCGATTCATACTTTGGACTGCGTGCGGCCAGCAGTAACAGCATGGTTGATTAGCCCTTCATCCACCAGGAAGACTGGTGTGGGACCGGGCCGCGGGGGCGTTGACCCCTGCTGACCACTTCCGTCGTCATGTTCAACTTCTTCATACTCTTGTAGCTCATCTCAGGGACTTGCCTCTGGACCTTGTTGAGTTAGGTCTCTTGATGTGGTGTGGGTTGCATAATGGTTCCTCGTACCCAGTGACTGACCTAACATATGTCCTACATAACGTTCTGAACAAGTCTTTATTCAGGTTGCTGAATGTTTTTGTGTGTGTGTTAATGTTATCACTATGTTGAAAACAGGAACCTCCAGTTTAATACATGTGCACCTTCAGATTATAACCATAGTAACATGTTTCTTGCTGGTATTGAAGATGCAACACGCTCCACCCACCATAGCAACATATTTCTTGCTGGTTGTGACCCCCGGGATGTGTGACCCCGGAGGGTGTGACCCCTTACGATTCGACCCCAGGGGTGTGACCCCGGGGGGCTCACCCCAGTAACTTCCAACAGATAACAGGTATATATCAACAGATAACAGGTACATTCCAACAGACAAGTATACTCCAACAGGTAACAGGTATATACTAACAGATAACAGGAGTATACCAACAGATAACAGGAATATGCCAACAGATAACAGGTATATGCCAACAGATAACAGGTATATACCAACAAATAACAAGTATATACCAACAGATAACAGGTATATACCAACAGATAACAGGTATATACCAACAGATAAGAGGTATATGCCAACAGATAACAGGTATATACCAACAAATAACAGGTATATACCAACAGATAACAGGTATATATCAACAGATAACAGGTACATTCCAACAGACAAGTATACTCCAACAGGTAACAGGTATATACTAACAGATAACAGGAGTATACCAACAGATAACAGGTATATACCAACAGATAACAGGAATATGCCAACAGATAACAGGTATATGCCAACAGATAACAGGTATATACCAACAAATAACAGGTATATACCAACAGATAACAGGTATATACCAACAGAAAACAGGTATATTCAAAACGTTAATAAAACATTGTTGGTATATATATCCTTGCCAATATTACATTACATATAAAATATTCCGATATTTAACTTTATTAGCTAATTATTATTCGTTAATTATCCCACTAATATCTATATTGTCAATTACATTTAACTAATTGATCATTATAATATTTATATTTACCTAATTTCTCACATATTTACCTATTTATTCACCTATTGACTAGTTTTTCTCATATGTTTACTCACCTATTTTCCTCACCTGCTTTCCTATTTGCTCTGTTTACTACTCACCTATGTAGTCACCTGTTTGTTCACCTATTTACTCATCTCTTACCTATTTACCTGTTTATACACCTATGGACTCGTCCGCTGGTTAGGTTAAACTCTAGTCTTGGGTCCCAGATCAGTCTCTTCACCTCGTGTGACTGGCAATGTTATCCTGGGATTACACTGCCAGTCAGACAAAGATAACAACACTACTTGTGTTCGTATCTATGTCTAGTCCAACTTATCATAGCAGACATACAGAAAAACACTAGCCACAGCTTGGTATCATGTGTGAACGATACCAAAATATTCATGTAAGTCGCATCGGTAAAAGACACCACATTTGCAAGCAGATATGAACAGTGTTGCAGTGTACAGCAGAACAGTGTGCAGCAGAACAGTGTTGCAGTGTACAGCAGAACAGTGTTGCAGTGTACAGCAGAACAGTGTGCAGTGTAGCAGAACGTTGCAGGAGAACAGTGTTGCAGTGGCAGAACAGTGTTGCAGTGTACAGCAGAGCAGTGCTGCAGTGTACAGCAGAACAGTGTTGCAGTGTAGAACAGTGTTGCAGTGTGCAGCAGAACAGTGTTGCAGTGTACAGCAGAGCAGTGCTGCAGTGTACAGCAGAACAGTGTTGCAGTGTAGAACAGTGTTGCAGTGTAGACAGTGTTGCAGTGCAGAACAGTGTTGCAGTGTACAGCAGAACAGTGTTGCAGTGTGAGCGAACAGTTGCAGGAGGACAGGTTGCAGTAAGGAAGTGTTGCAGTGGACAGTGTTGTGGTACAGGAGAACAGTGTTGCAGTGTACAGAACAGTGTTGCAGTGTAGAACAGTGTTGCAGTGTACAGCAGAACAGTGTTGCAGTGTGCAGCAGAACAGTGTTGCAGTGTAGGACAGTGTTGCAGTGTACAGCAGAACAGTGTTGCAGTGTGAGCAGAACAGTGTTGTAGTGTACAGCAGAACAGTGTTGCAGTGTAGACATTGTGCAGGACAGCGAACAGTGTTGCAGTGTAGAACAGTGTTGCAGTGTACAGCAGAACAGTGTTGCAGTGTACAGCAGAACAGTGTTGCAGTGTAGAACAGTGTTGCAGTGTACACAGAACAGTGTTGCAGTGTGAGAAACAGTGTTGCAGTGTACAGCAGAAAGTGTTGCAGTGTGCAGCAAAAGTGTTGCAGTGTATGCAGAAAAGTGTTTGCAGTGTACACAGAACAGTGTTGCAGTGTAGAACAGTGTTGCAGTGTACAGCAGAACAGTGTTGCAGTGTGCAGCAGAACAGTGTTGCAGTGTGCAGCAGAACAGTGTTGCAGTGTACAGCAGAACAGTGTTGCAGTGTAGAACAGTGTTGCAGTGTACAGCAGAACAGTGTTGCAGTGTACAGCAGAACAGTGTTGCAGTGTGCAGCAGAACAGTGTTGCAGTGTACAGCAGAACAGTGTTGCAGTGTGCAGCAGAACAGTGTTGCAGTGTGCAGCAGAACAGTGTTGCAGTGTGCAGCAGAACAGTGTAGAACAGTGTTGCAGTGCAGCAGAACAGTGTTGCAGTGTACAGCAGAACAGTGTTGCAGTGTGCAGCAGAACAGTGTAGAACAGTGTTGCAGTGTGCAGCAGAACAGTGTTGCAGTGTACAGCAGAACAGTGTTGCAGTGTGCAGCAGAACAGTGTTGCAGTGTGCAGCAGAACAGTGTTGCAGTGTGCAGAACAGTGTTGCAGTGTGCAGAACAGTGTTGCAGTGTAGAACAGTGTTGCAGTGTGCAGCAGAACAGTGTTGCAGTGTGCAGAACAGTGTTGCAGTGTGCAGCAGAACAGTGTTGCAGTGTAGAACAGTATTGCAGTGTGCAGCAGAACAGTGTTGCAGTGTAGAACAGTGTTGCAGTGTAGAATAGTGTTGCAGTGTGCAGCAGAACAGTGTTGCAGTGTACAGCAGAACAGTGTTGCAGTTGAACAGTGCGTGGCAGCAGAACAGTGTTGCAGTATACAGCAGAACAGTGTTGCAGTGTAGAACAGTGTTGCAGTGTGCAGCAGAACAGTGTTGCAGTGTGCAGCAGAACAGTGTTGCAGTGTGCAGCAGAACAGTGTTGCAGTATACAGCAGAACAGTGTTGCAGTGTAGAACAGTGTTGCAGTGTACAGCAGAACAGTGTTGCAGTGTGCAGCAGAACAGTGTTGCAGTGTAGCAGCAGAAAGTTGCAGTTGTCATGACAGTGTTGCAGATCAGAACAGTGTTGCAGTGTGCATGCAGAACAGTGTTGCAGTGTGCATCAGAACAGTGTTGCAGTGTGCATCAGAACAGTGTTGCAGTGTGCATCAGAACAGTGTTGCAGTGTGCATCAGAACAATGTTGCAGTGTGCATCAGAACAGTGTTGCAGTGTGCATCAGAACAGTTGCAGTGTGACAGACATGTTGCAGTGCAAGAACAGTGTTGCAGTGTGCAGCAGAACAGTGCTGCAGTGTGCAGCAGAACAGTGTTGCAGTGTAGAACAGTGTTGCAGTGTACAGCAGAACAGTGTTGCAGTGTAGAACAGTGTTGCAGTGTACAGCAGAAGAGTGTTGCAGTGTAGAACAGTGTTGCAGTGTAAGCAGTGTGCAGTGTAGAACAGTGTTGCAGTGTGCAGCAGAACAGTGTTGCAGTGTGCAGCAGAACAGTGTTGCAGTGTGCAGCAGAACAGTGTTGCAGTGTGCAGCAGAACAGTGTTGCAGTGTGCAGCAGAACAGTGTTGCAGTGTAGAACAGTGTTGCAGTGTAGAACAGTGTTGCAGTGTACAGCAGAACAGTGTTGCAGTGTAGAACAGTGTTGCAGTGTACAGCAGAACAGTGTTGCAGTGTAGAACAGTGTTGCAGTGTACAGCAGAACAGTGTTGCAGTGTGCAGCAGAACAGTGTTGCAGTGTGCAGCAGAACAGTGTTGCAGTGTGCAGCAGAACAGTGTTGCAGTGCACAGCAGAACAGCGTTGCAGTGTACAGCAGAACAGTGTTGCAGTGTGCAGCAGAACAGTGTTGCAGTGCGCAGCAGAACAGTGTTGCAGTGTTCACCAGAACAGAGTTGGTGTGCAGCAGAACAGTGTTGCAGTGTACAGCAGAACAGTGTTGCAGTGTGCAGAACAGTGTTGCAGTGTGCAGCAGAACAGTGTTGCAGTGTAGAACAGTGTTGCAGTGTACAGCAGAACAGTGTTGCAGTGTGCAGCAGAACAGTGTTGCAGTGTAGAACAGTGTTGCAGTGTGCAGCAGAACAGTGTTGCAGTGCAGAAGAACAGTGTTGCAGTGTAGAACAGTGTTGCGATGTGCAGTAGAACAGTGTTGCAGTGTGCAGTAGAACAGTGTTGCAGTGTACAGCAGAACAGTGTTGCAGTGTACAGCAGAACAGTGTTGCAGTGTAGAACAGTGTTGCAGTGTGCAGCAAAAGTGTTGCAGTGTAGAACAGTGTTGCAGTGTACAGCAGAACAGTGTTGCAGTGTGCAGCAGAACAGTGTTGCAGTGTACAGCAGAACAGTGTTGCAGTGTGCAGCAGAACAGTGTTGCAGTGTAGAACAGTGTTGCAGTGTGCAGCAAAAGTGTTGCAGTGTAGAATAGTGTTGCAGTGTACAGCAGAACAGTGTTGCAGTGTGCAGCAGAACAGTGTTGCAGTGTACAGCAGAAGTGTTGCAGTGTGCAGCAGAACAGTGTTGCAGTGTGCAGCAGAACAGTGTTGCAGTGTACAGCAGAACAGTGTTGCAGTGTAGAACAGTGTTGCAGTGTGCAGCAGAAGTGTTGCAGTGTAGAACAGTGTTGCAGTGTATAGCAGAACAGTGTTGCAGTGTAGAACAGTGTTGCAGTGTGCAGCAGAGCAGTGTTGCAGTGTAGAACAGTGTTGCAGTGTAGAACAGTGTTGCAGTGTAGAACAGTGTTGCAGTGTAGAACAGTGTTGCAGTGTGCAGCAGAACAGTGTTGCAGTGTGCAGCAGAACAGTGTTGCAGTGTAGAACAGTGTTGCAGTGTAGAACAGTGTTGCAGTGTAGAACAGTGTTGCAGTGTAGAACATGTGCAGGTTGCAGTGTAGAACAGTGTTGCAGTGTAGAACAGTGTTGCAGTGTAGAACAGTGTTGCAGTGTAGAACAGTGTTGCAGTGTAGAACAGTGTTGCAGTGTAGAACAGTGTTGCAGTGTTGCAGTGTAGAACAGTGTTGCAGTGTAGAACAGTGTTGCAGTGTAGAACAGTGTTGCAGTGTAGAACAGTGTTGCAGTGTAGAACAGTGTTGCAGTGTAGAACAGTGTTGCAGTGTAGAACAGTGTTGCAGTGTAGAACAGTGTTGCAGTGTAGAACAGTGTTGCAGTGTAGAACAGTGTTGCAGTGTAGAACAGTGTTGCAGTGTAGAACAGTGTTGCAGTGTAGAACAGTGTTGCAGTGTAGAACAGTGTTGCAGTGTAGAACAGTGTTGCAGTGTTGCAGTGTAGAACAGTGTTGCAGTGTAGAACAGTGTTGCAGTGTAGAACAGTGTTGCAGTGTGCAGCAGAACAGTGTTGCAGTGTAGAACAGTGTTGCAGTGTTGCAGTGTAGAACAGTGTTGCAGTGTAGAACAGTGTTGCAGTGTAGAACAGTGTTGCAGTGTAGAACAGTGTTGCAGTGTAGAACAGTGTTGCAGTGTAGAACAGTGTTGCAGTGTAGAACAGTGTTGCAGTGTGCAGCAGAACATCACATGATGTTCACTGGTGACAAGTTCCAACTGCTCAGATATGGGAAGAATAAAGAACTTAAAAAAGGAGCACTGAACAGAGAACACAGGAGGAACATCTCACTGGACTAGTGGAACATGTGAAAGACCTGAGTGTAACAATGTCAGCTGACCTGTCATTTAGGGAACACATGGAGACAAATGTTGAGGACACAAAGTGGATAATGAGAAGTTTCAGAACGCGAAATTATGTTAATGATGATGATATTCAAATCACTTGTGCTCTCTGTCAGAATATTGTTCAGTGTTGACGGCTCCGTTCAAGACAGGAGGCACATCACAGCTGGAACACACACTCGCACATCATTTACTGCCAACATAGAGCCAGTAAAGCATTTAAATTGCTGGGAACGCCTCGTAGTACTTGGAATGTACTCTCTGGAGTGAAGAAGAGAGAGATACTAGATAATATATACATGGAAGATACTTGAGTACCGACAGCCAGGTCTACACACAGCTAAAATAACGTACTGGAGTGATAAGGAAGGACGCGTCAAGTATATCCAGTGAAAAGATCATCGTGAACACAAGAGAACATTGTATCAACAACAGTGTCATCAACTAGCTGCATCGCTAGCAACAATAGTTTCACCAACACACCACTAGCTTCATCACTAACAACAACAGTGTCATCAACACACCACTAGCTCCATCACTAACAACAACAGTGTCATCAACACACCACTAGCTCCATCACTAGCAAAATAAGCGTCATCAACACATTACTAACAACAACAGCGTCATCAATGTTGGCCAACAACAGCGTCATCACACAAAGAGAAATATTGACTGTTGTTTAACCAAAGAATTGCAAACCAAAGGTAAAATATTTGTGAAATATCTAGAAGATGACTCTAGGAAGAGACGTGTATTATACTGGTTTCTAAACTTCTACAAATGTCTTGTAAGAAATTGTATATCATCTTATTTTAAGAGACCTGTTATATTCCTTTTGTAGACCTGTTTTAGACTTGTAGCCCTGTTGTAGACCTATAGACCTGTTGAAGACCTTTAGACCTTTAGACCTGTTGAAGACCTATAGACCTTTTGAAGACCTATAGACTTGTTGAAGACCTGTAGACCTTTTGAAGACCTGTAGACCTGTTGTAGCTCTGTAAACTATTTCTGGGGTCACTCCTCTTGGCCTGGTCTCAGACCAGATCTGGTGAGTCAGGTTACCTTGTGTTGCTGAGTATATCAACAGAGGCGGTGTAAAGTGTACTGGGAGGAGTGTAAACACTGGCACTATGAATTGTTCTCTGCACAAATACACAAGACTGTGATTTTTTTTTTGGTAAACAGTGTATGGCCTGAGTAAACAATGTTTGCAGCTTCGTTAACACAAAATTGTTTGCTATGCCAGCAGTTGTACAATGTTGCGTTGTCAAGGATGTGTCAACTTTGCAACAGAGAAGCTGGTAGTGCCAGTGAGGCAGTAACTGGTATGTTCTGATCTTATGACAGTGCCACTGTACTGTTATGACAGTGCCACTGTACTGTTATGACAGTGCTACTGTCATAACACAGTACCATAACAGTATCACATGAGTGACACTGTACTGGGTTATGACAGTGTCGCTCACATTAGTGCCACTGCTCAATATTATCATTATGACAGTGGCACTCAGAGTGAGTACCACTGCTCGGTATTGTTTATGACAGTGTGTGCACCCAGGGTGAGTGGCACTGCTCAGTACTGTCTACATGGCAGTGTCACTCAGTTTGAGTCTTGAGCACAGGTGGAGTCTCACCTTGATGTATGTTAAGGATGGTTGTTGGGAGGGGGTTCGGTGGGATAATTAAGTTTCAAGCCTATCTACTACACCAGGGTCATTAAGGCTGCAGGTAACCTGTCAGCCACCACTTAAATATACTTTAATATCTAAAATATTCATTAAAGAAAACTGTCAGTGTATATACACTGAGAGAAAACTGTCAGTGTATATACACTGGTAGAGTAGGGGTGGTGGTGGGTGTGGAGGGGAGGGGGAGAGGGAGAGGGTTCTACATCCCTAGGTACTCCATCCAGGAAGTGTACATACCTGTCTCAAGGTCTACACACACACACACACACACACACACATACACACACACACACACAGTATACAAGTAACTATTATTGGAAATACTGAACACAGTACAAACAGACGTTAGAGTTGGATGGCAGGATACAGTCAGGATGTAGGTAAGATACAGTGAGGATGTGAGACCTTCACCCACTCTGCCTCCTGTATCCCAGTAAGTGGGCACGTCTCTTGTATTACCCACTCTGCCTGCTGTATCCCAGCAAGTGGACACGTAACCTGCATTAGCCACTGTGCCTCCTGTATCCCAGCCAGTGGACACGTATCATGTATTGCCCGAGTCAGGCAGGCTGGCAGGCTGATTGGCAGGCAGGCAGGGAGGCTGACAGGCAGGCTGGCAGGGAGGCAGACAGGCAGGCAGGTAGACAGGGAAACAGACAGGCAGACATGGGTATAGGCAGGCAGGGAGACAGGCAGACAGGGAGACAGGCAGGCAGGCTGGCAGGCAGACAGGGAGACAGGCAGTTAGGGAGACAGGCAGGCAGACAGGCTAGCAGACAGGCAGGCACGGAGACAGGCAGGCTAGCAGGCAGGCAGGCCTGGCAGGCAGGCTGGCAGGCAGGGAGGCTGGCAGGCAGGCTGGCTGGCAGGCAGGCAGGCAGGCAGGCAGGCAGGCAGGCTGGCAGGCAGGCAGGGAGGCTGGCAGGGAGGCCGGCAGGCAGGCTGGTAGGGAGACAGGCAGGCTGGCAGGGAGGCATGTCGACAGGCAGGCAGGTAGACGGACAGGGAGACAGACAGGCAGACATAGGGATAGGCAGGCAGGGAGACAGGCAGACAAACGGAGACAGGCAGGTAGGGAGACAGGCAAGCAGGCAGGCTGGCAGGCAGGCAGGCAGGGAGACAGGCAAGCATGCTGGCAGGCAGGGAGGCAGGCTAGCAGGCAGGCAAGCTGGCAGGCAGGCAGGGAGGCTGGCAGGCAGGGAGGTTGGCAGGCAGGGAGACAGGCAGGCACTAAGGCAGGCAGAGGAGATAGACAGGCAGGTAGACAGGGAGACAGGCAGGCGGAGACGGAGATAGGCAGGCAGGGAGGGAGACAGGCAGGCACTCACGCAGGTAGAGAGGGAGATAGACAGGCAGGGAGGGAGACAGGCAGGCACTCACGCAGGTAGAGAGGGAGATAGACAGGTAGGCAGGCAGGTACTCTTGGTGTAATTAATAAGAATAACAGCAAAGATAATAACTTATTAGTAATTAATGTAATTGTCGTAGCGGATTACAAAGAATTACTTAACAATAATTTTAGCACTGTAACTCAGTGTATTCTCTGTCTTACATGTATTTAACTTAGTATTACTGAACATTCTTAGTGAACGTTATGGAGGAACAGAATTAGGAATTGCAACTCCTTCAAGGAAGTTTTCGTCTTAAATCGAGAACGGTTCATTCGATAGGCTTCAGACTTTCAATGTTAGTGTACGGTAACCAGGGCTAGATTCTTGCAAGAGGTGGCATGTGAGCAAAGTTGTTGATCACTTTGCAAGTGTTCATGCTGTAACAACTGCTGCTTCAACTGCTGGGCTGTTGTTCAGAGGAACAAGTACATCTGAACAAGTTGTCTTCACTCACCCTTGTTGCTAGTTCTTACAGTCGGTTATACATGTCTTCACCCTTGTTGCTAGTTCTTACAGTCGGTTATACATATCTTCACCCTTGTTGCTAGTTCTTACAGTCAGTTATACATATCTTCATCCTTGTTGCTAGTTCTTACAGTCAGTTATACATATCTTCACCCTTGTTGCTAGTTCTTGCAGTCAGTTATACATATTTTCACCCTTGTTGCTAGTTCTTACAGTCAGTTATACATGTCTTCACCCTTGTTGCTAGTTCTTACAGTCAGTTATACATGTCTTCACTATTGTTGCTAGTTCTTACAGTCAGTTATACATGTCTTCACTATTGTTGCTAGTTCTTACAGTCAGTTATACATATCTTCTCCCATGTTGCTAGTTCTTACAGCCAGTTATACATGTCTTCACCCTTGTTGCTAGTTCTTACAGCCAGTTATACATGTCTTCACCCTTGTTGCTAGTTCTTACAGTCAGTTATACATGTCTTCACCCTTGTTGCTAGTTCTTACAGCCAGTTATACATGTCTTCACCCTTGTTGCTAGTTCTTACAGTCAGTTATACATGTCTTCACCCTTGTTGCTAGTTCTTACAGTCAGTTATACATGTGTTCACTATTGTTGCTAGTTCTTAGTCAGTTATACATGTCTTCACTATTGTTGCTAGTTCTTACAGTCAGTTATATATGTCTTCACCCTTCTTGCTAGTTCTTACAGTCAGTTATACATGTCTTCACTATTGTTGCTAGTTCTTACAGTCAGTTATACATGTCTTCACCCTTGTTGCTAATTCGTACAGTCAGTTATACATGTCTTCACTATTGTTGCTAGTTCTTACATTCAGTTATACATGTCTTCACTATTGTTGCTAGTTCTTACAGTCAGTTATACATGTCTTCACTATTGATGCTAGTTCTTACAGTCAGTTATACATGTCTTCACTATTGTTGCTAGTTCTTACAGTCAGTTATACATGTCTTCACTATTGTTGCTAATTCGTACAGTCAGTTATACATGTCTTCACTATTGTTGCTAGTTCTTACAGTCAGTTATACATGTCTTCACTATTGTTGCTAGTTCTTACAGTCAGTTATACATATCTTCACTATTGTTGCTAGTTCTTACAGTCAGTTATACATGTCTTCACTATTGTTGCTAGTTCTTACAGTCAGTTATACATGTCTTCACTATTGTTGCTAGTTCTTACAGTCAGTTATACATGTCTTCACTATTGTTGCTAGTTCTTACAGTCAGTTATACATGTCTTCACTATTGTTGCTAGTTCTTAGTTATACATGTCTTCACTATTGTTGCTAGTTCTTTACAGTCAGTTATACATGTCTTCACTATTGTTGCTAGTTCTTAGTTATACATGTCTTCACTATTGTTGCTAGTTCTTACAGTCAGTTATACATGTCTTCACTATTGTTGCTAGTTCTTAGTTATACATGTCTTCACTATTGTTGCTAGTTCTTACAGTCAGTTATACATGTCTTCACTATTGTTGCTAGTTCTTACAGTCAGTTATACATGTCTTCACTATTGATGCTAGTTCTTACAGTCAGTTATACATGTCTTCACTATTGTTGCTAGTTCTTACAGTCAGTTATACATGTCTTCACTATTGTTGCTAGTTCTTACAGTCAGTTGTACATGTCTTCACTATTGATGCTAGTTCTTACAGTCAGTTATACATGTCTTCACTATTGTTGCTAGTTCTTACAGTCAGTTATACATGTCTTCACTATTGATGCTAGTTCTTGCAGTCAGTTATACATGTCTTCACTATTGATGCTAGTTCTTACAGTCAGTTATACATGTCTTCACTATTGATGCTAGTTCTTACACTTAAAGTATTCTAAAAAAACATTAGTGTAGCAAACACACTTCCTCAAGTGTTTTTGTTACACTTTCTTAAGTGTGTTACACTTCCTCAACTGTGTTTATTGCACTTCTTTAAGTGTCTTTCTTACACTTCCTTAAGTGCCTTTGTTACACTTCCAGTGTCTTTGCTACGCTTACTCAAGTGTCTTTGTTAATCTTCCTTAAGTGTCTTTGTTACACTTCCTCAAGTGTGTTTGTTGTGTTTGCTGGTGTCCTTGTCTGGTGACTACGTACGAAGCAATTACACCCCACGTTGTCACCACACCCACACGTGTGTGTGTGTGTGTGTGTGACCACGTGTCAGGAAGTACTGTAGCTTGTGTGTGTATGTACTCACCTATTTGTACTCACCTGTTTATGGTTGCAGGGGTCGAGACTCAGCTCCTGGCCCCTCCGCTTCACTGATCGCTACTAGGTCCTCTCTCTCCCTGCCCCATGAACTTTATGATACCTCGTCTTAAAGCTATGTATGGTTCCTGCCTCCACTACATCACTTGCCAGACTGTTCCACTTCCTGAGAACTCTATGACTGAAGAAATACTTCCTAACATCTCTTTGACTCATCTGAGACTTCAACTTCCAGTTGTGACCCCTTTATTTCTGTGTCGCATCTCTGGAACATCTTGTCTCTGTCCATCTTATCTATTCCTTGCAGTATTTTGTATGTCGTTATCATGTCTCCCCTAACCCTCCTGTATGTGTGTGTGACCACGTGTCAGGAAGTACTATGCACTGAGTACCAGCAGTGTACGGTCTGGTATAGTGTACATTGTAGCGCTGTGTACTTTGTGGTACTAGCAGCGTACATTGTAGTGCCAGCAGTGTACGCTGTGGTACTAGTAGTGTACATTGTAGTACTAACATTGTACATTGTAGTACTAGCAGTGTACATTGTAGTATTAACAGTGTACATAGTGCTAACAGTGTACTTTGCAGAACAAGCAGTGTACACTCCAATACTAGCCGTGTATAGTGTAATACTGTCAGTGTACATTGTTACACTAGCAGTATACATTGTGGTACTAACAGTGTACATTGTAGTACTAACAGTGTACACACCGAGGGTAAAATCCAACGTTCAGAAGTGTTCTCTTACCAACCAGGTGAGGGGGAGGGGGGTAGGGGGTGTACACCATCACCCATGGGGGGAATGGGTGGACACCTTTACCTAAGGGGAGGAGGGAGAGTACACCTTTACGTGGGGGGGAGGGGGTGTGTGTACACCTTTACCTAGGGGAGGGAGAAGGGAAGGAGGGAGGGGGAGAGGGGGGGCAAGTCCAGGAAGTGGAGGTGGTCTTTGTCCTCACACTTCCGCGACGTACACACAGACAGCTGCACGTGCACATGAATACACGCACACACGCACACACACACGCACACACACACACACACACACACACACACACACACACACACACACACACACACACACACACACACACACACACACACACACACACACACACACACACAAGTGGTGTTCCACAAGTATCAGTGTTGAGACCAGTGTTCTTCCTAGATATTTACTGTAGTCATGTACTAGCAGACACACACACACACACACACACACACACACACACACACACACACACACACACACACACACACACACACACACACACACACACACACACACCCTCACACACACCCTCACACACACACACCCTCACACACACACACACCCTCACACACACACACACACACATACACAACACACACACACACACACACACACACACACACACACACACACACACACACACACACACACACACACACACACACACACACACACACACACACCCTCACACACACACACACACACACCACACACCACCTCACACACACACCCCACACACACACCCACACACACCCACAACACACACACCCCACACACACACACCCTACACACACACCCCTCACACACACACCCTCACACACACACACACACACCACACACACACACACACACACACACACACACACACACACACACACCCTCACACACACACACCTCACACACACACACCCTCACAACACACACACACACAACACACACACACACACACCACACACACACACACACACACACACACACATTCCACACATACAGACCACTTCCAGATATTACTGACATGTACTACACCAACACACACACACAACAACCACCACACCACCAACAGGGATGATGGAATGTTACTACCTCAAGGCTTTCAACACTGTAATCAGTGTCTTGTCACCACCTACGTAGTGTCTTGCAGTACCCACCTCTCTGCATATATATATATATATATATATAATATATATATATATATATATAATATATATATATATATATATATATATATATATATGGCGAATAGGCAAAATTGGTCACTTAGAATGAACCCATTTAAAATTAGGTCCTTTCTAAAATTTTCTCTTATACTTTTAAAGACCTCTGGTGTAAATTGTGGGACCCACAGCCTCGGAGAAGTGGATAAAAAGGCTTCAAGGAAGAATATTTGGATTTCTTCCTGAAGCCGTTTGAATATTCCACTTCCCCTACCACCCCATCTTTTCATTCTTTTTTACCAATAGGAATATTTTATTACATAATATGGTACAGAAGATTTAAGAGATACATTGCTGATATAAAGATGGCATATATAGTACATGAGATGTGAGAGATACATGTCTAGTACATATTGTTACGTGTTTGTCACTGATTATAATGCGAGAATCTCATCCAGCTCTTCATAATTGGGGCACGTGCCCGAAATACAGCAGGCATTACCTCTCTGAACAGCAGCGCTGAGTCGCTGGAACAGAAAACTAGCTGCCCTGGGATCCCTAGTTACCCAGATGAGTCTTTTGCCTAGCTCCTTAAGGAACTTAGATGCACTCTTTCCCCATGAGCCAAGGGTCTCTGAGCCTATGGGAACAAACATATAATGATGGGCAAGTTCCCCATATTTTCTAGATTTTTGGGACTCCTTGAAGCTGGCGGCTGCCCCTCCTTCCTCCCTGGTGTATTGTAGATAGGTATCGGCCAAGGTAGATGCACATGTGTAGTCCCACACCACCTGCTTACCGTCTGTCCAGGCTTGAGGGGTGATACCATCTAGACGCTTCTGGCTGCCATCAGATCTGCATAGCTGGGGTGGCTCCCTTACTACTGGGCATCCAGCTGTTGTGAGGCTTCTCTTGATAATGTTAACATAAGAACATAAGTAAGGAGGAACACTGCAGGAGGCCTGTTGGCCCATACTAGGCAGGTCCTTTACAATTCATCCCACTAACAAAACATTTGCCCAACCCAATTTTCAATGCCACCCAAGAAATAAGCTCTGATGTGAAAGTCCCACTCAAATCCAACCCCTCCCACTCATGTACTTATCCAACCTAAATTTGAAACTACCCAAAGTCCTAGCCTCAATAACCCAACTAGGTAGACTGTTCCACTCATCAACTACCCTATTTCCAAACCAATACTTTCCTATGTCCTTTCTAAATCTAAACTTATCTAATTTAAATCCATTACTGCGGGTTCTCTCTTGGAGAGACATCCTCAAGACCTTATTAATATCCCCTTTATTAATACCTATCTTCCACTTATACACTTCGATCAGGTCTCCCCTCATTCTTCGTCTAACAAGTGAATGTAACTTAAGAGTCTTCAATCTTTCTTCATAAGGAAGATTTCTAATGCTATGTATTAATTTAGTCATCCTACGCTGAATGTTTTCTAACGAATTTATGTCCATTCTGTAATATGGAGACCAGAACTGAGCTGCATAATCTAGGTGAGGCCTTACTAATGATGTATAAAGCTGCAGTATGACCTCTGGACTTCTGTTGCTTACACTTCTTGATATAAATCCCAGTAATCTATTTGCCTTATTACGTACGCTTAGGCATTGCTGTCTTGGTTTAAGGTTGCTGCTTACCATAACCCCCAAGTCCTTTTCACAATCTGTATGGCTAAGTTCTACATCATTTAACTTATAAGTGCTAGGGTTATGGGCACTCCCAAGCTTCAGAACCTTGCATTTATCTACATTGAACTGCATCTGCCACTTTTCTGACCAAGAATATAGTTTGTTTAAATCCTCCTGAAGTTCCCTAACGTCTACGTTTGAATCAATTATCCTACCTATCTTTGTATCATCGGCGAATTTGCTCATATCACTAGTAATTCCCTCATCAAGATCATTGATATATATTATAAACAACAACGGGCCCAAGACTGATCCCTGTGGAACGCCACTTGTTACAGATCTCCACTCAGATTTAACCCCATTTATGGACACTCTGCTTCCTGTCAGTAAATGGGGTTAAATCCGAGTGGGGATCTGTAACAAGTCTTGCAATCTTTTTGTAACATGTCTTGCAATCTTTCCCTCGGATATACGGCACACAAGTCGATGGTACCCGAATCTGTCTGCTGCTTCATTTATGTTAATGTAAAAATTAATAATTTTGTACCAAAAGAACCTTAGAAAACGTACCTGACCTTATTATAACAAGCGCAATTTAATTTAGCCTAATCCAACTATATATATTTTAGATAAATCATGTTATTCTCCACTGTAAACTGTAAGTCTTTGCTTATATCTTCTTGCAATTTTTCCATGTCTTCTACCGAAATGATTTTCATGTTTATTGTGTTATCGGCCACAAATAACACAAAGCTGTGGCGAGCGTTTTTATGGCCGCTTCGAGGATAAGAAACAGCAGAGGCGCCAGGATCTTACCTTTGGTTCCTGAACTTTTTAATATGTTAATCTTGGATCTTGCTCTGCTTACCCCGTTATACCCATCTCTGAAAATAAATGGTATAAAATACCGACACTATGGAAACATAAACACATATGCAGTTTAATGTAATCCTTTATTGACAACGTTTCGCCCACACAGTGGGCTTTTTCAAATCACAAACAGATCTACCTGGGGTGGAAGGTACGCGAGTATTCATAGACAGGTTCAGAATGTTGAGGTCAGGTGGAGAGTGCTGCATCTGATGATCCACTGGGTGAAGAAGTTTCTTGGCAAGAAACTTCTTCATCGCTATCCCACATAAGAACATAGAACACTGCAAAAGGTCTACTCACAACTTGTCCAATACCCCTGCCAAGCTACCCAAGACACTATAACCCCACCCGGTAGATCATCAGATGCAGCATTCTCCACCTGACCTCAACATTCTGAACCTGTCTATGGTATAAACCTTGGTAATAAATACCGACAAGTTGGTTTAGAAAGACACGTAAACAAACACTATAACATATTTATTAGAAAACGTTTCGGTCCTGGGACCTTGATCAAGACTCAAGAAATCGTAATGACACGATTGCAAATAAACCATACCCCCGGCCGGGATTGAACCCGCGGTCATAGAGTCTCAAAACTCCAGCCCGTCGCGTTAGCCACTAGACCAGCTAGCCACAATAAGATTCATCCAACTAGGTATATTTCTACACCATAGGAAGGTTAGCACAGGCACCTCTGTGACCACAAATGCAAGTTTTTACAGACGAATCTCCAGCTAGCGTGGCCGTGACGAACTCTAGCTCAAGTCCCTTCACTGACGTCAACATGACTCAAGAAATCGTAATGACACGATTGGTGTAGAAATATACCTAGTTGGATGAATCTTATTGTGGTTAGCTGGTCTAGTGGCTAACGCGACGGGCTGGAGTTTTGAGACTCTATGACCGCGGGTTCAATCCCGGCCGGGGGTATGGTTTATTTGCAATCGTGTCATTACGATTTCTTGAGTCATGTTGACGGCAGTGAAGGGACTTGAGCTAGAGTTCGTCACGGCCACGCTAGCTGGAGATTCGTCTGTAAAAACTTGCATTTGTGGTCACAGAGGTGCCTGTGCTAACTTTCCTATGGTGTAGAAATATACCTAGTTGGATGAATCTTATTGTTGCTAGCTGGTCTAGTGGCTAACGCGACGGGCTGGAGTTTTGAGACTCTATGACCGCGGGTTCAATCCCGGCCGGGGGTATGGTTTACCTTGATGAAGGTCCCAGGACCGAAACGTTTTCTAATAAATATGTTATAGTGTTTGCTTATGTGTCTTTCTAAACGAACCTGTCTATAAATACTCCCGTACCTTCCACCCCAGGTAGATCTGTTTGTGACTTGAAAAAGCCCACTGTGTGGGCGAAACGTTGTCAATAAAGGATCACATTAAACTGCATGTGTGTTTGTTTCCATACCCATCTCCCTCAGTTTATGTGCAGTCACTCCATGATCGCATTAATCAAATGTCTACATCTGAGTTGGGATTTTATTACAAAGTTTCTGTAATTCTATCATAGTGCTTCAGTAGTTGTGGCAAGCATGATCTTCCTGCTCTAAAACCATGTTGGTTTGGGCTGTGTGAGTTATGCTTAGACTTGTTTACAAGTACTTCTGGCAGTTCGGTAGACTAACTGATGCTGTAGTAGCCAGGCTTAGACTTGTTTACAAGTGATAAATTAGACACATGTGCAACTCTTGGGTATCTTTATTGAGGAAACGTTTCGCCACACAGTGGCTTCATCAGTCCATACATAGGAGAATCTTGAAGAACAGGAGGAGAATGAGGTAATCAGTCCCTCAACCTTGAGTCGATGTGGTCAGTCCATCAATCTTGAATAGAATACGGCATACTTGCTGAGAAGGAGCTTATAAACCGTTGGCAGGAGAGGTGTAGCAGTCATAGGTCGTGTAACATTTGTTCAATGTTGAAGTAGGTCGTGCCCAAGAATTCTCCTTTGTATGGACTGATGAAGCCACTGTGTGGCGAAACGTTTCCTCAATAAAGATACCCAAGAGTTGCACATGTGTCTAATTTATCAACTTGTCGGTTCTCTGAACCATTCATCTACAAACTTGTTTACAAGTACCTCTGGCAGTTCGGTAGACACACACATAATGATCGGACCAAATATAAAATATGTGGTCATTCCTATGGTCAGTAGTTCGAACACTGTGTCCTTAATTGTCCACTTATTGTGGAATATAATGATAATATAATAACATATGTAACAAGATATCTTATTAATGAAACTAAGATACCAGATATATTAAACAAATATCTTAAATTTACTTGCAACAGATAAGTTAACTGTAGATATAAATGCAGCTGTCCTCCTGTTAACCCTTTTGAGGCCTAGTTCCTATGCCTTTTGTGTGTCCATAGTCTCCTGTGCTGCCATCCACAGGATGAATAGTCTCCTGTGCTGCCATCCACAGGATGGATAGTCTCCTGTGCTGCCATCCACAGGATGGATAGTCTCCTGTGCTGCCATCCACAGGATGGATAGTCTCCTGTGCTGCCATCCACAGGATGGATAGCCTTCTGTGCTGCCATCCACAGGATGGATAGTCTCCTGTGCTGCCATCCACAGGATGGATAGGAAGCGCACAATAAACTAGCCACTTTATTGGCAGAATCTAAAATCTAATTTGATACATGACATCAACACTGACACATGACATCACTGATACATGACATCAACACTGACACATGACATCACTGACACATGACATCAGCACTGACACATGACATCAACACTGATACATGACATCACTGACACATGACATCACTGATACATAACATCAACACTGACACATGACATCAACACTGACACATGACAACACTGATACATGACATCAGCACTGACACATGACATCAACACTGATACATGACATCAACACTGACACATGACATCACTGATACATAACATCAACACTGATACATGACATCAACACTGACACATGACAACACTGATACATGACATCAGCACTGACACATGACAGCACTGACACATGACATCAACACTGACACATGACAACACTGATACATGACAGCACTGACACATGACATCACTGTTACATGATATCAAGACTGACGCATTACATCAACACTGACACATAACATCACTGACACATGGCATCAACACTGACACATAACATTGACACATGGCATCAACACTGACACATAACATCACTGACACATGGCATCAACACCGACACATAACACTAACACGGCATCAGCATTAACACATGACAACATTAACACACGACATCAACACTGACACATATCATCAGCACTGACACATAACATCAACATTAACACATGACATCACTGACACAAAACATCAACACTGACACATAACATCAGCACTGACACATAACATCAACATTAACACATGACATCAACACTGACACAAAACATCAACACTGACACAAAACATCAACACTGACACAAAACATCAACACTGACACAAAAATAAACACTGATACATAACATCAACACTGACACAAAACATCAACACTGACACATAACATCAACACTGACACAAAACATCAACACTGACACATAACATCAACACTGACACAAAACATCAACACTGACACATAACATCAACACTGACACAAAACATCAACACTGACACATAACATCAACACTGACACATGACATCAACACTGACACATGACATCAACACTGACACAAAACATCAACACTGACACAAAACATCAACACTGACACATATCAACACTGACACATAACATCAACATTAACACATGACATCAACACTGACACAAAACATCACTGACACATAACATCAACACTGATGCATAACATCAACACTGACACATAACAACACTGACACAGAGCATCAATACTGATACATAACATCAACACTGATACATAACATCAACACTGATACATAACATCAACATTGATGCATGACATCAACAGCGACACATAACATCAACACTGATACATAACATCAACACTGATACATAACATCAACACTGATACATAACATCAAAACTGATACATAACATCAACACTGATACATAACATCAACACTGATACATAACATCAACACTGATACATAACATCAACACTGATACATAACATCAACACTGATACATAACATCAACACTGATACATAACATCAACACTGATACATAACATCAAAACTGATACATAACATCAACACTGACACATAACATCATTAACACATGACATCAACACTGACACATAACTTCATTAACACATGACATCAACACTGACACATATCAACACTGACACGTAACATTAACACATGACATCAACACTGACGCATAACATCATTAACACATGAAATAAACACTGACACATGACATCAACATTAACACATGACATCAACATAACACATAACATCAAACTGACACATAGCATCAACACTGATACATAACATCAGCATTGATGCATGACATCAACAGCGACACATAACATCAACACTGATGCATGACATCAACACTGACACATAACATCACTGATACGTAACATCAACACTGACACATAACATCAACACTGATACATAACATCAACACTGACACATAACATCAACACTGATACGTAACATCAACACTGACACATAACATCAACACTGATACATAACATCAACACTGACACATAACATCAACACTGATACGTAACATCAACACTGACACATAACATCAACACTGACACATAACACTGACACATAACATCAACACTGACACATAACACTGACACATAACATCAACACTGACACAACATCAACACTGACAACATCAACACTGACACATAACATCAACATGACACAACAACACTGACACATAACACTGACACATAACATCAACACTGACACATAACACTGACACATAACACAACACTTACACATAACATCAACACTGACACATAACATCAACACTGACACAACATCAACACTGACACAAAACATCAACACTGACACATAACATCAACACTGATACGTAACATCAACACTGACACATAACAGCAACACTGACACATAACATCAACACTGACACATAACACTGACACATAACATCAACACTGACACATAACACTGACACATAACATCAACACTGACACAACATCAACACTGACAACATCAACACTGACACATAACATCAACACTGACACAACAACACTGACACATAACACTGACACATAACATCAACACTGACACATAACACTGACACATAACATCAACACTTACACATAACATCAACACTGACACATAACATCAACACTGACACAACATCAACACTGACACAAAACATCAACACTGACACATAACATCAACAATGACATCAATTGAGTTTGTTTTCTCTAACAAGTCATTAACGTGTATCAGGAAAGCGAGGTTGCCAACCTTGATCCTTGTGTGTGTGTGCGTGTGTTAGTTACCATTTGGTCCTAGGCACATGTCGATTAGTGTGTGTGTGTGTGTGTGTGTGTGTGTGTGTGTGTGTGTGTGTGTGTGTGTGTGTGTGTGAGTGGTGTGTGTGTGTAGTGTAGTGTGTGTGTGTGTGTTTGTAGTGTGTGTGTGTGAGTGTGTGTGTGTGTGTGTTAGTTACCATTTGGTCCTAGACACATGTCGATTAGTGTGTGTGTGGTGTGTGTGTGTGTGTGTGTGTGTCGTGTGAGTGTGTGTGAGTGTGATGAGTGTGGTGTGTGTGTGTGTGAGTGTGTGTGAGTGTGTGTGTGTGTGTGTGTGTGAGTGGTGAGTGTGTGTGTGTGTGTGTGAGTGTGTGAGTGGTGAGTGTGTGTGTGTGTGTTGTGTGTGTTGTGAGTGTGTGAGTGTGTGTGGTGTGTGTGAGTGTGTGTGTGAGTGTGTGTGTGTGTGTGTGTGTGTGTGTGTGTGTGTGTGTGTGTGTGTGTGTGTGAGTGGTGTGAGTGTGTGTGTGTGTGTGTGAGTGTGTGAGTGTGTGAGTGTGTGTAGTGTGTGAGTGTGTTGTGTGTGAGTGTGTGTGTGTGTACTCACCTAGTTGTACTCACCTAGTTGAGGTTGCGGGGGTCGAGTCTGAGCTCCTGGCCCCGCCTCTTCACTGATCGCTACTAGGTCACTCTCTCTGAACCGTGAGCTTTATCATACCTCTGCTTAAAGCTATGTATGGATCCTGCCTCCACTACATCGCTTCCCAAACTATTCCACTTACTGACTACTCTGTGGCTGAAGAAATAACATCCCTGTGATTCATCTGTGTCTTCAATTTCAACTGTGTTTTTGGTGTGTATGGTGGACTCCCCTAGTAGTATCACCTGTTGAGGTTGCAGGGGTCGAGCCGAGCTCCTGGGCCCCCCCTCTTCACTGTGTTGTGGTGTGTGTGCGGGTTGGGTGTGTGTATCACCTATTTGGTTGAAGGGGTTGAGTCAAGCTCCTCCCCCCACTCTTCAAAAGGTCGACTACGTCATTTTTTGTTCCATGAGCTTTATATACCCCTCTTAAAGAGTAGGGGTCCCTTGTTGTTTTTATGTATGTCGGTGCGCGCGCATGTGTGGTCAGGAATCTACCGGGGGGTTTCCGGGTCAACACCCTGCGGCCCGGTCCCCCGACCCGGTTCCCGGGGAAAAAAGGGGCCCGATTAACGAGGCTGTTACTGTTTGGCCGCACGAAACCAAGTCGAACCACAGCCCGGCTGATCCGCAGACTTTTTGGTATCGTCCAGCTCCCCCTTGAAGACAAGTAGGAGTTTGGTAATGCCCTTATGCTGGTGGGCTGTTGAACGTCTTGGGCCCCGGAGTTATTGCGTTTTCTCTTAGTTACCCGTGCGCCCCCACTTTTCACGGGGTTATGTTTGCATCCCTGCCAAGCTTTTTCTTTCGTATGGAGTGATTTCTGTGGCATATTGGGACCCGCCCCCCAGAATCTTCCAGGTGTAGTTTAGGTGTATCTCTCGCCGCGGGCCAGTGAGAAAAGTCAAACGTTTCCAAAAGGTTCCCGTAGTTGAAGTGTTTGAGGGCTTTATGGCATAAAGGTTCTCTCTACTTCTCCCTATCGGAATTTACCTGCTTTTATGGGGTGTTAATGTACCGGGTTTTCCCGCCCCAGAGGAATAAGTGATTAAAAAAAGATATCATTGGCTTGGCATTCTTGTTTGAAAGTTCTCATTATCCCTCCCACATTTTCCTCGCAGTTGTGATAGTGGCACTGTTGTGATTCTTGAAGATGAGATGCTCAGACATTACCACTCTCAGGTCCTTCACATTACTTTTCCGCTCTATTGTGTAATTAGAGTTTGTAGTATACTCAGTTCTAGCTGTTATCTCCTCCAGTTTCCCATAACGGAGAAGTTGGAATTTGTCTTCACTGAACATCATATTGTTCTCCGCTGCACATTGGAAAACTTGGTTTATATCTTCTTGGAGATATACCGTGTCCTCGAGAGATGATAGTCTCTTGCAGATCCTAGTATCGTCTGCAACGGATGACACGATGCTGTGGATTACATCTCCTGTGTCTGATATGAGAATAAGGAACAGGATAGGTGCGAGTACTGTTCCTTGTGGGACAGAGCTCTTCGTTATGGCAGTATCTGATTGAACTCTGTTTACCACTACTCTTTGTGTGCGATTGGTTAGAAAGTTGAAGATCCATCTGCCTACTTTGCCGGTTATCCCTTTAGCACGCATTTTGTGTACTATTACACCATGGTCGCACTTGTCAAAGGCTTTTGCAAAATTTGTGTACACTACATCTGCATTCTGTTTTCCAGTGCATCTAAGACTATATCATAGTGGTCTAGCAGTTGTGAAAGGCAGGAGCGACCTCTGAAACCATGTTGCCCTGGGTTGTGCAGTTTCTGGGAGTCCAGGTGGTGTGCACATATATGTTTGTGTGTACCTACTCAGTTGTGTCTGCAATGGTCGAGCTGCAGCTCATGGGCTTTCCATTCCTTATCACTACACTGGATTAAGCCACTTGTGTTAAGCCGGTGTTGTATGTATGGACACAACCTCAGAGCACCATGACGCAGTGACGCAGTATCACCATGACGCAGGTGATGTGTGCGTCATAGCCAGTAGTATGAATGAGCAGTGAAGCAGGTGTGTAAGGTTATATAACAGAGATAACAATGGTAACAATATTTCAATGATAACAATAATGGTAACAACATACCAGTGATAACAAGATAATGGTATCAATATAACAGTAATAACAAGATAACAGCGATAACAAGATAATGGCAACAGTATAACAAGATAACAATACTAACACTATAACAGTGATAATAAGATAACAGTGGTAACAATTTAATAATGGTAATATAATAGTAACAGTATAATATTGGTAACAATATAACAATGGTAACAAGATAACATTGGTAACAGTATAACAATATAACAGTGGTAGCAATATAATAATGGTAACAGTATAATGGTAACAGTATAACAATGGTAAAATATAGCAATGGTAACAAGATAACAATGGTAACAATATAAAAACGGTAACAAGATTACAATGGTAACAAGATAACAATGGTAACAATATAAAAACGGTAACAAGATTACAATGGTAACAAGATAATGGCAACAAGATAATGGTAACAATATACCAATGGTAACAAGATAACAGTTGTAACAATATACCAATGGTAACAAGATAACAGCTGTAACAATATACCAATGGTAACAAGATAACAGTTGTAACAATATACCAATGGCAACAAGATAACAGTTGTAACAATATACCAATGGTAACAAGATAACAGTTGTAACAATATACCAATGGTAACAAGATAACAGTTGTAACAATATACCAATGGTAACAAGATAACAGTTGTAACAATATACCAATGGTAACAAGATAACAGTTGTAACAATATAACAATGGTAACAAGATAACAGTTGTAACAATATAATGGTAACAAGATAACAGTTGTAACAATATAACAATGGTAACAAGATAACAGTTGTAACAGTATAACAATGGTAACAAGATAACAGTTGTAACAGTATAACAATGGTAACAAGATAACAGTAACAAGATAATATTGGTAAGAATATAACAGTAGTAACAAGATAAGTGGCAACAATATAACAATAGTAACAAGTGGTAACAATATTAACAGGATAACAGTGGTAACAGGATAATGGTAACAATATAACAATGGTGACAGTATTACTCTGGTAACAAGATAACAGTAGTAACAAAAGTAGCAACAAGATAACAGTGGTAACAAGAAAACAGTGGTAATATAACGGTAATAAAAATATTACAGTTGCAACAATATAACAGTAATAACAAGATAACAGTGGTAACAAGATAACAGTGGTAACAAGATAACAGTGGTAATAGTAACAAGATAACAGTGGTAGCAAGATAACAGTGGTAGCAAGATAACAGTGGTAATAATAACAAGATAACAGTGGTAGCAAGATAACAGTGGTAACAGTATAACAATAGTAACAAGATAACAGTAGTAACAAGATAGCACAGGTAACAAGATAACAGTGGTTACAAGATAACACAAGTAACAAGATGACAGTGGTAACAAGATAACAGTAACAAAACAGTGGTAACAAGTTAACAGTAACAAGATAACAGTACTAACAAGATAAGTGTTACAATAGTAACAAGATAACAATAGCAACAAGATACCACTGTTATCTTGTTACTGTTGTTATCTTGTTACTATTGTTATATTGTTACTGTTATCTTGTTACCACTATTATCTTGTTACCACTGTTATCTTGTTACCACTGTTATCTTGTTACCACTATTATCTTGTTACCACTTATCTTGTTACCACTGTTATCTTGTTACCACTATTATCTTGTTACCACTATTATCTTGTTACTACTGTTATCTTGTTACCACTATTATTTTGTTACCACTGTTATCTTGTTACCACTATCTTGTTACCACTATTATCTTGTTACCACTGTTATATTGTTACCACTATTATCTTGTTACCACTGTTATCTTGCTACCACTATTATCTTGTTACTTCTGTTATCTTGTTACCACTATTATCTTGTTACTACTGTTATCTTGTTACCACTGTTATCACTATTATCTTGTTACCACTATTATCTTGTTACCACTATTATCTTGTTACTACTGTTATCTTGTTACCACTGTTATCTTGTTACCACTGTTATAAATATACCAGCAGTAACAAGATAACAGTCGTAACAAGATAAGTGGTAACAGTAATAACAAGATGTCGATGGTAACAGTATAACAGTGGTAATAAGTTAACAGTAGTAAAAAGATAGCAGAGGTAACAAGATAACAGTTCTAACAACAGTAGTAACAAGATAACAGTGGGAACAAGATAAGTGGTAGCAAGATAACAGTTCTAACAACAGTAGTAACAAGATAATGGGAACAAGATAAGTTGTAACAAGATAACAGTGGGCTTGTGGAAGGTGTTAGTGCCACCACATAGTATATGGTAGTATATTCTCTCTTTTTTATTATTATTATTACTGTTACCATTATTATTATTTTACAGCACACCAGTCGTCTCCCACCGAGGCAGGGTGACCCGACAAAGAAGAAACACTTTCACCATCATTCATTCAATCACTGTTTTGTCAGAAGTGTACTGATATCACGCATCAAATGACTCTACAAACTATAACATCCTCACCCATCCTTCAGAGTGCAGGCACTGTACTACCCACCTCCAGGACTGTAACATCCTCACCCATCCTTCAGAGTGCAGGCACTGTACTACCCACCTCCAGGACTGTAACATCCTCACCCATCCTTCAGAGTGCAGGCACTATACTTCCCACCTCCAGGACTGTAACATCCTCACCCATCCTTCAGAGTGCAGGCACTGTACTACCCACCTCCAGGACTGTAACATCCTCACCCATCCTTCAGAGTGCAGGCACTGTACTACCCACCTCCAGGACTGTAACATCCTCACCCATCCTTCAGAGTGCAGGCACTGTACTTCCCACCTCCAGGACTGTAACATCCTCACCCATCCTTCAGAGTGCAGGCACTGTACTACCAACCTCCAGGACTGTAACATCCTCACCCATCCTTCAGAGTGCAGGCACTGTACTACCTACCTCCAGGACTGTAACATCCTCACCCATCCTTCAGAGTGCAGGCACTGTACTACCAACCTCCAGGACTGTAACATCCTCACCCATCCTTCAGAGTGCAGTCACTGTACTACCTACCTCCAGGACTGTAACATCCTCACCCATCCTTCAGAGTGCAGGCACTGTACTTCCCACCTCCAGGACTGTAACATCCTCACCCATCCTTCAGAGGGCAGGCACTGTACTACCCACCTCCAGGACTGTAACATCCTCACCCATCCTTCAGAGTGCAGGCACTGTACTTCCCACCTCCAGGACTGTAACATCCTCACCCATCCTTCAGAGTGCAGGCACTGTACTTCCCACCTCCAGGACTGTAACATCCTCACCCATCCTTCAGAGTGCAGGCACTGTACTTCCCACCTCCAGGACTGTAACATCCTCACCCATCCTTCAGAGGGCAGGCACTGTACTACCCACCTCCAGGACTGTAACATCCTCACCCATCCTTCAGAGTGCAGTCACTTTACTACCCACCTCCAGGACTGTAACATCCTCACCCATCCTTCAGAGTGCAGTCACTGTACTACCCACCTCCAGGACTGTAACATCCTCACCCATCCTTCAGAGGGCAGGCACTGTACTACCCACCTCCAGGACTGTAACATCCTCACCCATCCTTCAGAGTGCAGGCACTGTACTACCCACCTCCAGGACTGTAACATCCTCACCCATCCTTCAGAGTGCAGTCACTTTACTACCCACCTCCAGGACTGTAACATCCTCACCCATCCTTCAGAGTGCAGGCACTGTACTACCCACCTCCAGGACTGTAACATCCTCACCCATCCTTCAGAGTGCAGGCACTGTACTACCCACCTCCAGGACTGTAACATCCTCACCCATCCTTCAGAGTGCAGGCACTGTACTACCTACCTCCAGGACTGCAACATCCTCACCCATCCTTCAGAGTGCAGGCACTATACTTCCCACCTCCAGGACTGTAACATCCTCACCCATCCTTCAGAGTGCAGGCACTATACTTCCCACCTCCAGGACTGTAACATCCTCACCCATCCTTCAGAGTGCAGGCACTATACTTCCCACCTCCAGGACTGTAACATCCTCACCCATCCTTCAGAGTGCAGGCACTGTACTTCCCACCTCCAGGACTGTAACATGCTCACCCATCCTTCAGAGTGCAGGCACTGTACTACCCACCTCCAGGACTGTAACATCCTCACCCATCCTTCAGAGTGCAGGCACTGTACTACCTACCTCCAGGACTGTAACATCCTCACCCATCCTTCAGAGTGCAGGCACTATACTTCCCACCTCCAGGACTGTAACATCCTCACCCATCCTTCAGAGTGCAGGCACTGTACTACCCACCTCCAGGACTGTAACATCCTCACCCATCCTTCAGAGTGCAGGCACTGTACTTCCCACCTCCAGGACTGTAACATTCTCACCCATCCTTCAGAGTGCAGGCACTGTACTACCCACCTCTGGGACTGTAACATCCTCACCCATCCTTCAGAGTGCAGGCACTGTACTACCTACCTACAGGACTGTAACATCCTCACCCATCCTTCAGAGTGCAGGCACTGTACTTCCCACCTCTAGGACTGTAACATCCTCACCCATCCTTCAGAGTGCAGGCACTATACTTCCCACCTCCAGGACTGTAACATCCTCATCCATCCTTCAGAGTGCAGGCACTGTACTACCCACCTCCAGGACTGTAACATCCTCACCCATCCTTCAGAGTGCAGGCACTGTACTACCCCTCCAGGACTGTAACATCCTCACCCATCCTTCAGAGTGCAGGCACTATACTTCCCACCTCCAGGACTGTAACATCCTCACCCATCCTTCAGAGTGCAGGCACTGTACTACCCACCTCCAGGACTGTAACATCCTCACCCATCCTTCAGAGTGCAGGCACTGTACTACCCACCTCCAGGACTGTAACATCCTCACCCATCCTTCAGAGTGCAGGCACTGTACTTCCCACCTCCAGGACTGTAACATCCTCACCCATCCTTCAGAGTGCAGGCACTGTACTTCCCACCTCCAGGACTGTAACATCCTCACCCATCCTTCAGAGTGCAGGCACTGTACTTCCCACCTCCAGGACTGTAACATCCTCACCCATCCTTCAGAGTGCAGGCACTGTACTTCCCACCTCCAGGACTGTAACATCCTCACCCATCCTTCAGAGTGCAGGCACTGTACTACCCACCTCCAGGACTGTAACATCCTCACCCATCCTTCAGAGTGCAGGCACTGTACTTCCCACCTCCAGGACTGTAACATCCTCACCCATCCTTCAGAGTGCAGGCACTGTACTTCCCACCTCCAGGACTGTAACATCCTCACCCATCCTTCAGAGTGCAGGCACTGTACTTCCCACCTCCAGGACTGTAACATCCTCACCCATCCTTCAGAGTGCAGGCACTGTACTACCCACCTCCAGGACTGTAACATCCTCACCCATCCTTCAGAGTGCAGGCACTGTACTACCCACCTCCAGGACTGTAACATCCTCACCCATCCTTCAGAGTGCAGGCACTGTACTTCCCACCTCCAGGACTGTAACATCCTCACCCATCCTTCAGAGTGCAGGCACTGTACTTCCCACCTCCAGTACTGTAACATCCTCACCCATCCTTCAGAGTGCAGGCACTGTACTTCCCACCTCCAGGACTGTAACATCCTCACCCATCCTTCAGAGTGCAGGCACTGTACTACCTACCTCCAGGACTGTAACATTCTCACCCATCCTTCAGAGTGCAGGCACTGTACTACCCACCTCCAGGACTGTAACATTCTCACCCATCCTTCAGAGTGCAGGCACTGTACTTTCCACCTCCAGGACTGTAACATCCTCACCCATCCTTCAGAGTGCAGGCACTGTACTACCCACCTCCAGGACTGTAACATCCTCACCCATCCTTCAGAGTGCAGGCACTGTACTACCCACCTCCAGGACTGTAACATCCTCACCCATCCTTCAGAGTGCAGGCACTGTACTTCCCACCTCCAGTACTGTAACATCCTCACCCATCCTTCAGAGTGCAGGCACTGTACTTCCCACCTCCAGGACTGTAACATCCTCACCCATCCTTCAGAGTGCAGGCACTGTACTACCTACCTCCAGGACTGTATCATCCTCACCCATCCTTCAGAGTGCAGGCACTGTACTACCTACCTCCAGGACTGTAACATTCTCACCCATCCTTCAGAGTGCAGGCACTATACTTCCCACCTCCAGGACTGTAACATGCTCACCCATCCTTCAGAGTGCAGGCACTGTACTTCCCACCTCCAGGACTGTAACATCCTCACCCATCCTTCAGAGTGCAGGCACTGTACTTCCCACCTCCAGGACTGTAACATGCTCACCCATCCTTCAGAGTGCAGGCACTGTACTTCCCACCTCCAGGACTGTAACATGCTCACCCATCCTTCAGAGTGCAGGCACTGTACTTCCCACCTCCAGGACTGTAACATGCTCACCCATCCTTCAGAGTGCAGGCACTGTACTTCCCACCTCCAGGACTGTAACATGCTCACCCATCCTTCAGAGTGCAGGCACTGTACTTCCCACCTCCAGGACTGTAACATGCTCACCCATCCTTCAGAGTGCAGGCACTGTACTTCCCACCTCCAGGACTGTAACATGCTCACCCATCCTTCAGAGTGCAGGCACTGTACTTCCCACCTCCAGGACTGTAACATGCTCACCCATCCTCAGAGTGCAGGCACTGTACTTCCCACCTCCAGGACTGTAACATGCTCACCCATCCTTCAGAGTGCAGGCACTGTACTTCCCACCTCCAGGACTGTAACATCCTCACCCATCCTTCAGAGTGCAGGCACTGTACTTCCCACCTCCAGGACTGTAACATGCTCACCCATCCTTCAGAGTGCAGGCACTGTACTTCCCACCTCCAGGACTGTAACATGCTCACCCATCCTTCAGAGTGCAGGCACTGTACTACCCACATCCAGGACTGTAACATCCTCACCCATCCTTCAGAGTGCAGGCACTGTACTACCCACCTCCAGGACTGTAACATCCTCACCCATCCTTCAGAGTGCAGGCACTGTACTACCCACCTCCAGGACTGTAACATCCTCACCCATCCTTCAGAGTGCAGGCACTGTACTTCCCACCTCCAGGACTGTAACATCCTCACCCATCCTTCAGAGTGCAGGCACTGTACTACCCACCTCCAGGACTGTAACATCCTCACCCATCCTTCAGAGTGCAGGCACTGTACTACCCACCTCCAGGACTGTAACATGCTCACCCATCCTTCAGAGTGCAGGCACTGTACTTCCCACCTCCAGTACTGTTATCACCACATTGTTTTTACCATGTTATCGTTATCTTAAGTGAACAGTTTATGAAATCAAAGGAAGAAGTGCTAGGCGCATTTGTTACTTTTTTCTAGAAGTGTTGAGTCATTAGGGGACTTAAGTCTTTGAAATGTTACACGGCAGCTTGCAGACAGCAGCAGCAGCAGCAGCAGTAGCGGAGACAACAACAGCATCACTAGCAACAACAGAAACGGCAGCAGCAGCATCAGTAACAGCAGAGACAGCAGCAGCAGTGAGCTAACGGGGTTCTGTGAAGCGTTGTTTTGAAGCAACAGATAACAGGACTTACTAAAACTGGAAACACACGAGACTTGTTCTTCATGAACAATGAGGAAGTAATGAGACATTATGACAGAACAATGTACTCTGATCTCAGACTTAGTAAAGTACAGGCAAGTTTACATTCAATGGTGAATAACTCCAGAAGTAGTCAGCAAGAAGATATACTCACTAAATTAAACTTTAATAATCTAAGAATTGACGGGAACAAAATAAACAAAAACTGTTAGAGGCTACTTGGAAAAAACTGTCATGAGCAGCCTGAACCCCTCACCAGTGTTTGGAAAAGTTGAACACTGAGAGAACCTCCACCAGTGAGTGTTTGGAAAAGTTGAACACAAGCTTATAAGGTGTCTACTGAGAGAACCTACACCAGTGTTTGGAAAAGTTGAACACAAGCTATTAAGGTTCTACTGAGAGAACCTACTCCAATGAGTGTTTGGAAAAGTTGAACACTGAGAGAACCTCCACCAGTGAGTGTTTGGAAAAGTTGAACACAAGCTGGAAGAATAAATATTGAAAGAGAAAATAGATGAATGTATAGAAAGAAAAAAGCGACAAGTGAACTGCTGAAAAATAATATTGAACAGAAACTAAAATAATGTTGAACAGAACATTTCAAAAATCCTCTATACGTAAACCTTGAGAAGTCTTGAAAAACCTTCAGAACCTAAAAAAAAAAACTTGTAAAGTTTTGAGAAGTCTTGTAAAAACTTGAAAAGCTTTGAGAAGCATTGTAAAGCTTTGAGAAGGTGGAGTAGCCTTGAGAAGGTGGAGTAGCCTTGAGAAGGTGGAGTAGCCTTGAGAAACCTTGAGAAAGTAGATAAACATAACATGGTAGTTAAGGGAGGGAAGATAATAGCTCTGGGGGACGGGGTAGGTGGAGGGAAGAATGGCGAAGGGGAGAAGGGGAGGCAGCATATCATGGAGACTAGGTCAGTGATAGTCGTAGTCTCTTATTGTTTCCTTTGTAGTAGTAGTAAGACAAAATCGTTTTTGAATGGGTTTGGGAAGGGATGGAGGATCGGGGGGGAAAATATTGTTTGAATTTTAGAAAATGGGGGGGGGTGTATAAAGAGCCCAATATATTTAAAGGGGGGGGGTGGGGGTTGAAGTGTTTTCCCCGCCTGAAGGTTGGGGGGGGGTGGTGTAGGGTTGTTTGCCCCCTTGTTTTTAAAGGGGGGTGGTTTGGATGGAGTAGTGCGCCCCCCTTAAGCTGGGGGGTGGTGGGGAGTTTTTTCGTTGCCCCCCAAAAGAATGAAAAATGGGGGGGGTGGTAAGTTGTCAAAAAATTAAAGGGGGGGGGAAGGGCAATGTAAGAAGGTTTTGGGGGGTGGTCGTGGGGTTCGGGATTTGGGGGGGGGGGTGGTAGTGTGAGTAGCGCCCAAAGAAGGAAAGGGGGGGGGTGGGGGTGGTTATAGTCGCCTAGTAATTTAGGGGGGTTTGGGGGAAGTAGAAAAGGGAAAGTAAAAAGGGGGGTGGGGAGTTTGTCTTGAGTGGGTGTAAAGAAAAGGGGGGGGTGGGGGAAAATTTAGTCAAAAGAATTAGGGGGTGGGAAGTGGTGGGTTTAAAGGGGGGTTTGGGGTTTGGCCCCTTGTAATGAAGGGGGTTGGGGGAGGTAGTGTTTGTCTGAAGATTTAATGGGTTTGGGGGGTAAGTCGAGCAGCCCCCCCTTTGAAAGGGGGGGGTGGTGGAATATGTAGTATTGGGCAATGTAAGAAGGGGGGGGGGTGGTGGGATAGTAGCCGGGGCCCCCCGTTAAGAAGGTGGGTTTTGGTGGTGTAGAAATAGTAAAAACCGCCCTGTAAAGAGTGGGGTGGTGGGGTGTAGTGGGAGCAATAATAAAAGAAAGGGGGGTTTTGGAGGAATTTTGAGGGAGCCCTTGTAAAGAAGGTGGGGTGGGTGGTGGTTTAGTGCAGCAGCCAAAAGTAAAGAAAGGGGGGGTGGGGAAATTTTGGGAGTAGAAAAAGCCCCCGGTTTGGGGGGGGGTGGGGTTTTGGGCCGCAAAGGGAATGGGGGGGGTTTTGGGAGTGTAGGAATTTTATTGGGGGGTTTTGGTTGTAGTTGAGGCCTTGGGGTTTTAAATTTGGGGGGGGTGGGAGTAGTGCGCCAAGCCAAAAGGGAATGGGAAGGGGGGGGTGGGGGGTGGGAGTAGTACAGCCGCCAAAAGTAATGAAGGAGGGGTTGGGGGTGGGGGTGGTAGGGAGTTTGTACCGCAAAAGTAAAGAAGGTTTTTGGGAGTAGTTTCCCCCAAAAGGAAAAAAGGTGGGTGGTTTGGGAGTAGGGAGTAATAATAGCGCAATAGTAAAGAAGGGGGGGTTTGGGAAATAGTACAGCCAAAGGTTTGAAGGGTTTGGGGTGGGTGGTGGTAGTAGTAGTAGGGCCGCCAAAAGAAAAGAAGGTGGGGGGGTAATTGTAGCGGGAATAGTAATGGGGGTTTGGGGGGGTGGTAGTGAAAAGTAAATAGCAGCAATAGTAATGAAAGGGGGGGTGGGGTGGTATAGTAGAGCAGCGCAAAAGTAATGAAGGTGGGGTTTGGGGGTGGTTGGTTTGTAGTATAGCAGCAGTAGTAATGAAAGGGGAGGGGGGTGGTTTTTTGTAGGGAGTTGCAATAAATAAGGAAAGGGGGGGGTTTGGGGGTAGTAGTAGTAGTTTTGCAATAGTAAAAGAAAGGGGGGGTGGGGTGGTAGGTTTTGTAGCAATAGTAAAAAGGGGGGGGTGGTTTGGGAGTAGTAGTGGGGGGGGGGAGGCTAGGGGGGAGGGGGGAGGAGGGGGGCCCAGAATGGGGGAAAAAGGGGAAAAGGGGGGGAAAATAAAGGGGGGGGAGAGATGTTTTGGGGGGAGAGGGGGGTTTATGAGGGGGGGGGGTGTTAGAGGTGAGTGTTTAAAAGGGGAGAGTGGGAGAGGGGAAAAAGAGGGAGAGGAAGAGGGAAGGGGGGGTTTGATGGTCATTTTACAGGGGTGTTTAAACCCCCTGTATGTGTGTGTTTGCGTGGTAACCCCGGGTTTCAAGTGCTTTTTTCCTGTGTGGGGTGTGTTTTGTGTGTGTGTGTGTGTGTGGGTGTGTGTGTGGGGTGTGTGTGTATGCATGTGTTAGTGTGTGTGTGTGTATGTGTGTGTGTGTGTGTGTGTGTGTATGTATGTATGTGTATGTGTGTGTGTGTGTGTGTGTGTGTGTGTGTGTATGTGTGTGTGTGTGTGTATGTGTGTGTGTGTGTGTGTGTGTATGTGTGTGTGTGTGTGTGTGTGTGTGGTGTGTGTGTGTGTGTGTGTGTGTGTGTGTTGTGTGTGTGTGTGTGTGTGCCCCCACTTCTAAGTATTCATACTGCTAATAAATACCGGTAGATACCAGTAATTCTAAGCTTACCAATACTTGTAACACTTATCGATTCTACTTCTAAAATTCAGAAAGTAGCTAGGTTGTAAAATTTAGCTTGTCTCATCTTAAGTTTCTGACGTTATCCCTCACTACCGCTTTACTCCTTGCACTCTCCTCTATGTCTCATCTTAAGTTTCTGACGTTATCCCTCACTTACCGCTTTACTCCTTGCACTCTCCTCTATGTCTCATCTTAAGTTTCTGACGTTATCCCTCACTACCGCTTTACTCCTTGCACTCTCCTCTATGTCTCATCTTAAGTTTCTGACGTTATCCCTCACTACCGCTTTACTCCTTGCACTCTCCTCTATGTCTCAGCTTAAGTGTCTGACGTTATCCCTCACTACCGCTTTACTCCTTGCACTCTCCTCTATGTCTCAGCTTAAGTGTCTGACGTTATCCCTCACTACCGCTTTACTCCTTGCACTCTCCTCTATGTCACAGCTTAAGTGTCTGACGTTATCCCTCACTACCGCTTTACTCCTTGCACTCTCCTCTATGTCTCATCTTAAGTTTCTGACGTTATCCCTCACTACCGCTTTAACTCCTTGCACTCTCCTCTATGTCTCAGCTTAAGTGTCTGACGTTATCCTCACTACCGCTTTACTCCTTGCACTCTCCTCTATGTCTCAGCTTAAGTGTCTGACGTTATCCCTCACTACCGCTTTACTCCTTGCACTCTCCTCTATGTCTCAGCTTAAGTGTCTGACGTTATCCCTCACTACCGCTTTACTCCTTGCACTCTCCTCTATGTCTCAGCTTAAGTGTCTGACGTTATCCCTCACTACCGCTTTACTCCTTGCACTCTCCTCTATGTCTCAGCTTAAGTGTCTGACGTTATCCTCACTACGCTTTACTCCTTGCACTCTCCTCTATGTCTCAGCTTAAGTGTCTGACGTTATCCCTCATACCGCTTTACTCCTTGCACTCTCCTCTATGTCTCAGCTTAAGTGTCTGACGTTATCCCTCACTACCGCTTTACTCCTTGCACTCTCCTCTATGTCTCAGCTTAAGTGTCTGACGTTATCCCTCACTACCGCTTTACTCCTTGCACTCTCCTCTATGTCTCAGCTTAAGTGTCTGACGTTATCCCTCACTACCGCTTTACTCCTTGCACTCTCCTCTATGTCTCAGCTTAAGTGTCTGACGTTATCCCTCACTACCGCTTTACTCCTTGCACTCTCCTCTATGCTATTTCTACTCTAATTCTGGTAATGGCTTGCAGGAGTGAGTGACCAGTATCTAACAGTGATGCAGGACCAGACTCAATCTTGCAAAATGCAACCTCAACAGGTGAAATACTTGCACTGACCGCGGTGTGATGACAAGTTGTATGTGTGTGTGTGTGCGTAAGTTGCGTGCGCGCGCGCGTGTGTGTGTGTGTACTCACCTATTTGTACTTACCTATTTGTGGTTGCAGGGGTCGAGTCACAGCTCCTGGCCCCGCCTCTTCGCTGATTGCTACTAGGTCCTCTCTCTCCCTGCCCCATGAGCTCTATCATACCTCGCCTTAAAACTATGTATGGTTCCTGCCTCCACCACATCACTTTCTAGGCTATTCCATGGCCTGACTACTCTATGACTGAAGAAATACTTCCTAACATCCTTTGATTCATCTGAGTCTTCAACTTCCAATTGTGACCTTTTGTGTCTGTGTCCATCTCTGGAACGTCCCGTCTTTGTCCACCTCGTCTATTCCGCGCAGTATTTTATATGTCTTTTATCATGTCTCCCCTGACCCCCCCCTGGCCTCCAGTGCGTCAGGCCGATTTCCCTCAACCTTTCTTCATAGGACAATCCCGTAGTTTGGGGACTAGTCTTGTTCAAACCTTTGCACTTTCTCAAATTTCTTGACGTGCTTGACTAGGTGTGGATTCCAAAACTGGTGCTGCATACTCCAGTATGGGCCTGACGTAGATGGTGTACAGAGTCTTAAAACGAATCCTTACTGAGGTATGGGAAAACGCTATCCGTAGGTTTGCCAGGCGCCGTATGCTGCAGCAGTTATCTGATTGATGTGCGCCTCAGGAGATATGCTCGGTGTTATACTCACCCCAGATCTTTTTCCTTGAGTGAGGTTTGCAGTCTTTGGCCATCTAAACTATATTGTGTCTGCAGTCTTCTTTGCCCTTCCCCCAAACTTCATGACTTTGCATTTGGCAGGGTTAAATTCAAGGAGCCAGTTGTCTGGACCAGGCTTGTAGCCTGTCCAGGTCTCTTTGTATCCTGCCTGATCCTCGTCCGATTCGATTCTTCTCATTAAACTTCACATCATCTGCAAACAAGGACCTTCTGAGTCTATCCCTTCCGTTATGTCGTTTCACGTATTACCAAGAACAGCACAGGTCCCAGTACTGACCCTTGGAACCCCGCTTGTCACAGGCGCCCACTCTGACACCTTGTCGCGTACCATGACTCGTTGTTGCCTCCCTGTCAGATATTCTCTGATCCATTGCAGTGCCTTTTCCTGTTATGTGGGCCTGGGCCTCTAGCTTTTGCAGTAACCTCTTGTGAGGAACTGTGTCGAAGGCCTTCTTGCAGTCAAAAATACACAGTCGATCCACCCTCTCTCTCTTGTCTTACTTCTGTCACCTTTTCATAAAACTCTGTAGGTTTGTGACACAGGATTTTCCTTCCCTGAAACCGTGCTGGTTGTCAATTATACACTTGTTTCTTTCCAGGTGCCCCACCACTCTCCTCCTGATGATCTTCTCCATGACCTTGCATACTATACACGTTAGTGATACAGGTCTGTAGTTTAGTGCCTCATGTCTGTCTCCCTTTTTAAAAAATTTGGGGACTACATTTGCCATTTTCCATACCTCGGGGGAGTTGCCCAGTTTCAAATGTGTTGAAGATCTTTGTTAATGGCTCACACAATATCTCTGCTCCCTCTTTAAGGCCCCATGGAGAGATGTTGTCTGGTCCCCCCCGCCTTTTGAGGTGTCAAGTTCGCATAGCAGCTTCTTCACCTCCTCCTTGGTTATATGTACCTCACCCAGCACTTGCTGGTGTGCCCCCCTGTTCTGATTTCTTGGAGTCCTACTGGTTTCCACTGTAAATACCTCTTTAGATCTTGTGTTGAGCTCCTGACATACCTCTCGGTCGGTTCTTGTGGATTTCCCCATCCCCTTTTCCCTCAGTCTGATTACCTGGTCCTTGACTGTTGTTTTCCTCCTGATGTGGCTGTACAACAGCTTCGGGTCAGTCTTTTACTTTTGATGCTATGTCATTTTCATATTGCCCTCTGAGCCTCCTTCTTATCTGTGCATATTCGTTTCTGGCTCTTCGGCTGATTTCTTTATTTTCCTGAGTTCTCTGTCTCTGTCCCTTTTCCATTCTCTAGTACACCTAGTTTTTGCCTCCCTACACCTTTGGGTAACCAAGGATCGTTCTGTTTTTCCCCAATTATTTCTGTTTCCCTTGGGAACAAACCTCCCCTCTGCCTCCTTGCATTTTGTTGCTACATAGTCCATCATTTCTTGTACTGGTTTTCCTGTCAGTTCCCTCTCCCACTGAATGTCTTGAAGGAAGTTCCTCATGCCTGGGTAGTTCCCCCTTTTGTAGTTTGGTTTTTCCCCGGGCCTATTCCTCTCTTTTCCCCATTTGGAGCTCAACTATGTAGTCAAAGCACAAAACCCACATGATCACTAGCTCCCAGGGGCCTTTCATACATGATACCCTCGTTTGTCCGAACTACTCATGGTGAATACAAGGCCAACCTTGCTGGTTCATCCTCTCCTCTCTCTCTGGTAGTGTCTCTAACATTTTTGATGCATGAGGTTCCCCCGTACCACATCCATCATCTTGGCTCTCCATGTTTTGGGACCCCCATGGGGCTCCTGGTTTTCCCAGTCAATCTCCTTGTGATTGAAATCACCCATAACTAGTAACTTTGCTCCCCCCAGTGTGCTCTCCGGGCCCACCTTGGCTAGTGTGTCGATCATTGTTCTGTTGCTCTCATCGTATTCTTCTCTTGGCCTCCTGCAGTTCTGTGGTGTTGTACATTACTGCAATTATCACCTTTATGTCCCTCAGACTGGATTGTTCCTACTAAGTAGTCCCCTTTCGCCATGCCATCCATTCCTTCCATTTTCTCAAAACCCCACTGGTTTTTAATGAGCGTGCAACTCCTCCTCCCCCTCTCCTCCCTCTGTCTTTCCTGGGGATTTGATATCCGGATGGAAAGATTGAATCTGTTATTATTCTGGTGAGTTTTGTTTCTGTGAGTGCTATTATGTCTGGGGATGTCTCTTTGATTCTTTCGTGCCACTCCTCATACTTGTTTGTTATTCCATCGCATTTGTATACCACACCTTCAACTTCTTTTCTAAGACTGTGGTCTTGGGAAGTATATTTGGGGGTTTGGGGAAGTGGGGGGACCTGGTAAGGAACTATGGGTTGTTGCTGTGGGGGGGAAGTTTGTAAGTAGGGGTGGGGGCATTGGATGTGGCATGGTGGGTTTTTATTTAGAGTGTTTGGTTGCACTGGGGTTGAAACCGGTTGGGAGGCTTCTATAAAAGTTGTGAGGGAGGCTGTATTTGATCTTCCTGGGTCTGGGATGCCTGTCTGTCTTCTCCATCCCCTCTCTTTCCTCCTTTCGCCTTTGTACCTCTCTCTCAGTTTCTTCCTTTCTTTTTGTGTTCTGTCGCGGGCGAGATACAAACCTTCCTGTATGCCGTCATGTCCCTTAATCGTGCTTTCTCCTGCAGGATCCTGGGGCCCAGTCGCTTCTGCCTTGAAGGTCACTCTCACTGGCTGGGTTCTTTTTTTACAAACCCCCCTAATTCTCCGAAAATTTTCCGCTGGGTCATGTCGTCTTTCCCCATTGCTTTCATGATGCTTTCAATTGCTTTTTTCCCCTTGTTTTCTTGCTTCATATGTTTCCCCTTCGACTTCCTGGAGCCCATACACAAAGACTGACCTCACCTTTCATTCTCCCACTGCATAAACCCTGTGTATCCCTCATTTAATTTTGGGTTTTCCCCCACTGCAGCTTTCCTTTCCATCAGTTTCACTGGCTAATGTACTTGGGCTCCCGGGCCTGTCATTTTCCCTTTTTGGCTTTCCTTGGGCTCTGTTGTTGTCTGTTAGGGCCTCCACATAAAGCTTAGCTCTTTCATTTGCTACAGTCTCCTCTGATAGAGCATCTCCATGCAGTTGTGCCCCCTTTTTTCCCTACAGTCCCTTATTTGTGGGTGAGGTAGCAGTCTCTGTTGGTTTAATCCCAAAATGTTCTTTAGTTTTAGGCTGTTTCAGATTTTTCAATTCCTCTTCTAAACTCGGGATCCTTAGCTTCTGCTGCTTTGACATGCACTCCCCACTTCCTGCTTTCCTATCTATCCTCTCTTCCATTCTCATGCTAAGTTTTTTCTAGTTTCTTTTCCCATTCATGTGTGGTGTGTGGGGTGTGTGTGTGTGTGTGGTGTGTGTGTGTGTGTGTGTGTTATTTTGTGTGTATGTGTGTGTATATGTGTTGTGTGTTTGTGCGTGGTGTGTTGTATGTGTGTGTGTGTGTGTGGGGTGTGTAGTGTTTTTTGTGTGTGTGTGTGTGTGTGCATGTGTGTGTGTATGTGTGCATGTGTGTGTGTATGTGTGTTGTGTGTGTGTGCATGGTGTGTTGTATGTACTCACCTAGTTGAGGTTGCGGGGGTCGAGTCCGAGCTCCTGGCCCCGCCTCTTCACTGATCGCTACTAGGTCACTCTCCCTGAGCCATGAGCTCTATCATACCTCTGCTTAAAGCTATGTATGGATCCTGCCTCCACTACATCGCTTCCCAAACTATTCCACTTACTGACTACTCTGTGGCTGAAGAAGTACTTCCTAACATCCCTGTGATTCATCTGTGTCTTCAGCTTCCAACTGTGTCCCCTTGTTACTGCGTGTGTGTGTGTGTGTGTGTGTGAATGTGTGTGTGTGTGTGTGTGTGTGTGTGTGTGTGTGTGTGTGTGTGTGTGTGTGAATGTTGTGTGTGTGGTGTGTGTGTGTGTGTGTGTGTGTGTGTGTGTGTGTGAATGTGTGTGTGTGTGTGTGTGTGTGTGTGTGTGTGTGTGTGTGTGTGTGTGTGTGTGTGTGTGTTGTGTGTGTGTGTGTGGGTGTTGTTGTGTGTGTGTGTTGGGTGTGTGTGTGTGTGTGTGTGTGATGTGTGTGTGTGTGTGTGATGTGTGTTGTTGTTGTGTGTGTTGTGTGTGTGTGTATGTGTGTGTGTGTGTGTGTGTGTGTGTGTGTGTGTGTGTGTGTGTGTGTGATGTGTGTGTGTGTAGTGTGTGTGGTGTGTGTGTGGTGAATGTGTTGTGTGTGTGTGTGGTGGTGGTGTGTGTGTGTGTGTGTCATGTGTGTGGTTTTGAATGTGTTGTGTGTGTGTGTGTGTGTGTGTGTTGTATATGTGTTCCTTTGTAGATGTGATTGACACTGGCTGTTGTGTGTGTGTGGTGTGTGTGTGTGGTGTGTGTGTGTTGGTGTGTGTGTTGACATTTTGTCCTAGGCACATGTCGATTAGACACTAGGCCTGTTGTGTGTGTGTGGTTTTAGGTGTGTGCGTGTGTGTGTGTGTGTGTTAGTTAGTTACCATTTTGTCCTAGGCACATGTCGATTAACACTAGGCCTGTTGTGTGTGTGTAGTGTGTGTTGGTTGTGTGTGTGTGTGTGTTGTGTGTTACCATTTTGTCCTAGGCACATGTCGATTAGACACTAGGCCTGTGTGTGTGTGTGGGTGTGTTATGTGTGTGGTGTGTGTGTTGTGTGTGTGTGTGTGTGTTGTGTGGTTAGTTCCATTTTGTCCTAGGCACATGTCGATTAGACACTAGGCCTGTTGTGTGTGTGTAGGTGTGTAGGTGTGTAGGTGTGTAGGTGTGTGTGTGTGTGTGTGTGTGGTGTGTGTGTGTACTCACCTAGTTACTCACCTAGTTGAGGTTGCAGGGGTCGAGTCCAAGCTCCTGGCCCCGCCTCTTCACTGGTCGCTACTAGGTCACTCTCCCTGAACCATGAGCTTTATCGTACCTCTGCTTAAAGCTATGTATGGATCCTGCCTCCACTACATCGCTTCCCAAACTATTCCACATCCTGACTACTCTGTGGCTGAAGAAATACTTCCTAATATCCCTTTGATTCATCTGTGTCTTCAGCTTCCAACTGTGTCCCCGTGTTGCTGTGTCCAGTCTCTGGAACATCCTGTCTTTGTCCACCTTGTCAATTCCTCTCAGTATTTTGTATGTCGTTATCATGTCCCCCCTATCTCTCCTGTCCTCCAGTGTCGTCAGGTTGTGTGTGTGTGTGTGTGTGTGTGTGTGTGTGTGTACTCACCTAGTTGAGGTTGTGGGGGTCGAGTCCGAGCTCCTGGCCCCGCCTCTTCACTGATCGCTACTAGGTCACTCTCCCTGAACCGTGAGCTTTATCATACCTCTGCTTAAAGCTATGTATGGATCCTGCCTCCACTACATCGCTTCCCAAACTATTCCACTTACTGACTACTCTGTGGCTGAAGAAATACTTCCTAACATCCCTGTGATTCATCTGTGTCTTCAACTTCCAACTGTGTCCCCTTGTTACTGTGTCCAATCTCTGGAACATCCGGTCTTTGTCCACCTTGTCAATTCCTCTCAGTATTTTGTATGTCGTTATCATGTCCCCCTATCTCTCCTGTCCTCCAGTGTCGTCAGGTTGATTTCCCTTAACCTCTCCTCGTAGGACATACTCTTAGCTCTGGGATAGTCTTGTTGCAAACCTTTGCACTTTCTCTAGTTTCTTCACGTGCTTTGGCTAGGTGTGGGTTCCAAACTGGTGCCGCATACTCCAATATGGGCCTAACGTACACGGTGTACAGGGTCCTGAATGATTCCTTATTAAGATGTCGGAATGCTGTTCTGAGGTTTGCTAGGCGCCCATATGCTGCAGCAGTTATTTGGTTGATGTGCGCTTCAGATGTGCCTGGTGTTATACTCACCCCAAGATCTTTTTCCTTGAGTGAGGTTTGTAGTCTCTGACCCCCTAGACTGTACTCCGTCTGCGGCCTTCTTTGCCCTTCCCCAATCTTCATGACTTTGCACTTGGTGGGATTGAACTCCAGGAGCCAATTGCTGGACCAGGTCTGCAGCCTGTCCAGATCCCTTTGTAGTTCTGCCTGGTCTTCGATCGAGTGAATTCTTCTCATCAACTTCACGTCATCTGCATCTGTGTGTGTGAATGTGTGTGTGTGTGTGTGTGTGTGTGTGTGTGTGTGTGTGTGTGTGTGTGTGTGTGTGTGTGTGAGATGTGTGTGTGTGTGTGTGTGTGTGTGTGGGGTACACTCTTCCATGACCCTGACACAGGTGAAAACCATGGCGACACTGACACCATTACCAACCACTTTCATTTTCACCCCCACGATGGTGTCATAGCTGGCTTTCCTGTGAGAGTTGGCTTTCCTGTGAGAGTTGGCTTTTCTGTGAGAGTTGGCTTTCCTGTGAGAGTTGGCTTTCCTGTGAGAGTTGGCTTTCCTGTGAGAGTTGGCTTTCCTGCCACTTGTGGAGGTGTCATAGCTGACTTTCCTGTGAGAGCTGGCTTTCCTGCCACTTGTGGTGGTGTCATAGCTGGCTTTCTTGCCACTTGTGGTGGTGTCATAACTGGCTTTCCTCCCACTTGTGGTGGTGTCATAACTGGCTTTCCTGCCACTTGTGGAGGTGTCATAGCTGACTTTCCTGTGAGAGCTGGCTTTCCTGCCACTTGTGGTGGTGTCATAGCTGGCTTTCTTGCCACTTGTGGTGGTGTCATAGCTGGCTTTCCTGCCACTTGTGGTGGTGTCATAGCTGGCTTTCCTGCCACTTGTGGTAGTGCCATTGCTGACTTTCTTGTGAGCGCTGGCTTTCCTGCCACTTGTGGTGGTGTCATAGCTGGCTTTCCTGCCACTTGTGGTGGTGTCATAGCTGGCTTTCCTGCCACTTGTGGTGGTGTCATAGCTGGCTTTCCTGCCACTTGTGGTGGTGTCATAGCTGGCTTTCCTGCCACTTGTGGTGGTGTCTTAGCTGGCTTTCCTGCCACTTGTGGTGGTGTCATAGATGGCTTTCCCTGCCACTTGTGGTGGTGTCATAGCTGGCTTTCCTGCAACTTGTGGTGGTGTCATAGCTGGCTTTCCTGCCTTGTGGTGGTGTCAGAGGTGGCTTTTATATGAGGAGGCTTTCCTGTGACGAAGGTTGTCTGATGTGTCTTATTCACGTTATAAGTAATAATGTACCAGGACGTCAGTGATTGATATAATAAAAGGTATATGTTGTAGTGACCTGTGTCACATGTGACACCTGTGTCACCTGTGACATAAGACACCTGTATTAAACATAGGTGACATTTGCGTTCACTTGTAAATAATGAGAGTTAAATCCTGACATATATGGACTGAGCTGTGACATCAGCTTTAAGCAAGAGATAGTGAAGCTTTATTAGAGCGAGAGGCTTCGGTAGAAAGTGAGAGGCTTCATTAGAAAGTGAGAGGCTTCATTAGAAAGTGAGAGGCTTCATTAGAAAGTGAGAGGCTTCATTAGAAGTGAGAGGCTTCATTAGAAAGTGAGAGGCTTCAGTAGAAAGTGAGAGGCTTCAGTAGAAAGTGAGAGGCTTCGGTAGAAAGTGCGAAGCTTCAGAGGAGTGAGAGACTTCAGTAGAGTGAGAGGCTTCAGTAGAAAGTTAGAGGGTTCAGTAGAAAGTGAAAGGCTTCAGTAGAAAGTTAGAGGCTTCAGTAGAAAGTGAGAGGCTTCAGTAGAAAGTGAGAGGCTTCAATAGAGAAACTGAAGTAGAAAGTGAGAGGCTTCAGTAGAGTGAGAGGTTTGAGTGAGAGGCTTCAGTAGGATGTGAGAGGCTTCAGTAGAGTGAGAGGCTTCAGTAGGATGTGAGAGGCTTCAGTAGAGTGAGAGGTTTGAGAGGCTTCAGTAGAAAGTGAGAGGCTTCAATAGAGAGACTGAAGTAGAAAGTGAGAGGCTTCGGTAGAGTGAGAGGTTTGAGTGAGAGGCTTCAGTAGAAAGTGAGAGGCTCCAGTAGAGTGAGAGGCTTCAGTAGAGTGAGAGGTTTGAGAGGCTTCAGTAGAAAGTGAGAGGCTTCGGTACTGCTGCAGTCTCGCCACATTAAAGACATTTTTAATATTTTGAATTGTCAAGCCTTGAATAGAGAAATGTCTTGGTATATCGTCTGATGAGACTGTTGTGAGACCAGTAGCAGCGAGAACAGCAGGAGCAGCAGCAGCAGCAGCAGCAGCAGCTACAACAGTACCAATAACAGCACCAACAGCAGCACCAACAACGTCAGCAACAACAACAGCAGCACTAACAACAACAACAACAGGAGGGAGAGTGATAGCTGGCTGGTGCAGTAGCTCAAGTTCAGTAGGTCTGTGTGTAAGTGGGTCAGCCTGACCTACTTCTGGGCACCTTGGGGCCACAACGCCACGCTACACCTACGGAGAGTCGACTCTAGGTGCCCAAGGCGAGAGGGGTGGACCCTGCGCGTAAGGGCTGTATAGCTATTGATTTCCTACTACTCTGTAGACCTTAATGATTTCATTCTCTGTGATTGAAAATATCTACCTGTTAGAGCGTATGAAACGTGCCATCAAATAAAAACAAAACGTGCCTTAAATAAGCCGGTATAAGCCATTAGAGTTAAATCTGGTAACTTAACCAGGGAAAGACTGCCAAAGTAAACAGAGTTTTAACTAGAGAAAACATTAATGTTATCTGTGTGTGTGGCGACACATGGCATCTAGACCGCCTCGTGGGTGCCAAAATGGCGGGAACTGACGATGACGTAACAGTCACGTGACTTTCCCCGCCAAATTTTGTATTTTTTTTTTTTCCTAGGAGGCATTTGGAAAATAGTTGATCCGTCGTTACGATATGAGAGCGGTAGCTCCTGGCCTGCCGTGGCAGACTCTTAACGGAAGTAAGAGTCACTTAGAGGCAGGTATTGGCAAGGGAGAGTAACAAGAACACGAACACAAGTCTTCAACTGACTCACACCAACTCTCTCAACACACACTTTCACTTTTCCTCTTATATTCTTTTATATTTTGTGTTTGTCTCTGTGACGTCACCTGCGTCACATGATTTGTATGTATTACTGCGGTCACACACACACACACACACACACACACACACACACACACACACACACACACACACACACACACACACACACACACACACACACACACACACACACACACACACACACAGAATGAGTCTGTTGTGCCAGTAGTCTCGACCCCTCCAACCACAAATAGGTGAGCACACACACACACACACACACACACACACACACACACACACACACACACACACACACACAACACACACACACATCACACATCACACTCTCACACACACAGGGGCCAGGAGCTGTGACTCGACCCCTGCAACCACAAATAGGTGAGTACACACACCACAACACACAACACACACACACACACACACACCACACACACACACACACACACACACACACACACACACACACACACACACACACACACACACACACACACTCACACCACACTCACACACTCACATCACACGACCCCCGCAACCTCAACTAGGTGAGTACTAGGTGAGTACACACAGTGGAGGCAGGATCCAAACATAGCTTTAAGAAGAGGTATGATAAAGCTCATGGAGCAGGGAGAGTGACCTAGTAACGACTGTTGAAGAGGCGGGGCCAGGAACTATGAATCGACCCCTGCAACCACAATTATGTGAACACACACACACACACACACACACACACACACACACACACACACACACACACACACACACACGCACACACACGCACACACACACACATGGTGTGGGGAATGTACACCATTGTATATATATAAAATATGTGTATATCTGTGTGTATGTAAAGTGAGACGTCAACTCATTCCATATCTTAAATAATGAAATATTTTAGTTACTGATGGATTATTATGACCCTAACCCTGGGGTTGTCGGCTTAACCCTGGGGTTGTTTGTCAGCTTAACCCTGTGGTTGTCAGCTTAACCCTGGGGGTTGTCAGCTTAACCCTGTGGTTGTCAGCTTAACCCTGGGGTTGTTTGTCAGCTTAACCCTGGGGGTTGTCAGCTTAACCCTGGGGTTGTCAGCTTAACCCTGGGGTTGTTTGTCAACTTAACCCTCGGATTTTGTCAACTTAACCCTGGGGTTGTCAGCTTAACCTTGGGGTTGTTTGTAAGCGTATCCCTGGGGTAGTTTGTAAGCTTAACCCTGAGGTTGTCAGCTTAACCCTGCCTGGAATGCCTGTAGGGTATACCGGGGATCAACGCCCCCGCGGCCCGGGCCATGACTAGGCCTCCCGGTGGATCAGGGCCTGATCAACGAGACTGTTACTGCAGGCTGCACATAGTCCAACGTACGAACCACAGTCCGGCTGATCCGCTACTGACTTTAGGTATCTGTCCAGCTCCCTCTTGAAGACAACCAGGGGTCTGTTTTCCTTATGGATGATGGGAGGCTGTTGAACAGTCTTGGTTCTGTACACTTATGGTGTTTGTGTATCAACATCCGGGGTCCCAGACTTTTCAACATCTTACCAGAAGATATCAGAAACACTGCTGGAACAAGTGTTGAAGCCTTCAAGAGGAAACTAGACAAGTATCTTCACCAGGTGCCAGATCAACCAGGCTGTGATGGATATGTGAGGCAGCGGGCCTCCAGCAGCAACAGCCTGGTTGACCAGGCGAGCACCAGACGAGCCTGGCCCATGGCCGGGCTCAGAGAGTAGATATACTCTCGAAATTCTAAGAAGGTATACCAAAGGTATACTAATGGCACCCCTAAGTTTCATTGGGGTATGTTGCATCGCCTGCCAAGTCTTTTGCTTTCGCGGGGAGTGATTTCTGTGTGCAGATTAGGGACCATTCTCTCTAGGATTTTCCAGGTGTAGATTATGATGAATCTCTCTCGCCTGCGGTCCAGTGAGTACAAGTCAAGCGTTTCCAAGTGTTCCCAGTAGTTGAAGTGTTTGAGGGAACTTGTATGTGCAGTAAAGGTTCTCTCTACATTCTCCATATCGGCAATTTCACCTGCCTTGTATGGGGATGTTAATGTACAGCAGTATTCCAGCCTAGAGAGAATAAGTAATTAAAAAAGGATCATTATTGGCTTGGCATCTCTTGTTTTGAATGTTCTCATTATCCATCCTATCATTTTCCTCGCAGTTGTGATAGTGGCACTGTTGTGATTCTTGAAGATGAGATGCTCAGACATTACCACTCTCAGGTCCTTCACATTACTTTTCCGCTCTATTGTGTAATTAGAGTTTGTAGTATACTCAGTTCTAGCTGTTATCTCCTCCAGTTTCCCATAACGGAGAAGTTGGAATTTGTCTTCACTGAACATCATATTGTTCTCCGCTGCACATTGGAAAACTTGTTTATATCTTCTTGGAGATCTACCGTGTCCTCGAGAGATGATAGTCTCTTGCAGATCCTAGTATCGTCTGCAAAGGATGATACGGTTCTATGGTTTACATCTCTGTCTTTGTCAACCAACATCATAACATAGTGATCCAGTAGTTGTGAGAGGCAGGAGCGACCTGTTCTGAAACCATGTTGCCCTGGATTGTGTAATTGTTGTGAGTCCAAGTGGTTTGTAATCCTGCTTCTTAGAACTCTTTCAAAGATTTTTATGATGTGGGACGTTAAGGCTATTGGTTTGTAGTTCTTACCTATTGCTTTGCTGCCCACTTTATGGAGTGGGGCTATATCCATTGTTTTCAGTGATTGTGGAATCTCGCCTGTATCTATGCTCTGTCTCCATAACATACTTAGTACTCGCGAGAGGATTTCTTGCAGTTCTTAATGAACACAGAGTTCCACGAGTCTGGGCCTGGGGCTGAGTGCATGGGCATTTTGTCAATGGCTTTCTCAAAGTCTAGTGAAGTTAGGATTATGTCAGAAATTGGCATTCATTGACAGGGTTTTGAGGCTCATTCATGAATTATTTGGATTGTCTATCTTCAGACTTATTAGTGGCTCGCTGAACAGAGAGTTATATTGAGATTTCAGTATCTTACTCATTTCTTTGTCATCTGTGTAGGTTCCATTTTATCTGAGCAAGGGCCCTATACCAGATGTGGTTTTTGCCTTGTTTTTGGCATATGAAAAGAAATATTTACGAATTTCTTTAAGTTTCACTAATTACTTTTAGTTCCTATTGTCTCTCCTGGATCCTGTATGAGTCCTTTAACTTAAGCTCAGTATTTTCCACTTCCCTGGTTAGCGCTTCCTTCCGTATTTCAGATTATCTAGCATTCTTTTGGGGCTGAATGATCTTTTGCCTTCTCCTGTAGAGGGAGCATCTCTCTCTTTCCAGTTTACTTCTTCTCTTCTATTTTTCTTAGGGGAATATGCCTTGAACATACTTCAACTACCAGAAAGTTGATTTTTCCAGGTCGCTGGTTAGGGTCCATGTTATTTAAGATATCTTGCCAAAATGTTTCATTTAGGACATGGTTTACCTGGTCCCAGTTGATGTTCTTGTTGTTGAAGTTGACTTTGGTAAACGTAGTTGTATGCATTTTGCTGGTCAGGATCGGTGTGCATGTAAGTCTGAACTTCAGTTAGACTGTGATCAGAATTAGTTGCTTTTTATATTGTTATGTTTCTTACCAGGTCCTCATTATTTGTGAAAACAAGGTCAGGTGTATTCTCCAGTCTGGTTGGCTCCGCTATCTGCTGACTTAGGATGTGTTTGTTGCAGAAACTCAGCAACTTATGTGTGTGTGATTTTTCATCTGTACTGCCTCCAGGGATTATTTCTGCTACAACATTATTTACTACATTCTTCCATTTTGTATGTCTTAGATTGAAATCACCAAGGAGCAAGATGTTTCGGGATGGGGCTGGAAGGTTTCCCAGACAAGAGTCAATTTTCGATAGCCGTTTCGTGAACTGTTGGGAAGTTGCATCTGGTTTTGGTTCTAGATTTTTATTGTTAGAACTTCAACTATATTGTTTGTGGTGTTCAGTATCTCCATGCAAATAAGCGACTCTTTGGCATATAGGGAAACCCTTGTTGCCTGCTCTTTCTGTCCCATCTCTAAAGGTTGTACCCAGCTATCCATATTTCATTATCAAAGTAATCCTTTGTGTGGGTCTCTGTGGGGGCTGCAAGCATTTCATTTGATTCCCCTAGAAGTTCACTAATGAAAGATATTTTGTTGTTGATGGATGGCTTAAGGTCCTGTATATTAGCAAATATAAATGAGGTCGCATGTTTGTTGGGGGATTTTGTTGTTGGCATCAGTAATTGTGAGTCTGGAGGGCCACTGGCTGTGCCTCCAGCCCAACAAGACTCCAAGGTGGTGAACTATTTTGGTTATTTCTTTCCATTTTCTTTCTTTGTTCCCTACCATTAAAAAATCACTAGGAGTGGAGTTGCCGTAACTACTGTAGCTATTGTGGTTTGTTTTACGGGGTGTGTACCTCCTGGTCCGTTTTAAGTGGTTATGCAGGGCAGTTGGTGTTGTAACATTATTTTTTAAGGACTGAAGAGTGGCATATCTCAGGGTGGAAGAATTTGCAAGAGATAGAACAATACACTCCTTTAGACAGGAGGTCGCAACATTTTTTTGGGATGCTCAAAGTTGTATATTCCATTTGTTTTCCCCGATATTCCATGCTTACAGATACCCCAACCATAGAATTTGCACCTTTTTGCTTTTGGTTGGATAGAATTCATGGTAGATGTTTTCCCAATTTCTGCAGATCCTAGAACTACACTACAGTCTTCGATAGCCAAGCCAGAAACACCACCATCTGTTTTCAGGAGGCTAACATTTTCCCTGGAAGAGGACTCCTCTACTGCATCTGGAATAGGGGCTATGGCTGTGGTGGGTGTGCAAACATCTTTAGCTGTATCCAGATTTGCACTGTGACTGGGAGCTGAGTCTGGGTCAGCCCTAGGGCTGGGGGCTGAGATAGTTGATGTTTTTGTTTCCTGTGTTTTTTCTAGTGAGTGTCTATTTATTTTTGGGTCAAAAAGGGGGGCATTGATTTAAATTTTTCCCAAAGCTTTTTTTTTTTGGGTGCACCAATACTTTTTTTTTCATTTTTTTTTCCTATTTTCCAAAAGGGGTCCGAATTTTTTATTCCCCAATTTTAAACCCTTTCTAAATAGCGGTGGTTTTTTAGAAGGGCAGTGGGGGGAAAAAAAAAGGGGGGTTGTACCGGTTTTTCCAAATTTTTGTCCAGGTTTGAGTACCTTGTAATTTCTGGGTCAAAAGTTGGGTTTCTTTTCCCCTCTTCCCCTGGGGGTGGGGGGGTTGAGGGTCGGTGCAGGGTGTGGTTTTTATCTTGTAAATGTGCGGTGTGGGGGTTTAGAAAACTTTGGGTAGTCCCCGAATGGTAGGTGGGGTGAGTACTTGAAAACTGTGTATTTCAGGTGGGTGAGTCCCTGAAATGGTAGGTGGGTGGTCTTTTTGTCCCTTTTTTAGGTGTGTGAGTCCCTTGAAACTGTGTAAATTTGTGGTTTTAGTCACTTTAAAAACTGTGTCGGTGTGGTGAGCCCTTGTAACTTTTAGGTGTGGTGGTCACTCTTGAATGTTCGATGTGGTGAGTCATTTGAAAAATGTGTCGGGTGTGGTGGCACTTTGTACTGTGTCGGGTGGGGTGATCACTTTTGTAACTGTTCAGATGTGGTGGTCATTTGAAACTGTGTCATGTGGTGGCCCTTTTGGGGCTGTGTAGGGGGGTTTTGGGGGGGGGGTGGTGAGTCACTTTTGAATGTGTCGGGTGTGGTGAGTCACCTTGTAAATGTGTCAGGTGTGGTGAGTCACCTGTACTGTGTAGATGGGTGAGTCCTTTTTGTAAGGGGGGGGCCTTTGGTTTTTAGGGGGGGGGGGGGGGTTTCATTTGAAAAACTGTGTCAGTGGGTGGTCACTCTTGAAAAACCTGTGTCAATGGGGTGGTCCTCTTGTACGTGTCAGATGTGGGAGTCATCTTTAAACTTGTCAGATGTGGTATACTCTTTAAACTGGCAGGTGTGGTGAGTCACTTTTGAAAACTGTGTAGGTGTGGTGAGTCATCTTGTAACTGGTAGATGTGGTGAGTCATTGTAAATTGGTCAGGTGTGGTGAGTCACTCTTGTAACTGTGTCTGCGGTGATCCCCTTGTAAACGTTAAGTGTGGTGAGTCATTTGTAAACTGGGTAGGTGTGGGATCCCTTGTATACTTGTCGGGTGGGTGAGTCATCTTGTAAACTGGTCGGGTGGGTGAGTCACTCTTGTACTATGTCAGTTGGTGAGTCCTCTTGAAATTTGTGTCGGGTGGGGTGAGTCACTCTTGAAAGTGTCAGATGCGGTGAGTCCTTTGAAATGTCAGATGGGTGAGTCACTTTTGAAAACTGTAAAGATGTGGTGAGTCATCTTGAAAACTGTGGGATGTGGTGAGTACTTTGAAAAACTGTATCGTTTGGGGGTGATCACTCTTGCAAACTGTGTCAAGTTGGTGAGTCATCGAAAAACGTGTCAGGTGTGGGGTCCTCTTGTACCTGGTAGGTGTGGTGATTCATCTTGAAACCCTGGTAGGTGTGGTGAGCCCTTTGTAAATGTGTCAGGTGTGGGATCATCTTAAAACTGGTCAGGGTGGGAGTCACTTTTTCAAACTGTCGGGGTGTGGTGAGTCCTTTTGAAAACGGTCAGTGTGGTGAGCACTCTTGTAACTGTGTCGGGTATGAGGGTACATTTGCCTGTGTAAAAACATGGCTGGGGGTCACGGTTTTTGGAAGGCTTTAAGAAGGTTTAAACCCGTTTTTTAGAGTGCGCCCGCACAGTTTACTGTCCACCCCCAGTCACCTTTGATGTGCCATCATTGATGTCGCCACTCATCATTGTATCGCCCATCACTCTTGACGTCCCCGTCCCATTTTGTCGCCCCCCACTCATCATTGATGTCGACCACCCACCGTTTTCTTTGGTGTCGACCCCCCACGTTTCTTGGTGTCGAACCCAAAGTCAGTCTTGATGCACCCCCCAAGTATTCATGATGTCTACCAATCATCATTGTGTCTCCCACCCCCCGTCATCATTGATGTCTAACCCCCAATACGTTTAGTTCAAAACCCCCCACAGCAGTTTTGATGTTTACCAACCAGTGCTAAATGATGTTACCCCCCAACATCACTATTGTTTCGACACCCACCAGCACATTGATTTCGCCCCCCACTAGTCATTGTGTCGGCCACCAAATCATTATTTCGACCAACTAAATTGATGTAACCCCCATCAGTCACTCTTTTGATTTGCCCCCCACAAAAATTGATGTCTGCAACCCAAGTCACTTTTTTCAAACCACCCAACAGTCATTCATTGGTTCCCACCAGTCACTCTTTGATGTTCCCACCCCCAGTCACTCATTGATGTTACCCCACCGCCCTCATTATTTCCCACCCCAGTTTTCATTGATGCTACCACCAGACTCATTGATGTTCCCCCCACAGTCTTTCATTGATATTACCAAACCCACCGTCATTATTGTGTTACCCCAGCATTCTTGATGTTACACCCCCATCACTCTTGATGTCTCCAAGTCTTCTTGATGTTACCCACCCCCCGTCATTTTTTGTGTCTCCCACCCCCAGTCAATCTTGTGTTCCCACCCCCAGTCATTCTTTGATGTTTCCCCCACCAGTCATTCATTGATTTTAAACCCCCTAAGTATTTGTGTGCCCACTCACCAGTCATCTGATGCGACCCCCCACCAGTAAATTTTGATTACGGCCACCTCCGTCATTCATTGATGTTACCCCACCGACTTTGATGTCTACCCCCCCAGTCATTATTAATATTAAACCCCCCAGTCACTCTTGATGTTACCGCCCCCCAGCCTCATTATGTTACACACCCCCATCATCTTTGATGTCTACCACCCCCAGTCATCTTGTGTTAACCCACCCAGTATTCATTGTTTGTCGCCACCCCCCTCATTCATTGATGTTCCCACCCACCAGTCATTCTTGATGTCGCCCCACCCCCCGTCATTATTGATGTTACCCCCCACCATCTTTTCTTTTGATGTCTACCCCCCCACCGTACTCATTGATGTCTCCCACCCCCAGTCATTCAGAGTGACCCCCCCAGTCATTCATGTGTTACACCCCCGTCACTCTTGATGTCACACACCCCAGTCTTCTTTGATGTGACCCCCCCTAAATCATTGATGTTCCCACCCACAGTCATTCTTTGATGTTCCCACCCCCTCTTAAAGATTTACACCCCCAGTCACTCATTGTATTACCCCCCAGTCTTTCATTGAGTCCCCCCCACCACCTCTGATGTCTCCCCCCGCAGTCAGGGGGGAATGGGGGTGGAAGTGTAGGTGTAGGGGAAAGGGGGAGGTGTAGGGGAGGTGGAAGTGGAGGGGAAGTGCAAGTGGGGGGGGAAGGGAGTGGAAAGAGGAAGGGGAGGTGGAAGGGGGGCGTGGGGGGGAAGGGAGGTGGGGGTGGAGGAAAGGGAGGGAAGTGAAGGTGGAAGGGGGAGCGGGGGAAGTGGAGGGGGAGATGGAAGGGGAGGGGGAAAAGTGGAGGTGGAGAGAAGTGGGGTGGAAGGGAGGTGGATTGGGGGGGAAGTGGAGGGGAAGTGTAAGGGAGGTGGAAGTGGAAGGGGAGAAAAAGGGGAGGTGGAAAGTGGTTTGGGGAGGTGGAAGGGAGTAAAAGGAAAGGGGAGGGGAAGTGGGGTGGAGGTAAAGTGGGGGGGAAGTGGGGTGAAAGTGGAGGTGGGTGGAGGGGGAAGTGAAGTGGAAGTGGAGGTGGAGTGGGGGTGGAGGTAGAAGTGGGGGTGGATGTGAGGTGGAAGCGGAGGTGGAAGGTAAGTGGAGGGGGAAAGGGGGAGGTGGAAGTGGAGGTGGAAGTGGTGGAAGTGGAAGTGGAGGTGGAAAGGGAGGTGTGGGGCGGGGGGGGAAGTGGAGGTGGATGTGGGGGTGGAAGTGGGGGTGGAAGTGTGGGTGGGGTGGAAGTGTGGGTGGAGGGGGGAAGGGAGGTGGAAAGTGGAGGTGGAAGTAAAGGGTGGGAAGGGGGAAACGGAGGGGGGAAGTGGAGGTGGGGGGGGAAGTGGAGGTGAAAGTGGGGTGGAGGGGAGATGGAAGGGGAGGTGGAAGTGGAGGTGGAAGGGGAGGGGGAAAGGGGAGGGGGAAGTGGAAGGGGAGGTGGAAGTAGAAGTGGAAGTGGAGGTGGAAGTGGAGGTGGGGCGGAATGGAGGTGAAGTGGGGGTGGGGGGGAAAGTGGAGGGGGAAAGTGGAGGGGGAAAGTGGAAGTGGAGGGGGAAAGTGGAGGGGGAAAGTGAGGCCAATATCTGGTTAGGTTCCTTGTTTTTGTAAGCCTTACGCCGTGCGCCATATTGGAAAGTTAACCATGTTTTTCCCCAAATTTGTTATAGACAGTTCAGTGATTTCAGTGCCGTGACAGTGACATGGCCCAGCGACATTTTTTAAATTGTGTAGCCCTCAGTGGTTTTTTGCAATACTTTAATAACCTAAAACCATTTTTATATCATCTATAGTGTCGCTGGTAATTCTTTTTGTGTGTGGTATATAATTTTTGGGGTTCAGCTGGTATATATCTTTTTGTGTCGCTGGTATATCTTTATAGTGTCAGCTGGTATATCTTTATACTGCGTGGTTATCTTATAGTGTCGCGGGGTAAATCTTTTGTGTCAGCTGGTAATATTTTTACTGTCAGCTGGTTATCATTTTATCTGTCAGTGGTGATTTTAACTGTAAAGGGGTATATTATACTGTCAGGGGGTATATATTTAAGTGTCAGTGGATATCATACTGTCGCTGGAATTCATCTTATAGTGTCGTGGAATCATCTTATATGTCAGCGGGTATTCTCTTAACTATCAGGGGGTGTATAAAATAATTTCAGCTGGTTATCAATAGTCAGGGAATTCTCTTATAGTGTCAGCTGGTTATCTCTTTTATGTCAGGGGTATATCATCTTATAATGCAGTGTATATCATCTTATAGTGTCAGCTGGTATTAATCTATAGTGTCAGTGGTATATCTTATATTTTTCAGCTGTTATCATTTTTTTAAATTTCAGGGGTATTCTCTTATACTTTTAGCTGGTATTCTTTTTTAAGTGTCAGTGGTATATCATCTTATAGTTCAGCTGGTATACATCTTATATGTGTGGTTATCTCTTATACTGTCAGTGGCATATATCTTATATGTCGTGGTTATCATTTATAGTTTTTTGCTGGTAAATCATATTATACTGTCAGTGGTTATCATTTTATAGTGTCAGCGGTATACTTTTCTGTCAGTGGTAATATCTTAAAAATGTCAATGGTATAATCTTAACTGTCAGTTGTAATCATTTATACTGTCAGGGTATATATTTATCTGTAAAGGGGTATATCATCTTTACTGTCGTGGTATATCATTTATATGTCAGCTGGTTATTTTTTTACTGTCAGTGGTTATCATCTTATATGTCAGCTGGTATTTTTGTCAGTGGTAATATCTTATAGTTCAGCTGGTTATCTTTTATATGTAGCTGGTATATATCTTATACTGTCAGCTGGTTTTACTTATGTGTCAGCGGTATACATTTATAGTGTCAGGGGTATATATCTTATACTGTAGCTGTATATCACCTTTATCTGTCTGGTGTATCTATACTGTCAGTGGTAATATATACTGTAGTGGTAATCATCTTATAGTGTCGGGGTATTCATATACTGTCAGCTGGAATATCATCTTATAGTGTGGGGTTTTCACTTATACTGTCCTGGTATATCATCTTATAATGTCAGCGGATATCATTTAAGTGTCAGCTGGATATAATTTATGTTCGCGGGGTTTATCGTTACTGTCACTGGTATTCATCTTTAGGTCAGCTGGTTATCATTTATACTGTCACCCTCGTATATCTTTATAGTGTCAGCTGGTATATCATCTTATATGTCAGGGGTTATCATTTAAAATGTCCGGTATATCTCTTTAGTGTTAGCTGGTAAAATTTTATATGTCAGTGGTAATTTATAGGTCAGCTGGATATCTTTATGTCAGCTGGTATATCATTTTTGTGTCAGTGGTTATCATTTTTTGTGTCAGTGGTTATCACTTTTTCTGTAGCTGGTATATCTTTTTTATACGCAACGGGAAATTCTTTATACTGTATGGTATATCATTTTAAACTTCATGGATATCTTTTACTGTAGCTGGTAAATCTCTTATATGTCGTGGTAATCATTTATACTGTACGGGTTTTTAAATTTTTACTTCAGCTGGTATTCATCTTTACTGTCACGGTATATCAGCTTAGCGGTCAGCGGTATATCATCTTAATGTCAGCGGGTATATCATCTTATTGTCAGCTGGTAATCTTTACTGTCGCGGTTATCATTTATAGTGTCAGTGGTATATTTTTATGGTCAGGGGTATTCATCTTTAGTGTCAGCTGGTATATCATCTTATAGTGCGCTGGTTATCTTTTTATAGTGTCGCTGGTATATATTTATACTGCAGCTGGTATATATCTTTAGTGTCACTGGTATATCTCTTTTTTGAGCCCCTTATGTCTGCATGAATTTATTTATGTTGTGTTTTTTGGTGTACTACCTATTGTGGTTGCAGGGGCGAGACTCAGCTCCGGCCCCCCCTTTTAATGAGTGTACTAAGCCCCTCTCTCCCCCTTCCATGAGCTTTATATCCCCTTTTTAAAAAGCTTGTTGGTTCTGCCTCCCTACCACCCTTGCTAAGTGTTTACTTTGACAACTCATGACTGAAGAAATACTTCCAAAACCCCCTTTGCCCCATCTGGGTCTTCAACTTCCTTTTTTGTGCGTGTGTGTTGTGGTGTGTGTGTGTGGGTGTGTGTGTGTGTGTGTGTGTATTTGTGTGTGGTGTGTGTGTGTGTGTTTTTGTGTGTGGTGTGTGTGTGTGTGTGTTTGTGGTATTTGTGTGTGTGTGTTTGGTGTATTTGTGTGTTGGGGGGGGGGGGGTCGGGGTTCCGGGAAAAAGTACGTGGACTCTGATACGTTTTTGCAGGTTAAATCCGCTGTGAGTAGAGAAAAATTTGTAAAGAATTTCGCCTGTTTGGAATTGTTAATCAAGGTTCCCCCCGGAGCTGTTTGAACATTTTCTTCTCCTGCCCCCCCTATATTTGATATTCTATGTGAACATTTATTAAAAAAACAGAATCATTTACAAAAAACCCAAAAACATAATCAATGGCAATGTATCGAGATCATAGATAATATATATAAAATATAATATTTATTATAATATATATATTTATAATATATATATGTATGTATGTATGTATGTTCAATAAATCAGAAAAAAAGGTGATGTACAATTTGCAAAAACACTCTGTGAAAAGAATAGTGAATTCAAGCGCAAAAACTTTTCCATTAAAAAGGAACTATAAAAAAATTTTTTTTATTTATTGATTCCCCAGGAAGTGCGTTTGACCGAGTTTCTCCTAAGATGACCCTCGAGGATCTCGAGATGTCGTAAAACGGGTTGTGTGGCCACGACAGGGCTCGCTGTAGTGTCTGTGCGCTCCAGGTAAATTTTTTATTTTCCCAGGGCGGGTGAAGCCATTAGCCCCCCATATTGTTCTGGGCCCTTGTGGGGGCGGGGGTAAATTGCAAGGACTCTTGTTTTTGCCCCAACATGAATATTTTCCAAAGGTCTTGACAATATTTCTTAGTGTCTTGTTTTTTGAATCTATCAAGTCGCTTATTTATCAGTTATTTTTTGGTTCGGGGGAAATACGAATGCCGCTTTTTCTCCGGGCCCTACGTGTTCTTTATGGTGCTGTTGTGGTGTTGAGGTTAACTTTCACTGTGGTCTGTTCCTAAAAAAAGGGCCCGTCGGTTGCTGTTGTGGGTGAGAGTTCGGAAGCTGGGAGCAAGGATACCACCCCATCGATGTTTTCCCCGGCTTCCTTGTCAATGTGTTAGGGGAAATAGCCCTGGGTTCCTGTTACTGTAGTTCCTTGGACGGGGGTGTGTTCATTTGGGAGGGGGTTTTAATTTGGAGGATGGGCTACTGGGGTTTTTCCGCTGCCTTGACCCCGCGGGGCCCCTTTGGGGAGTGAGGTTCCAAACATTTTGTTCGTCCCAGTTTGTTTTTTTTTAGTTAAACAAGCATCCTTTGGTCGGGTGAGACCCGTTGCAGTGCCACTCTTCTTTAAATTGCATCGGGGGACTGAGATGGTCGTACTCGGCACCCGAGCACCTCAAAGGGTTTGGGGAGTAAGTCCTGACCTGGTATGTTCCTGAATCTAGTTGAATGGGAGGACCTTATATGGATCAAAAAATGCCTCGTGGACGTTCCGCCTTCTTGGGTTGGGCCGCTCAGCTTTCGGACCCTTTTTTGACAGTGGTTGCATGAGAGTCATGTCTAGGGGTAGTGTATTTGTACGCCTTTTTTTTAACCCCCTTAGGATTTAAGTTTTGCTAAGTACGTTGGATTAGGTGGTTACCTTCTGCAGTACTGTTACAAAAAGCGATTCTAAAAAACTTAGAAATCTCCAGTGAAAACAGAAAGGATGCCCCCCAGAAAATTTAGCCTGTACTGGTTTTGTAACAGTAGTCAGTATCCTTGTCCAAAATTTTCCTTGAATTCAGTATTATTCAATGTGCCCAGGATTACAACTGGTAGGCTACTAAACTAGAGAAATTAAAAATTTAATAATTTATTTAAATCTAGAGGTTATTACAAAATTTTAAAAAAATCACAGCAATCAAAATAAAAAAAACTCCTCGGTTCAATATTATTTTTGGGTGAAAACCATAACATTTTTTAAAATTTTTAAGTAGTCTGGTCATTAACTTAATAAGATATTACAAAAAGTACAAGTTTTTGTATGGGAATGTTAAGTAGTTTGTTTTTCTCACGGGCTGAATGACTTAAACAAATGATTTACAAAGTCCCCTAATAAACTAACTTTTGACCCACTGGGAACCGAACAGTTGTTGAACAATGAAAGAATGCTAAGCCAATACCATATAACAAGTGATGCGACACAATCAGGATAAAAAAGATAATATAAAGAACAAGTAGGGAATCAGCAATCTCCACAAAAGTTACAAAACTCCATATATGAATCTAAGTTCGCGGAAAAAACCCCGACTGTGACAATACACAGAAACAGTACAAAATTGGTCGAATATAGCTGGGACCTGAGATGTCGAGGTCTGTGTGAACACAACCCCAGTACAAGTCGAAAAACACTAAGTCTAACAATGTTCTGTGAACAAGTTCTACAAACTAACAAGAAAATGAGACGAAATCGCCCACCCCAAGCGAGTCTCGACCCAAATGAATATTCCGAGAGGGAGGACACCCCCCCCTCGATCACGTGAACCCCCTGGACAGCAAGCTCAGAAGCCGGGAGTAAACGACGAAAGCGATAATTTAAATGTTTGCAAACAAGACTTGAACTGAGCAATTTAGTAATCCCAAAAACTAAGCAAATAAAAAAAATTTAAAAACAAATTTAAAATTAAAGTCATCATTTTCGTTTAGCTATTTTTGCAAATATAAGAATATAAATTATTGAAAAGGTAATATATATTATATATATACATAATAATCATTGAAACCCTTCGGGGGTTGCAACACCCCCCCCCAAAAAGAAGACGGTCCACTAGGAGTTTTTTCTTAATTCTTTCACATTATTACTGATTACATTCAAAAAATTTAAAAATAATATTAATCAAAGTCTCTCTTTTTCAAGCATCTACAATTTCACGCGTCCGTCACTAGGTATGCCCCTATACTAGGGCAGTACCAGTATCGTATCTTGCATCTCGTGGTTTTTTACATCAGTGGTAGAGACAGGATAGGTACAAAGGGGGGCACGTTTAGGCTCGATTTAGTAGGGAGACGATTCCCTCTAAGTAGTGGTTGTGGAAGCAGGCGTATTAAAAATCGAGTATGAACAGCTTTTAAGGGGTGTTGGGGGGGATCTCTGCGGCAGGACAGTGTGCATCACGCTACATCACCCGCACCACACTACCCCCTAACACTCAGCTTGTTCCCTCACACAACATACTTGAAACTAAATAAATAAATAGACATGACATGAGTATATATGTTTTAAAAGGGGGGGATTAAATTTTACTGAATTTGAATGCAAGTAAAAGAAGGGTTTTTGGGATAAAATTACTAAAATTTTAAAAGGGGAAGTGCCAAAAATCGTAAAATGTTCAAAAGGGCCCACAAAGTTTTAGCATATTTTTTCTGGTGTCGTTTGAGCTTTGATGAATGGTAAATATAGGGTGGAGATTTCGTAATGTTTACTGTTGGAGCCCAGCACCCCCCGCAAACAACCTCACATCTATATGTAAAAAGTGGAAAGATTTAAAATTTGGATCAAGCTGGGAAGGAAAAGATGTTCAACCTTTGAAAAAGTCTGAACAATGTCTAGTCCAATGAACTGAAAATTTTTGCTAGAGCTCATAGGAGAGGTGTAGGTGGGGGTTGTGTCTGGCTTGCCCTTTACTTGACACAATGGCAACGTCGCCGGTCAGCTATGTTTCTTATTTTTGGCAAAGTAAAAAAGTTTTGCCCGTTTACCCAGTGTCTTTTGACACCCAAAATTCCCCCTATGGGGCTATTTTGGCAAATCAATGGCTTGTTTTACGAAATGTAAAAGGGAACACTACGAAAAGCTTGACTGGGTGGAAACACTATCAGTTTCAATTAATGTATTTTTTTTCCATCGTACACCTTATATAATAGTAAAAATTATCGAACCTTTGCTTCACTCTCAGTAAAAGCTATTCCTCGTTTTTCCCGGACTGACAACAAAATGACCTTGATTAAATCATCATGAGTTTTGAAATTTAAAATCAGTTTTGTCCCGACTAGGTTGATGACAGGGGGAGGTCCGTGTTAAAGCCCGGGCACAGAGCGTCACTAAAAAATTTCAACCCCCAAATCATCGTCATCCACTAAATCAACAGGGGAAAAGGAGGTTTTTTGAATTTTGACATGCTCTAGTAATTTCGTGAGAGGGAAAAAAATAGGTTTTCTTTACAAGTTTAATGGCATAAATATCATCTGTTTTTACAAAACAAGTGGTTCTTTATAACGCATGAAGAAATTTTAATTCCCCATCAACAAGTCCCTGGGCCCGATGGGGAAAAAACCCACTGGATATACCCCCTTTTAAATATAACCAGTGTAATAGCTTGTTTCAAAAAAACTTTGTGAGAGGACTTTTATAAAGCCCCTCCATAGGCTTTAAAATACATCTATCTTGAATAGGATCGTCGTTTTGGGGGTAATTTTTATAACGGAGATAACTGCCCGGGCTCTGAAAAAAAATTTCTAGATGTGATTCGTCAAATCCCACTTTATCTCTGAAAGTAAGGACTATCGCTGAACGAATTTTTGTCAGATACCTTTTGACGTGACTATCCGAGTAAATTTTCTAAAAAAGTAGGAAAGAAAGGAATTGTAGGATTTTGGTGCCTTTTTTGCTCGGAAAGGATACGACTTTAGTGGGGGGGCAGCCGAAATGTTTTGTTTCTTTCTAAAATTATAGCAATATCTCTAGTATGTCCTTTTCTGTTACAATAGGACATTTTAATTTCCCCTTTCGATATCGGATTTCTGTCTAGCCCAGAGACAGATTAGGATTGTGGTTTTTCCCGGTAAAGGGAGAAAGGTTCGTAGCAGGGACATCGGCGGGGAAAGACAGTGATTTAGGGGGCCAACTTTGGGCAATCTTTGGGTTTCCTTGTTTCTTTGTGTTTTAGTGACAAGTTTTTTGAGAAATTGTAAATTTTCTGTAATGCTGCAGTTTCCCGAAAAATCTGAGGTAGTATGATCGTTTAGTATTCTTTTTGTAGCAGAAACAGTTGTTAAATCAGTGTAAAACGAAAAAGGCTGCGTAGTTTTTCAAACACTCTGACCATCCTCAAATATAACTTTTTTCCGGAACTTACCAAGTTTATTTGTCGTCATGTAAGTAGAAAAGTCTTTGATAATTACAGGTAAAAAGTTTAGTCCGAATTGTTTGTTTGACGGTCTAACTAATGTCTTTGGGAAATGGCAAAGCTGCTACAGGTTTGGCTCTTCCCCTCAAAGCAGTATGCAACAATGTTGCCCAGTTACGTGGCCGTTCATGCCGGCTGGTTTCAAACACATCAAAATAGTGTCTGTCATTTCAAAAAAATTGGAAACCCTGGTAGCTTTTGCACATTAAAAGTGTCCCGGGATCTAAGTTGTTTTTAACAGCGAACATTTTTTTGGAAAACTTTTCGTTCAATTTCCCCTGTCCCCTTTTTTGTGCGTTCAATTAAAAGGCGTTCTAACCCCTTCAAACTGTTCCTGAGAGTGGGGGAGTGGGTAATGGGGGAGTAGGGAAAATTTTTAAAATGTTTTTTGGACTGTCCCTTTGGTGGCACTTGGTCCCCGCCCCTCTAGAGAGTTAATCGGTCTAGGGTAAATAGATACAGGTGTGATACACTGTACTAGTATTTGACTGTTCATACTACCCGCTAATCTGTAATTGTGTCAGTGAAGAAGGATAGCGAGAATGTTAAAAAACTAGGTCAGAACAGTCACTTTGCTTAGTTGCTTTTCCTTCTAAATAGAGTCTACTTCCCAATTGGAATAGGTTTCGAAACTGAATCAAAACAGACATCTGTATGAGCAGGAAACAATTATCTTTTAAATTTAAATTTGACGTTTTTTTGCTGTGTAATTCCTGTTATAGTCACACCCAGATATTGGTATTGCCCCAAAAGTTTGAATTTTAAAGTACTTAAATCAGAAAAGTCAGGTATCAAATTAACTGTTTCACTTTTGGGAAAAATCAGAAAAATTGTTCAGAGATGATTATTTGGAAACATATCCTGATAGAAATTTTTGTGTTTGTTGTCTTAGAGTTAGAACCCTAAAAAATATTTTTTCCTCCTTGGGTCAAAGATAGTAGGACATACATCCACTGGTTTTTTACAAAATAAAATAAGTTTTCAGATTTGGAAAGTACTCAAAGTGTTTGACCTTTAGTTATAGTTGTCAAATGGGCAAGTTCTCCAAACCTTGGTAAAAGATCCCGGGAAAAGGGTCCCCCTTTTTTACAAAAAATGCGATTTTAAAAACTTGAAAATTTCCGTGAATATAGAAAGGGCTGCCCTTTTTGATTCAGTGTTATGGGGTTTTGTAACAAGTAGTCAGTACCTTGTCCAATTATCCCTTAGAATTCAGTTTATTCAAAAGTGTTCAGGTTTTCAAAGGTAGGCTGTAATAAGAAATTAAATTTAATAAATTTTTAAATTGAGGTATATTTAAAATTAAATTTTCAGAATCAAATAAAAATCAATCTTCGAGTTCAAAATTATTGTGTGAAAGACTATCACATTTATAATTTTTAAGTACGTTGGTACATTAACTTTTTAAAATATTTAAAAAAAATGACAGTTTTGTAGCGTGTAAGTGTTAAGTAGTTCGTTATGTCTACGACTCGACTAGATTAACAAGGATTTAAAAGTTCTAATAACTACTTCTTGACCGTGGCACCAGAACAGTCGCTTGAACAAAAAAAGAAAGTAAGCCAATCCCCTATAAAAGCGCTGTGAACAATCAGGATCAGGAGTAAAATATCGCATAAGTAGGGACATCAGCAGATTCAAAAAGTTACAAAACTCCCAATTATATGAAACTAAGTTCGTAGGGAAAACTGACTGTGAAAATACACAAACCGACAAAATTTGGTCGAAGTATAGCTCGGGGGCCCGAGATGCTCAGGTGTCTAGTGACACACAAACCCCAGTACAAATAAAATCACTAAGTTATACAATGTTTGTGAACAGGTTTTCAGAACTAACAAGAATAAGAGAAGACAATCTGTGACCCCAACGAGTCCGACCAGACTGAATTCTTCCGGAGGGAGGACACCCCCCCCCGATCGTATCCCCCTGGACAGACATAGAAGCCGATATAACGAGCGCAAGCTATTCCCGAGTTTTTCAACGGCTTGAAATGGAATATAAGTACTCTAACAACAAAGAAAAAAACAAAAATAACAGTCAAAAAATAAAAATCATACATTTTCGATTTTGATTTTTTCGCAAAAATTTAAACAATATAAAATTTAGAAAAAAAGGGAAAATAATTTTTTATAACATAATAAACATTGTAAACATTCAGGGGTTGCAAAAAGTCCCCATAGGGTTGTTTTGGGAGCGAAATTTTAAACCCCCGTGCTTTGAGGGCATGATATTTAGACAGTATTTATCTCCTGTGAATTAAAAGCCAATACGGGGTGTATGGTGTCCTTGTTGACGAGTCTGAATTTATTGTCAAGGATGTTTTAACTTGCTGAAAATTTCGGGAGAACTGCGCTTCACTTGGGGTTCGAAAATCGCATTCCGCCAACCTTCGCCATCGGTATTTTCGGGAGGGTTTGATTTTTCATTTTTTGGTATCTTAGGCCGGTTGATTTCCTTGTAAAGCTGTTCCAGGAGCAAGAGAGTCCCGTCAGTGGTCTGCGCTTTTTCGCCCGAACTGCGCCCCCCTTTAATGAATCACGGTAGGGGGGGGATTAAACCAGCGGTGGTGAGTCTTTAAAAAAAAGCAGATGCAAAACGTGTTATTAAATTTTTTGGACCCGAATCCTCGGTGAGTTCTTGGAAGATGTGACCCCTTTTCCTGAAAAGCCATAGCTTGTGTGATGGTCGTGTTCGGTTTTTACGGATTCACCCAAAGTGGTTGAAGGGTGGATAGCCCTGGCCCCGCCTTTCATGATCTCCACTAGGTTCCCCCTTTTCTGCCCGGACTTGTCATACCTGTCTTAAAAATTGTATGGTTCTGCCCCAACATCATTTTTAGAATTCCATTCCCCAAATTATGATGAAGAAATATTCCTAAAATCCTGTGATTCTGAGTTTTGTTCCAATTTTGACCCAAAGTTTCTGTTCCCCCTTTTGGATCCCCTCTTGCCACCCTTTTCTATTCCCCCCTATTTTTTATGTCGTTATAATGTTCCTTTTGGGTTTAAAATGCAAACTTTGACTTTCTCTAATTTTTGATGTGCTTTACCGGTGTGGGCTCCCAAATGGGTGCTACTCAGTTGGGCCTAATACAAGTGTAATGTCTTTAACGATTCCTTACTAAGGATGGGAAAATATTCTCGGTTTGCCAGGCGCCCATGCTGCGGTAGTTATTGGTTGAGTGTGCCCTTCGGGACGTGCCGGTTTATGTCACCCCCAAAATCTTTTCCTTGGTGAGGTTTGAGGCTTTGGAACCTAGCTTACTTGTCTGTGGTTTTTTTGCCCTTCCCCCAAACTTCGACTTTTCATTTGGGAGGGTTAATTCGAGAACCAGTTGCGGACCACGTGTTTCAGTGTCAGGTATCTTGCTCCTGCCTGATCCTCATTGTTTAATTCTCCTTAAAATTAACTTGCAAACAGGGACCTTTCGGTTATCCTTTGTCAGTCATTCACTTTTACCAAGAATAGCATGGGCCCCAGGGCGACCCTGTGGGGGCCCCGTCGTCACAGGCGCCCCCCTGTGATACCTCATCAGTACCTGACTCTTGTTGCTTCCCGTCAGGTATTCTTGACCATTGCAGTGCCCTTAGTTATACGGCCCGATCTTGTTTTGATAATTTTTTTTGAGGAAAAGTGTCGAATCTTCCCGCGTCCAGGGGAAAAAGATCAACCCCCCCTTTCTTCGGTTTATTTTTACTTTGTCATAAAAAACTCCAGATGGTCTGTGACACGGATTTGCCTTCCCAAAGAATCCCTGCCCTTGTCGTTTATAATCTTGTGCCTTCCCGGGGGCTCCATACTTTCCTGATAATGTTTTCCAGGGTTTGCATACTATACGAGTAGTGACCTGGTCTTAGTTTTGTGCCCCGTTTCTGTCCTTTCTTAAAAATGGGGATACATTTGCCCTTTCCCCTACTCAGGTAGTTGCCCAGTTTTGAGTAAATTTTTGAAGATTGTGGGTTGTGGCAAAACGATCCTTTCCCCCTTAGGACCCAGGGAAAATGTGGTCCCATGCCCTTTTAGGTATCAAGGTACTTGCCTTTGCCCCCTTTCTCTTTTGTGTTACATCCCAAAACTTTTTGGTGTGTGCGGTGTGTGTGTCCCCAAACCCAAAATGGTGCTTTGTGTGTTTCATAAAAATTGAAATTTGTTTGCATATTAATGAATACTCATGATGAGGAATTTACTGCTAAAAACAGAGTTTGTGGGAAAAAAATTGTGGAGGCTGGAACCCTCAGCGCTGTCTGGAACCCCAAAATGCAGCAGGGTTCCCTTCTGGATAGCCCAATGAGGCTCGGAAGAGAAATATGGGACCTTTTGGGTCTCTGGTGGTTTCGTTGATCCCAAACCTCAGCAGCGAGAATCTATCTTTTTTGTGACAAAGTGGATGAGAGCCAGTTCTTATATTGTTGAGTAGTTAATATTTCCCCCGTGATCGCAGCATGCCCTGCTGACCAAACTTTTATGGACGTAAGAGCCCGGGTAGATGGCAAGTATAATCCCACCCCATCTACCAGTTTCCCCGGGGTTATGTGATGAAGGGTTTTGCTGGGGCAAAACAAGTGTGTCCCCCCATAAAAACACTGAGCACCAATTTTTTCTTTTAATATTTGGTCTGTTTTTCCCAAATATTTGATTACCCATTCAGGTGTTAAAAAAGAAAAAGAAGGGTTTAAAGTCAAAGGGTTTTTTTGAATCCCCACTTTTTTTTTTTTCCCCCAGTAAGTGTGGCACGAAGATGGAAGAAATTGTGCCCTTTTTCTCATACCCAAAAAAAATATCTTGGGATTGTCCACTGGATTGCAATGAGAGTTTTCTCTTTCAACCATTTTTTGGCTTGTGGCAGGAGTCACTGTTTTGCATACAGTGTCTGTGTTGCCATGAGTCTTGTGGAATGTGAGATGTTCCTCAAATACATCTACTGTAATATACAGACTCGGCAAGTGATGTTGAGACGCTGGTGACGCAACATTATTTGCAACATTTGTATATGCAGTAATGTGTCAACCAGACGGACATTAATATTCCCACGAAACTTAAAACTGTAATCGCAGTCACCACCATCAGATGGCATAGACCAAACTAAATGTAAACATTGCCAGATGGACACTTGTCACATCTTATGTGCTGGAATGCGTCGCATCTTCCGTCATTATGTGCTGGAATGCGTCGCATCTTCCGTCATTATGTTCTGGAATGCGTCGCATCTTCCGTCATTATGTGCTGGAATGCGTCGCATCTTCCGTCATTATGTGCTGGAATGCGTCGCATCTTCCGTCATTATGTCTGGAATGCGTCGCATTCTCATTAGTGCTGGAATGCGTCGCATCTTCCGTCATTATGTGCTGGAATGCGTCGCATCTTCCGTCATTATGTGCTGGAATGCGTCGCATCTTCCGTCATTATGTGCTGGAATGCGTCGCATCTTCCGTCATTATGTGCTGGAATGCGTCATTACATACTGAAATCCGATAAAATTAACGAACTCAGAGACAACTCAGAAATGTTCAAGAAATGTCAAAGTATTTTATCCACAGTGGTATATTACCAACCACTGGGAAACTGCTGTTGTTTTTATTACAGTCATAGCTTGCTAAAATGAAAGGTAACTTTTTTGTGTATTATTGTAACTTCATTGATGTCTGTATAAATAACTCATTACCATTGTAACTCTTTCATTACCACTGTAACTTATTCATTACCATTGTAACTTGTTCATTACCATTGTAACTTGTTCATTACCACTGTAACTTATTCATTACCACTGTAACTTATTCATTACCACTGTAACTTGTTCATTACCATTGTAACTTATTCATTACCACTGTAACTCTTTCATTACCACTGTAACTTATTCATTACCACTGTAACTTGCTCATTACCATTGTAACTTATTCATTACCACTGTAACTTGTTCATCACCATTGTAACTTATTCATTACCACTGTAACTCTTTCATTACCACTGTAACTTATTCATTACCACTGTAACTTATTCATTACCACTGTAACTTATTCATTACCATTGTAACTTGTTCATTACCACTGTAACTTATTCATTACCATTGTAACTTGTTCATTACCATTGTAACTTATTCATTACCATTGTAACTTATTCATTACCATTGTAACTTGTTCATTACCATTGTAACTTGTTCATTACCATTGTAACTTGTTCATTACCATTGTAACTTGTTCATTACCATTGTAACTTATTCATTACCACTGTAACTTATTCATTACCACTGTAACTTGTACATAACCACACCATGGATAGTGGGTGACTACCACCCACACCATGGGTAGTGGGTGACTACCACCCACACCATGGGTAGTGGGTGACTACCACCCACACCATGGGTAGTGGAGTGACTACCACCCACACCATGGGTAGTGAGTGACTACCACCCACACCATGGGTAGTGAGTGACTACCACCCACACCATGGGTAGTGAGTGACTACCACCCACACCATGGGTAGTGGGTGACTACCACCCACACCATGGGTAGTGGGTGACTACCACCCACACCATGGGTAGTGGGTGACTACCACCCACACCATGGGTAGTGAGTGACTACCACCCACACCATGGGTAGTGAGTGACTACCACCCACACCATGGGTAGTGAGTGACTACCACCCACACCATGGGTAGTGGGTGACTACCACCCACACAATGGGTAGTGGGTGACTACCACCCACACCATGGGTAGTGAGTGACTACCACCCACACCATGGGTAGTGAGTGACTACCACCCACACCATGGGTAGTGGGTGACTACCACCCACACCATGGGTAGTGGGTGACTACCACCCACACCATGGGTAGTGAGTGACTACCACCCACACCATGGGTAGTGGGTGACTACCACCCACACCATGGGTAGTGAGTGACTACCACCCACACCATGGGTAGTGGGTGACTACCACCCACACCATGGGTAGTGGGTGACTACCACCCACACCATGGGTAGTGGGTGACTACCACCCACACCATGAGTAGTGGGTGACTACCACCCACACCTTGGGTAGTGGGTGACTACCACCCACACCATGGGTAGTGGGTGACTACCACCCACACCATGGGTAGTGGGTGACTACCACCCACACCATGGGTAGTGGGTGACTACCACCCACACCTTGGGTAGTGGGTGACTACCACCCACACCTTGGGTAGTGGGTGACTACCACCCACACCATGGGTAGCGGGTGACTACCACCCACACCATGGGTAGTGGGTGACTACCACCCACACCATGGGTAGTGGGTGACTACCACCCACACCATGGGTAGTGGGTGACTACCACCCACACCATGGGTAGTGGGTGACTACCACCCACACCATGGGTAGTGGGTGACTACCACCCACACCATGGGTAGTGGGTGACTACCACCCACACCATGGGTAGTGGGTGACTACCACCCACACCATGGGTATGGGTGACTACCACCCACACCATGGGTAGTGGGTGACTACCACCCACACCATGGGTAGTGGGTGACTACCACCCACACCATGGGTAGTGGGTGACTACCACCCACACCATGGGTAGTGGGTGACTACCACCCACACATGGGTAGTGGAGTGATAAACCCACACCATGGGTATAGGTGTCACAGGAGTGGTAACAAGAGAGTAAGAAACTACCAACAAACAGGAATGTATAAAACACTTCAAGGATCACAGGAGAGACATAGAAGGTAAACACAAGGATCACAGGAGAGACATAGAAGGTAAACACAAGGATCACAGGAGAGACATAGAAGGTAAACACAAGGATCACAGGAGAGACATAGAAGGTAAACACAAGGATCACAGGAGAGACATAGAAGGTAAACACAAGGATCACAGGAGAGACATAGAAGGTAAACACAAGGATCACAGGAAAGACATAGAAGGTAAAAACAAGGATCACAGGAGAGACATAGAAGGTAAAAACAAGGATCACAGGAGAGACATAAAAGGTAAACACAAGGATCACAGGAGAGACATAGAAGGTAAACACAAGGATCACAAGAGAGACATAGAAGGTAAACACAAGGATCACAGGAGAGACATGGGTAAACACAAGGATCACAGGAGAGACATAGAAGGTAAACACAAGGATCACAGGAGAGACATAGAAGGTAAACACAAGGATCACAGGAGAGACATGGGTAAACACAAGGATCACAAGAGAGACATAGAAGGTAAACACAAGGATCACAGGAGAGACACAGAAGGCAAACACAAGGATCACAGGAGAGACATAGAAGGTAAACACAAGGATCACAGGAGAGACATAGAAGGTAAACACAAGGATCACAGGAGAGACATAGAAGGTAAACACAAGGATCACAAGAGAGACACAGAAGGTAAACACAAGGATCACAGGAGAGACACAGAAGGCAAACACAAGGATCACAGGAGAGACACAGAAGGCAAACACAAGGATCACAGGAGAGACATAGAAGGTAAACACAAGGATCACAGGATAGACATAGAAGGTAAACACAAGGATCACAAGAGACACACAGAAGGTAAACACAAGGATCACAGGAGAGACACAGAAGGCAAACACAAGGATCACAGGAGAGACATAGAAGGTAAACACAAGGATCACAGGAGAGACATAGAAGGTAAACACAAGGATCAAAGGAGAGACACAGAAGGTAAACACAAGGATCACAGGAGAGCCATAGAAGGTAAACACAAGGATCACAGGAGAGACACAGAAGGTAAACACAAGGATCACAGGAGAGACATAGAAGGTAAACACAAGGATCACAGGAGAGACATAGAAGGTAAACACAACGATCACAGGAGAGACATAGAAGGTAAACACAAGGATCACAGGAGAGCCATAGAAGGTAAACACAAGGACCGCAGGAGAGAGACAGAAGGTAAACACAAGGATCACTAGAGAGACACAGAAGGTAAACACAAGGATCACAGGAGAGCCATAGAAGGTAAACACAAGGATCACAGGAGAGACACAGAAGGTAAGCACAAGGATCACAGGAGAGACATAGAAGGTAAACACAAGAATCACAGGAGAGACATAGAAGGTAAACACAAGGATCACAGGAGAGACATAGAAGGTAAACACAAGGATCACAGTAGAGACATAGAAGGTAAACACAAGGATCACAGGAGAGACATAGAATTCAAACACAAGGATCACAGGAGAGACACAGAAGGCAAACACAAGGATCACAGGAGAGACATAGAAGGTAAACACAAGGATCACAGGAGAGACATAGAAGGCAAACACAAGGATCACAGGAGAGACACAGAAGGCAAACATAAGGATCACAGGAGAGACACAAGGTAAACACAAGGATCACAGAAGGTAAACACAAGGATCACAGGAGAGACATAGAAGGTAAACACAAGGATCACAGGAGAGACATAGAAGGTAAACACAAGGATCGCAGGAGAGACACAGAAGGCAAACACAAGGATCACAGGAGAGACATAGAAGGTAAACACAAGGATCACATTAGAGACATAGAAGGTAAACACAAGGATCACAGGAGAGACATAGAAGGTAAACACAAGGATCACAGGAGAGACATAGAAGGTAAACACAAGGATCACGGGAGAGACATAGAAGGTAAGCACAAGGATCACAGGAGAGACATAGAAGGTAAACACAAGGATCACAGGAGAGACATAGAAGGTAAACACAAGGATCACAGGAGAGGCCTAGAAGGTAAACACAAGGATCACAGGAGAGACATATTATTATAATAAAAAAGAAGCGCTAAGCCACAAGGACTATACAGCGCTGCAGGGCAGGAAGGAAGCGAGGGCATCAGGTAGCAAAAGGGAGATGGATGAGTAATAGGTTACGGATAACAGCGGGGTAGTGGATGGTGAAAGGGTAAAGGGCAGCAAGAGACTGAACTAGAAAGGGCTGTGGGGAATTGCGAAAAGTATCATCAGAGTTTTGGAGTAAATCAGTCTTGTCAAGAATCAATGAGAGAGTCAGGATTAAAGGAGGGTCCATCAGCAAGAAGGGAAGGTAAAGAGAGAGTAGTGAAGAAGACAGTTGGGAAATAATTCTTGCGTGCTCGTTGAAAAGAGAGGGCAGTCCCAAAATGAAAGTGGTAATTTGATAGGAAATTGGCACTGCCACGAGAGGACCGGGTGCCTCTCCATGAGATACCAAAGAGTAAACGGTGTGGCCAATGCGAAGGGCGGGAGAGAGTGGTCTCCCCCTCCCCCCCCTCTTTTCACCAACCCGGAGAAACGGCCAGTAAACCATGCTTCGGTTTTTTAAAAGAATGAAATTTGTTACCCAGCAGAGGTTGGGCCCAAAGTTTGTTGCCACGGGTGCTAAAAAGGTTTGGGGAGCTATTGCAGCAAAAAAAGTCCAGAAAAGGAACACCCCGAAAGGGGAAAATTTGGGAGGTCCGTACTGTGACCCGCCCCCGCAGTGTCTGCCCGGGTTTATTGCCCCGTTTTGTGACATGACCCGGGGGCCAATTCAAAAAACAAAATATTTCATGTTTTTGAGGGTACGGGAGCCCCAAAAATTTGGGTAGGAAGAACTAGGGGGGTGAGATGTATTAAAAATTTTTTATAATGTTTGAGACAAGGCATAGATGCGATACGAATAAGTGCTGCAAGAATGGCATACAGTTCAGCAGTAAAAATTCTAGCTGAAGATAGTAAATGCCCCCGCACGACGCTGTCCGGAAACACTGGTGCGAATCCGACGCCGTCTGAAGACTTAGAGCCATCTGTGTACACAGCGGTGGCATGAGAATGAGAGTGGAAGTGATCAAGAAAAAGAGAGCGGGAAGCCACCGTAGGCAGTTGAGCTTTCGAGCAAGGGAGTGAGAAAGAACAGACCCGAACAGCTGGAACTTCCCAGGGGGGTAGGGAAAAGTGAGATGCTACATGAATGTATAAAGGTGGTAACTGAAGGGAAGACAAGAGTGAATGTAGGCGACGAGAAAAGGGACGGAGTAAACAGGGGCGGCGAACGAATAAAGAATGTCTACTAATATCGGTGACCATTCTATAAATGGAAGGATTGTGTAGATCGTGAGAGCGTACATAGCAAAGGCAATGGGCATCACTGCGATCAGACAAGGATGGAACATTTGCTTCTGTATAGAGGCTCTCAACAGGGGGAGAGCGAAAAGCACCAAGGCACAAACGTAATCCTTGGTGATGGATAGAGTTAAGGCTAGAGAGAGTAGCAGGAGAGGCCGCGGAATAAATCTGGTCACCATAATCGAGTTTCGATAAAACGAGGGCTGAATGTAGGCGAAGCAGAGTTCAACGATCATGCTCTCAGGAAAAAAAGATGAGCAAGGGTTGTTAAGAAGGTTTAGCCGGCTGTGAGACAAGTTGCCTCAGAGACGGTAATGTGAGGTTTTCCAGGATAACTGAGGTAAAGAGAAGGCCTAGAAGAACCTGACTGTATCACGTTCGGGAGATACGGGAGCCATAGAGATACAAAAGGATGATCGGGAGATAACAGAGCCAGAGCAATCTAGTGAAAGTAATTTGGTGAGTTTTGGTTACCTTGAAAATTTAAACCCATGCGTGGTGGCCTAACTAAGTGGAAAAGATGGTCGGATCGCAATGCTGTGACGAGAAACTGCAATAAGGTGACAGTCAGCGCCTGCTCAAAGCAATAGCGAAGTCATTCAACGTAGTGATGACCACAATACTGGGGTGGAAGAACAGGGCAAAATCATTTATAGCAAGGAGAAAAGTGTTCGTGCTTAAGAACAATCCCTGAGGACACCTTCAGCTTGGACGAAGTTGGGGAAAGAACATTATGACTGGAACACGGAAATGTCTGTCAGTTAAAAGTTTTTAAGGAAGGATGGTTAGATTGCATCAGAGGCCTAAGGAATGGGCTTGGCCCACAAATATTATTCCTCCAAGTTGTGTCATATGCCTTCTCAAGGTCAAAAAATATGGCAATAACTGAGTGATTATTCGCAAAAGGCATTAAGAACATACGTATCCAAAGGTTAGTAAGGGGGTCTCTATGGTAGAAAGACCCTTACGCAAAGCCATTTTGACTAACGGAGAGAGGACTGTTGTGTGTTCTAAATACACATTAAAGGTCGATTTACGAGACGTTCCATCACTTGCAAACTGCCATGTAAGAGCGATGGAGGTGATAGTGGGAGCATCATGTCCTTGTTAGTACCCGGCGTTTGCGAGAAAGAGAGAACAATGGCAGATTTCACACAGTTGCGAGAAGAACTCCTTGTGCCCAAAATAAGATTGAAAGAGGTGTAAGAGGACTACAAGGGCTGACGATGTAAATGTTTGTATCATACGGAATTGAATGTCGTCAGCCCAGCTGCCGATGATCGGCAGTGAGAGCGTTGCCTCCCCAGTTCTTGAAGTATGTTAAAAGGCCACATTATACGGTTCTTTTCTGAGAGAAGAAAATGTCCTAGGGTACTAAATCCTCTGGGCACAACTTTGAGGAAAGAAACGAGGGGCATAGATAGGAGCCCTCGGGAAATACGGACCAGATGTGTGCCAAGAGAGGGAGTGTTAATGTTGCCAGTTTAAAAACTGTAGTGTAAAGCAAACTTCTGCAAGACAGTGATGGAAGTGAATGATGGTGAAAGTTTTATCTTTTTCGGGCCACCCCTGCCTTGGTGGGATCGGCGGACCGTGTGTGATAAAAAAAAAAAAAAATGTGTTACTTCACTACATCAGGATATTTTTGTGCCATGTTCCAATGGCAAATGTCGAGAGGGTTTGCTACATCAACACCAGCGACTCGTAGAACAGTGAACCGCCGCGACAGGAGAGTATTTACCATTCAATTTCCTCACTTTTTTCCAGACTGCACTCATAAAAGAAGCAGAGGGATGGTGGAAACATAGTCTCACCAACCAAGTGATGTTTAGCTTCACGGGATGACACGGGCGAGCGAATTTGCAGCTTTGACTTAAAATCTAGAAGTCTTCAGCGGGTCTATTGTACCGGTACACTGCCCATGCAGCATGTTTCAAATGTACTGGCACGAGCACAAGCAGAGAGGACCACCAGAAGGCACGCATTCTGAGAATGTCTGCTGGGTTTGGGGTATAGAATGAGAAGCTGCGGTATAAACTTACGTCGAAAGATTGTGTAGGAGCTCATCATTGGAGGATGAAGCAAGGAACCGCTCACTAAAAGCAGTGACGGTGTGAGTAAAAGATCCAATTTGCCCGATCAAATTGCCAGCGAGGGCTACGGGACAGGTGGTGAATAGGAAGGTGAAAGTAAGAAATGATCGGAAAATGATCGCTGTTGTAAAGTCTGGTAGAACAGACAGGTGAAGTCTAGTGCAGTGGAGGAAGAGCAAACTGATAGTCGATGCAAGAGAGAGTATGAGTACGAGGATCTAAATGGGTGGGAGTAAGAAGTACCGTTATGTAAAAACATGGAGGGGTGAGAGGCCGGAGAAAAGCCTCCAAAATGGATGCACGTGAGTCACAATGAGACCCCCCCCAGGAGGAAATGGTGGGCATTAAAATCAAGTAACAGAAGTAGGTGGCGGTAAGGATGAAACAAAAAAAGGCACAAGTCTTGGGATAGAAGAAAATACCCGTGAAGGAGAGAGTATAAAAGTACATATTGTTAAAACCACTTATTCAAGTGGATACGGCTGCAGGTGTAATGCAGCGAGGTATGGAGAATAGTTGACAGTACGGAATATTCATTGCGCCAGAAGAAGGGCACTTTAATTTAAAGGTCCCATCTGAGAACGGATCCGAAGTATACAATAAATTATAGCCTGAGATAGGTTGGAAAACAGCGAGTGTAGGGAGTGTGGATTTTGGTTCTTGTAAGCAAGCACCACACAGTGGGGCAAAAACCTGGAAAAGCAACAATCTGAAGCTCACCCGATTACCCTGAGGCCGCGGATGATATTCCACTGTAAATAGGCGATGATTGGCGGATGAAGAAAATACAGGAATCTGTAGGTAAAAGGACCTCACGGACATTAGAGGGGTTAGAAAGTCAAACGTGTGGTGGCATGGAAGATTTGTTCAAGTTAGCGAAAGGAAGGAGCGTTGCGCTCGCGAAGAATGGGGGGTGTGAAAGATGGAGGAGAGGGAGAGAAGGAACAGGAAGTGAATCAGTGTCCATTGAGAGTTTAGTTCTGCAATATATTCTGAAATGGCTTCAAGTGTTTCTGGAATTCAAAGATGTATGGTAGACCATATTGGAGATAGACAGGAGGTGGTTGAGTTAAAGATTGGGACAGTAATGGACTGTACCAAAGTAGATGGGGACGGGAAGAGTGTAAGGACTGGGATGAAAGTGTGGAGGGGGGGACAGAGGGAGGGGACAGAAGACGGCAGAAACCTGGGAGGTGGCTGAAGAGGGAGAAACTTGGAGAGGACGGGGGGTGGAAAAGATAGTCACGAGGAGGAGGGATGAATTCTCCACACTGTAATTAGAGCCAGAGAGAGGGAGAACTAGGTACAGAGACTGAAAGGTAAAGTGTGGAGCCAGGTGGAAGAAGGGAAGGAAGGGGCAAAGAAGATTTGAGCAATGTGGACTTTTTTGGTCCTTCTGAGTAGAGGGGGCGGTTGGTAGTAGGTGTCGTAGAGGTCTTGTCGATACTGGGGCTTTGTGAGAAGGAACGCTAAAATGTGAGGAGAACAGGACTGAGTTGTAGTATGGGTTTTTTGTCGAGCCAAGGAACAGCAAAGGATTAGATGCCGTTAGTGGCTATGGGAGGGTAAAACAAACAGGGAGGCTGCAGAAGATGGGACCCCAGGATTAGAGGGGGGATGTTTGGAACACGAGAATAAGAAACTCGGGGTAGTCTCCCTTGGAAGCGGAGATGAGTGACTGCCATAGCATAAGGGAGACCTTCTGCTTCTTTGAGGCAACGGATTTCACGTTCATTTAAGTAGACCTGGCGACGGCGGGGGGCTGGAGTACGAGGGTGAGCTTATTACAATTAAGGCAAGGTGGAGGTTGACTGCAAGATGTATTAGGATAGTCTTTCGGCACCACAGACTGGGCCATTCGGCCATAGATTCTGCAATTATTTCGCCTTGGGGAAGTGACAAAACGCCAGCAATTTCTACCTTGTTGTGGTGTTAGGTATCACCTTTCGAACTTGTAACTGATGTCGCGACATATAAGAGGAACGGGAGTTCTCGGCTGTCAAAAGTTAAACGAGCCCTCATTGCAGGGTATTAACGTTCTCCGCCCCCGGGCAGAAGGCCATAAGTGTCTACTTTGAGGGTTGGTTGGGAGAACCTGGAGTTCCAGCTGTTCAAAAATGTCATTGCCACATGAATGGAAATTCTGTATGGGACTATGGTATGGGCCAGAAGCAGAATGACAGTACCACTACCAGAATGAGGAGAGATGTTTTTCAATAGTGTAGGGGTAGTATCGATTATTCGAAAGGAGAGAAAAGATCATGAGCTTGGGTGCATTCTGGACTGTGACGTATGCGCGTACTACCGCTCTTGAGAGCATGTGAAATGAAATATCTTACCAACATGACGCAGGAAACTCGCGCTTGCCAGTATTATGGTCAGAAAGGTAGGCAGAAAAGAAGAAGTCGTCTTAAAGTAAAGAAATTTAGTCCATTGTGATGGTCAAAACTGCAGCAGGGAGAGAAGGGGAGAGTGCTTGACGTGTCGGTCTTTTCGGAGTAGAATGGGGAAGGTAACGAAAGGAGCTCATCAGGGTTGACGTTGGCAGTTTAGGAGTAGGACCGGAGTTGGTTTCGGCCGTTGAAATGGGCGTGCAATTCGAAGATTGCTGTACCGTTATTAGAGGGTGAGAAGAAGAAAGCCGGAAGCTAGTCCAAAGGAGAGCGGAGTTCAGACAAATAGGAGGAGTCATCTGAAAGCCCTGGTACCTGAAAGCGGCTGTGAGGAAACAGCACCAGCAAGAGTACAGGGGCATCAGGAATATGTGTCGTAAGAGTGTCTAAACACAAGGCAGGGTCCAGAATGGGGTGCAGTATCAAGAAGGGGCCTGGGGTAGTGGGTTCATGGTCTAGGGCTTAGACATGGTTAGGTTACTCTTTGCTTTTTGTTGTTTTTTAAGAAAAAAAAAAAGAAAAAAAAGAAAAAAATAAAAATAAAAAAAAAGATAAAAAAAAGGGGGGGAGCGGGGAGAATAGTTCCAAGGAGGAATGAAGGGCCGGGGAAATCTCCCTCGCGCCCACGAGGACTTCAGCACCGCTGTAGCGCAGATGCTGCTTGGAAACCCGTGCCATTACCCATACCCTTCATGCCAGTAAAACCAGCAATCAAGGATAGCAAACCTCACATCTGCCCGAGCTATCTCGGTGGACAAAGAGAGGGCGGCTGGATATCTGCCACAAAGCATTACTCCTTTTGCCACCACCCCCGGAATCCGGAAGGTGGCTTCCAAGAGATTACACCCGTCGCCCGAAAAGGCACCAAAGCTATCCGGGATACGGAGGAGAGAGGATCGGGACATACCCAGGAATCCAGATTCCACAGCAAAAACTTCGCCACCGCCAAGAACCCTCAACGGAAAATGGGGAATGGGGACCCCGGTTGTCCTTTGCCCTACCTAGGAACTAGTGCGCCTGTGGGAGCGAATCCAAAGTCAAAAAGAGAAAGGCAAAAAGGGGAGGGGTGAGGAGGAGGTTAGGAATGGAAAAGGGGAAGGATGGGATGGGGAGGGGACATGGGGGCGTGGTATTAGGTTCGGTCTGAGGAAAGAAAGACCGAGAGGTAACTTCAATTTCCTCAGACCCCAAGAGCTCTTCACACCCACCAAGGAAAGACAGCCCCCCTCTTGGTTGAAGAGGAGAGAGAGACAGGAGACATTGAGACTTATTAGAAGGAGAACTTAGAGGTTAAACCACAAGGAAATCACACGAGAGACATAGAAGGTGGTCAAAACACAAGGATTCAAAAAAACCAGGAGAGACATAGAGGTAACACAAAGGAAAGGATCACAGGAGACTGGAGAGACAAAGGAAGGTAAAACACAAGGATCACAGGGTAGAGACACAGAAGGTAAACACAAGGATTCACAGGAGAAAGAGAGAAGAGACTTAGAAGGTAAACACAAGGATCACCAGGAGAGACATAGAAGGATAAACAAAGGATCACAGAGAGACATAGAGGTAAACACCAAGGATCAAGGAGAGACATAGAAAATGGCACCACATGGATCACAGGAGAGCACTACCAGAAAGGTAAACACAAGTGATCACAGGGAGAAGAGACATAAAAGGTAAACAAAAGGATCGCCAGGCAGGAGAGACACAGAAGGCAAACTCAAGGATCACAGGAGAGACCATAGAATTGGCAAAACAAAAGGATCACAGGAGAGATATGTAAGGGTAAACACAAGAGATCACAGGGAGAGAGGGAGATACAGAAGGTATAAACACAAGGATCACAGGAGAGACACAGAAGGCAAACACAAGGATCACAGGATAGACATAGAAGGTAAATACCCAGGATCACAGGAGAGACATGAGGTAAACACAAGGATCACAGGAGGAGATATAGAAGGTAAAAACACAAGGATCACATCAAGGATGAGAGAGAGACATTAGAAGGCTAAACACAAGGATCACAGGAGAGACATATGAGGTTGGTAAACACAAGGATCACAGTGAGAAAATGAGACATAGAAGGTAAACACAAGGATCACAGGAGAGACAAAGAAGGTAAACACAAGGATCACAGGAGGATACATAGAAGGTAAACAAAGGAACACAGGACGAGGACATAGAAGGTAAACACAAGGCTCAAAGGAGAGATATAGAAGGTAATACACAAGTATCAAGGAAGAGACATAGAAGTAAACACAAGGATCACAGTGAGGACATTAGTAGAAGGTAAACACAAGGATCACAGGAGAGTCATAGAAGGCTAAACACAAGGATCACCAGATGAGGACACAGAAGGTAAAACACAAGATCACAGGAAGGACATAGAAGGTAACACAAGGATCACAGGGGAGACATAGAAAGGTTAAAACACGAGGATCACAGGAGAGACTAGAAGGTAAACACAAGGATCACAGGAAAGAGACCAGAGACATAGAAGGTAAACACGAGGATCACAGGAGAGAAATTGAAGGTAAACACAATGATCACAGGAGAGACAAAGGAAGGTAAACACAAGGTATCACAGGAACCGAGACATAGAAGGTAACACAAGGATCACAGAGGAGAGACATAGAAGGTAAATACAAGGCTCAAAGGAGAGACATAGAGGTAAAACACAAGTATCACGGACGAGACATAGAAGGGTAAACACAAGGATCACAGGAGACCATAGGAAGGTAAAACACGGGTTCACATGAGAGACATAGAAGCGTAAACACAAGGATCACAGGAGAGACATAGAGAGTAAACACGAGGATCACAGCGAGAAAACATAGAAGGTAAACACGAGGATCAAGGAGAGAATAGAAGGTAAACACAAGGATCACAGGAGAGACATAGAAAGGTAAACAAAGGATCACAGTGAGAGACACAGAAGTAAACAGAAGGATCCACAGGAGAGGACATAGAAGGTACAGAAGGATCACAGAAAGGTAAACACAAAGGGTCACAGGAGAGACATAGAGGTAAACACAGGTGACGAGTGACTTAGAAAGGTAAGCAAAGGATCACAGGAGAAGGAGAGACACAGAGGTAACCAACAAGATCACAGGAGAGGCATTAGAAGGTAAACACAGGATCCAGGAGAGGACATAGAAGGTAAAACAAGGATCACAGGAGAGAATAGAAGGTCAAACGCAGGATCACAGGAGAGACATAGAAGTTAACACGAGGATCACAGGAGAGACATAATCTGTGTTAAACACGAGGATCACAGGAGGGAGGACATAGAAGGTAAACTCGAGGATCACAATGAGGAAACATGGAAGGTAAAACACAAGGATCACAGGAGAGACCTAGAAGGTAAACAGAAGGATCACAGGAGAGACACAGAAGGTAAACACAAGGATACACAGTAAGGAGACATAGAAGTGGTTAAACACAAGGATGACAAGAGTGACATAGAGGTACAGCACAAGGATCACAGGAGAGACACGAAGGTAACACAAGGATCACAGGAGAGGGGACACAGAAGTAAACACAAGGATCACAGGGGAGACATGAAGGTTAACACAAGGATCAAAGGAGAGACAAGAAGGCAAGCTCAAGCATCACGGAATGTAGAAACAGAAGGGTAAACACAAGGATCACAGGAAGAGACATAGAAGGTAAAAAAAAAGGATCACAGTGAGAGACATATAAGGCAAACACATGGATCACACAGAGAGAGAACAGAAGGCAAACACAAGTATCACGGGAGAGAGACAACAAGGGCAAACACAAGGATTCACAGGAGTGAGAACACAGAAGGTAAACACAAGGATCCACAGGAGAGGACCATAGAAAGGCAAACACCAAGGATCACAGGCGAGACACAGGAAGGCAAACATAAGGAATCACAGGAGAGACATAGAAGGTAAACACAAGGACACAGGAGAGACCCACCACCCCCCCCCCCCCCAACATAAAAAGGGTAAAACACAGGATCACAGGAGAGAACAGAAGGCAAACACAAGGATCAAGGGAAGGAGGACTTAGAAGGTAAAACATGGATCACAGGAGAGACATAGAAGGCAAACACATTGATCACGGGAGAGACACACAAGGCAACATAAGGATACAGGGAGAGGACTCAAGGGTAAACACAGAGATCACTGGTGAGACATAGAGGGTAAACACAAGGATCACAGGACGAGAGACATAGAAGGTAAAACACAAGGATTCACAGGAGAGACACAGAAGGCAAAACACAAGGATGTCACAGGAGAGACATAGAAGGAGTTACACAAGGATCACAGGATTGAGAATAGAAGGTAAACACAAGAGATCACAGGAGAGACATAGAGGTAAACACAAGGATCACGGAGTGCAGTAGAAGGTAAAAAAGGATCACTGGACAGAGAGCATAGAAGGTAATACAAAAGGATACGGGAGAGACATAGAAGGTAAAAAAAAAAAATACACACAGATCACAGGAAGAGACATTAGAAGGTTAAACACCAAGGATCACAGGAGTGACATAGGAAGGTAAACACAAGGATCAAATAGGAGAGACAAAGAAGGTAAACACAAGTGATTCACAGAGAGAGACATAGAAGGTAAACACAAGGATCACAGGAGGAGAATAGAAGGTAAACACAAGGATCACAGGAGGGAGACATAGAGGTAAACACAAGGATCAAGGAGAACATAGGAAGGCAACCCACAAGGATCACAGGGAGAGACACAGAAGGTAAACACAAGGAATCAAAGGAGAGATCCAGAAGGCAAACACAAAGGATCACAGGAGAGACATAGAATGCAAACACAAGGATCAGAGGAGAGACATTGGAAGGGGAAACACAAAAATCGCAGACAGACAGAAGACGACAAAGAGGTAAAACACTAGTGTATCACAGGAGAGACACAGAAGGGCAAACACAAGGACACAGGGAGAGACATTAGAAGGTAAATACAATGATCACGGGAGAGACATAGAAGCGTAAACACAAGGTTCACAGGAGATGACATTAGAAGGGTAAAATACAAGGTTCACGGGAGAAGACATAGAAGGTAAATACAAGGATCCATGAGAGACGTTGAAGGTAAACTCAAGGATCACAGGAGAGACATAGAAGGTAAACACAAGGATACAGGTGAGACATAGAAGGAAACACAAGGATCACAGGAGAGACATAGAAGGTAAACACAAGGATCACGAGGAGAATCGAAGGTAAACACAAGGATCACGGGATGAGACATAGAAGGTAAACACAAGTATTCACAGGAGAGACATAGAAGGTAAACACAAGGATCCACAGGAGAGACATAGAAGGTAATACACAAAGGATCTTAGGAGCAGGCCTAGAAGGTAAACACAAGGATCACGGGAGAGAATAGGAAGGTAAAACACAAGGAATCACAGGAGAGGAATAGAAGGTAACACAAGGATCACAGGAGAGACATCAAAGGGAAACACAAGGATCACAGGGGAGATAGACACAGAAGGTAAACACAAGGATCACAGAGAGACATAGAAGGTAAACACAAGGAATCACAGGGGAAGAGACATAGAAGGTTAAACACAAGGATCACAGGAGTGACATAGAAGGTAAAACACAGGATCACATGAGAGACATAGAGGCAACCACAGGATCACAGGAGAAGTGACACGAATGTAAACACAAGGAGATCACAGGAGAGAATAGAGACATAGAAGGCAACCACCAAGGATCACAGGAGTGACACAGAAGGTAAACACAAGGATCACAGGAGAGACATAGAGGTAAACACAAGGATCAACAGGGAAGATGACATAGAAGGCAAACACAAGGTTCAATGGAGAGACTTAGAATGCAACACAAGGAAGGATCACAGGAGAGGACACGAAGGCAAACACAAGGATCACAGGAGAGAAATAGAAGGTTAAATACAAGGAACACAGGAGAGACATAGAAGGTAAAACTCAAGGATCACAGGGAGAGACATAGAAGGTAAACACAAGGAAACAGGAGAGACATAGAAGGCAAACACAAGGATCACAGGGAGGGAGACACAGATGGCAAACACAAGGATCACAGGAGAGACGAGACATTAGAGGTAAATACAAGGATACAGGAGAGAATAGAAGGTTAAACCAAGGATCACAGGATGAGATATAGAAGGTTAAACACAAGGATGACATGTGAGAGACATAGGAAGGTAAACACAAGGATCACAGGTAGAGGACAAGAAGGCTAACACAAGGATCACAGGATGAGAAATAAGAAGGTAAATGCAAGGATCTAGTAAGAGACATAGAAGGTAAACACAAGGATCACAGGAGAGACATAGAAGGTAAACACAAGGGATCACATGAGAGCATTTAGAAAGGTAAACACAAGGATCACAGGATGAGAATAGAAGGTAAACACAAGGATCACAGGAGAGACAAGAAGGTAACACAAGGATCACAGGAGAGACATGAAGTTAACACAAGGATCCACAGGGACGAGACAAGAAGTGTGGTAAACACAAGGATCACAGGAGAGAACATAGGAAGGTAAACACAAGGATCACAGGGAGAGGGCATAGAAGGTAAACACAAGGATCACAGGAGAGGAAGAGACATAGAAGGTAAAACACAATGTCACAGGAGAGACATAGAAGGTAAACACAAGGATCCCTAGGGAGAGACATAGAAGGTAAACCCAAGGATCAAGGAATAGAGAGCATAGAAGGTAAACACAAAAAAAGATCACCATGAGTAGACAAGAAGGTAAACCAAAAAGATCTACATGAGAGGCATAGAGGAAACAGACAAGGATCACAGGAGAGACAAGACATAGAAGGTAAACACAAGATCCACAGGAAAGAGACATAGAAGGTAACATCAAGGATCACAGGAGAGGAGAGACACAGAACGGCAAACCAAGGATCACAGGAGAGAATAGAAGCGTTAATGCAAAAGGATCACAGTAGAGACATAGAACGGTAAAACAAAGGATCACCACAGGAGAGACATAGAAGGTAAACCACAAGGATCACATGAGAGGCATAGAAGGGTAAACACAAGGATCCACAGGAGATACATAGAAGGTAAACACAAGGATCACAGGAGAGAGACATGGAAGGTAAACACAAGGATCACAGGATGAGGAATAGAATTGTAAACACAAGGTCACAGGAGAGCATAGAAGGTAACACAAGGTTCACAGGAGAGGCATAGAAGGTAAACACAAGGATCACAGGAGAGACATAGAAGGTAAACACAAGGATCATTGAGAGACATAGAAGGTTAAACACAAGGAATCCACAGGGAGACATAGAAGTGTAAAAACACAAGGGATCACAGGAGAGACATAGAGGTAAACACAAAGATCACAGGAGAGGCATAGAGGTAAAAACACAAGAGATCACAGGAGAGACATAGAGGTAATACACAAATGATCACAGGCGAGAAATAGAAGGTAAACACAAGTGTGATCACAGGAGAGAGACATAGAAGGTAAACACAAAGATCACAGGAGTGAGACCATAGAAGGTAAACACCAAAAGATCACTTCGAGAGGCAGTAGAAGGTAAACCACAAGATCACAGGAAGAGACTTGAAGGTAAACACATGATCACAGGAGAGACATTAGAAGGTAAACCACAAAAGATCATCAGGACAAAAGATTGAAGTGTCAGATAAGCAGGACGAAGGTTCATGGTCTCCTCCCATGTATTGGTAGACAGCAACAACTACAACAACCAACAACAACAACAAACAACAACAACAAATGTGTTCTGAGAAAGGACAGAAGATAAATTAGAGACTTTGTAACAATTGGGTGTGTTCACTCTGGAAACGTTTTCGCCACTGGCGAACGTTTCCACTATAAGATACCAAGAGTTACACAATGTCTAAGTTGAAGCATCAACAACAACAACAACAACAGCAACAACAACAACAACAACAACACTGGGAAAGTGTGTTTTATCAAAAACAAGATTTTTCTCTCCTTATACAATTAAAAAGCCAGTGAAGGTACTGTCATGGCGTCACAAGCATCTTTCAACCTTACACCATGACAGTGAAAACCAGACGTCATTACTTCATACATCTCCATAACTTGTATTTTACACTTCAATATTTATCAGCATTCTCATTGTTGAAGCTTCGCGGGAGGCCTACTTATAACTTCAGGCTGTTAGGCCTACAAACAGAAAAGTTCTTAAGGGGCTCGTCAGTTCCCCTGTCTTATAACATGATATTTTCCCCTATTATCTACCTTGTCCATATTTACTATCACATTTGCTTTGTCTGCTTTCGTAAGATGAAGTCTTAAGATCTTTCCTTAATTCATGGTATAACTTAACAAATCTTTGAGGACAATTATGTTGTAGAGGTGTGAGCAAAGCTTAGACCTCAGATTTGTTAAGTTATACCATGAATTAAGGAAAGATCCTGGACGTCACCTTACGTAACCAGACAAAAGCAAATGAAATAGTAATTATGGACAAGGTAGATTATAGTTGAAAAATAAACATGATAATAGGAGACAAGGGAACTCAGGTGCCCCTTAATAAGGTCAGGACCATTCCCTGAATTCAGGTTTTTTTTATCTCATTGGTCAAGAAATAATCACTGGTAAACAACGCAGACAAACCTATATAGAAAACTAAATGTGAAGTAAGTACTGTATTTTTCGACTGCATATTGAGGCTCTCTTCAGCAAATTAAACGCGTGCATAACATTAAGCTTATGTAGAAAAGCGAGACACACGACCTAAGAGTAGGACTGGAACAACTGTCCTCGGAGCCAGGGTAGTACAGGTGTTAGTGTCAGGTTTGCACTGACCTTGTGACATGTTGAGATTGGTTGGTACTGATATAACTGACTTGAGGTACTATCGAGGTGCTCATCCTCTGATGAATACATCTTTCACGTGAGCTCTGATGAGCACCTCTCATGTGAGCTCTGGGCACCCCTCACGTGAGCTCTGATGAGCACCTCTCATGTGAGCTCTGGGCACCCCTCACGTGAGCTCTGATGAGCACCTCTCATGTGAGCTCTGGGCACCCCTCACGTGAGCTCTGATGAGCACCTCTCATGTAAGCTCTGATGAGCACCTCTCACGTGAGCTCTGATTAACACCTCTCATGTGAGCTCTGATTAACACCTCTCATGTGAGCTCTGATGAGCACCTCTCATGTGAGCTCTGATGAGCACCTCTCACGTTAGCTCTGATGAGCACCTCTCACGTGAGCTCTGATGAGCACTTCTCACGTGAGCTCTGATGAGCACCTCTCATTTGAGCTCTTAATATTAAGTTATTCGGTAAAAGTTCTGAGGCTCAATTCCCTTTTTTCACGAGCCTTAAACTGAAAAAAAATATTTCCTAACATCTCCAAAGACGAATATTCATTCTACTGACGTCTGTATGTATCTCGTATGTCATGATAATGTCTCCCTCACAATTTTCCCTAATTAAAGGACTGGTTTGTAATCATCCTCACTTTCCCTCGAGGTCTCTGTCCAAGCTTTATTAATGTGGGTTATCTTGCTGAGAGTGCGCTGCATTACTAGTTGGTTTGACCTAACATACGTTGGTTATACCTTGGATTTTATTTTCTGTTTACCTGAAGAATGTTCGCTGTTCTTGGCTACTCTTTACGTTGCTTTTCTGATCGTGCGTGATTTGTTTACTGGTTTCTTCGGGAGAAATAGATGATTGTTAAAGCCTTCCTCCAGCTGTAGCTCCTTCTGTATGCTCCAGCTGTATGTTTCCAGCTGGTACTGTAATGCTCCAGCTGTTATGTTTCCACGCTCGATATGCTCCAGGTGTATGTTCCAGGCTGTATGCTCAGGTTTTGTATGTTCCAGCTGTATGCTCCAGCTGTTATGTTTCAGCTCGTATGTTCCAGGTGTTTGTATGCTCTTCCAGTCCAGCTCTGTATGCTCCCAGCTGTATGTTCCAGTGTTTTATGTTCCAGCTGTATGCTTCCAGCTGTAAGTTCCAGCTGTATGCTCCAGCTGTATGCTCCAGCTGTTGTAATGTTTCCAGCTGTATTGCTACAGGTGTATGTTCGAGCTGTTGTTTTTGGTCCAGGGTGTATGCTCCAGGTGTATGTTCCTCAGCTGTATGCTCCAGTGTATGCTCCAGCTGTATGCTCCAGCTGTATTGTTCCAGCCTGGTAATGCTCCCCAACTGTGTTGCTCCAGCTGTATGCTCCAAACTGTATGCTCCAGCTCTGCTTGTCTGCTGTTACCCTTTCATTTGATACTTTTTTTATCTTAATATAATGGTTAGTTAACACTTTAGTTAGTCAGTTCTTGCTTGGCTGGAATGTCTTTATCTTTCAATTAGATCTGGCTCTGTCATTCATCTGACTGTGTTTATTAAGTCGTTTGCAAACGTAGGCTCATGTTGGCTCTGCTGGTAGGTTACTTTACATATTCACAATTAATACGAGTCCAAGTTATGAGCCTTGAGGGAGATCCCACTCTGTGCTTGGGTGAATCTACAATATTGTGCTCTATAGGTTTTTCTAGAGCCATTGTTAGTGTTTTTCGTTAATTCGTTTGTCAATGCAGTTTGTTTGCAGCTTACACGGTGACTAAAGCTACCAGAGACTGTTTGGTATAATAAACATATATGGTATACCAGGATAGACAGCTTGGTGTAGAAGCGATTCGGAATAAACAAGCAAGAGTGGTCGGTTAGGGTCAGGTTGTTGTATGTTTAAAAGAGTCGTTCATACACTGAGCTAACTTAAAACATCACTAATGATCTGTGGACAGTTCTGGGCAAGTCACACAATAAAAAACCGGAAACCTCGGGTGGATTTTAACTTGTTACGTAAACCAGTGGATAAAACTTTCCAGAGTTCAAAGTAATCAGTTATTGGAGATTGAAAACATTGTCTTGACTAACTGGTCATAAGCTCAACCTCTGTTGACACATCTTAAATGGTCGAGAAGATGTATCAAGGATCTGTAATTGCAATATAGAGGTCAAGGAGCTAGTGTTACAGGAACACTCTCACACAACAGAATATTAAATTCCTGCATAAATTTGCTTATAGTCAGAAAAGATTGCTTGAACGACCAAACTGGAAGAAATTTTATCGATTAGACCTTATATTTACCAACTCAGTAAGGACCTTGGTTCGGGACCCTAACTATTATTGTAGACGCAGTCTGCATACCACAACATAGTGGATTGGTTACAGGACCCGCGTGCACAGATAGTGACAAGGGACAAAGAGAAATAAGCTCAGGCACGAGGGCGAATTCTCGCAAATAAATTTCAACAAGAAAACATTAACAGGAACCACATAAATCACAACCTGAACGATGTACACTGGAATGACATCATGACAACCACTGATCTTAACCTCAGGAAGATGATCCCAGTGTTGCTAGAAGTATACTCCAAACACTTACATCTACCACACAGATGGGATGCAACTCAAGAGAAAGACCGTGGAAGGGTGGAAGGGGGCAGCAGCGCACACCTTCTTCAGGTGAAGACGATGGATGACAGATCTTCTCAAAGCCAGCAGACCCTGTGAAGCATGATGGGAAGCTCTGCTTCGACCAATGGGTCCACAAAGTCTAACTCTTAATGTTTCAGATTGTTCATCAACCCCCAGACATTTATTATATGAAAATAATTTAATAGTACTACAAGTAATAATTTCATAAAAATATTTGTAATTAAATTATTTTACTGAAACTATTGATATTATTGGGAACGATGCATCTGATGAGTGTTAACAAGGACACTGATATTTGGTTGGTGATGGGTGAGCTTTAGTTGTAAGATACTAGGCTCTTCCAGGGTTGAAGATCACAGATACACAACACAAAGCACGTCCCTGGACATTTAGTGACCCCCTTTTGACCCCCAGTAATTTATCGAGCCATTGATAGGCCTGTCGACCCTTAGGGGGTCGATATAGAGCATTTTGGGGAACCTTGGAGAGTAAGAGAAATGGAGAACATGAAGCACAAACTGTGGCATCATAGAGAGTCCAACAGAGACATAAACGAAATTTAGAAGACACTTCTGTGTAAAATTCAGAGCAAAATAAAAAAAAAAAACATACAGTATGGATCCTCAACTTAAAGGAGATCGAACATGCACTGATGACGGTAATGAAATCAGTGAAATACTGAAGTCACAGTGTGACTTTTCAGTGAACCACTCATCAGTCTACAGATAATGACCGATGAGTTTCTCATGATTGACACAACAAACACAGCCCACATCTCCACAGTTTCTGATGTAACCTTCTTCTCGGCGTGAAGAACTCATCAACAGCATGCCCATGCATTCGGCCTCAGGCCCAGACTCGTGCAACTCCATATTCATTAAAAAATTTCAAGAAACCACCTTGAGTATTGTATGGAGGAGTCAATATGCTGAGGTCAGTGGTCATACCTGTCCTCAGCTGTTACAGGCGATTAGTGTAGAGTATTTTAAAACACCATGGGTTTCTTCTGTAGTATTTTAGTAGTTGAGGTCAAGGTGTTGAAGGAAGAGGTTCAACTTCTCAAGGAGGAAAATAAGAAGCTGAAAATTCACTTACCCAAGTATAGCAGTGAATGTGAGGTGGTTGGTGTTAGTGAAGAGAAACAGGTTACCCGCAGTGAGGAGCAGATTGGCAGCTGTTACAAGTGGGTAGAAGTTTCCAATAAAGGAAGAAACGTCAAAATAAGGAAAGTTTAAAGAGAAGATTTGAAGGTAGGAAATTACTTCTCTGTTCTCCAGGACAGATGTACTTCAGTGGTCAGTGATAATAAAGGTATCACTAACTTCTCTGCTATTAAAAGTAAGAATATCCTTGTGGTCAGTGATTCACAAGTAATATATATTGATCGTGCTTTCTGTAACAAGGATAGGAAAGTGAGGCAGAGAGTGTGTTTCCCAGGAGCTAGTGTTGGTGACATAGTCAACAGGTTGGATAATATGTCAGGTAATGGGAACAAGATCATTATCTGCCACAGTGCTAGTGGAAATGATTTTGGGAAGGGCTGGAGACAGGAGCTAGTATAAATTTAATCAGATTTAAAGTTTAGTACCTCTTCAAGGGGGGCTCCTTGGCGTGGTGAAGAGGCTCTTGGCCTGAGGAATTAGACCTGTCGGTCTACTTCCTCAGACCGAACCTAATTACCCCCCAATCCCCCGTTCCCTATCCCATCCTCCCCTTTTTCCTTTCCTCCTCCTCCCCACCCCTCCCTTTTGCCCTTCCTTTTTTTTTTTTTCCACAGGCACGCTAGTTCCTAGGTAGGGGAAAGGGTACTGGGGTCCATCCCATTCTATTGAGGTTCTTGGCAGTGGCGTAGTTTGCCGTGGAATCTGGATTGCCTGGGGATGTCCTGGTCCCTCTCCGGTATCCCGGAGGGTGGCTTTGGGTGTCTCTCGGGCGATGGGTGTATCTCTGGAAGCCACCTTTCGGATTCTGGGGGTGGTGGCCGAAGGAGGTATGCTTTGTGGCGGATTTCCGGCCGCCCTCTCTTTTGTCCACCGAGGTAGCTCGGCAGATGTGAGGTTGCTATCCCGGATTGCTGGTTTACTGGCATGATGGGTAGGGTATGGCATGGGTTCCATGCTGCATCTGCGCTACTTGCGGTGCTGAGGTCCTCTTGGGCACGGAGGGAGATTTCTGGCCCTTTCATTCCTCCTAGGAACTATCCCTCCCCGGTCCCCCCTTTTTTATTTTTTTTTTATTTTTATTTTCTTTTCTTCTTTCTTTTTTTCTTAAAAACAAAAAGAAAGAAGTAACCTAACCATGGCAGCCCTAATCCATGAACCTGCTACCCCCGGACCCCTTCTTGATACCGCACCCCGTTCTGACCCCGCCTCGTCTTTGGACCACTCTTCGGACACTCCTCATGCCTCTGTACCTCTTGCCAGTGCTGTTTCCTCACCCGCTTCAGGTACTGAGGCCTCGACTGACTCCTTCGATTTATCTGACCTTCACTCTCCTCTGACTATGCTTCCGGCCTCTCCCTCTATGGTGCAGCAATTTTCGAATCGCCGGCCCGTTCCACGTCGGACCAACTCTGGTCCCACGCCTAAACGACAACGACAATTACCTGCTGATGATACTTCTCCACCTTCTCGTTCTTCTCAGAAAGATCGACACGTCCTTCACTACCTTCTGCGCTCAGTTTCAGACTGCACAGTGGACTAAATTCTTCACTTTACGACCGACTTCCTCTACTGCCTATCTTTCTGACCACAGTATTGGCAAGGCACTCCTACCCATGTTGGTAAAGATATTTCTTTTTATGCTCTTAAGAGCGGTACCCGCATCCACCGTACAGAATGCTACCCAGGCTCATGAGCTTTCTCGTCTTTCCCCTATCGATACTGTTCCTGTAAAAATTGAAAAGCATCATTCCCCTCAATTCTTTTAGTGGTACCATCATTCTGCCCCATACCATAGTTCAACAAAAATTTCCAGACATGTGGCACTGACATTCTTGAACACTGGAACTCCAAGATCTCCCAATCCCAAGGTAGACACTTACTTCTTCCTGCCCGCGGGCGGGGACAATACCCTAGCAATGTGGCTCGTTTAACTTTTGACAGCCGTGACTCCCATCCTCAGTTTATGTAGCAGGACCCGGTACAAAGTTCGAAAGGTGATCCCTACACCGCAACAGTGTAGAAATTGCTGGCGATTTGGGCCCTCCAGCCCAAATATTGCAGATCTATCGCCGAAAGCCCAGTCTGTGGTGCCGATGACCATTCTAATACGTTTTTGCAATCGACCTCTCTCTTGCCTTAATTGTCATTAGGCTCACCCTTCGTACTCTCGCCGTTGTCAATCTACTTAAACGAGCGGGAAATCCGTACCTCAAAGAGCAGAAGGTCTCCCTTATGCCATGGCCAGTTTCTCACCCTCCGCCTCCAAGGGAGACTACCTCGTGTTTCTTATTCCCATGTTTCAAAACGTCCCCCCACTTCGGGTATCCCATCTTCTGCACCCACCTCTGTGGTTCCCCTCTCCCATAGTCACTCCGTAGCTAATTTTTTTTGCTGTCCTCGGCTCAGATGTCCCTACTTCAACATCTCAGTCTGATCTTGCTTCTTCGTGTTCTCTCTCACAAGCCTCAGTAGCGACGAGATCTCGTATGACACCCTCCTCCCAATCGTCCCTCTACTTCCAAAAGTAAAAAAAAGGGTCCGTTAACACCTCCTACCCATCTTCCACCTTCTCTTTTTCCCCTTTCCCCTGTCTCTGTACCTGGTTTTTCCCCCCTCTCACTGGCTCTGTTACAAGTGTAGAGGTTCACCCTCCTCGTACTGTACCTTCCTCCCCTGTTCCCTCCCAAGTTTCTTCCTCTTCGGCCACCTCCCAGGTTTCTGCCTCTTCTGTCCCCTTCCACCTTCTCAGTTCCTCCACCTTCCGTGTCCCCCTACCTTGGTACAGTCCATTAGTTCAATCTTTACTCATCCTCTCCCTACCATTTCCAATATTGTCTCCCATACGAGTCCCCCTGAATTCTGAAACACTTGAAGCAATCTCTGAATATATTGCAGAGACCAAACCATCAATGGACACTGGATCCACCCTCCACTCCTTCTCTCCCTCTACCCATCTGCGCAACTCCTTTCTTCACAGCGCACCGTTCCTTCGCTGCTTGAATGTTTTCCACGCCTCCGCTTGTGACTTTTCTAACCCCTCTAGTCCGTAGGAAAACCCCTTTCCTGCGGATTTCAGGTATCTTTATCATTGCCAATCATGGCCTATTTACAGTGGAATATACGCGGCCTCAGGGTAATCGGGGTGAGCTTCAGATGTTACTCTCCCAGTTTTTCCCCTGTTGGTGTTGCTTACAGGAACCAAAATTACACTCTGCTGTTATCTCTCCCATCTCAGGCTATAATTTATTGTATTCCTTTAGATCCTTTTTCCTGATGGGACCTTTAATGAAAGTGCCCTTCTTCTACGCACTCATATTCCGTACCATCAGCTATTTGTCGTACTTCGCTGCATTACACAGCAGCCCGTATCCACTTGCATAGGTGGTAACACTCTGTTTTTTTATATCTCTCTCCTTCTCGGGCATTATCTATTTCGGGTAATTGCCTTTCTTGTTTCGTCATTACCACCACCGATTCTGTTTTCTTGGTGATTTAAAAGCCCACCATTTCCTCTGGGGGGGTCTCACTGTGATTCCCGTGGCATTCAGTTAAGAGGCTTTTCTTGCCACCCACCCCCTCCATGTTTTAAATACAGGTACTCACACCCATTTTGATCCTCGGACTCACACTGTCTCTTGCATCGATCTCTCAGTCTGCTCTTCCTCCGCCGCATTAGACTTCACTTGGTCTGTTCTTCCGGACTTACATGACAGTGATCATTTCCCAATCATTCTTACTTCCCCTTCATATTCACCACCTCTTCGCATCCCACGCTCGCAATTTGATCAGGCAAATTGGAACCTTTACTCACACCTAACTGTTTTTAGAGAGGTTCCTTCTTCGTCCTCCATCGATGAGCTTTTACACCTCTTCTCGTCCTCCGTTTTAACCGCAGCTTCTCATTCTATACCCCAAACTTCGGGCAGGCATTCTCAGAAATGCGTGCCTTGGTGGTCTCCTGCTTGTGCTCGTGCAGTACGTTTGAAACGCGCTGCATGGGGCAGGTACCAGTACAACAGAACCACAGAGAGACTTCTTGAATTTAAGCAGAAGCGTGCGATCGCTCGCCGTGTCATCCGTGACGCTAAACGCACTTGCTGGCGAGATTATGTCTCACCATCACCTCTGCTTCCTCTATGAGTGCAGTCTGGAAAAAAGTACGAAAACTGAGTGGTATATATTCTCCTGACCCGCTCCTGTCTGCGGGTTGCCAGTGTTGATATAGCAAACCCACTAGATGTTGCACTGAAATTGGCAATCATCTGGTCCGTATTTCTCAGGGACTCCATCTATGCCCCTCATTTCTTTCCTCAAAGTCTGCCAGAGAGTTAGCCCCCCTTGGATTTTTCTTCTCTCAGAGAAAACGTATAATGTCCCTTTTTACACTTAAAGAACTGGAGGCAACACTCTCAGTTGCGATCTCGGCAGCTGGGGCCCGACGACTTTAATTCGTATGCTACAACATTTACACATCAGCCCTTGCGTCCATTACCCCTTTTACAATCTTATTTGGTCACAAGGGTTTTTCCCAAGCTGTGGAAATCCCCCTTTTTTCCCCCTTTCCGAAACCAGGCCTAGGGCATGAAACCTCCCACATGTCCCATTCTCTTCCAGTGAGTTTGAAGTGAGGAACCCCTAGTAAAAGATTTTAAAAGGGTATTTGAGAACAAAACAGTTCTCCACTATCAATATGGCTTTTGTGGGACGTTCTACCAAGCCCCTTACTACGTTTGGGATACGTAGTTCGTAATGCCTTTGTAAATAACCACTCAGTTTTGCCATATTTTTTGCCCTTTGAGAAGGCATATGACACAACTTGGAGGTATAATTTTTAGCCCAAGCCCACTCCTTTGGGCCTTCGGGCAACTACCACCCTTCCTTAGAACTTTTTAACTGACAGGCATTTCCGTTTGGGGTTTTAATAATGTGCTCTCCCGGGGATTTACCCAAGTTAAAAGGTGTCCCCAGGGATGTGTTTGAGCCAACACTTTTTTCTCCTTTCTATTAATGATTTGGCCCCTTTGTCTTCCCTCAAATATTTGGTCATCACTCTAGTTGATGACTTCGTATTGCCTGTGCAGGCGCTGACTGTCCCTTATTACGTTTCCTCCAGCAGCGTCGACGTGTTTCCAATTGGGGCCCCCAACGTGGGTTTTAAAATTTTTAGCACTAAAACCACCAAATTTCTTTCATAGACGCCCCGCATTCCCATCATCCTTTTACTTTGGCTCCCCCCCCGTATCCCGAACGTGTCAGTCAAGTTTCTGGGGCCCCCTCTTTGATCGTAGGTTATCCCGGGAAAATTTACATTACCTCTTGAAGGGAAATTGCCACAGCCGGCTGAAAACCCCCTTTTAAAACCCCCTTTCTCACTTTCATGGGGAGCTGATCGTCGAAAACCCCCTTTGCCTACATTCCACCCCTTTCTTACAAACTTTTTATGGTGAAATCTATTCAGCGGCATCTCCTGCTACTCTCTTAGCTTAACCCATTCATCCCCAAGGATTACTTTATGCCTTGGTGCTTTTTGCTCTTCCCCTTCGAGAGCCTCTATGCAAAGCGAACGTTCCTCCTTATGCGTTGCCGTGATGCCCCTTGCCTTCGCTACTATGTACGCTCTCATGATTTTCCGCTCCCTTTCCCTTTTGAATGGTCACAATTAGTAGACATTCTTTTTTTGTTCGCCCCCCTGTTTACTTGTCCCTTTTTGTCTTTGCCTTCATTCGCTTTTGCTTCTCTTTATTACCACCTTTCTATGTGATGTGCTCTCACCCCCTACCCCCTGGGAAGTTCCAGCTGTTTGGTTGTTCTTTCTCTCTCCCTTGCTCGAAAGCCCCAAATGCCTACAGTCCTTCCCCCTCTCAATTTTTGAACCCCTTTCACTTCATTCTATGCCATTGCTGTGTACACAGATGGCTTAAGTCTTTTACGGGTAGGATTTACAGCAGTGTTCCGGACAGCGCGTACAAGGGCATTTCCTTTTTTGGTAGTTTTTTAGCTGAATTGTATGCCATCCCTTTCAGATTATCCGTATTTTATCTTTTCCTGGTCATCATTGTGGTTGTTCAGACTCCCTTTGTCTTTTCAGGCTATACAGAAATTTGATACACCTCACCCCTTTGTCCTCCGTATCCAACTTTGGCTACGCCGCATCTTTACCAAGCATAAAGATATTGTTTTTTGTTGGGTCCCTGGTCATATTGACGTACAGGGCAATGAACAGGCAGACACTGCTGCGTGGTCAGCAGTATATGACCTACCAGTTTCATGTAGAGGTATTCCATTTACGGACTATTTTGCTGCAATATCTTCCCACTTCACACCCGTTGGCAACAACGTTGGTCTACTATGTCGGCAACAAACTTCAATCTATTAAACCGAGTATAGGTTACTGGCCGTCTTCTTATCACCAGTGTCGAGGTTGGGAGACTACTCTCTCCCGTCTTCGCATTGGCCATACTCGTCTTACTCGTGGATATGTCATGGAGAGGCGCCCTGCTCCTCTCTGTGAGAATTGCCAAGTTCATTATCAGTCAGCCACATTCTGTTGGACTGCCCACTTTATCAACGAGCACGCAGAATTTACCTCCGTCGTCGTCTTCGCTCTGCTGCTCTCTCTTTACCTTCCCTTCTCGCTGACGGACCCACCTTTCATCTGGACTCTCTCATTGACTTTTTGACAACAACTGACTTCACAAATTCTGATACCTTCAGCCCTTTCTACTTCAATCTCTTGCTACCCCCTACCCCTGTACTATTCCCTGCCCCGCTGTTTTCTGTAACCTACTGATCATCCCTCCTCCCTTCTGCCATCCAATACCCTCACTTCCTTCCCTACCCTGCAGCGCTGTATAGCCCTTGTGGCTTAGCGCTTCTTTTTTTGATTATAATAATAATAAAGTTTAGTATACTAATAGGAGCGCAAGAAATAAGATAGATGAGCTAAGATTAATTACATGCTAAAGCATTAGATATTATTGCTAAACAGAGACCAGATTCAGCCTGAAAGATAGAGAAATGTCTTGTAAATGCTACATACAAGGTTATAAATTATTCCACACTGATAGGGTCATCAAGAAAGGTGGTGGAGGGGCGATGAATGTCAGAGATAATTTAAATTGTTCCATTAGACAAGATATAAGATTAGAAGCATCAGCCACTTAATCTGTTTGGTTACAGCTTCTCAAAGGTCGTGAAAAACTAATTTTGGGTGTGATTTACAGCCCCCCAAACCTTGATAGGGAGTGTAGTAAACTTTAGTGGGACAAAATTCATAAGGCATCTAGATAGGAAAACGTTGTGCTAATGGGAGATTTTAACTTTAGACAAACTGATTGGAGCAATTTAATAGGATATCTTGAGTCTAGAGACTTTCTTGATATGATCCAGGATTTCTGTTTAAAACGGTTTGTGACAGAATCAACTAGAGGAAATAACCTGCTTGACTTGGTTCTTGCTATAAGGAATCACTATTTAATAATCTTGAGGTTAATGAGCTTGGGTAAAGTAATTGCAAATCACTCAGTTTCAATATATCATGAATTACCTCTACTACCAAGTCATTGTCCCTGACCTCCACTTGGCTAATTACATAGGACTGAGAAATTACCTGGGTGAGTTGAACTGGCGTGACCTGACTAAGGGTCAAGTAAGTGGTGATTGTTGCTAATATGACAATTTTCAAAGCAGTTCTAGCTGCCCAGACTACTTATGCTCCAAATAAGGAAAATAGATAAAAAATTACCCTAAATGGATAAACAGTAAATTAAAGCATCTCATAGGTCAAAAGAGAGGCATGTATAGGCGAATCAAAAGGGAAAAAGTGCAATTAAGAAATCAGAAGAGAAATAAAAAAGATAAGAAAATAAAAAAGAGATTATTAGGTTAAAGTCGCAAGGGATTCACAGATTAACCCGATAGGTTTCTTTCAGGTATATAGGAGTAAGATTAGAGACAAAATAGACCCACTCAAAAGCTACACAGATCAGCTCATCTACAGTGATAAAGAAATGTGTTGGATATTTAACACTTATTTCCTCCTAGTTTTTATGCAGGAAGATACTAGTGAAATTCCAGAAATAATAAATTATGTAGATCAGGACGATAAATTAGGCACAATTTGTTAGTGCACCACACTAGTCCTCACATTGTTAGTGCACCACACTAGTCCTCACATTGTTAGTGCACCACACTAGTCCTCACATTGTTATGCACCAACTAGCCCTCGCATTGTTAGTGCACCACACTAGTCCTCACATTGTTAGTGCACCACACTAGTCCTCACATTGTTAGTGCACCACACTAGCCCTCGCACTGTTAGTGCACCACACTAGTCCTCACATTGTTAGTGCACCACACTAGTCCTCACATTGTTAGTGCACCACACTAGTCCTCACATTGTTAGTGCACCAGACTAGCCCTCGCATTGTTAGTGCACCACACTAGTCCTCACATTGTTAGTGCACCACACTAGTCCTCACATTGTTAGTGCACCACACTAGCCCTCGCATTGTTAGTGCACCACACTAGTTCTCACATTGTTAGTGCACCACACTAGTCCTCACATTGTTAGTGCACCACGCTAGTCCTCACATTGTTAGTGCACCACACTAGCCCTCACATTGTTAGTGCACAACACTAGTCCTCACATTGTTAGTGCACCACACTAGTCCTCACATTGTTAGTGCACCACACTAGTCCCTCACATTGTTAGTGCAACCACACTAGCCCTCACATTGTTAGTGCACCACACTAGTCCTCACATTGTTTAGTGCACCACACTAGTCCTCACATTGTTAGTGCACCACACTAGTCCTCACATTGTTAGTGCACCACACTAGTCCTCACATTGTTAGTGCACCACACTAGTCCTCACATTGTTAGTGCACCACACTAGTCCTCACATTGTTAGTGCACCACACTAGCCCTCGCATTGTTAGTGCACCACACTAGTCCTCACATTGTTAGTGCACCACACTAGTCCTCACATTGTTAGTGCACCACACCAGTCCTCACATTGTTAGTGCACCGCACCAGTCCTCACATTGTTAGTGCACCGCACCAGTCCTCACATTGTTAGTGCACCGCACCAGTCCTCACATTGTTAGTGCACCACACCAGTCCTCACATTGTTAGTGCACCACACCAGTCCTCACATTGTTAGTGCACCGCACCAGTCCTCACATTGTTAGTGCACCGCACCAGTCCTCACATTGTTAGTGCACCGCACCAGTCCTCACATTGTTAGTGCACCACACTAGTCCTCACATTGTTAGTGCACCACACTAGTCCTCACATTGTTAGTGCACCACACTAGTCCTCACATTGTTAGTGCACCGCACCAGTCCTCACATTGTTAGTGCACTGCACCAGTCCTCACATTGTTAGTGCACCGCACCAGTCCTCACATTGTTAGTGCACCACACTAGTCCTCACATTGTTAGTGCACCACACCAGTCCTCACATTGTTAGTGCACCGCACCAGTCCTCACATTGTTAGTGCACCACACTAGTCCTCACATTGTTAGTGCACCACACCAGTCCTCACATTGTTAGTGCACCACACTAGTCCTCACATTGTTAGTGCACCACACCAGTCCTCACATTGTTAGTGCACCACACTAGTCCTCACATTGTTAGTGCACCACACCAGTCCTCACATTGTTAGTGCACCGCACCATCCTCACATTGTTAGTGCACCACACTAGTCCTCACATTGTTAGTGCACCACACTAGTCCTCACATTGTTAGTGCACCACACTAGTCCTCACATTGTTAGTGCACCGCACCAGTCCTCACATTGTTAGTGCACCGCACCAGTCCTCACATTGTTAGTGCACCGCACCAGTCCTCACATTGTTAGTGCACCACACTAGTCCTCACATTGTTAGTGCACCACACCAGTCCTCACATTGTTAGTGCACCGCACCAGTCCTCACATTGTTAGTGCACCACACTAGTCCTCACATTGTTAGTGCACCACACCAGTCCTCACATTGTTAGTGCACCACACTAGTCCTCACATTGTTAGTGCACCACACCAGTCCTCACATTGTTAGTGCACCACACTAGTCTCACTTGTTAGTGCACCACACCAGTCCTCACATTGTTAGTGCACCACACTAGTCCTCACATTGTTAGTGCACCACACCAGTCCTCACATTGTTAGTGCACCACACTAGTCCTCACATTGTTAGTGCACCACACCAGTCCTCACATTGTTTAGTGCACCACACTAGTCCTCACATTGTTAGTGCACCACACTAGTCCTCACATTGTTAGTGCACCACACTAGTCCTCACATTGTTAGTGCACCACACTAGTCCTCACATTGTTAGTGCACCACACCAGTCCTCACATTGTTAGTGCACCACACTAGTCCTCACATTGTTAGTGCACCACACTAGTCCTCACATTGTTAGTGCACCACACTAGTCCTCACATTGTTAGTGCACTGCACCAGTCCTCACATTGTTAGTGCACTGCACCAGTCCTCACATTGTTAGTGCACCACACTAGTCCTCACATTGTTAGTGCACCGCACCAGTCCTCACATTGTTAGTGCACCGCACCAGTCCTCACACTTAGTGCACAATACTGTTCATCTTGCCCTAAAAATGTCTCATCTTGAGACATATTTAGATGAACATTCACCAGCACTCTGACTTCCAGTCAGAGTGACTTCTGTGTACTGTGTCAGATGTATCTAAGTAGTGAGTGGACTGTGTTTGTCTACCTGGTGAGTGGACTGTGTCTAACTAGTTAGTGGACTGTGTCTAACTAGTTAGTGGACTGTGTCTAACTAGTTAGTGGACTGTGTCTGTCTAAGTAGTGAGTGGACTGTGTTTCTCTACCTAGTGAGTGGACTGTGTCTAACTAGTGAGTGGACTGTGTCTGTTTAACCAGTGAGTGGACTGTGTCTAACTAGTGAGTGGACTGTGTCTAACTAGTTAGTGGACTGTGTCTGTTTAACCAGTGAATGGACTGTGTCTAACTAGTTAGTGGACTGTGTCTGTTTAACCAGTGAGTGGACTGTGTCTAACAAGTGAGTGGACTGTGTCTAACAAGTGAGTGGACTGTGTCTGTCTAACAAGTGAGTGGACTGTGTCTGTCTATCTAGTGAGTGGACTGTGTCTGTCTAACAAGTGAGTGGACTGTGTCTGTCTAACAAGTGAGTGGACTGTGTCTATCTAGTGAGTGGACTGTGTCTAACTAGTGAGTGGACCGTGTCTAGTGAGTGGACTGGTGTAGACTGTCTATCGTCTACAACAAAGTTCCACACAAACTTGAGGTCATCACTCTGAGCTCACCAGGAAGATGAGCTGGAGGTGTCTACGTCACAGTAAGTTCATCGGATCGATCAGAGAATGAGGGGAATCAGGGCAGTAGGAAGGGGAATCAGGGCATTAGGAAGGGGAATCAAGGCAGTGGGAAGGGGATTCAAGGCAGTGGGAAGGGGATTCAAGGCAGTAGGAAGGGGAATCAGGGCATTAGGAAGGGGAATCAAGGCAGTGGGAAGGGGATTCAAGGCAGTAGGAAGGGGATTCAAGGCAGAAGGAAGGAGAATCAAGGTAGTAGGAAGAAAAATCAAGGCACTGAGAAAGGGAATCAGGGCAGCAGGAAGGAGAATCAAGGCAGTGAGAAGGGGAATCGGGACAATAGGAAGGGAATCAGGGCAGTAATAACTAACGGGAGGCACTGTTGTACCGTTGAGACTAATATCTACTGTTAAACAGTATCTGAACTAGATTAGTCACTGGATTTCTGTTTAAGTATAATTAGGTTAATGAGGTGGTTGTAGTAAGTGATGATGGTGATGGTTGTAGTGAGTGGTGGCTGTAGTGAAGGTGATTGTTGTAGTGAGTGGTGATGGTGATGGTTGTAGTGACTGGTGATGGTTGTAGTGATGGTGATTGTTGTAGTAGTGGTGAGTGTAGTGAGTGATGGTTGTAGTGAGGTGATTGGGTTTTAGTTTGGTGATGGTTGTTGTGATGTGAGTTGTAGTAGTGAGGTTGATGAGTGGTTTAGTGATGGTGTTGTAGCGATGGTGATTGTGTAGTGAGTGGTGATTGTTTAGTGATGGTGATATTTGTAGTGAGTGATGGTTGCAGTGAATGGTGATGGTTGTAGTGATGGTGATTGTTGTAGTGAGTGGTGATGGTTGTAGTGAGTGATGGTTGTAGTGAGTGGTGATGGTTATAGTGATGGTGATGGTTGTAGTGAGTGTGTGGTTATACTGATGGTAATTGTAGTGATAGTGATGGTTGTAGTGAGTGGTGATGGTTATATAGTGATGGTTGTAGTGAGTGTGTGATGGTTATAGTGATGGTTGTAGTAGTGGTGATGGTTATAATGATGGTGATGGTTGTAGTGATGGTGATGGTTGTAGTGATGGTAGTTTGTAGTGATGGTGATGGTAGAAGTGGTGATGGTTGTAGTGGTGGTGATGGCTGTATGGGTGGTGATGGTTTGTAGTGATGTTGACGATTGTAGTGATGGGATGGTTGTAGTGATGGTTGGTAGAAGTGATGGTGATGGTGTAGTGATAGTTGTAGTGGTGGTGATGGTAGTAGTGATGGTGATGGTAGTAGTGATGGTGATGGTTGTAGTGATGGTGATAGAAGTGATGGTGATGGTTGTAGTGATAGTTGTAGTGGTGGTGATGGTAGTTATGGTGATGGTTGTATTGATGGTGATGGTTGTAGTGATGGGGATGGTTGTAGTGATGATGGTTGTAGTGATGGTGATGGTTGTAATGATGGTGATGGTTGTAGTGGTGGTGATGTTGTAGTGATGGTGATTTTTGTAGTGATGGTGATGGTTGTAGTGATGGTGATGGTTGTAGTGGTGGTGATGGTTGTAGTGATGGTGATGGTTGTAGTGGTGGTGATGGTTGTAGTGGTGGTGATGGCTGTAGTGGTGGTGATGGTTGTAGTGATGGTGATGGTTGTAGTGGTGGTGATGGTTGTAGTGATGGTGATGGCTGTAGTAATGGTTGTAGGTCGTTCAGTGACCAGACAAACAACGCTGAAATGAAGTTGGCATTGATATAGGGAATAGTGCCAAGTTCACTAGGGCACCAGAACACACACACGACAGTGCCTTCCCCCCGCCCTGCCCCCCCCCCCCCCCCTGCCCGGCCAGCACGCTCATGTAGACACACACACACACACACACACACATACACACACACACTGCGTTATCTAGGTCCACCGTCAGAATGAGGTCACCATAGTAGAGGTGTTATTATTCTGGTTATTAATGTTATCTTGAAACATTCCCAGCATTCCTCCTCACATTAAAACATTTTACCTCCTACACTTCTCTCCACCTCACCACCCAAATACACACACACACACATATATATATATATATATATATATAATATATATATATATATATATATATATATATATATATATATATATATATATATATATATATATATATGCAATAAGATCAGAGTAAACAGGTGATTTTAAAATATGCAAAACAGCCACTGTGAAAGAGTAGTGAAATTCCAAGCGCTTTCGTGACTACTCACATTGTCAAGAAACTATGAAAGTAATACATCAAAGGAAGGCAATTAAAGGGCTTAGACTACACCTCACAGTCAACCCCCACAACAAAGAAACACCTGACGCACGACAATACCGGACTCATAAGAAAAGAGGAACACTGCAGTAGGTCCGCTGGTCCAACTAGACAGGTCCTCACGACATCCCACTAACAAAGTATTCTACCCAAGAAATAAGGTTTATTATTTGTTCAATGTATTATTAAACTCTAAGCAAATTTTATTAATTATAAATGCGTCTAATTTATATAAACCTAAGGAAATATTCATATTATTTTCAGAACTGCTTTTTATGAAACAAGATTCAATTATATTCCTGTCAACCATGGACTTGCTTGATACAACTTTCTCAACTTTTTGAAAATCAATTAGATGGTTAAAATCTCTCACATGAATAAATAGAGCATTGGAATCTTGTCCAGTTCTAATGCTATATTTATGTTGTTTTAATCTAAGTTCGAGATTTTTACCAGTTTGACCGTAATAAACTTTATCACAAATTTTACAAGGAATCTTATAGACACATCCGTCAGCATTTTGGGGGGAATTCTTTATCAAAAGTTTTTTTACTGTATCAAGATTTTTAAATACAACTTTAATGTTAAAAGTCTTAAGAAGAGAAGGCATATCAACCAAGTTTTCATGGTAAGGGAGAACCAACATATTTTTAGTTGAATAAGGTTGGTTGTCCCTCTTTGGGTTGTATAAAGTATTTCTAGCAATTTTAAATGATTTATCAATTACATTTCTCGGGTATTTCAGATCAATGGCTATTTCATAAATTTTGGATATTTCTTCATCTATGAACTCAGGACTACAAATAAGTAAAGTTCTCAAAAACATTGATGAGAAAACAGACAGTTTGACTCTATCTTGATGCGAAGAATAGTAGTGTACACAGGAACAGTTATTTGTAGGTTTTCTGTAAATTTTAAATTTGAATTCATTATTACCCTTAATAATTAAAACATCTAGAAAAGGCAATGAGTTATTTTCCTCAAACTCAACAGTAAAGTTTATAGAATGGGCTAAGCTATTTAATTTTCCAAGGAAATGGTGTATATCTACATTCTTGGGCATAAGACATAAAATATCGTCAACATATCTGAACCATTTAGCTCTATTAGGGAGGATTGTGTTAAGCAACCTTGTTTCAAAAAATTCCATGTATAGATTACCAAGAACAGGTGAAAGAGGATTTCCCATTGCATTGTTGATGCAAAATTTGTATTTAGTAAGTTTTACACTCAGAAATTTGGTATGGCAATGGGAAATCCTCTTTCACCTGTTCTTGGTAATCTATACATGAAATTTTTTGAAACAAGGCTGCTTAACACAATCCTCCCTAATAGAACTAAATGGTTCAGATATGTTGACGATATTTTATGTCTTATGCCCAAGAATGTAGATATACACCATTTCCTTGGAAAATTAAATAGCTTAGCCCATTCTATAAACTTTACTGTTGAGTTTGAAGAAAATAACTCATTGCCTTTTCTAGATGTTTTAATTATTAAGGGTAATAATGAATTCAAATTTAAAATTTACAGAAAACCTACAAATAACTGTTCCTGTGTACACTACTATTCTTCGCATCAAGATAGAGTCAAACTGTCTGTTTTCTCATCAATGTTTTTGAGAACTTTACTTATTTGTAGTCCAGAGTTCATAGATGAAGAAATATCCAAAATTTATGAAATAGCCATTGATCTGAAATACCCGAGAAATGTAATTGATAAATCATTTAAAATTGCTAGAAATACTTTATACAACCCAAAGAGGGACAACCAACCTTATTCAACTAAAAATATGGTGGTTCTCCCTTACCATGAAAACTTGGTTGATATGCCTTCTCTTCTTAAGACTTTTAACATTAAAGTTGTATTTAAAAATCTTGATACAGTAAAAAAACTTTTGATAAAGAATTCCCCCCAAAATGCTGACGGATGTGTCTATAAGATTCCTTGTAAAATTTGCGATAAAGTTTATTACGATCAAACTGGTAAAAATCTCGAACTTAGATTAAAACAACATAAATATAGCATTAAAACTGGACAAGATTCCAATGCTCTATTTATTCATGTGAGAGATTTTAACCATCCAATTGATTTTCAAAAAGTTGAGAAAGTTATATCAAGCAAGTCCATGGTTGACAGAAATATAATTGAATTTTGTTTCATAAAAAGCAGTTCTGAAAATAATATGAATATTTCCTTAGGTTTATATAAATTAGACGCATTTATAATTAATAAAATTTGGTTAGAGTTTAATAATACATTAAACAAATAATAAACCTTATTTCTTGGGTAGAATATTTTGTTAGTGGGATGTCGTGAGGACCTGTCTAGTTGGACCAGCGGACCTACTGCAGTGTTCCTCTTTTCTTATGAGTCCGGTATTGTCGCGTGTCAGGTGTTTCTTTGTTGTGGGGGTTGACTGTGAGGTGTAGTCTAAGCCCTTTAATTGCCTTCCTTTGATGTATTACTTTCATAGTTCCTTGACAATGTGAGTAGTCACGAAAGCGTTTGAAATTTCACTACTCTTTCACAGTGGTTGTTTTGCATTTTAAAATCACCTGTTTCCTGTGATCTTATTGCATATATATATATATATATATATATATATATATATATATATATATATATAATATATATATATATATATATATATATATATATATATTTCTATTTATTAACACATCGGCCGCTTCTTACCAAGGTACGGTGGCTCTAAAAAGAAAAACTTTCATCATTCACTCCACCGTCTTGCCAGAGGCATGCTTACACTACAGTTATAAAACTGCAACATTAACACCTCTCCTTCAGAGTGTAGACACTGTACTTCCCATCTCCAGGACTCAAGTCCGGCCTACCGGTTTGCCTGAATCCCTTCATAAATGTTATTTTGCTCTCACTCCAACAGCACGTCAAGTCCTGAAAACCATTTGTCTCCATTCACTCCTGTCAAGCACGCTCACTCATGATTGCTGGAAGTCAAAACCCCTCGCACACAAAACTTTCTTTACCCCCTCCCTCCAACCTTACCTAGGCCGACCCCTACCCCACCTTCCCTCCACTACAGATTTATACACTCTTGACATCATCCTATTTTGTTCCAACCTCTCTATATGTCCGAACCACCTCAACCCCTCCTAAGCCCTCTTGACAATAGTTTTGGCAATCCTCCTCCTAATTTCCAAACTATGAATTCTCTGCATTATATTCACACCACACATTGCCCTCAGACATGACATCTCCACTGCCTCCAGCTTTCTCCTTGTTGCAACATTCACCACCCATGTTTCACACCCATATAAGAGCGTTGGTATAACTATACTCTCACACATTTCCCTCTTTGCTTCCATGGACAGAGTTCTTAGTCTCCACAGACTCCTCAGTGCACCACTCACCTTTCTCCCTTTATCAGTTCTGTGAGTCACCTCATTTTTCGTAGACCCATCTGCTGACACGTCCACTCCTATATATCTGAATACATTCACCTCCTCCATACTCTCTCCCTCCAATCTTTCGTCACTGCAAACACTTAGTCTACACACCCCTACCTTTCCTAAAGCCTCCTTGTTCATCTGCTATCCTGCTCTCCGTCTTACTCTTAATTCTTTGAGTAATAACTCTACCATACACTTTACCAGGTATACTTAACAGACTTATCTCCTTATAATTTTTACACTCTCTTTTGTCCTCTTTGCCTTTATACAAAGGAACTATGCATGCTCTCTGCCAATCCCTAGGTACCTTACCCTCTTCCATACATTTATTAAATAAAAGCACCAACCACTCCAAAACTATATCCCCACCTGCTTTTAACATTTCTATCTTTATCCCATCAATCGCTGCTGCCTTACCCCCTTTCATTCTACCCACTGTCTCACGAACTTCCCCCACACTCACAACTGGCTCTTCCTTACTCCTACAAGATGTTAGTTCTCCTTGCCCTATACACGAAATCTCAGCTTTCCTATTTTCATCAACATTTAACAATTCCTATAAATATATCCTCCATCTTCCTGATACCTCTAACTCTCCATTTAATAACTCTCCTCTCCTATTTTTAACTATCAAATCCACTCGTTCCCTAGACTTCCTCATCTTATTAATCTCATGCCAAAACTTTTTTTATTTTCAACAAAATTTATTGATACCATCTCACCCACTCTCTCATTTGCTCTCTTTACATTGCTTTACCACTCTCTTTACCACTCTTTTTCTCTCCATATACTTCTCCCTCCTTGCATCACTTCTACTTTGTAAAAATCTCTCATATGCTAACTTTTTCTCCCTTACTACTCTCTTTACATCATTCCACCAATCGCTCTTCTTCCCTCCTGCACCCACTTTCCTGTAACCACAAACTTCTGCTGAACACTAACACTATATTCTGAAACCTACCCCATACATCTTCACCCTCATTGCCTAGACTCACTAGCCCATCTATCCTCCAATAGTTGTTTAAATCTTACCCTAATTGCCTCCTCCTTAGTTTATAAACCTTCACCTCTCTCTTACTTGCTGCATCTATTTTCCTTGTATACCATCTACCTTTGACTCTCACCGTAGCTACAACTAAATAGTGATCTGATATATCTGTGGCCCCTCTTTAAAAATGTACATCCTGAAGTCTACTCAACAGTCTTTTATCTACCAATACGTAGTCCAACAAACTACTGTCATTACGCCCTTCATCATATCTTGTATACTTATTTTGTCCTCTTTTTCTTAAAATATGTATTATCTATAACCAACCCCCTTTCTATACAAAGTTCAATCAAAGGGCTCCCATTATTACACCTGTCACCCCAAACTTCAATACCACACCCTTTCTAAATGTTTCTCCTACATTAGCATTTAGGTCCCCTACCATAATTACTCTCTCACTTGGTTCAAAAGTTCCTACACACTCGCTTAACATCTCCCAAACTCTCTCTCCTCTACACTCCTCTCTTCTCCAGGTACTAACACACTTATTATGACCCAATTTTCACATCCGATCCTTATTTTAATCCACATAATCCTTGAATTTATACATTTATATTCCCTCTTCTTCAATATCTGATCCTTCAACATTATTGCTACCCTTTCCTTAGCTCTCTCTCAGCTACTCCTGACTTAATACCATTTATTTCTCCTCACTGAAACTCACCTACCCCATTCAGCTTTGTTTCACTTAGAGCCAAGACATCCAACTTCTATTCATTCATAACATTAACAATCATCTCTTTCTTATCATCTGCACTACATCCACGCACATTCAAACATCCCAGTTTTGTAAAGTTTTTCTTCTTCTCTTTTTTAGTAATTTTTACAGGTGCCAAATAGGTAAAATTGGTCACTTAGCAAGAACTCGTTTAAAATTAAGTCCTTTCTAAAATTATCTCTTATATGTTTAAAGATTTTTTTTATTTATGGTAATGTAAAATTTAATAATTCTGTGCCAAAAGAACCTTAGAAAACTTACCTAACCTTATTATAAAAAGTGCAGTTTAATATAGCCTAATCCAACTAATTATAATTTTCGATAAGTTTACAATAAGTTAATAATAAACAAACACAATGAAATATATTTTTTTTCGTTAAGATTCGGAATAATTTTTGCGAAATTAATGCATACACAAATTTTCACTTGCCTTATTCGGCAAGAAGACCGTTGCTATTTAAGCCAAAATCGCAAGTTTTACATATTCGGCATGACACACAAACACACACACACACAGAGACACACACAGACACACAGACACACACACACACACACACACAAACACACACACACAAACACACACACACACAAACACACACACACACAACACACACACACACACACACACACACACACACACACACACACACACACACACACACACACACACACACACACACACACACACACACACACACACTCGCAAACTAGCGATACAAGATGCAAAACAACCACGGGGGGGGAGTTGAATGATAGCTTTAGGCCTTTCATGTTGCAATCAGCACATCATCAGGAGCTTGCAATGTTGCAGAAATGAGTAAGAGATCTCGGCAGATTCATTCAAAGGGACGATCTTGGTAAGCAAGAGCGCCCCTTTGTTACACAGACATCTGCAGAGGAATAACATTATTAAGAGACAAGACAAGAACATTCCATACTTAAACAGTGAGTGAGGCAACACCTAACTACCTGAAGCAACACCTCACTAAATGAGTCAACACCTCACTGAGTGAGGTGACACCTCATTGAGTGAGGGATATCACTTTTTTCTTCCTTTTTATTTTTGGAAGGTTATAAATGACCATAATTTTTAAAGGGGTGGACCGGTAAGCCAGCGGAAGGCCTCGGTCAGATGACCAAAAGCTCCAAAGGCGGGTCATCATCTGACTAAGACCCGCGTCAGGAAACATTTGTCCTGTTTCCTGACGAACCTTACCTAACCTAACCTGAGTGAGGTGACACCTCACTGAGTGAGGCAACACCTCACTGAGTGAGGCGACACCTCACTAAGTGAGGCAACACTTCACTGAGTGAGGCAACACCTCACAACAGGTCTCACTATTGGAATCTTACTGGTTCACAATATCAGTTAAAATATACAGCACTCTCGGGAGGGCCCCACATAAACAGCGCTCTCTAATGGCCCTGCATATACAGCACTCGGGAGGGCCCCACATAAACAGCGCTCTCTAATGGCCCTGCATATACAGCACTCGGGAGGGCCCCACATAAACAGCGCTCTCTAATGGCCCTGCATATACAGCACTCGGGAGGGCCCACATATACAGCACTCTCGGGAGGGCCCCACATATACAGCACTCTCGGGAGGGCCCCACATATACAACACTCTCAGGAGGGCCCCACATATACAACACTCTCAGGAGGGACCCGCATATATAGCACTCTCTGGAGGACTTCACATATACATCACTCTCAGGAGGGCCCCATATATGTAGCATGCTCAGGAGGGCCCCATATATACAGCACCCTCAGGAGGGCCCCGCACATATAACACTCTCAGGAGGGTCTCATATACAGCAACCTCAGGAGGGTCCCTCATATACAGCACCCTCAGGAGAGTCCCACATATACAGCACTCATTTTGGGCCCCATATATACAGCACTTTCTTTTGGGCCCCACATACAACGACTATTTTACACCGAAAAGGTGTTGCATATGTGGGATAGTACTCATGATAGTACCCAGGTTAGTACCCAGGATAGTACCCAAGAGAGAACCTATTACAGCACCTAGGAGAGTACCCTTCATAGGCCTGGTTACAGACCGAGCCACGGGGGCGTTGACCCCCAGAACTCTCTCCAGGTAAGTACCCAAGATAGAACCCAGGATAGTGCCCAGGATAGTACCCTGGATAGTACCCTGGATAGTACCCTGGATAATACCCAGGATAGTACCAACGAGAATATCTAGGATAGTACCAGGAGAGTATCCAGGAGGGTATCCAGGAAGGTATCCAGGAAGGTACTCAGAAGGGTACTATACTGGGCACTCCTGTGTACTATCCTGGGCACTATCCTGTGTACTATCGTGGGTAATATCCTGGGCACTATCCTGGGTACTATCCTGGGTACTATCCTGGGTACTATCCTGGGTACTATCCTGAGTACTATCCTGGGTACTATTCTGGGTACTATAGTGAGTACTATCTTGGGTACTCTCCTGGTACTGTTCTGGGTACTATCCTGGGTACTATTCTCGGTACTATCCTGGTTACTGTCTTGGACACTATCCTGGGTACTATCCTGGGCACTATCCTGGGTACTATCCTGGTACTGTTCTGGGTACTATCCTGGGTACTATTCTCGGTACTATCCTGGTTACTATCTTGGATACTATCCAGGGTACTCTCCTGGGTACTATCCTGGGTACTATCCTGGTACTGTTCTGGGTACTCTCCTGGGTACTCTCCTGGGCACTATCCTAGGTACTATCCTGGGTACTATCCTGGGTACTATCCTGGGTACTATCCTTGGTACTATCCTGGGTACTATCCTGGGTACTATCCTTGGTACTATCCTGGGTATGGATAAATATTTTATAAACAACAGTGGCTGTGGTGGTGCAATATTGGCGTATCTTTTTAGGATGGCTTATAAATTATATGTATTATTGAAGCCATGTATGTCTGTGGGTGTGTGCGCGCGCGCGTACTCACCTATATATGGTTACAGGGGTTAAATCTCAACTCCTGGCCCGTCCTCTTCGTTAGTCGCTACTAGGTCCACTCTCTCCTGGCTTGGATAGCCTTATCATACCTCTTCTTACAACTATTTATGATTCCTGCTTCAAACACTCCATTCTCTAGGTCGTTACACTTCCTGACTACTCGAAGACTAAAGAAATACTTCCTAAAATCCCAGTGACTCATCTGTGTTTTCATCTTCCAGCTGTGCCTGCATGTTCCTGTTTCCCGCCTCTCAGTGAATCTGTCCTTTTCAACCCTATCAGATTCTCAGTATTTTGTAGGTAATCATATTTTCCCTTAGTCCTCCTGTCCTCCAATGTCGTCAGGATGATTTCCCATAACCTCTCCTCGTAGGACATGCCCCTTAGCTCCGAGACTATTCTCACTGCAAACCTTTGCACTTTCTCTAATTTCTTGACCTCTTCAAGGGGGGCTCCTTGGCATGGTGAAGAGGCTCTTGGTCTGAGGAATTAGCCCTGTCTGTCTTCTTCCTCAGACCGAACCTAATTACCCCCCATTCTCCCCTCCCCTATCCCATCCTCCCCTTTTTCCATTCCTCCTCCTCCTCCCCACCCCTCCCTTTTGCCCTTCCTCTTTTTGGCCTTTGGGATTTCTCCCACAGGCGCGCTAGTTCCTAGGTAGGGGAAAGGACACCGGGGTCCATCCCATTCCGTTGAGGTTCTTGGCGGTGGCGTACTTTGCCGTGGAATCTGGATTGCCTGGGGATGTCCCGATCCCTCTCCGGTATCCCGGAGTAGCTTTGGGTGTCTTTCGGGCGACGGGTGTATCTCTGGAAGCCACCTTTCGGATTCCGGGGGTGGTGGCCAAAGGAGGTATGCTTTTTGGCAGATATCCGACCACCCTCTCTTTTGTCCACCGAGGTAGCTCGGCAGATGTGAGGTTGCTATCCTGGATTGCTGGTTTACTGGCATGAAGGGTAGGGTATGGCACGGGTTCCATGCTGCATCTGCGCTACTAGCGGTGCTGAGGTCCTCTTGGGCGCGGAGGGAGATTTCCGGCCCTTTCATTCCTCCTGGGAACTATTCCTCCCCACTCCCCCCTTTTTTTATTCTTTTCTTATTTTTATTTTCTTTTCTTTCTTTTTTTTCTTAAAAACAAAAAGCAAAGGAGTAACCTAACCATGGAGAACCCAATCCATGAACCCACTACCCCCGGACCCCTTCTTGATACCGCACCCCATTCTGACCCTGCCTTGTGTTTAGACCACTCTTCGGACACTCCTGATTCCCCTGTACCTCTTGCTGGTGCTGTTTCCTCACCCGCTTCAGGTACCGGGGCTTCGACTGACTCCTTCGATTTGTCTGAACTCCGCTCTCCTTTGACTATGCTTCCAGCTTCTCCCTCTACGGTACGGCAATTTTCGAATCGTCCGCCCATTTCACGCCGGACCAACTCCGGTCCTACTCCTAAACGCCAACGTCAATCTCCTGATGATGCTCCTTCGTTACCTTCCCATTCTACTCGGAAAAGACCGACATGTCAAGCACTCCCTCTCCACGCTCAGTTTCGGACCACACAATGGACTAAATTCTTTACTTTAAGACCGACTTCTTCTACCTACCTTTCTGACCATAGTATTGGCAAAGCGCTCCTGCGTCATGTTGGTAGAGATATTTCATTTCATGCTCTCAAGAGCGGTACGCGCATCGTCACTGTCCAGAATGCTACCCAAGCTCATGATCTTTCTCTCCTTTCGAATATCGATACTACTCCTGTCACTATTGAAAAACATCTTTCTCTCAATTCTTGTAGTGGTACTGTCATTCTGCCTCATACCATAGTCAGTCCAACAGAATTTCCAGTCATGTGGCAATGACATTTTTGAACAGCTGGAACTCCAGGATCTCCCAATCCTCAAAGTAGACACTTATGTCCTTCCTGCCCGGGGGCGGAGACGTTACCCTTGCAATGTGGCTCGTTTAACTTTTGACAGCCGAGAACTCCCGTCCTCTGTATATGTCGCGGGACATCAGTTACAAGTTTGAAAGGTGATACCTACACCACAACAATGTAGAAATTGCTGGCGTTTTGGTCACCCAGCGAAATATTGCAGATCTATGGCTGAATGCCCAGTCTGTGGTGCCGACGACTATTCTAATACATCTTGCAGTCAACCTCCATCTTTCCTTAATTGTAATGAAGCTCACCCTTCGTACTCCCGCCGTTGCCAGGTCTACTTAAATGAACGTGAAATCCGTTGCCTCAAAGAGGCAGAAGGTCTCCCTTATGCTATGGCAGTTACTCATCTCCGCCTCCAAGGGAGACTACCCCGTGTTTCTTATTCTCGTGTTTCCAAACATCCCCCCACTTCTGGGGTCCCATCTTCTGCAGCCTCCTCTGTTGTTACCCCTCCCATAGCCACTCCGGCATCTAATCCTTTTGCTGTCCTTGGCTCTGACGTCCCGATTACAACTCAGTCTGTTCTCACATCTTCGCGTCCTTCCTCACAAGCCCCAGTATCGACAAGACCTCGTACGACACCTAATACCAATCGACCCCTCTACTTCTCAGAAGTCCAAAAAATCCACATTGCTCAAATCTTCTTTGCCCCTTCCTTCCCTTCTTCCACCTCCACACTTTACCTTTCCAGTCTCTGTACCTAGTTCTTCCCCTCTCTCTGGCTCTATTACAAGTGTGGAGATTCACCCTCCTCCTCGTACTATGCCTTCCACCACCCCCGTCCCCTCCCAAGTTTCTCCCTCTTCTGCCACCTCCCAGGTTTCTGCCTCTTCTGTCCCCCCCCCCACACTTCATCTCCAGTCCCTTACACTCTTCCCTCCCCCTCTACTTTGGTACTGTCCATTACTGTCCCAATCTTTATTCACCCTCCTCCTTCTATCTCCAATATGGTCTCCCATACATCTTTGAATTCAGAAACACTTGAAGCCATTTCAGAATATATTGCAGAGACTAAACCTTCAATGGACACTGATTCACTTCCTGTTCCTTCTCTTCCCTCTCCTCCATCTTCACAACCCCATTCTTCGCAATGCTCCGTTCCTTCGCTGCTTGAACGTCTTCCAATGCCACCACACGTTGACTTTTCTAACCCCTCTAGTCCGTAGGTGCCTTTACCTACAGATTCCTGGTATTTTCTTCATCGCCAATCATCACCTATTTACAGTGGAATATCCGCGGCCTCAGGGGTGATCGGGGTGAGCTTCAGATGTTGCTTTCCAGGTTTTCCCCTGTTGGTGCTTGCTTACAAGAACCAAAATTACACTCGGCTGTCTTCCAACCTATCTCAGGCTATAATTTATTGTATTCTTCGGATCCTTTCTCAGATGGGACCTTTAATGAAAGTGCCCTTCTTCTACGCAATGATATTCCGTACTGTCAACTATTTGTCCATACCTCGCTGCATTACACTGCAGCCCGTATCCACTTGAATAAGTGGTTTACAATATGTTCTTTATATCTCTCTCCTCGAGCATTTTCTATCCCAGACTTTGCCTTTCTTGTTTCATCCTTACCACCACCACTTCTGTTACTTGGTGATTTTAATGCCCACCATTTCCTCTGGGGGGGTCTCATTGTGACTCACGTGGCATCCAGTTGGAGGCTTTTCTCGCCTCTCACCCCCTCCATGTTTTAAATATGGGTACTCCCACCCATTTTGATCCTCGTACTCATACTCTCTCTTGCATCGATCTATCAGTTTGCTCTTCCTCCACTGCACTAGACTTCACCTGGTCTGTTCTACCAGACTTACATGACAGCGATCATTTTCCGATCATTCTTACTTCTCCTTCCTATTCACCACCTTTCCGTAGCCCTCGCTGGCAATTTGATCGGGCAAATTGGGATCTTTACTCACACCTCACTGCTTTTAGTGAGGTTCCTTCTTCATCCTCCATTGATGAGCTCCTACACATCTTCTCGACGTCAGTTTATATACCGCAGCTTCTCATTCTATACCCCAAACCTCAGGCAGGCATTCTCAGAAGTGGTGCCTTGGTGGTCTCCTGCTTGTGCTCGTGCAGTACGTTTGAAACGTGCTGCATGGGGCAGGTACCGTACAATAGAACCGCTGAGAGACTTCTTGATTTTAAGCAGAAGCGTGCGATCGCTCGCCGTGTCATCCGTGAAGCTAAACGCACTTGTTGGCGAGACTATGTTTCCACCATCACCTCTGCTTCTTCTATGAGTGCAGTCTGGAAAAAAGTGAGGAAATTGAGTGGTAAATACTCTCCTGACCCGGCTCCTGTTCTACGGGTCGCTGGTGTTGATGTAGCAAACCCTCTCGATGTTGCCATTGAACTTGGCACACATCTGGTCCGTATTTCCCGAGGGCTCCATCTATGCCCCTCGTTTCTTTCCTCAAAGTCTGCCAGAGAGTTAGTACCCTTGGACTTTTCTTCTCTCAGAGAAAACAGTATAATGTGCCTTTTACACTTCAAGAACTGGAGGCAATGCTCTCAGCTTGCCGATCATCGGCAGCTGGGCCTGACGACATTCATATTCGTCTGTTACAACATTTACATCGGTCAGCCCTTGTAGTCCTCTTACACCTCTTCAATCTTATTTGGGCACAAGGAGTTCTTCCCCAGCTGTGGAAATCTGCCATTGTTCTCCCTTTCCGCAAACCGGGTACTACAGGAAATGATGCCTCCCACTATCGTCCCATCGCTCTTACTAGTGCAGTTTGCAAAGTGATGGAACGTCTCATAAATCGACGTTTAATGTGGTATTTAGAGACACACAACAGTCTCTCCGCTAGTCAATATGGCTTTCGTAAGGGTCGTTTCTAACCATAGACCCCTTACTACGCTTGGATACGTATGTTCGTAATGCCTTTGCGAATAATCACTCAGTTATTGCCATATTTTTTTAACCTTGAGAAGGCATATGACACAACTTGGAGGTATAATATTTTGGCCCAGGCCCATTCCTTAGGCCTCCGAGGCAATCTACCATCCTTCCTTAAGAACTTTTTAACTGACAGACATTTCCGTGTTCGAGTCAATAATGTTTCTTTTCCCCGACTTCGTTCCAAGCTAGAAGGTGTCCCTCAGGGATGTGTTCTAAGCACAACACTTTTTTCTCCTTGCTATAAATGATTTGGCCTCTGTTCTTCCACCCAATATTTGGTCATCACTCTATGTTGATGACTTCGCTATTGCTTGTGCAGGCGCTGACTGTCATCTTATTGCAGTTTCTCTCCAGCATGCGGTCGACGGTGTTTCCACTTGGGCCACCACGCATGGGTTTAAATTTTCAAGTACCAAAACTCACCAAATTACTTTCACTAGACGCTCTGTTATCTCCGATCATCCTTTGTATCTCTATGGCTCCCGTATCCCCGAACGTTATACAGTCAGGTTTCTAGGCCTTCTCTTTGACCGTAGGTTATCCTGGAAACCTCACATTACCTCTCTGAAGGCAACTTGTCACATCCGGCTAAACCTTCTTAAAACCCTTTCTCATCTTACCTGGGGAGCTGATCATCGAACTCTGATTTGCCTACATTCAGCCCTCGTTTTATCGAAACTCGATTATGGTGACCAGATTTATTCCGCGGCCTCTCCTGCTACTCTCTCTAGCCTTAACTCTATCCATCACCAAGGATTACGTTTGTGCCTTGGTGCTTTTCGCTCTTCCCCTGTTGAGAGCCTCTATACAGAAGCGAATGTTCCATCCTTGTCTGATCGCCGTGATGCCCATTGCCTTCGCTACTATGTATGCTCTCACGATCTACACAATCCTTCCATTTATAGAATGGTCACCAATATTAGTAGACATTCTTTATTCGTTTGCCGCCCCTGTTTGCTCCTTCCCTTTTCTCTTCGCCTACATTCACTCTTGTCTTCCCTTCAGTTACCACCTTTATATGTTCATGTAGCATCTCACTTTTCCCTACCCTCCTGGGAAGTTCCAGCTGTTCGGGTCTGTTCTTTCTCACTCCCGTGCTCGAAAGCTCAACTGCCTACGGTGGCTTCCCGCTCTCTTTTTCTTGATCACTTCCACTCCCATTCTCATGCCACCGCTGTGTACACAGATGGCTCTAAGTCTTCTGACGGCGTCGGATTCGCAGCAGTGTTTCCGGACAGCGTCATGCGGGGGCATTTACTATCTTCAGCTAGCATTTTTACTGCTGAACTGTATGCCTTTCTTGCAGCACTTATTCGTATTGCATCTATGCCTGTGTCATCATTTGTAGTAGTCTCAGACTCCCTTAGTGTTCTACAGGCTATACGAAAATTTGATACATCTCATCCCCTAGTTCTCCGTATCCAACTTTGGCTACGCCGTATCTCTTCCAAACATAAAGATATTGTTTTTTGTTGGGTCCCTGGTCATGTCGACGTACAGGGCAATGAACAGGCAGACACTGCTGCGCGGTCAGCAGTACATGACCTACCAATTTCCTATCGAGGTGTTCCATTTCTGGACTATTTTGCTGCAATAGCTACCCACCTTCGCACCCATTGGCAACAACGTTGGTCAACTCTGCTCGGTAACAAACTTCATTCTATTAAACAGAGCATAGGTTACTGGCCGTCTTCTTGTCATCAATGCCGAGGTTGGGAGACCACTCTCTCCCGCCTTCGCATTGGCCACACTCATCTTACTCATGGGTATCTCATGGAGAGGCACCCTGTTCCTCTCTGTGAGCAGTGTCAAGTTCCAGTATCGATTAGCCACATTCTGTTAGACTGCCCTCTCTATCAACGAGCACGCAGAATTTACCTCCAACGTCGTCTTCGTTCTACTACCTCTCTTTAACCTTCCCTTCTTGCTGATGGACCCTCCTTTAATCCTGACTCTCTCATTGACTTCTTGACAACGACTGATTTACTCCACAAACTCTGATGATACTTTTCGCACTCCCCTCAGCCCTTTCTAGTTCAATCTCTTGCTGCCCTTTACCCTTTCACCATCCACTACCCCGCTGTTATCCGTAACCTATTACTCATCCATCTCCCTTTTGCCACCTGATGCCCTCGCTTCCTTCCTGCCCTGCAGCGCTGTATAGTCCTTGTGGCTTAGCACTTCTTTTTGATTATAATAATAATCTAATTTCTTGACGTGATTGACCAGGTGTGGGCTTCATACTGGTGCTGCGTACTCCAGTACGGGCCTGACGTACACCGTATATATGATGCTGTATGTCGTGTATGAATCCTTACTTAGATTTCTGAAAGCCAGACGCACATCTGCTGAAGCAATTATTCGGTTAATGTGCTCCTTAGGCGATGTTTGATACTATACTCACCCCAAGGTCCTTTTGGAGTGGGTTTTGCAGCGTTTGTCTTTCTAATCTTTACTCTTCATTTATATTTTTGTTTGCCCTTCCCTAAACTTCATAAATTTGTACTTGCTGGGGTTAAACTCCAGTAGCCACTTGTCAGACCATGTCTGCAACCTGTCCAGAGCCAGTTGTAATATTTCCAAGTCCACGTCTACTTGTATTCTCATTAGTTTCACGTCGTCTGCGAACGGAGACACATTTGACCGTCCCTTTCGTCATATCATTCAGGTACGTAAGAAATAGTACTGATCCTGGTACTGATCCTTGTGGAACCCCACTCGTCACATGCATCCATTCCGACAACTCTTCCCCAGGCCTTTGCTCCCTCTCTCAGGTTCAAGGAGAGAGATCTAGTTCCACTTCATTCAAGGTATCTGCCTCACACAATAGCTTTACCTTTTCCTTTACTGTATGTATTGTGTCCATTGCTCGCTGGTGCATTCTACTGCTGCTTCAATTTGCTGGAAGCCTTTCTGTTTTCTCTGGGAATACCTCCATGAATTTCTTGCTGACCTCCTCACACACTCCCTGCTCATTCCATGTGACTTTCCCCCCTCCTTCAACTTGATTATCTGGTCCTATACTGTTTACTTCTAATGTGGTTATATAGCTTTGGGTCGGATTTGGCTTTCGATGCTGTCATTCTCAAATTATCGTTTTATCTCTCTTCTTATCCATGTATATTAATTTCTGGCTTGTTTGCTCAATTCTTTATTTACTTACTTCTTTACCTTCTATATTTTTCCCATGCTCTAGAACATTTAGCTTTGGTCACTCTACACCTCTGATGAACAACGGGTCACTCTCTTCTTCCCATCACTTCTTTTGCTAATGGGTATGAATTTCTCCTTTGTCTCCCTGCCCCTCCCAGCCACATCCTCCATCATCTCATTCACTGTCTTCTAGTTCTCTTTCCCACTGCACCTCCTTATTCAGGAATTGCTTCATGCCTGTGTTGTCTTCTCTTTTGAAATTTGATTTCTCACATCCTTCCCATCTTGCTTTACTCTGCAAGTTAACTTCCACAAAGTGTTCGAAACTCAGGACTGTGGGTCACTACCACTGAAGGGTCTTTCATATGTAATATCCCTTATGTCAAAAACACTCAGAGGGAAGACAAGGTTCAACCTTGCTGGTTCATTCTCTCTCTCTCTCTCTCTCTCTCTCTCTCTCTCCTCTCTCTCTCTCCTTCCTCTCTCTCTCTCTCTCTCTCTCTCTCTCTCTCTCCCTTTTCTCTCTCCTCTCTCCTCTCTCCACTATTTACTCATGCCATTCTTCATTCTTATTTGTTATTCCATCTGCATTAGTGTACCATGTGTGTGTGTGTGTGTGTGTGTGTGTGTGTGTGTGTGTGTGTGTGTGTGTGTGTGTGTGTGTGTGGTGTGTGTTTATGTGTGTGTGTGTGTGTGTATGTGTGATGTGTGTGTGTGTGTGTGTGTGTGTGTGTGTGTGTGTGGGGTGTTGTGTGGTGTGTGTGTGTGTGTATGTGTTGTGTGTGTGAGTGTGTGTGTGTGTGTGTGTGTGTGTGTGTTGATGGGTCAGACAAGCAGTGCTGCTTAAAATACTGTTTTCGGAAAGTTTTCTTGATGCGTTGATAGACTTATAACTAGTCAGACAGAGAGATCGACAGATATATTGATATTTATGAGGATCATTGCTGATGAAGCATGGAGCAGCTCTGAGGTAAAAGCAGAGATACTGCTGCCACAGGTAATGTACGAGGGAAGCAAGTGATGGACAGATCCAGGTCACAGTATCTCTCCCTCCCTCCCTCCCTCTCTCTGCCTCCCTCCCTCCCTCCCTCCCTCGCAGGGAGAGTTCCTCAGCTACTCTCACCTTCACATTGTTAATTTCCAAACATAAACAAGCTTATTCCTAGTTCCTACTGCTTTTTGGTGTTATTTTGTTTTGAATTATTCCTGTTTTGCTGTTTTTGTTGTTGTTGTTGCTGCGCGTTTTGCGGGCTGCTCGTGTTGCCGTTGCTGATGCTGCCGGTTTGCTGCTGATTTTTGCTGCTGAGTATTTTTTTTCTTGTTGCTGTTTTTTGCTGCTGCTGCTTTTGTTGCCGTTGCTGATGCCCCCATTTTGCTGCTGATTTGCTGCGATGAGTTGTTTTGTGTTGTTTTTGTTTTTTTTGCGGCTGCTGCTCTTTTTTTTTTGCTGCGCTGCTGTTTTCCCGTTGCTGATGCTCCCGAGTTGGCTGATGTTTTTTGCTGTTGTTGTGGCGGTTGTTGTTGCGTTTTTGGGGGGAAGGTGAGGAGGAGGAGAAGGAATAAAAGGGAAATTTTTTTCTTTTTATAAACCAAGTGAGAGTGTAAGTAAAATCACAGTAAATCTAATTTATTACCAGCTTATATTAGTGTGCAAAATTTTTTTGGGACAGGGATGAAATAAGGGCTTTTATTTGGGAAATTAATTTTTATTGAAAAATAAAGGGCAATGATAAGACAGATAATTATTTAAAAAAGTTTTGACCCCCCCCTTGGGTTTTTAACATTGATCCACTGGGGCACGAACTGCCCCAATGTTGGACACATTTACAATTCCTCGCTTGATACCAGGTCCTAATAACAGCACTTTAGCTCACCACATTAACATCCGTTTGACAACCCCTGCTTTGGGTTATTTGTTGACGTCGGGAAAATTTTCCCAGCCAATTTAGAACCCCTTTATCCACCTCTCGGAAATGTCATCATTTTTTTCCTGAAAGTGTGACAGGGGAGCAAGATCCTGCTGAAAAACCTTTCCAGCAAAAGTTTCCATCCGAAGGGGAAGCAAATGATTTTGCCGGGATTGTTTTGTATTTGTCACTGTTCATCTTTCCCTCAACAGTAACAATCTCCAGACCTTCAGCAGTAAAACTACCAAAAAACCCTCTAGGGGATTTTTGGCGTTGTTAATGTGCCCCTTTCTGAGAGTTCCCTTTGTTCACTCCACTATCACTGATCGTACCCATGTTAACAACTACCACTGACGTACCCAGACTACACTACCCGATCGTACCCATGTATTCCTACCACTAAACTTACCCATGTACTTTCTACAACGACTTACCCATGTACTACACTACCACGATCGTACCTGTACTTCACTACCACTGTCTGTCCCATGTATTTTCATACCACGATCGTACCATTACTTCACAACCACGATTTACCCATTACTACCTACCACTAAAAAATCTTCCATGTACTTTACTACCACTGATCTGACCCCCAGGTACACACTACCACGATCTGTACCCATGTCTTTACACAACAAACTGTACCCCGAAAACTTTACTACAACGATCTGTACCCATGTCACACTCCCACGATCTTACCCATGTATTACTACAACTGATTGTACCCATTACTTACTACAACGATCTTACCCATGTCTTCACTCCCACTATCTGTCCCATGTCTACACTACCACTGACGTCCCCCTGTACTTTACAACGCCCTTTACCCAGGGTACTTTACTACAACGTCTTACCCATTACTACACACCACGGGATCTGTACCCATTACTTTTACTACAACTATCTGTACCCATGACTTTACTCAACGATCTTCCCCATTACACCCCCTACCCCCTGATCTTACCCATTACTTTACTAAACGATCTGTACCCATGTACTTTACTACAACTGATCGTACCCATGTCTTCCCACCACGATCGTACCTGTCTACACTACCACGATCTTACCAGTACTTTCACAACCACGATCGTCCCATTACTTCAAAACCACTGATCGTACCTGACTACACTACCACTGACTTTACCCAAAAAGTACTACACAACCCTGACTGTCCATTATTTTACTACCACTGATCTAACCCTGTCTACACAACCAGATCGTACCCATTACTACACTACCACTGATCGCCCATTTACTACACACACGATCTTCCCCCTTGTACTTCACACCACGATCTTACCAGTACTTCATACCCTGATCGTACCAAAAGTACTTCACACCATGACTGTACCCATGTACAACACTACCACGATCTGCCCCATGTACTTCCAACCACTGACTGTACCATGTACTTCACCCACTGATCTGTACCATTACTACACACAACTGATCTGTACCCTTACTTCACTACCACTGATCTTACCCATGTCTTCACTACCACTGATCTGTAAACCCATTACTTCACCCCACTGACTTCCCATGACTTCACACCCTGACTGTACCAGACACCACCACTGATCTGTACCGTAACACTCCCACTTATCTTTAATGTATTCACTACTACTGACGACCATGACTACCTACCACTGATCGGTACCCATGTATTCACTACCACTATCTGTACCCATGTACTTTACTATCACTGATCTTACCATTACTTCACTACCACTGACTGTACCCTGTACAACACTACAACTATCTGTACCCATGTATTTCCTACCACGACTGTACCCATGTCTTCCCTACCCTTTCTGTCCCATGTACTTCACACCACTAAACTGTCCCATAAAACAAAATACCACTGATTTTTAAACCCATGTACTTCACTACCATTACGTCCCCCCCATGTACTTTACACACGATCTGCCATTACTTCACTACCACGATTTTTACCCATGTACTTTACTACAATGATCGTACCCAGTACTACCTACCACTGATCTGTACCTGTACTTACTACCACTGATCTTCCCCAGTACTTAAACTACCCTACTGTACCTGACTTCACCCAAACTGACTGTACCATGTACACACTACCACATCTGTACCCATGTACTTCACTACCACTGATCTGTACCCTGTACTAAACCCCACTGACAAACCAGTCTCACTACCACTGATCTGTCCCCATTCCCTTCACACCACTGATCTACCATGACTTCACACCACTGATCTGACCCTGACTTTCACTCCCACTTATCTGACCCATTATTTCACTACCACTGATCTTACCATTACTTCATACCCTGATCTGTACCATGAACTACACAACCACTGTTTCGTACCAGTACTTCACTACCACTGACGTACCCATTACTTCACTACACTGATCATCCCATGATTTCACACCGATCGTACCAGTACTTTACTACCACGATCAAACCCAGTTTACACTACCACGATCTGACCCATGACTACACTACACGATCTGTACCATGACTTCACTACCACTATTTACCCATGTACTTTACTACAACGATCTTACCCATTACTACCTACCACTGATCGTACCATTACTTCACTCCCACGATCGTACCCATTATTTTCACTACCATTTACTGTACCCATGACTTCCTACCACTGATCTGTACCATGCACTTCACTACCACGATCTGTACCAGTACTTCAAAAACCACGATCTGACCATGTACTTCACAAAACCACTGATCTCACCCATGTATTTCACTCCCCACTAAACTCTACCCATGTATTTTTCACTACCACGACTCTACCCATGACTTCACACCACTGATCTGTACCATGACTTCACTACCACTGATCGTACCCTGACTTCACTACCACGATCTTACCCTTACTTCACAACCACTGACTGTACCCATGTACTTACTACCACTGACTGTCCCCATTACTTCACTACCACTGATCTTTACCCATGTACTTCAAAAAACGATCTCTACCCAGTACTCACTCCCACGATCTCACCCAGTACTTCACTCCCCACTGATCTGTACCCATGACTTCCTACCACGATCTCCCCATTACTTCACTACCACTGATCTGTCCCATTCTTCACACCATGATCTGACCCATGACTTCACACCACTGACTCTACCCATGTACTTCACTCCCCAAGGTCGTACCCATGTATTTCACACCACGGGTCGTACCCTTTATTTCACTACCACGGGTCGTACCCATGATTCACTCCACTGGTCTTACCCTGATTCACTACCACTGCGGCCAGACTCACTACCACGGGGCCCTGTACCCATGATTTCACTACCCGATCTGTACCCATGTAATTCACTACCACTGATCTTACCATGTTTTTCACTACCACTGATCTGTACCCTTACTTCACTACCCGATCGTCCCCATGATTTCACTCCACGACGACCCATCACTTCACTACCACGGGCGTACCCTGTACTTTACTCCCACGACTTATGATCGATGCCCACCACAGCCGTTTTTTCTTCAAGCAAAGTCAATAATTATTCATTCCCGGGCTTTCTGCAACCCACAATCTTCGTCAAACAAATGAAAAAACAACATTACGCATTTTAAACCAAACTCTCGTAGATCTTTGTGGTTTCCTGGGTCCTTCACACTATTTCTTATTATAACCTTGTCACGTGAGGTGCCGCTTGCCCTTTTTCCACATCTTCCGGACGCAGCACCCACATCAAAGTGATGTCAGATGTCCAAATCCGACCAACACTTCACTTTTCTACACCAAATTTTCGGCAGTCTTCCGATACTCAAATTAGCATTTTTTTTAAGATTAAATATTTTCAAAATTCCTAGGTTAACACCACAGGGAATTTTATCAGTAAATCGTGAAAAGAAGGGAGAATTTGGTGCCATCCCCATTTTACTCACGATCAAAAAACATAAAAAAAGGACCATTGCAGCAGGGCCCACTGGGCCCATTGGGAAAGGGAGGTCCAAAAAATTTTAAAAGGCTTAACCCAACCCCCTAACCATCATCGGGCACATTCACTTAAGGAAAAGCACGGGGAGCTGACCTGTACCAACAGTCCCGTCCAACTACACCCACCCCCCTCGCCCCCCTGTATTTTTCAACCATTTTTAAAACACACAACGCTTAGCTTTAAGACGGAAATCGGAGTTTGTTTTCCCCTCATCCACAACCTATTTCCAAACCATCTTCTTTTTATCCTTTCCCGAATCTAATTTTTCCCAAATTAAATTCATTTCGCGAGTCCTTCTGACTAGATTTTTTAGCACACATTTTTCATCCTTTTTTTATAACTGTTTTCCATTTACACTCTCAATTAATCTCCTCTGATTCCACGCCTTTCTAAGAGGGGGAATTTAGGGCCCATCTTCCCATAGGAAGATTTCGTACATGGATCATCTTTTTCTCCTCCTTTTTACTTGCCAAGCATTTTATCCATTTTGTAATACGGTGACCAGAACTGAGCAGCAAGTCAAATGAGCCTAACCAAGGGAAAATAAATTTTAAGAAAAACCTGAGGACTTAATTATTTATACTTCTTGATAATGCCCAAGGTTCTGTTAGCTTTATTGCGAACACTAATGCACTGTTGTCTTGGTTTCAGATTACTACTAACCAGAACTCCTAAATCCTTTTCGCAATCAGTAATATTAAGATCTGCAGTATTTAGTTTATATGCGGCATGGTTATTTTCCTGTCCAGCATTTAGAACTTTGCATGTGTCTATATTAAACTGCATTTGCCACTTCTCTGACCACTGCATCAGTCTATGCAAATAATCCTGAAGTGCTCTAATGTCCTCATTAGAATGGACTGGACGGCCTGTTTTGGTGTCATCAGCAAGTTTGCTTATGTCACTATTCCCTCATTTATGTCGTTTATGTAAATTGTGAGCAACAAGGGGCCCAACACTGACCCCTGTTGAACACCGCTTGTGACGTGCCCCATTCTGATTTCTCCCCATTTATTCAAACTCTCTGCTGCCTATTTATCAACCATGCCTCTACCCAGGAAAAAATTTCTCCTATTCCGTGTGCCTTAAGTCTCCTCAATAGCCTCTGATGTGGGACCCTGTCAAAAGCCTTACTGAAGTCCATATACACAGTATCATATTCATTACCATGATCTACCTCCTCAAATATCTTAGTGAAAAATGTTAGTAAATTCGTAAGACATGAACGCCCCTTTGCAAAACCGTGTTGAGATTCATTAATCAATTTATGCCTTTCAAGATGACTACCAAATGCCTCGGCAATTATTGTTTCCATAAATTTTCCCACTATGAAGGTTAGGCTTATTGGTCTATAGTTCGAAGCTCAGTACCTGTCACTTGCCTTGTAAATTGGTATTAGGCTTGCCATTTTCCACTTGTCTGGCACAATGCCAGTTTATAGTGATATATTAAAAAGATTAACCAAAGGTATGCTAAGTTCTTCTTTACATTCCTTTGATATCCTTGGAAACAGTTCATCAGGACCTGGGGATTTATTAGGTTTTAATTTCTCTATTTGTCTGAGGACCATGTTACTAGTTACCCTGATTGTGCATAGTTTATCTTCTTGTTCTACATAATTTATTATTTCTGGAATTTAGCTAGTATCTTCCTGAGTAAAAACTGAGAGGAAATAAGTGTTGAAGAGTTCACACATTTCCTTATCACTGTCAGTGATCTGACCTGAGTTACTCTTAAGTGGGTCTATCTCGTCCCTAATCTTACTTATGTATACCTGAAAGAACCCTTTTGGGTTAGTTTTCGAATGCCTTGCGACCTTAGCCTCATAATCCCTTTTTGCTTTTCTTATTCCTTTCTTTATATCTCTCTTTAACTGAATATATTAATTTCTTAAATGCCCATACCCTCTTTTGATACACCTATATATGCCTCTCTTTTGATCAATGAGATGTTTTAATCTATCCATTTGGGATCATTTTTGTTAGATCTAATTTCCCTTCTCTGAACAAAAGTTGTCTGGGCAGCTAGAACTTATGCTCTGAAAAACATCATATTGGCAACCAAAACCACCAACCTGACCCATAGTCAGGTCATCCCAATTTAGCCCACCCAGGTATTTTCTCAGTCCCATGAAGTTGGCCAAGTGGAAGCCTGGGACAGAGACTAGATTGCAGTTATCTGGGTAATTCCATGATATATTGAAACAAGTAATTTGTGATCCCCAAGCTCATCATTAACCTCAAGATTATTAAATAGTGATTCTTTGTTGGTAAGAATCAAGTCAAGCAGATTGTTTCCTCTAGTTGATTCTGTCACAACCTGTTCTAAAAAGCAATCCTGATCTGTATCAAGAAAGTCACTAGACTCAAGATTTCCTGTCACATTGTTCCAATCAATTTGTCTAAAGTTAAAATCTCCCATTATCACAACATTTTCATATCTAGATGCCTTATGAATTTCGTCCCATATCAGCTTACCGCACTCTCTATAAATGTTTGGGGGCCTATATATCACACCCAAAATTAATTTTTTACGACCCTCAAAAAACTGTAGCCAGATTCTGTGTCCGTTGTTTCTAATCTTATATCTTGTCTAACACAATTTAAATTTTCTCTGACATACAATGCCACTCCACCACCCTTCCTGTTGATCCTGTCAGTATGGAATAGTTTATAACCCTGTAATTTGCATTCAGAAAGCATTTCTTTATCTTTCAATTTGAACCAGGTCTCAGTTATAGCAATAATATCTATATTACCTGCACTTGCAAGTAATCTTAGTTCATCTATCTTGTTTCTTAAACTCCTACTATTTGTACAGTAAACCTTAAGGGAGCTAGTCACTCACTACCATCTACTCTCTTTGTTTAACAATTGTTTTGCCTTTATTAGCAACTTTATTTTGAACATTGTCTGTTAAACATATCCCTGAGGTATCTGCTGTTTTCAACCCTAGTACTGCAGCCTGATTGTTTCCCACAAACACCCATACCTTTATAATCTATCGATTTAAGGTCCTAGACACGTCATCAGTGACCCCCTCGATCCAATTGGCTAATGCAACCACTCCAACCCCAGAGAGATGGACCCCATCCCTTGCATACATATCATGTTTGCCATAGAATTTGTCCCAATTATCAATGAATGGGATTGCAAGTTTCTCACAGTACCTGTCTAGCCAGCAATTTATACCAATTGCCCTAGACATCCATTCATTGCCCACTCCCCTTCTAGGCAAGATGCTACATATGAGTGGGATCCCTCCTTTAGACCTGACTACATCTATGGCTGACCTGTACTTATCCAGCAGCTCCTGTTTTCTGCCCTTCCCGATGTCATTTCCTAGAGCATTAAGATAATGAGCTTGTTCATAAGAACATAAGAACATAAGAAAGGAGGAACACTGCAGGAGGCCTGCTGGCCCATACTAGGCAGTTCCTTTACAATTTATCCCACTAACAAAACATTTGCCCAACCCAATTTTCAATGCCACCCAAGAAATAAGCTCTGATGTGAAAGTCCCACTCAAATCCAACCCCTCCCACTCATGTACTTATCCAACCTAGATTTGAAACTACCCAAAGTCCTAGCCTCAATAACCCAACTAGGTAGACTGTTCCACTCATCAACTACCCTATTTCCAAACCAATACTTTCCTATGTCCTTTCTAAATCTAAACTTATCTAATTTAAATCCATTACTGCGGGTTCTCTCTTGGAGAGACATCCTCAAGACCTTATTAATATCCCCTTTATTAATACCTATCTTCCACTTATACACTTCGATCAGGTCTCCCCTCATTCTTCGTCTAACAAGTGAATGTAACTTAAGAGTCTTCAATCTTTCTTCATAAGGAAGAGTTCTAATGCTATGTATTAATTTAGTCATCCTACGCTGAATGTTTTCTAACGAATTTATGTCCATTTTGTAATACGGAGACCAGAACTGAGCTGCATAATCTAGGTGAGGCCTTACTAATGATGTATAAAGCTGCAGTATCACCTCTGGACTTCTATTGCTTACACTTCTTGATATAAATCCCAGTAATCTATTTGCCTTATTACGTACGCTTAGGCATTGCTGTCTTGGTTTAAGGTTGCTGCTCGCCATAACCCCCAAGTCCTTTTCGCAATCTGTATGGCTACGTTCTACATCATTTAACATATAAGTACTAGGGTTATGGGCACTCCCAAGCTTCAGAACCTTGCATTTATCTACATTGAGCTGCATCTGCCACTTTTCTGACCAAGAATAGAGTTTGTTTAAATCCTCCTGAAGTTCCATAACATCTACGTTTGAATCAATTATCCTACCTATCTTTGTGTCATCGGCGAATTTGCTCATATCACTAGTAATTCCCTCATCAAGATCATTGATATATATTATAAACAACAACGGGCCCAAGCCTGATCCCTGTGGAACGCCACTTGTTACAGATCCCCACTCGGATTTAACCCCATTTATGGACACTCTCTGCTTCCTTTCAGTGAGCCATGACTCGATCCACGAGAGCACTTTTCCTCCAATTCCATGAGCTGCCACTTTCTTTAACAGTCTATGGTGCGGAACTCTATCAAAAGCCTTACTAAAATCTAAGTAAATAATATCAAATTCTTTATTGTGGTCAACAGCCTCAAAAGCTTTACTGAAGAAAGTTAATAAATTAGTTAGACAAGACCGGCCTCTTGTGAATCCATGCTGAGTATCATTAATCAAGCTATGCTTATCGAGATGGCTTCTTATAATCTCAGCTATAATTGACTCTAGTAATTTGCCTACAATTGAGGTCAGGCTTATTGGGCGGTAATTTGACGGTAACGACTTGTCCCCTGTTTTAAAAATAGGAGTTACATTAGCCATCTTCCACATATCAGACACTACACCTGTTTGAAGAGATAAATTAAAATATTAGTTAATGGTTCACAGAGTTCCATTTGCATTCCTTAAGAACCCTTGAAAAAACCTCATCAGGACCCGGCGACTTATTTTGCTTCAGTCTATCTGCTTCACAACCATCTCACTAGTGACTGTGATGTTACATAATTTATCTTCTTCTAGCCCACTGTAAAAATTAATTACTGGAATATTGTTAGTGTCTTCCTGTGTAAAAACTGAGAGAAAATAATTATTTAAAATCAAGCACATTTCATTCTCTTTGTCAGTAAGATGCCCATAGTTATTTTTAAGGGGACCTATCTTATCTCTAACTTTTGTTCTATAGACCTGGAAAAAACTTTTTGGGTTAGTTTTAGAATCCCTAGCAACTTTAATTTCATAGTTCCTTTTAGCTTTTCTTATCCCCTTAACTTTTCTTATCCTCTATTACCTGACATAATATTATCCAACCTGCTGACTATGTCACTAATACCAGCTCTTGGGAGGCACACTCTCTGTCTGACCTTTTTATCTCTGTTACCTGAGAGTCTCCCGCAATCAGAATATTCTTGCCTTGATTAGCAGGGTAGTCAGTGGTACCTTTAACCTCACTAACCACTGAAGTACACTCGTCCTGGAGAACAGAGAATCGAATTCCTACCTTCACATCTTCTCTATTAACCTTCCTTATCTTCCTTCTTCCTGAATTGTAAACCACTTGCCACTTATTCCACGCCAAGTGGACCAGGGGTCCCCACCTGACCATCTCCAACTTCGATCAAATTCTTCATGAAGATTAACATGAATATCAAATTAACTCTATGAAAGTTTTAGTTTGTGATATACAATAGTACTTATGCTATGATCCTCGGAGTGGAGGCAGGTGGTGACAATCTCACCAACCAGCAGCACACAATCAACAATGTTATTGTTGTGGCAGATCTTGAAGAGGAAAAGTTATTTAAGTAGCCACGACTATACAATTTTTGGAGTTTTTTTAAAAAATCTCTGTCCTAAGACTTAAATGCTTTTATTTTTTTCACAGCATGAAGTCAAAGTAAGCAAAAAATCCACAACCAATTCTCTTAAAAACCTTCATTAGAAAGACCAGAATCTACACTACACGATATTATTTTCTGGATAAGTGTTTTGCTCTTGAAGGCAGAAAACAGGTCTTAAAATAAAGTGATTTTTGACTCGCACAACTGTATAATAAAAACTGACTATTTTTCAGATGTCACGACACTTTTTTGACAACTTTAAGCTTAATGTGCAAAATAAATATCGCTCCCTGTCAGTTCAGATAATTTCTGAAATCACCACCAAAGATTGTATAAGGAGACCTAAACACGAGGTTCTGGCTGTTGTTGGTCTATAACAACAACAACTGAAAAATAGCCAGTTTTTATTATCAAGTTGTGCAAGAACATAAGAACATAAGAACGAAGGAACACTGCAGAAGGCCTACTGGCCCATGCGAGGCAGGTCCAAGTCTCCTACCGGCTTAAGCCAATGCACCCAACCTAGTCAGGTCAGGTCACATTGACTTAAGGGAGGAACACGGCAACCGACCTGGTAGCACAAGCTATCAGGTCTAACTCACACCCACCCACATCCACTCATGTATTTATCCAACCTATTTTTAAAGCTACACAACGTTCTGGGCCTCTATAACGGTACTTGGGAGTTTGTTCCACTCATCCACAACTCTATTACCAAACCAGTACTTTCCTATATCCTTCCTGAATCTGAATTTTTTCCAACTTAAAACCATTGCTGCGAGTCCTGTCTAGGCTAAAATATTTTCAGCACACTATTTATATCCCCTTTATTATTCCTGTCTTCCATTTATACACCTCAATCATATCCCCCCTAATTCTACGTCTTTCTAGAGAGTGCAGATTCAGGGCCCTTAGTCTATCCTCATAGGGAAGGTTTCTGATACATGGATCAACTTTGTCATCCTCCTTTGTACATTTTCCAGAGAATTTATATCCATTCTGTAATAAGGTGACCAAAACTGTGCAGCATAATCTAAATGAGGCCTAACCAAGGATGTATAGAGTTGAAGAACACCTGAGGACTCCTATTATTTATGCTTCTTGATATGAAGCCAAGGATTCTATTAGCTTTATTGCGAACACTTATGCACTGTTTTTCTTGGTTTCAGATTACTGCTAACCAGAACTCCTAAATCTTTTTCGCAATCCGTAATATTAAGATCTACATTATTTAGTTTATATGTGGCATGGTTATTGTCCTGTCCAACATTTAGAACTTTGCATTTGTCTAAACTGCATCTGCCACTTCTCCGACCACTGCATCAGTCTATTCAAATCTTCCTGGAGTGCTCGAATGTCCTCGTCAGAATGAATTCGACGGCCTATTTTGGTGTCATCGGCAAACTTGCCGATGTCGCTCTTTATGCCCTCATCTATGTCGTTTATGTAGATTGTGAACAGCAGGGGCCCAACACTGACCCCTGTGGAACACCCGCTCGTGACACTTCCCCACTCTGATTTCTCCCCATTTATGCAAACTCTCTGCTGCCTATTTGTCAACCATTTCCTCTATCCAGGAAAAAATTTCTCCTCCTATTCCATGTGCTTTAATTTTCCTCAATAGTCTCTGATGTGGGACCCTGTCAAAAGCCTTACTGAAGTCCATATACACAATATCATATTCATTACCATGATCTACCTCCTCAAATACCTTAGTGAAAAAAGTTAATAAATTCGTAAGGCAGGAACGCCCCTTTGTAAAACCATGCTGAGATTCGTTGATTAATTTATGCTTTTCAAGGTGGCTACGAACTGCCTCGGCAATTATTGATTCCATAAATTTTCCCACTATGGAGGTTAGGCTTATTGGTCTATAGTTCGAAGCTAAGGACCTGTCACCTGTTTTGAAAATAGGTATCACATTTTCCATTTTCCACTTATCTGGCACCATGCCAGTTTGTAGTGATATGTTGAAAAGATTAGCCAAAGGTGTGCTAAGCTCCTCTTTACATTCCTTTAGAACCCTTGCATACAGTTCATCAGGGCCTGGGATTTGTTAGGTTTTAATTTATCTATTTGCCTAAGGACCATGTCACTAGTGACCCTAATAGTGCACCCGTTTATTATCGTCCTGTTCTACATAATTTATCATTACTGGAATATCGCTGGGATCCCCTGTGTAAAAACTGAGAGGAAGTATGTGTTAAAAATTCTACACATTTCCTTATCACTGTCAGTGAGCTGACCCGAGGGAACTTTTGAGTGGGCCTATCTTGTCCCTGATCTTACTTCTGTATACCTGAAAGAATCCTTTTGGGTTAGTCTTCGATTCTCTTGCAACTTTAACCCATAATCTCTTTTTGCTTTTCTAATTCCCTTTTTTATTTCTCTCTTTAACTGAATATATCGATTTCTCAATTGCCCCTCTCCTCTTTTGATTTGCCTATATATGCCTCTCTTTTGACCAATCAGATATTTTAATCTATTGTTCATCCATTTAGGATCATTTTTGTTTGATCTGATTTCCCTATTTGGAACATAATTTGACTGAGCAGCTAGAACTATGCCCTGGAAAGCATCATATCGGCAACCATCACCACCTACCTGACCCTTAGTCAGGTCATTCCAGTTCAGCCCACCTAAGTAATTTTTCAGTCCTATGAAATCAGCCAAGCGAAAGTCAGGGACGGAGACTTGATTGCCATTATTAGGGAATTCCATGATATATTAAAACTAGTGATTTGTGATCACTTTCCCCAAGCTCATCATTAACCTCAAGATTTTTAATTAGTGTTTCCCTACTGGCAAGAACCAAGTCAAAGGAGGTTATTTCCCCTAGTTGGCTCTGTCACAAACTGTTTTAAAAAACAATCCTGGATCGTATAAGAAAAGTCACCTGACTCAAAATTTTCCTGTCAAATTGCTCCAGTCAATCTGTCTATAGTTGAAATCTCCCATTAGCACCCCATTTTCGTATGTAATGCCTTACGAATTTCGTCCCATAGAAGTTTACTGCACTCCCTATCAAGATTTGGGGCCCCCTGTAAATCACACCTCAAAATTAGTTTTTCTCGGCCCTCGAGAAGCTGTAACCAAACAGATTCAGGCTGACGCTTCTAATTTAATATCTTGTCTAACACAACAATTTAAATGTCTCTGACATACATCGCTACTCCACCACCTTTCCAGTTGACCCTGTCAGTGTGGAATAATTTATAGCCTTGTATGTGACATTCAGAGGGCATCTCTCTATCTTTCAGATTGAGCCAGGTCTCTGTTATAGCAATAATATCTATGTTTCCTGCACTTGAAATTTAAAACTTAGCTCATCTATCTTATTTCTTACACTCCTGCTATTAGTATAGTAAACCTTAAGGGAGCTAGTCCCTTGCTGCCCACTGCTGCCCCCCTTTGTTTGCTGACCTGATCAAATTGTCTTTATTTATAACTTCATGCTGAAGCCTTTTATACATTTACTGTTTCCAACCCCAAAGGTTGCAACCTGCTTGTTTCCCACACACACCCAACCTCTATCTTCCATCAGTTTAAAATCATAGGCATTTCACCAATGGCCTTCTCAATCGAGTCTGCAAGTGCTACCACCCCAGCCCCCGAGAGATGTACCCCATCCCTTGCATACATATCATGTTTGCCATAAAAGTTGTTCCAGTTGTCAATGAATGGGACTGCAAGTTTCCTTGCAGTAAACCCGCTAGCCAGCAATTTACACCCAAATTTCCCTAGGCAACCATTCATTTCCTACTCCCCTTCTAGGCAAGTGCTACTATGATTGGGATCCCTCCCTTAGACTTTTAAAGAAATATATAGCTGACCTGTACTTATCTAGCAGCTCTTCTCTCCTACCCTTCCCAATATCATTTCCACCAGCACTGAGACAGATAATGGCTTGCTCCCATTACCTGACATGATATTATCCACCTGTTGACAATGTCCCCCACACCAGCTCCAGGGAAGCACACTCTATCTCTCATCTTCTTATTCCTATTAAAAAAGCACGGTCAAGTATCTTACCTAGAGTCACCAACCACAAGAATGCGCTTACCTCCATTAGCAGGGGCAGTAGTACCCTTACCTTCACTGGCCACTGAAGTACATTATCCTGAAGAACAGAGAAGCGATTTCCTACCTTCAGATCTTCACTCTTAACTTTCCTTACTCTGATGCGCCTTCCATTACTGTGAACTACTCGCCACTTGTAGCAGGTGCTGGGCTGCACCTCACTGCTGGTAGCCGTTGCTGCCCCCCCCAACTACAGCCTCCTCACAGCGAGAGACAAACTGCACCTCGCTGCTAGAAGCCTCATTCCCCACAACTCCAGCCACCTCACACTCTCTCCCAGACCCATTGAAGTGGTCCTTCAGCCTCCTAATCTCCTCCTGGAGAAGCAAGACCTCCTCCTTCAACTCTCCAACCTCAATTTTTAAAACACTGCAGAAGCAAGCCATGCTTTGTAACCGTCCACACTAATCCCCAAAGCAGCTCAGAAAGTAATATCTTGTAGTTTAGAATCTGCTCTCTCTAACGAAGGTTTTTAAGAGAATTGGTCGTGCTGTTTTTTTGCTACTGGCTTTCAAAATTGGCATTTTTAGGTACCATTGGCTCAGGAACTAGAAATGTTTGGAGTCTGATATAGGATTGTGACGATATCCACTTGGGTAGCTGGTTACAATAATGTCCACTTGGGTAGCTGGTTACAATAATGTCCACTTGGGTAGCTGGTTACAATAATGTCCACTTGGGTAGCTGGTTACAATAATGTCCACTTGGGTAGCTGGTTACAATAATGTCCACTTGGGTAGCTGGTTACAATAATGTCCACCCTTTGGGGAGCGGGTTTCAAAAATGTCCACTTGGGTAGCTGGTTACAATAATGCCCCACTTGGGTAGCTTTTTACAATAATACCCAAATTGGGGGTAGGGTTTCCAAAAATTGTCCATTTTGGGTAGCGGGTTTACAATAATATCCATTTTGGGTACTGGTTACAGAAAATGCCATTTGGGGTATCTGGTTACATTAAATTTTCATTTGGGAAAGCTGGTTACAGTAATGTCCACTTGGGTATTTGGTTACAAAAAAGCCCCACTTGGGGGAAAAGGCTGGTTACAATAATATCCATTTGGGGAAACTGGTTACAAAAAATGCCCCACTTGGGAAAGGCGGGTTTACAAAATGCCCCTTTTGGGGTGGGCGGGTTACAGAAAAAGTCCACTTGGGTGCTGGTTACGGGTAATGCCCTATTAAAAAAAATTTTTTTTTTTACGAGATATAAGCAGCTAAAATTCAAGGTTAAATTTTAATGAAGGGTTTTTTTTTGCTTATTTTTGGCTTCATGCGGTAAAAAAAAATAAAAGCTTTTAAACCCTTGGGACAGAATTTTTAAAAAACAACCCCCAAAAATTTGTATAGCCGGGGCTACTTAAATAATTTTTCCCCCTTTTTAAAAGATCTGCCAAAAAACAATAACTTGTTGATTGTGTGCGCGGGTTTGGGTTTGAGATTGCCCACCCCCTTTGCCTCCACTCCGAGGATCAAAAGAAATAAGTACATTGAAAACAAAAACCCCAAAAACCTTTCCTAGAGTTAATTTGATATTAAATTTTAAAAACCATGAAAAATTTTTTAAGCAAATTGGGATGGTCAGGGGGGGAAACCCCTGGTCCATTTGGCGTGGAAGACCTTTAAAAACCAGAACAAAAAAAAAGCTGTTGAAGCACTGACAGATTTCACAGAGTAAAAAACCCAAGAGCTGGATGCTGCCCAGAATGGGGTAGAAATTTTTCTTTCCTGAAAAAAAAAGGGAATCCAACTATTTTAAAAAAGGGGCCAGCGATTTAAGACAAATTTTTAAAAAATCCAAAATTTACTCCTGCCCCAAATTTAAAATTTGCAAACAAACGTTGAGTTCTGTTGTTTTTAACTGTTATTATTTGTTGTCTTCCCTGTTGATTACTTTTTTCCCTTACTGTTGAGTGCTCTTGTTTTAAACTTTTTAGTTACCTTTTGGGGTCTTACTGTTAAATTCCTTTTTTACTGTTGAATTACTCTTGTCCTTACTGTTGTTTTAAAAAAAAAATTTTGTTGATTCAATACCAGGGGCTGAAAAAAATTTGGGGAATTTTGAAATATCCCAAGATCTGTAAAAGAAATTTTTTCCCCTCTGAGAAAAACCCCCCTTCCCCGGGCAAATCCAACACTAAAAATCCCAACATACAAGAATGAAGGTGATAGATATAAAAACCTGGAAAAAGAGGGGTGATAAAAAGGGAATAATGGGGGTGAAATAGAACCTGGAAGAAATAGGAGATAGAACAGGGAAAAAATAGGGTGATATAAAAACCCTGGAAGAATGAGGATGATAAAATAACTTGGAAAAGTAGGCCCCAAATTAAAATTCCCAAAATTTAGGGCAAAAAGAAGACGAAGTACCAGACAAAGTTTTCATTAAAAAAGAAAAAAAGTTTTGGGGCCTCAAGGCAAGGTGTTGGCGCCTCTGATGGTTGTTATCCGGGGTTGGCCCCCTCTGAAAGGTTTTTATCCCCCGGGTTTTGGCCGGGGCCCCTTATTGGGTTTTTAACCGGGTTTTGGGGCCTCTGATTTGGGTTTTTATCCTGGTGTTGGGGGGGCCTTGATGGTTGTTTTTCCTTGGGGTTGGCGCCCCTGATGGTTGTTTTTCCTGGTGTTTGGGGCCTCCCTTTTAAAAAAAGGTTGTTAAACCCCGGTGTTTGGGGCCTCTGAAGGTTTTTTTTCCTGGGGTTGGCGCCTCTGATGGTTGTTATTTTCCCGGTGTTGGGCCCTGATGGGTTTGTTTTTTCCTGGGGTTGGCGCCTCTGATGGTTTTTTTTATCCTGGTGGGTTTGGGGCCTCTGATTTTTGGTTTTTTTTAAACCTGGTGTTTTTGGGCCCCCTGATGGGTTTTTATCCTGGTGTTGGCGCCCCCTTTATGGTTGTTTAATCCTGGTGTTGGCCCTCTGATTGGGTTTTTATCCGGTGTTGGCAACCCCTTATGGTTTTTATCCCCGGTGTTGGCGCCTTTTGAAAGGGTTTTTATTTCCCGGTGTTTTGGGGCCTCTGAATGGTTGTTATCCTGGGTTTGGCCCCCTCTGATGGTTTTTTACCTTGGGGTTGGGCCTCTGATGGTTGGGTTTTTCCCGTTTTTGGGGGCCTCTGATGGTTGTTATCCCCCGGTGTTAGCGCCTCGAAAGGTTGGGTTTTCCCGGTGTTGGCGCCTTGATGGTTTTTTAAACCTGGTGGGTTTGGCGCCCTGATGGTTGTTATCCTGGTGTTGGCGGCCCTTTTGAAAGGTTGTTTTCCTGGTTTTTGACGCCTCTTTATGGTTGGGTTTCCGGTTTGGCGCCTCTGATGGTTGTTAACCTGGTGTTGGCGCCTCCCGTGGGGTTTTTATCCGGTTTTGGCGCCCCCTGATGGTTGTTATCCCCGGGGGGTTGGCGCCTCTGATGGTTTTTATCCTGGGGTTGGGGGTTCTTTATGATTTTTTATCCGGTGTTTTGGGGGCCTCGATGGTTTTTTATCCTGGGGTTTTTTATCCTGGTGTTTTTATTTCCCGGTGTTGTTTTTCCCCGTTGTTACCTGGTGTTTTATCCTGGTGGTTTTTATCCTGGGGTTTTTATTTCCCGGGGGGTTTTTTTATCCTGGTGTTGTTACCCCGGTGTTATCCTGGTGGGTTTTTATCCTGGTGTTGTTAAACCTGGTGTTTTTTTATCCCCGGTGGTTTTTACCGGTGGTGTTTTTCCTGGTGGGGTTTTCCTGGGGGTGTTAATCCCCGGGGTGTTAACCTGGTGGGGTTATCCTGGTGGTGTTAATTTCCCGGTGGTGGGTTTTCCGGTGGTTTTTAAACCCCGGTGTTGGGTTTTCCTGGTTTTTTGTTATCCTGGTGGTTTTTATCCCTGGTTGTTATCCTGGTTTTTTTTATCCTGGTTTTTTTTAAAACCCCGGTGTTTTTTAAACTTGGGGTTTTTATCCTGGTGGGGTTAAACCTGGTTTGGGGTTATCCTGGTGTTGTTATCCTGGGGGTTTTTTATCCTGGTGTTGTTTTCCTGGGGGTTTTTTAAACCTGGAAATTGTTAAACCTGGGGTTGTTATCCTGTTTTTGTTATCCCCGGTTTGTTAATTTTGGGGGTTTTTAATTTCCGGTGTTGTTATCCTGGGGTTTTTTATCCTGGTTTTGTTTTTCCTGGTGTTTTTTTATCCTGGGGGTGTTATCCGGGGGTTTTTTATCCTGGTGTTGTTATCCTTGTTGTTACCTTGTGTTGTTTAAACCTGGGGGTTTATCCTGGTGTTGTTATCCTGGGGGTGGTTTTCCTGGGGTGTTATCCTGGTGGTTTTTAAACCCTGGGTTTGGTTTTTATCCTTTGTTGTTATCCTGGGGGTGTTATCCCCGGGGTTGTTATCCTGGTGTTTTTATCCTGGTGTTTTCCTGGGTTTTTTATCCTGGTGTTGTTATCCTGGTGTTGTTACCTGGTGTTGTTAACCTGGTGTTGGTTTTTCCTGGGGGTTTGGGTTTTTCCTGGGGTTGTTATCCTGGTGTTGTTATCCCTTGTTTGGGGTTTTCCTGGTGGTGTTATCCTTTGGGGGGTTTTTTCCTGGTGTTGTTATCCGGTGTTTTTTTAAACCTGGTTTATCCTGGTTTTTGTTATTTTTGGTGTTTTTATCCTGGTTTTATCCTTTGGGGGTTGGTTATCCTGGTTTGTTTCCTGGTGTTGTTATCCTGGTGGGGGTTTTTCCTTTTGGGGTTTTCCCCGGGGTGTTATCCGGTGGTGTTTTTCCTTTTTGTTTTTTTATCCTTTGGGGTTTTTATCCTGGGGGTTTTTATCCCTGGTGGGTTTTTTTATCCCCGGTGTTGTTAAACCTGGTGTTGTTTTCCTGGGTTTTGTTATCCTGGTGTTATCCGGGTTTTTATCCGGTGTTGTTTAACCTTGGGCTTGTTATCCTTTTTGTTGTTTAAAAATTTTTGGGGGTTATCCTTTGGGGGTGTTACCTGGTGGGGTTATCCTGGGGTTGTTTTTCCGGGTTGTGATCCTGGTGTTGGGTTTAAACCCCGGGGTTGTTTGCCTGGTGTTGTTTGCCTGGGGGTTGTTAACCTGGTGTTGTTATCCTGGTGTTGGGTTTTTCCTGGTGTTTTTATCCTGGTGTTTTTTATCCTGGTGGTTTTTACCTGGTGGTGTTAAAACCTGTGGTGTTAACCTGGTGGGGGTTATCCTGGGGTTGTTTAATTCCCTGGTGTTGTTATCCTGGTGTTGTTTTTCCTGGGGGGTTGTTTTCCCCCGGTGTTTTATCCTGGTGGTTTTTATCCTGGGGGTTTTTATCCGGTGGTGTTTTCCTGGGTTGTTAACCTGGTGTTGTTATCCGGGGTTTTAAACCGGGTGTTGTTTCCTGGTGTTTTTATCCTTTTTTTAACCTGGTGTTTTTATCCCCGGTTTTTTTTAATCCCCGGTGTTTTTATCCTTGGGGTTGTTATCCTGGGGGTGTTATCCTGGTTTTTTGTTATCCCCGGGGTGGTTTTCCTGGTGTTGTTATCCCCCGGTGTTTTTCCTGGTGTTGTTAAACCTGGTGTTGTTATTTTGGTGTTGTTATCCTGGTGTTGTTATTCCGGTGTTATTTAAACCGGTGTTGTTTTCCTGGTGTTTTCCTGGTGTTTTTTTTATCCGGGGGGTTTTTAACCGGTGTTTTTTTATCCCTGGGGTTTTATCCGGGGGTTGTTATCCTTTGGGGTTTTTTCCTGGAGTTTTTGTCCTGGGTGGAAAACCTGGGGGTGTTTTTCCTGGTTTGGTTATCCTGGTTTGTTTTTCCTTGGGGTTTTTTGTCCTGGTGGTGTTATCCTGGGGGTGTTTCCCTGGGGGGGGGTTTTTAAATGGTGTTGTTATCCCGGTTGGTTTTTTATCCTGGTGTTTTTTTAACCTGGTGGGTTTATCCCCGGTGTTGTTATCCTGGTGTTGTTATCCTGGGTTGTTTTCCCCCGGTTTGTTATCCCGGTGTTTTTTAATTCCTGGTGGTGTTAAACCTGGTGTTGTTTTTCCTTGGGGGTTTTTTTTATCCGGTGGGGTTGTTATTCCCCGGTTGGGGGTTATCCGGGTTGTTAACCTGGGGGTTTTTTTATCCGGTGGTGTTTTTCCTTTGGGGGGTTATCCTGATTGGGGTTACCCCCGGGTTTTTTTATCCGGTGTTGTTACCTGGTGGGGTTTTTCCCCGGGTTTGTTATCCTGGTGGTGTTATCCTTTTGGGTTATCCTGGTGTTGTTAAACCTGGTGGTGTTATCCTGGTGTTTTTTATCCTGGTGGTGTTATCCTGGTGTTTTTTACCCGGGGTTGTTTTCCCCCGGGTTGTTATCCTGGTGTTTTATCCCCGGTGTTTGTTTAAACCCCCGGTGTTGTTATCCAAATGTTGTTATTTCCCGGTTTGGGGTTAAACCTGGTGTTGTTAAAACCTGGTGTTTGTTTCCTGGGGGTGTTATCCCCGGGTTTTTTTATCCGGTTTTTGTTTCCCCGGGTTGTTATCCTTGGTTTTTTATCCCGGGGGTTGTTATCCTTGGGGTTTATCCTGGGGTTGTTACCTGGGGGGTGTTTTACCTGGTGGGTTATCCTTGGGGTTGTTATCCTGGTGTTGTTTTTCCCCGGTGTTGTTATCCTGGTGTTGTTTCCTGGTTTTTGTTATCCTGGGGTTGTTAAACCTGGTGTTGTTAACCTTGGGGGGTGTTTTTCCTGGTGGGGTTAACCCCTTTTTGTTATCCTGGGGGTTTTTTTATCCTGGGGGTGTTATCCCCGGGGTGTTTTTCCTGGTTTTTTAACCCGGTGTTGTTATCCTGGTGTTTTTTATCCGGTTGGGGTTATCCTGGGGTTTTTTATCCCGGTGGTGTTTTCCCGGTGTTGTTAAACCTGGTGTTGTTATCCTTTTGGGTTGTTTTCCTGGTGTTGTTAAACCTGGTGGGGGTTTTTTCCTGGTGGGGTTAACCGGTTTTTGTTAAACCTTTGGGGTTGTTTTAACCCTGGTTTTTGTTTTAAACCTGGTGGGGTTTTCCTGTTTTTGTTTTTCCGGTGTTGTTATCCAGGTGTTGTTTTTCCCCGGGTTGTTAAAACCCTTGGGGGTTATCCTTGGGGTTTTTTTCCTGGCAGGGAGACAGATAAAAACACTCATCACAGTTTCATATCATTAAACAGATACCAAAAAATTAAAACCCTAAAAACACCTTGGAAAGGGGGTTTTGTGTTTGTGGGTTTGTTTTTAGTGTTTTTGTGTTAGGGGTGTTTGTGTTTAAATGGTTAGGTTTGAGTGGGTTTGTGTTATTTTTAGAGTGTTTTGTTAGAGGTTAGTGTTAGTTGGAAAAATGCAAGTGTTATTTTTAAAATGTTAAAAGTTAAAAGGTTTTTTGTTAGAGTTTTAGTGTTTGTTTTTAGTATGTTATTTTTAGGTGTTTTTGTGTTTTGTGGTTAGTGTTAGAGTGTTAGGGTTGGGTTTGTGGGTTTGTGTTAGGGTTAAATGTTAAATGTTATGAGTGTTTAAATGTTAGTGTTGGAAAGTGTTTTTTTAGGGTTTTGTTTGAGTTTTTAGTGTTAGTGTTAAAAGTGTTTAAAGGGTTTAGGGTTAAATGTTAGTGTTTAGAGGGTGTTAGGTTAGAAATGTTAGGAGTTTAAAGGAGTGTTAAATGAGTTTAGGATGGTTTGAATGTTAGTGTTAGTGTTAGAGGTTGGTTAAGGGTTTTTTTAAATGTTAGGTTTTAGTGTTAGGAAAGTTTAGTTTATTTTTGTTTAATTATTTTATTTTAAATTTTATGTTTTGTTTAAAAAATTTTTTAAATTTTAATTTAATAAATTTAATTTTTTTTAATTTTGTTTAATTTAATTTATTTAATTTAAAATTTTTGGTTTAATTTAATTAATTTAAAAATTTTAAATGTTATTTTAATTAATTTAAGGAATTTTAATTAATTTTTTTTAATTTAATTTTTTTATTTAAATTTTTTGAATGTTAATGTTAAAAAAGATGTATTTTAATTTTTTTAAAATTTAATTTATTTAAATTTTAAATTTAATTTTAATTTAAATTCTTTTTAGATTTTTCTTTTGAAGTATAAATTTTAAAATTTAAATCTATGTTTATTTAATGTTAATTTAAAAATTTAGGTTTATGTTAATTTAATTTAATTTAATTTTTAATTTAAATTTATTTAATTTTTATGTTTAAAATTTAGGTTTTTAATTTTTGGTTTAATGTTATTTTTTTAATTTAATTTTTGGGAGGTTAATTTAATTTAAGGTTAATGTTAATTTAATTTAATTTAATTTTAATTTAATTTAATTTAAATTTTATTTAATTTTTTAGGTTTTTAAAGTTTAATTTATATTTAATTTAATTTATTTTTTTATTTTTTTTATTTAAAAATAATTTTTTTAAAATTTAAAATTTAATTTAAGTTTATTTAATTTAATTTTAATTTAATTTAATTTTTGGTTTTTTTTATAAGGTTTAATTAATTTTAATTTAAATTTAATTTATTTTAATTTTATTTAATTTAATTTTTGAAAAGTTTTAATTAAGGTTTTTTTAATTATTAATTTAAATATAATTTTTTTTCTTTAATTTAATTTAAATTTTGAAATTATAATTTAAAATTTATTTAAAAATTAATTTAATTTTTTTAAATTTAATAAAAATTTTTTAAATTTAATTTAGATTTAATTTTAATTTTAATTTTATTATAAGTTTTAAAGTTTATAATTAATTTAGGTTTAATTTTTTTTAAGTTTAATTTATGATTAATAAATATTAATTTTTATTTTAATGATAAGTTTAATTTTGTAAATTTAAAATTTATTTTAATTTTTAAATTTAATTAAAATTTTTAAGGTTTTTGAATGTTTGATTTATGAAATTTTAATTTAATTTTAATTTAATTTTTTTGTTTGGTTTTAAATTTTTTTAATTTTAATTTAATTTATTTAAATTTTTTAATTTATTTTAATTTAATTTATTTTTTTTTTTAATTTTTTATTTTAATTTATTTTAATTTAGGAGGGTTTTTTTTATTTTAATTTAATTTAACCAAATTTTAATTATTTTAAATTTTAAATTTTATTTAATTTAGTTAAATTTAATTTAATTTAAAAATTTTTAAAATTTAAAAATTTTTTTAAAATTTTTTTTATAATGTTATTTTTTTTAATTTATGAATGTTCCCCTTTAATTTTTTTAAATATTTTTTTTAAAAGGTTTTTTAATTTATTTTAAAATTAATTTTAAATAAGGTTTTGTTTTTTAATGTTTTTTAATTTTTTGAAGGTTTTTTAAGGAGTATTTTAAATTTTAATTTATTTTAATTTTTTTAATTTATTTTAATTAATTAAATTTTAAATTTAATTTAATTTTTTGGGGAAAAAACTCTTTTAAAAATAAATCTATAACAGGGAAAGACCCATAACAACTTAAACTATAACTCTAAACGGTAACTCTTTCATAACCATAACTATAACTCATAATATAACTCTATAAACCCTTAAAAATTTAAGCTTAACATAACCTATAAAATATAACTCATAACTATAACTTCTATAACTATTAACTCTTTAAAAAGTATAAAAATCTTAATTCGTAAATATAAAATTTTTTAAACCCAGAAAATATAACTCCCAAACTATAAATCATAACTATAAAATATAAAAATTTAAAATATAACTCTATAACTATTAAAATCTATTAACTAAAAATAAACTCCCCCAAAATATTAAATATAACTCTATAATTTCCTATAACCCAAAAATCATAATTTTCCCCCTTTTTAACCCATAACTTAACTCATAAACTTAATGAACTAAACTTCCCCATAAACCCATAACTTTTAAAACCTTAAAAAACCCCTATAACAATAAACTCTTAAAAACTTTAACCCATTAAACCCCCCAATCTATAACCCCTATAAATAATTAAAATCTATAACCCATAACTCTAAACTTTTTAACTCTATAATTATAACTCTAAACATAACCTAAACTAAACCTATAACTATAACCTAAACTTAACTCTAAACTATAACATAACTCTTAAACTATAACCTATAACTATAAATCTATAACTATAAAATCTTAATAAATTATAACTTAACTCTATAACTATAACTATAACTCTTAACATAACTCTTAAACTTAACTTAAAAATCTAAACTAAACTCCATAACTCTATAACTATAACTCTACAACATAACTCTACAACCTATAACCTAAACCTACAACTCTCAAAACCATAACTCTATAACTCTACAACCAAAACTCTATCTAAACCAAACTCTAAACTCTAAACTCTATAACTCACAATCTATAACCTATAACTATAACCACAACCTATAACTCTATAACTTACAACTATAACTCTATAACATAACTCTACAACTCTATTTCTCTATAAACTTAAAATTTTAAACTCTAAACTCTATAACTATAAAAATCTACAACTCTATAACTCTAAACCTATAACTCTAAACTTTTAACTCCCTTTCAACTCTATAAAATCTATAACTCTATAACTAAACCTATAACTCTTAAAATCTATACCATAACCCATAACTCACAACTCAAAACTCATAACTCTATAACCTATAACTCAAACCTAAAACTCTATAAAACCTTTTAAATCTCAAATCATAACTCTAAACTCTATAAAAAACCCCTAATAACTATAACTCTACAAACCTATAACCAAACTCTATAACTCAAACTCTAAAACTCTATAAAATCTAAACTCTATAAAACCAAACCTATAACCCTATAACTATAATCTAAACCTAAACCTTAAACCTAAACTATACCTATAACTCTATAACCTATAACCCATAACTATAACTCAAACTTATAACTCTAAACCTTAACTCTATAAACCAAACCACAACCATAACCTATAACCTACAACTCTATAACTCAAACTCTAAACCTATAAATTAACCTACAACCTATAAAACCCTAACTCTATAAAATCAAACTCTAAACCTATAAACCTACAACTCTAAACTCTATAACTCTACCCAACTATAACTCACAATCCTAAACTCTAAACTCAAACTCTCAACTCTTAAACCAAACCAAATATAACTCACAACCTATAAATCTATAACTCTAACAACCCATAAATCTATAACCCTTTAAATCTAACTTTTTAACCCAAACCTAAACTATAAATCTAAACTCTATAACCTTAACCAAAAATCTATACTATAACCATAACTCTATAACTCTATAACAAACTCTTAACTCTATAACCTATAACTTACTACCTATAAAATCTATAAAAATCAAAAAATATAACCTATAACCCATAACTCTAAATCTATAACCTACAATCTATAAAAATTTTAACCTAAACTATAATCTATAACTTACAAATAAAATCTAAATTACAATCTATAACCTAAACTCTATAACTTTAACCTATAACCAAACCCCTATAACTCTATAAATTAAATCCATAACTCTTAAACCCAAACTCAAAACCTTAATTCAAATCTAACATAACTATAATCTTATAAACCCATAAACCCA
>NC_069402.1:24212907-24267167 GCF_026875155.1 Cherax quadricarinatus
AAGCAACGATAGTGAATGATGCATCGTGATGAATGATGAATAGTGAATGATGCAACTAATTAAATAAAGCTCTGATGGTGAAGATATCTGAGGTAAAAGATGCATCTGATGGTAATGATGAAACAAATAGTGAATAGCATCTGATGGTGAAGATCATCTGAGGGAATGGCAACTGAGGGTGAATGATCAACTGATGGTAAATGATGCATCTGATGGTGAATGATGCATCTGATGGTGAATGATGCAACTGATGGTAAAATGATGCAACTGATGGTGAATGATCCATCGATGGTTGAATGATGCATCTGATGGTGAATAAATGCAACTGATGGTGAATGATGCAACTGATGGTAAATTTGATGCAACTGATAGTGAATGATGCATCTGATGGTGAATGATGCATCTGATGGTGAATGATGCAACTGATGGTGAATGATGCAACTGATGGTGAATGATGCATCTGATGGTGAATGATGCATCTGATGGTGAATGATGCAACTGATGGTGAATGATGCAACTGATAGTGAATGATGCATCTGATGGTGAATGATGCAACTGATGGTGAATGATGCAATAGTGAATGATGAAACTGATGGTGAATGATGCAACTGATGGTGAATGATGCAACTGATGGTGAATGATGCAATAGTGAATGATGCAACTGATGGTGAATGATGCAACTGATAGTGAATGATGCATCTGATGGTGAATGATGCAACTGATGGTGTATGATGCAACTAATAGTGAATGATGCAACTGATGGTGAATGTTGCAACTGATGGTGAATGACGCAACTGATAGTGAATGATGCAACTGATGGTGAATGATGCAACTGTATGGTGAATGATGCAATAGTGAATGATGCAACTGATGGTGAATGATGCAACTGTATGGTGAATGATGCAACTGATGGTGAATGATGCAATAGTGAATGATGCAACTGATGGTGAATGATGCAACTGATGGTGAATGATACAACTGATGGTGAATGATGCAACTGATGGTGAATGATGCAACTGATGGTGAATGATGCATCTGAAAGTCCTGTGACTTATGAGTCAGTATATTGACATTAAGAGGGACATTAAAAAGGGGATAAGAAAAGCTAAAAGGGACTATGAAATTAAAGTTGCTAGGGATTCTAAAACTAACCCAAAAAGTTTTTTCCAGGTCTATAGAACAAAAGTTAGAGATAAGATAGGTCCCCTTAAAAATAACTATGGGCATCTTACTGTCAAAGAGAATGAAATGTGCTTGATTTTAAATAATTATTTTCTCTCAGTTTTTACACAGGAAGACACTAACAAATTCCAGTAATTAATTTTATAGTGGGCTAGAAAAGATAAATTATGTAACATCACAGTCACTAATGAAATGGTTGTGAAGCAGATAGACAGACTGAAGCAAAATAAGTCGCCGGGGCCTGATGAGGTTTTTCAAGGGTTCTTAAGGAATGCAAATGGAACTCTGTGAACCATTAACTAATATTTTTTAATTTATCTCTTCAAACAGGTTTTAGTGTCTGATATGTGGAAGATGGCTAAAAGTAATTCCTAAATTTTTTAAAACAGGGGGCAAGTCGTTACCGTCAAATTTACCGCCCAATAAGCCCGACCTCAATTGTAGGCAAATTACTAGAGTCAATTATAGCTAGATTAATAAGAACCATCTCGATAAGCATAGCTTGATTAAGGATACTCAGCATGGATTCACAAGAGGCCGGTCTTGTCTAAAATAATTTTTTAACTTTCTTCAGTAAAGCTTTTTGAGGCTGTTGACCACGATAAAGAATTTGATATTATTTACTTAGATTTTAGTAAGGCTTTTTATAGAGTTTTCCCCACCATAGACTGTTAAAAAAAAGTGGCAGCTCATGGCATTGGGGGGAAAGGGGCTCTCGTGATCGAGTCATGGCTCACTGACAGGAAGCAGAGAGTGTCCATAAATGGGGTTAAATCCGAGTGGGGATCTGTAACAAGTGCGTTCCACAGGATCAGTCTTGGCCCGGGTTTTTGTTTATAATATATACAATGATCTTTATGAAGGAATTACTAGTGATATGAGGGAAATTCACCGATGACACAAAGATAGGTAGGATAATTGATTCAAACGTAGATGTTAGGGAACTTCAGGAGGATTTAGACAAACTCTGTTCTTGGTCAGAAAAGTGGCAGATGCAGTTCATTGTAGATAAATGCAAGAGTGCCCATAACCCTAGTACTTATAAGTTAAATGATGTAGAACTTAGCCATACAGATTGCGAAAAGGACTTGGGGGTTATGGTGAGCAGCAACCTTAAACCAAGACAGCAATGCCTAAGCGTACGTAATAAGGCAAATAGATTACTGGGATTTATATCAAGAAGTGTAAGCAACAGAAGTCCAGAGGTCATACTGCAGCTTTATACATCATTAGTAAGGCCTCACCTAGATTATGCAGCTCAGTTCTGGTCTCCATATTACAGAATGGACATAAATTCGTTAGAAAACATTCAGCGTAGGATGACTAAATTAATACATAGCATTAGAAATCTTCCTTATGAAGAAAGATTGAAGACTCTTAAGTTACATTCACTTGTTAGACGAAGAATGAGGGGAGACCTGATCGAAGTGTATAAGTGGAAGATAGGTATTAATAAAGGGGATATTAATAAGGTCTTGAGGATGTCTCTCCAAGAGAGAACCCGCAGTAATGGATTTAAATTAGATAAGTTTAGATTTAGAAAGGACATAGGAAAGTATTGGTTTGGAAATAGGGTAGTTGATGAGTGGAACAGTCTACCTAGTTGGGGGGGGAATGGTATGGTGATACCGACACCTCCTTAGTTCCATTACTACTGCTACTACTACTACTACCACCTCTACCCACGCAACACCTCACCTGACTTCTGCCACTATATATATAAATGTTTTCTTAGTTTTCTCTGTATTAGGACTGAAGAAGCCACTCGTGGCGAAACGTTTCCTTTAATAAATGTCCTGAACTGTACATAAGTGTCTTTTTCCACTACCTATTTGGGTTATTGAGGCTGGGACTTTGAGTAGTTTCAAATTTAGGTTGGATAAGTACATGAGTGGGAGGGGTTGGATTTGAGTGGGACTTTCACATCAGAGCTTATTTCTTGGGTAGCATTGAAAATTGGGTTGGTCAAATGTTTTGTTAGTTAGTTAGTTTTAGTTTAATGTGTTTATTATGCACCCCATACCCATCCTGTGGGTGGTAGTCAAAAGTTACGAGGGTCCCTAATGGGGCCCAGGGACTGGGCCTAAAAGGGTTTTGAGGGGTGAGCAAGTTACGGGTAATAAATTTCAAAATTTTAAAAAGGAAAAGAATCACAATTTACAAAGGTAATGAACCCGGGTGGGGTTTTTGGCCCAAATCTGACAAGTTAAAAAGGGTTTTTAACAGATTATAGAGGTACACAATGGGTCCAGGGACGGGCCCCAAAGTTTGGATAGCTGAACTAGGTACAAGGTAATAAACCCCTCAAAATTTTTAAAAAGGGTAATAATACTGGAAAGAAGGGGTTATTGCGTTTTTACGGTAAATCATAAACAAATTTTAGAGTAAGGAGAAAATTCCCACACTTCCACCCCCGGCCCACAACTGTATGAGTTTTTGGGTTTGCAAATATTGATTGTTGATCACACCCCACAACACACCCCACACCCAAAAACACAACAACACACACACACACACACACACACACACCCCACACCACACACACACACACACACACATGTTACACAAAATAAAAAAGTAAAAAGCGAGTGAAAAAGGGAAAAAAGACCCAATAAAAATTAAGAGAGGGTGGCTAACGACAAACTTGATGTAGCACACACCGTGAAAAAGCTAGCCAAAAAGGGGGATAAAATTTTATATATATATAAAAATATAAAAATAATAAATATTTATATATTATATATAATAAAAATATATATATATATTTTTATAAATAATATATTTTATATATATAATTATATACAAACAATACTTAAATATATAAAACCCAAGGTGGTGGCAGCATGGGGTTTGGGGAAAATAGCGCCCCATAACAGGTTGGGTTTTATCAAAAATTAAGAAGGGGTACTTCCCAAAAGTAAAGTGAAAAATTAAAAAAAGAAGAAGAAAACAATTTTAAAGTGTGGGTAAATGAGGACTAAAAAGGGAAAAGGGAGAAAAAAATAGCTGAAAAAGGGTCAGCGGGGGAAAGGGGCGGGTGAAACGAGCCCCATCATATAGCAAAGCATTTTACAGCGAGCATCGTACCCCCGGATCTGGAGGGGACGCCCCCTCTGGGAGTAACGTACAAATCACCGTTTGTAGGGGGCGGGAAGTTTTGAGGGGTTTAGACCCGGCCCTGCGATACGGTGGCTGGGTACAAAAACCCCTGCCCAGGGGGTTTAAATATACACAAAAACCCCTAGCAGTAGTAAAAAGAAAAAAATTTGTAGGAGAAAGGGAAAGCGGGGGTTTTAAGTGGGGCTAATGGGACAAACCAGCCCCTGACAACATTTTCGAGAGATGATTTTTTAGGCCAAAAACATACAATCTGAGAAGCAAGTTTTGGGGTACACATGTAGTAAAAGGTAGTACAAAACTGGGTGAAAAAAATGCCCTTGTTAACACACGCTAGTTTTAAAATTTCTTAGAATTACTCTCAGTGTTAATGGTATTTTATTAGTATTACTTTCAAGAGGTAAATTTGGTTTTTTCCCGGGAAAAAAATAAAAAAAAACCCAAAAAGTGCTCACACACAAAACCATGCACCACTTTGCCCTGGGGGCCAGGAGCTGAGTCTCGCCCCCTGAAACTAAATAGGTGATTTAACACCCCGCGGGTTTCCTTGGAATTTCCCGGGTTTCCCCTCACCCCCCACACCCCCTTTCCCTCCCCCACAGCCTTTCCCCCCCCCGCTCTTCCCTTTTCCCCCCCTCCTTTTTTTTTTCCCTTTCCCCTTGCGTTTTCTCTCTCTTTAGCCTTTTTCCCCCCCCTTTTCCCCCTATTCTCTCTCTCTCTTCTCTCTCTCTCTCTTCTCTCTCTTTTCTCTCTCCTCTCTTTCTCCCCTTTTCCCCTCCCCTCTCTCTTCTCTCCCCCCTCTCCCCTCCCTCTCTCTCTTCCTCCCTCCCCCCCTCTCTCTCTCTCTCTCTCTCACCCCCAAAACCCAATCCCCTCCCCCTTCCTTTCTCTCTATAGGCTTCTCCCCTCCATCTCCCCATTTCTCTCTTTTCATACCCTTTTTCCCCCCTCCTTTCCCCCTCCCCTCTCTCTTTCCCCCCTTTTCCCCCCTCCCTCTCTTTCCCCCCTCTTTTAACCCCCTTTCTCCCCCCCCTCAAAAAAAACCCTTTCCCCTTTTTATCCCCCACCCCCCATACTCTCTCTCTCCCCTCCCCCCTTTTCTACCCTTTTTTCTCCTCTCTCTCCCTCTTTCTCCCCTTTTTCTCTCCCCCCCCCTGAAACCCTCCCCCTCCTTACCCTTCGTCTGGGGTTAAAAATAAAAAAAAAAGGGGGGGGCCTTAGAAAACCGGAAAACCAAAAGATCTGGTAGAACGAACCAGGGGGGAAAAAGACGGGGATTTAGAGCCCCCAAAAAAAAGGGAGGAAGAGGGGGGAAGGAAGATAGTAGAGTTTGGTAAAAAAAAAGGAGGAGCAGATGGGCTAAGAGTGCGGGAAGGGGGAATTACGGGTTTTTAGCAGAAAAAAGTAGGATAAAATGCTTAGAAGAAAACCCTAAAAGCCTAAAACCCAATTAGAGAGACAAATGACAATTAAATTTGTGACCCAAAAATTTAAAAAGTCACCCCGACAAGGGGAAAGGGTAAGCAAAAAACGAAAACATCCCGTACATGAAGGCCCTATCGGGACCCACGTGGGGCCAGGGAAAAGACGATGAGCACACTAAATCAAACGACAGGTCTAAAAGAAAAATGAAGGAAAAATGCATATCCCAGAAAATTCAAACACCAATTTGCAGTAGCAAGGGACACTGGCCCGGGAAAAAACATTTCCCACTGAGAATAAAAGTTTCAGATAGGCCCGGGATAAAGGCAAAAAACATGTCAAGGGAAAGGAAATGAAATGCCTCAGAGGAAGCGATGAAAAAACTCAGTGGGAGGGGGAAAGGGGCGGGGTTTCATTTTTGTGTACGGGTCCAAAAAACCCAAGGGGGGGAAAAACTTTGAAGAAAATAAAAAGGAGGAAAAAAAAAATGATTAAAAGGCATCATAAAAAAAATTTAGGGGGGGGCCGTATGACCCAGGGAAAAAATTTTCAGAAAAAATTGGGGGGGTTTGCGAGTGGAAGGATACGGCCTGTCAGGGGAAAATTTTTAAAGGGAAAGAATCTTCGAACCGGTTTCTGCAAAGAAAGCAAGATTTGGGACAAAGAGGGTACCAGAGAGTTTTCCCCCGACCGCAAACAGCCCCCAAGAAGAAAGGACTACACTGAAAGAAAAGGGTACAGAGACGCAAGGGGAACGGGGAAACAACAAAAAGGGAGCAGGACCCAAAACACAGGGGAAGGGAAACACACCCACAGAATCCCCCCCAAAAACTCCACCGAAAATTTCCCCAACGCAATGAGCAATTTATACTCAAACCCACTCACGGTTCCCTCTGCCCCCAAACCCCCATTTTCACAACCCTCCCCCCAAACAGCTTTTCCTTTTATGGGCTTTCTGCCCCCACCCCCATCAACACAAACTCCACCTACACCACACCCCCATATAGGCCCCCCCCAAGGCCCCCGTCCTCCCCCCCCCCAAAAAATTCTTGCATAAACCACAATGATAAAAAAGAAACAAAAAGGTTTTGGGTTTCCCACAAACGCGGATGGAATAAGGGAATAAACTTTGGGGAGTGGAACGAAAGAATCAGTGAAAAATCCCCAGACATCATAGCTCACAGAAAAAAAAAACTCGTTTGAGAAAACAGACACAATCTTCCCAACAGGTATCAGATCCTGAGGAAAGAAAAGAATAAAAAGGGGGGGGGGTTTTCATTTGCTAAATAAAACACCGTTGGGGTTTTTGGGGAAAGGGAAGGGCCATGGACAGGTTTTGGAGAAAAAAGACAAACATTGTAGGTCCCAATTCAGTCCGGAGAACATAAAGTATTTCCATTGGATGATTAAAACCCCCACCACAGAACGGGCGGGAAGGGCCAAGAGAGGAGTTAAAGGGAAAAAAAAACGGGTATGGTGGACACACGGGGTGAGGGGGGCAAAGAGCTCACTCGAGCAGAGAAAAGTTACTGGTAATGGGCGATTTCAACCACAGGGAGAACGAGGGGAAAAACCGGGAAACCCACATGGGGGCCCCGAAACATGGAGAGCCAAAAAGATGGATTTTGGTACTTAAAAACCCCTCTGATCAACATGTCGGGGGACAAACCAGGGGAGAGAGGGGAGGATGAGCCGCAAGACGGGATTTTGGGTTTTCCCCCGAGATTTTTCAGACATTGGGGGACATCACTTACAAGGCCCCTTGGACTAGCGATCACGTGGTTCTGAGTTTTGACTATATGGGTGAGTTACAAGGGGAAAGAAGGGTAACGGGAAACTAAAGGGGGACAGGCCAAACAAATTAAAAGGGGGGCAAACACGGGAAAGAGAAACTTCCTGCAGGAGGTTCAGTGGGACGGGAAAAAAGGGTTAGGAAAATAAAGTAAAGAAAAATGATGGAATATGGGGCAACAAAGGGCAAGGAGGCAAAAAAAGTTTTTTTCCCCAAGGGAAACAGAAAAAAAAGGGGGGGAAAAAAAAAAAAAACCAAAAACGACCCCTTGGGTTTTCCCCGAAGGTGTAGGGGGGGCCCAAAAAAACTTTAAGTGAAACAGAAAAAGGGGGAAAAGGACGGGGAGTCATGGACCCGGGGAAAAAAAAAGGAGATTAGTAGAAAAACCAAAAACGAGAAATGCAAGAAAGGAGGGGGGCCCAGCGACAGTATAAAAAACGAAAAAAAGCATGGAAAGTCAAATCTGCCCCGGACAAAGTCAAGGAGGGGTGAAAAGGGCTGAGGAAAGAAGGTGGAGAATAAAAGGGAAAAGGGAACAAGGGATGTAAGGACTCAACACGAGTTTAAGGAAGTTTTTACAGTAGAGACAGGAAGGACCGGGGGGGGGACAGCCCAGATGGGGACCCCAAAGAAGGAAAACCCCAAAACAAGTTTTGGGACACATACTTTACAGATGGGGAAAGGGGGTTTGAAAAAACTGCAAAGGGGACATTGATCCCTCAAAGGCAAGGGGCCCGGGACAACATTTCCCCATGGGTCCTTAGAGAGGGGGGGCAGATATTTTGGGCGTGCCTTTTTTAAAAAAAGGGAGACAGAAAGGGCCCTAAACTATAGACCTGGTCACCTTTTTTAAACGTGTATAGTATGCCCAAAAATTTTGGAGAAAATTTTCAGGGGGAGAGTGGTGGGGGGCACCTGGAACGGAAAAAAGTAAAAAATTTCCAAAGAGCACGGGTTCACGAAGGAAATCCGTGTCACAAACCTTTTGGAGTTTTTGATAAAATAACAGAATAAAACACGAGAGAGAGGGGGGGGGGGTTTATTGCATCTTCTTTTGGGCGGGAAGAAGGCCTTTGGCCCCAGTTTTCCCCACAAGAGATTATGCAGAAGGGTAGGTCCCGGCGCGGGATAAACAGGAAGGGCACTGAATGGATAAGAATCCTGACAGGGAAAGGGAACAACCCATTCCCTGGTACGTAATATGTATCACAGTGGGGCCCCTTTTACGACGGGGGCCCACAGGGGGGCGGTCTAGGACCAGTGCTTTTTTTTGGTATAGGTTTAACGACATGATGGAAGGGGTTGATCGAAGGGCCCTTTTGCAGATGATGTGGGGGTTTAAAGAGGGGAATTAAATCTGATGAGGACCAGGCCGAATTTAAAGAGTTTGGGCAGACGGACACCCGGTCCAGCAAATGGGCTTCTCGAATTTATCCTGCCAAATGGGAAAAATTTAGAAGAAGGGGAAGGGGACAGAAAAACCAAAAGAAACCCAGTATAGGCTAAAGGGGGGCCAAAGACTGCAAACCTCACTCAAGGAGAAAGATCTTGGGGGGAGTAAAAAACACCGAGCATGTCCCCGGGAAAACAAAATCAATCAATAAAAATGCTTTCAAACATATGGGCGCCTGGCAAACCCGAGAACAGCATTCCGTACCCTTTGTAAGGAATCTTCAAGCACTGTACACCGGGGTATGTCAGGCCCCTACTGGATATGCAGCACCTGTTTGGGAAACCCCCTTGATAAAGGGACCCTCAAGAAAATAGAGAAAAATCAAAGGTTTCGACAAGGTTTTGTTTCCCGAGTAAAGAAAAAAAGGGTTAAGGGGAAAACGGCCCGCGACAGGAGGACCGGGGGGTCCGGGGTGGGAAAAACATATAACTCGGGGGGGGGGGGGGGGGGGGGGGGGGGGGGGGGGGGGGCCCGGGGGGGGGGCCGGGGGGGGGGGGGGGGGGGGGGGGGGGGGTGGGGGGGGGGCCTAAAAATACTTGGGGAGGAAAACAAGGGGGAAAAAACAGGTTTTTCCAGGGGGGGGAAAAAAAAGAGGCCCAAGGAAAGGGGAAGAACCGGGGCCCGAGTAAGAGGAACCCCCAAACCCCAAAATTTTGGGTGGAAAACCAAAAATGGTAGTAAACCCCAAAACCCCTACACCAAACCAATAAACCAACAAAAACCCACAAACTAAACCCTCAAAACCCCAACCACAAAACACAAATATACCCACACACACACACACACACAAAACACACAAACCCCCCACACACACCCCAAAAACAACCCACACCACCCCAAACAAACCCAAAACATACACCCCACCCATACACACACACACACACAACCCCAACACCCCACCACCCCACACCACACCCAAAACATAAACGGCACACACAAACACCCCACACACACACACACCCACCCACCACAAAACCCCAAACCCCTAACACAAAACACACCAAACCCCCCCAACCCCCCACCCCTTACACCACCCCCCCCAAAACCCCCCAAACCCCCCCCCAACACCCTCTAAACCCCCCCCAACAAACCCCCCTTCCCTCCCCTCCCCAAAAAACCCCCCCTCCCCCCCAAACCTCCCCCCCCCCCCTACCCCCTCCCCCAAAAACCCCCTCCCCTCCCCCCCCAAACCCCCTCCCCCTTCCCCCCCCCCCAAAAATCCACCCCTTCCCCAAAATCAATCCTCCCCCCCTCCCCCAAAACCCCCCCCCCTTTCCCCCCCTCCCCTCTCCTAACCTTTTATTCCCCCCCCCCTAAAAAAGGAGAGGACAAGGGTTCCCAAGGGCCCAATCTGAGAGGGGAGGAATGGGAGATAGGCTCAAAAAAAAAGGGGGAGACTGGGGAAGGGGGAAATAAAAAAGCTGGAAAGGGAAAATGGAAGAGAGGTTAGCAGCAAATGAGAAGGTGGAAGCAACAGGCCCCAGGGAAACCGAAATCAAAGATAGGGAGAATTTGAAGGGGGCTGAGAATTGAAACAGCACAGAGACAAAAGGTATTACCGAAGTGCATCCGGGAATGGCTACAATCGAACACAGACAACAGGTTTCCGAAGGGAAGGGATGGAAACAAACTGTATCAGAGGTCCCGGGCAAAACCCCCGGGGCCAAACCAAAACAGGGGCACTCTAGGACAGGAAAAAAAAAAGGGGAAGACATCGAAAGGGAACAGAACCCTGTGCAAACCTTACCCGATACCGGGGGGGGCCAGGGCAGGTGAGCAGGAAAGGGTAAACCCAAAAAGCATAGGGGCCCCCCAAAGAGGGAAGGGGCTGAAGGAAGGAAAAAACCCACGGGAAAGGGAAAAAAACAATCAGGGATTTCCCAAAGGGGGTCACAGTGGGGGTGGGGAAAAGGGGGAGATTTTGTTTGTCTATGGGGGTAGGGCGAAGCTAAAGGGGGGAAACTTTGAAGAAAAAAAGAGGAAGGGGAAAAAAGCGATTGAAGACATCATGAAAAGGTAAGGGGAGGGGGACCCTGCCCCGGGGGCCAAAATTTTTGGAAGGGAATTTTGGGGGTTCACAAAGGAAAAAGGGAAACGGCCTCTAAAAAACTTTCAAGGGGGAATAACCCAACCAGGGTCCTGCAAAAAGCCCCGGCTTTAGAGGCAAGGGAGGAGTTCCGGGGGTGTGTACCTGACCGAGACCGAAACAAGGGCGAAAGGGAAAACAAAAAAAAAAGAGAGTTCAAAAACGAAAGGAGAAATGGGGGGAAATGAAAAAGGAGAGCAGGGAAAAACCCAGGATCAAAAGGAAGGACAAGCGCACCCCCCCCGAAACACCTGCGAAGGGCTCCAGCCACGGGCACCCCCAAGGCCCAAATGAACAAACCCAAAACCAAACCCCCCCCACACCGTCCCTTGTTTCCCCCCCCCCGCACCCAGTTACAGTATTAGAAAAGAAGTTGAAGGTTTTGGGACACAAAACAATTGGGTTAAAAGAATAAACATGAGGAATGGCAAAAAAAGAATCAATGAGGGAAATCCCCAGACATCATAGCAGTTACAGAAACCAAAAATCATGGGACAATAACAGATGCAATCTCCCACCCGGATACCAGAAACATGAGGGAAAAATAGAAGGGGCAGGGGGGGGGTGGGGGTTTCTCGCTCGTAAAAAAAAAGATGGAAAATTTCCCAGAAAATGGAAGGAATAGATGAAAACGGGGGAAAGAAAACTAATAAACAGGTCCCCTTCAGTGGGGGAACACAAAGTGGGGCATTGCAGGGGTGGTTTTTTCCCAAACCCCAGAACTGCAGGAGGCCAAAGAGGAAAAATAAAGAGAACAGAGCAATGGTGGGCACACTTTCTGAGGTGGCAAGAAGAGCTCACTCCCGGAAACCAAAATTGCTGGTTAGGGGGATTTCCCCAAACCCCAGGGAGATTGACTGGGAAAAAGGGGGAGCCAACCCTGGGGGGCCCAAAAAAAGGAGAGCCCGGGTGTTGGGCTTTGGTTTCTGGAAAAAAACCCCATGCACCCAAAATGTTAGGGCACTACCCGGTTTAGAGGGGAGGATGAACCAGCAAAAAATTGGACCTTGTTTTTCCCCCTGGGGAGTCAGACATTGGGGGACATCAAGTATGAGAATCCCCCAGGGCTAGCGACCAAAGTGGGTTTTTGTTTCTTTTAAAACATAGTAAGTGCAAGTGGAGTGAATTTAAAAAGGTTTTAATGGGAAAAAACCCGACTATAAAAAGGGGGGACCCACATAGGGTTGAAGAACTTCCTCGGGAGGGGCCAGTGGGACAGAGAAATGGCAGGGAAACCCCGTAAATGAAATTTATGGGTAAGTAGCAACAAAAAGCCAAAAGGGGGCAGTGGAAAGGTTCATTTTTTTTTTCCCAAAGGGGAAAAAGTAACAACGGGAAAGGGCCCAAAAAGCCCCCGGTTCACCGCCCCGGGGGGTAAGGAGGGAAAAACAAAGTGCAATAAGAAGGAAAAAAATACAGAAGGAAGAAACACGAAAAAAGGGATCAGTCGCAGAGCCGGAATTTAGGGGACGCCCGGTAAGGAGGGGGCCCGCCCACGTATGAAAATGACATAGCATCGAGAATCAAGACTGACCCGAAAAATGTTGTATAGCCAAAATCAGGAGGGGAAAACAAAGTCAAAGACCGGTGATCAATTAAGGAAGAAAGGGGGGAACTCACAAGAAATGAACAGGAGGGAAAGGGGAGGGGCTGAAAGGAATTAAGGAAATTTTTACAGTAAAGACAGGAAGGGCTTGGGAAGACAGAACAAAGAAACATCAAAAGGGGGAAAATTTTCCAACAAGGTTGGATGACATACAAACAAATGAGGAGGGGGTGAAAAAACTCTTAAGGGGACCTTGACACCCCCAAAGGGGATGGGCCGGACAACGTCTCCCCCTGGGTCCCTTTGAAAGGAGAGAGAGCTTGTGTGTGCCCCTAACCACAATCTTCCCCCCCAACCCCTTTAAAAAGGGCAAAACCCGAAAAAATTGGGAAAAAACAGCAAATTTTAGTCCCCCTATTTTAAAAAAGGAAAAAGAAAAAGAGGCACTAAACTACGGAAACCCGGGTCTCTACATGTATCGTGTGCAAAGGCATGGAGAAGATTATTTAGGAGGAAAAGGGTCAACCAAAACCCGGGAAAAGGGAAAAAGATTTTAAAAAAAAAACCAGCATGGGTTATGGAAAAGGGAAATCTTGTATACCAAAAACCCCCTGGAGTTTTATGACAAGATAAAAAAAAGAAAGGGGCACAGAGAGAGGGTTGGGGAGATTGGGGTTTTCCTAGACTGCAGGGGAAGGGCCCTTTAACCCGTTTTTCCCCAAAAGATTAGTGCAAAAGTGGAGGATCAGGCCCCACGTTAAAAAGGAAGGGGACGGGGGGAATGGATAAGGGGAAAACCCACGGGAGGCAAACAACGAGTCATGGTACGTGAAGAGGATCAAAAGGGGCGCCGTTACGAGCGGGGTCCCACTGGGCAGTTTTTAGGGGGCCAGTGCTATTTTTGATATATGGAACGACATGAAGGAAAAGGAAAAAGACTCTGGTGTCCCTTTCGCAATGACGTGAAGTTGATGAAAGAATTTTTAAAACGGACGAGGTGAGGCAGGATGCAAAGAAAACCGGGGGAGGGAGGGGCATTTTGGTTTCCCAAAATTTTTCCGAATTCAATCCCCCAAATGCAAAAATCATGAAAAATTGGGGGGGGGCAAAGGGAAAAACCCCAGCCCCGTTATGGGCTGGGGGGAAAAAAACACAGACCTCACTCAGGGAAAAAGCCCTTTGGGGGGACCATAAAAACCGAGCACATCACCCGGAGGCACACCAAACAACCCAAAAACGCTGCAGCAAAACGGGCGCCCGGCAAACCTGAGAATGCGGTTTCCCATCCCCTTTAAAAAGGAAACGTTTAAAAACACTTTTACACTGGTTTTGTTAGCCCTACGGAGTATTTCAAACACCAGTCTGGAAAACCCCCCACCTGGTCAAGCACGTCAAGAATTAGAGAAAGTACCCAAAAGGTTTTTCAACAAATAGTCCCAGAGCTCAAGGGGAAAGTTTGGGAAAAAAAAAGGTTTAAAGGGGAAACGGGTGACGAATGGGGGGGGCAGAAAAATTTAGGGGGACCCTGATAACTAAAACCCAAGATACTGCGGGGGAAAAGACAAGGGGGGACAAAATAAAGTTTTTTAAAAGGGGACACAGGGAAAAAGGGGGTTTTCCAAAATGGAAGCTGAAGAAAACCCGCGACACCGGGACGTTTTGGAAGTATTTTTTCCCGTCATTTGAGTTTTCGCAAATGGAAAAGCCTAGCAAATGAAGTAGTGGAGGCAGGAAACCCTACATAGTTTTAAGAAGAAAAAAATGACAAAAACTCCGGGAAACAGAGAGAGAGAGGATCCAGTAGCGTTTAGGGAAGAGGCGGGGCCGGAGCTGATCTCGACCCCCGAACCCAAAAAAGGGAAATACAATTTTTGGGAGTACAAGCACCCCCACAAAACAGGGCTTGGGGTTCGAAACCCCGCAATCTCAACTAGGGGAGTGCACAAACACAAAAACACACACATAACCAAAACCACACAAACACACACTTCCCCACCAAACACACACACACACACACATATACACACACACACAAAAACACACAACACAAAACACACACACCCACAACACACCACACACACACAAAAAACCCCAACAAACCCACTCAAAAAGAAAGATCTTGGGAGTAATAACACCGACATGTCTCCCGGGAAACACACATCAACCCAAAAACTGCTGCAGCATTTTGGGCGCCGGCAAACCTGAGAAAAAGCTTCCCATTTTTTTAGTAAGGAATCCCTTCAAAACATGTACAACCCTGTATGTCAGGCCCATTCGGGGTATGCGCACCTGTTTGGAAACCCCCCACTTGATAAAAGCACGTCAAAAAAAAGAAAGGGACAAAGGTTTGCGGGCAAGGGTTTGTTTTAGAGCTAAAGGGGGAAAGTCCTATGAAAAAAAGATTAAGGGAAAACGGGCCCGACGGGCATTTGGGGGATGGAGGGGCAGGGGGGGAAAACATGATAACGACATATAAAATACTGCGGGGGGAATTGCCAAAGGGGGACAAAGGGCAGGTGTTCCAGGGAGGGGACACAGAAACCCAAAAGGGGCCAAAAATTGGGGGAAATTAAGACCAAATGAGTTTAGAGAGATAGTAGGAAGTTTTTTCTTCAGTCATGAAATTGGTAAGGCAGTGGAAAAAGCCAGAAAATTTACGTAGTGGATGCAAAAAGGGAACCCTACACAGTTTTTGACGAGGGGGTTTTTAAAGCTCATGGAGCGGGGAGAGAGAGGGGGCCCGTACAAAACCGGGTTTAAGACGGGGGCCCGGAGTAAGACCGACCCCTGCCAAAACCCAAATAGGGGAGTACACAACCCCACCCCCAACAACAACCTGCACAATTGGGTAAAAGCTTTTTTTTACAGCTACAAAGTCCCGGGGGTTTTTTCCAGAATGGTCTGTAATATACCCCAAAGTGGATAAAAAAACTTGCCTTTCTTTAAAACACTTTTTGGGGATTGTTCTAAAACCTTAATCGATCACACTCCCCTACAAAAATACGCAGGGTTTTAAATAGTCCATCTGGCAAAGGGTTTTCATTTCGTTTTGGGCTACATTGGGGGTGGTGATTTTTAACCCGCCATAGTATTTAACCCGCCGGGGGCCGGGCGGTAGTGACACCAAGAGTCTGCTTATTTTTTTGGGTGCACCCTAACATGGGGGCTCCTCCTCATGATAGAATGGGAAAGATAGATGGACTCACTGGTGTCCCAAACTCCCCGGTTCCCTTTAAATCCATAAAATTCAGTTGAAGTTTTTTTCGTATTATTGGGTTCTCAAACTTTCTAAACCCGACCCAAACCAAGTTGTTAAAACTACCCCCTCTTTGAAAGGCCCCCCACTTACCCAAATTTTTCAGTTCTTTCATGCATCTGAAAACCCCAAAAAGAGATGGGAAACCACAGCATGTGCACTCTGACTTCCCCTGTCCACAACCTACATACCCGTTCTGGGGTTTGACCCAAACATGCCACAATTTTTGCATAATGAAATTTTTTACATTTATGGTTTACAGAAGAAACATTACAAATTTAAAATGTCAAAACTTTGATACTTAGTGGGGGAAATTTTTAAAGGACCCGCCTTTGTATGGGCCAAAACCGCCCGCAGGGGGCCTCCTTTTTATGTACTTTTGATGGTGAATGATGCAAGGGTGGTGAATTCAATTCAAAATTTATTCTCTATAAGGATGGGTCAAAATAAGAATGATCAACTAAAAGTGAAAGGGTCAAACTGATTTGGGGATGATGCAAAGATGGTGAAAGTTAAGCTGAAAGTGAATTTATGCAACTGGGTAGAAAAAGGGTTGAGGGGTTAAGTCTCTTTCGTTTTAACTTTGTCGGCCCTTAGAAGTATTAGGCCTTTTTTACTTTAAATTTTTAAACCCCATGGGTTACAAAAAAAATTACCCCTTTAAAATTGTATTTATCCCTTAAACCCCTGATTTGTAAATATTAAAAAGAGGTTATTTTAAGGGGTATGCATATAAAGAGAAGTCAAAACCACAATTCGAAAAAAAAGTGGAAAACCCCCGTATAAAAGTTTTCATAAATTTTTTCCTAATTTAAATTTTGGGTTTATGCTTTGAAACATAATAAAGGGAAAATGAAATTAAAAGGGGAGTTTTTGTGTAAAATAAAAATGTATTAAGTGTTAATGGGGTTTTAAAGGGGTGTTAATAAAAAGGGTGGAAAAGTGGGGTGTGGAGTTGTTAGTGAAAGGGGGTCTTACACTGTCTTACAACACATTTATGGATCAAGCACCCCTCGGGGGGGTCATACTCACTCTTTCTGTATAATAACAAGTTACACCCGTGGGCCGCTATAAAAATTTACAACGTGCGGGGAAAACCCCCTTGTCTTCCTCCACGTTTTTCACAACACTGTCACTACAAAGCTGTATTGCCCTTTTTGGCCCTTTGCCCTTCCTTTTGGGTTTAATTTAATTTAAAAACAAATTTTACTACACCTGTATGTGGTTTTTAGGGGTCGAGTCTCAGCTCCTGGCCCCTACTTTTCACTATGTGCTGCTGGGTTGACTCTTGGCTGTGTGAGTCCTGTCACTCAGGGTCCTTCACTTCTTAATCTGTGGCTAAAGAAGTATTTCCTAACATCCATATAACTCGTCTGTGGTTATAACTTCGTGTACCTGAGTCCACCTTCTGACTCTCACCGTCCACCTTGTTAATTACTCTCAGTATTTTGTACGTCGTAATCTTGTCACCTCTGGTCTTTCACTCCTCTAACATGGTCAGGTTTAGTTCCTCTAACATGGTCAGGTTTAGTTTCTCTTAACATGGTCAGGTTTAGTTCCTCTAACATGGTCAGGTTTAGTTCTCTTAACATGGTCAGGTTTAGTTCCTCTAACATGGTCAGGTTTAGTTCCTCTTAACATGGTCAGGTTTAGTTCCTCTAACATGGTCAGGTTTAGTTCCTCTAACATGGTCAGGTTTAGTTTCTCTTAACATGGTTAGGTTTAGTTCCTCTAACATGGTCAGGTTTAGTTCCTCTAACATGGTCAGGTTTAGTTCCTCTAACATGGTCAGGTTTAGTTCCTCTAACATGGTCAGGTTTAGTTTCTCTTAACATGGTTAGGTTTAGTTCCTCTAACATGGTCAGGTTTAGTTCCTCTAACATGGTCAGTTTAGTTCCTCTAAACATGGTCAGGTTTATTTCCTCTGACATGGTGGTTTATTTTCCTCTTTAAAAATGGCCCCAGGTTTATTTCCCTTTTAACGGGTCGGGTTTTATTTTCCTTTTAAAACATGGTCAGGTTTAGTTCCTTTTAACATGGTCAGGTTTGTTCCTCTTAACAGGGTCGGGTTTTATTTTTTTAACGGGGCAGGGTTTGGGGTTTTTTAAAACCTTTTTATTCCCCTTTTAACAGGGGGGGTTCAGATTTATTCCCTTTTAAAATTGGGGGGTTTATTTTCCAAACATTGGCAAGGAAATCCCCCAAAAAAAGGCGGGAAGCCTTCAAAAAGGGGCAAATTCCCCCTTTAAAAGGCGGGGTTTATCCCTTAAAGGCCTTTTTCCTTAAGGGCCCAGGGGCCCTGACGGGTTCTTTGCCTCCCAGGCAACCAAAAAAGGGGGATTACCAAAACCCCTGGCAGTTTTAGCCTTAACAAGGAAAAGGCACCTTTTAAAAGGTCGGGTTTGTTCGGGGGTTTGGTTTTTTCAAAACCTTGGTTTTGGTGCAGGGGGGGAAGAACAGGGGTTTAATCACCGGGTTCCAAGGGGTTTCCAAAGCCCCGGGGCCCGCCGGGGCTTGGGCCCCCAACCCCCCCCAAAGGAAAACTGGGGTCAACTGCATTTTGGGCCTCAAAATTGTCAGGGGCCCAAAAGGGCCCCCCTTTTTTTCCCCCCAACCCTAAGGGGGTTTCCCCCCCCTGGCGGGTTTTAAGCCTCAACTGGCCAAAGCCCCCCCCTTAAAGGGTCGGGTTTTAGCCCGGGGGGGCCTTGGACGGGGTTTATTTTCCCCAAACAGGGGTTTTCCAGGTTTTTTCCCCAAACCTGGTAAAGGGGGTTCCCCCGGGGGGGGCCCCGAAATTCCTCAAACCAGGAAAATTGGGCCCCTAACAGGGTGGGTTTAGTTCCTTTTTTAACTTTGGTCAGGTTTATTTCCCTTCTTAACATGGCCCAGGTTTAGTTCCTCTTAACTGGTCAGGTTTATTTTCCTCTTAACAGGGCGGGTTTTAAAGTTCCTTTTAACATGGTGGTTTATTTTCCTCGCCTCCCCTTCTGGGTAATACCTCTCCGTTGGGGGCATATGTATTTTTCTTTAAACAGATCTTTGCATTTTTTTCCACCTTAATTACATGTGATAGAATGCTTAGGTACGTTAGTGGTCGCTTTGTGCTTAAAAATTATTTTATTACATTTTAAACTAAAACATTAAAATCCGGGTTGCCCGGGGCAAGCACCAGAGGGCCCGGGCCCCAGGGGCCCTGGGCTCAGGAGTAGAAAAATTTTCTCAAAACTCTTAAAAAGGTTTATCAAAGGAGGGGAGTTCCATTTTGGTGTTTGCAGATTTCCAAAGGGTTTTTTCCTGATATATTCGTGATAAGGTCTTTCAGTGACCCCCTTGGTACAGATTCCTGTACCAAAATACACTTATTAAACCCCCTTCGGGGCCCAAGGCCCAAAAACCCTAAAGGGGTGCCCGGGTTTGTCCAAAAAAATTTTAAAAAAAAAAAAAAAAAAAAATTTTTTTCTTACAGAATTAAAGAGCATTTTTTTGTAAAGGTTTAATAGACAAAAAAAAAAATTCCGATCACTTACCGGGGTACAGTGCCCAAAAAGTTTTTCAAAAATGATGTGGTGGCGGCAACATTGCGAATTCCAATAGGGGGAAATTTCAATATTTAAACGGTTTTTTATAGTTTTTTCTTTTTTTTCCAAATTTTTTTTTTATTCCTACTAACTTTTGGGGGCTGAGAGACCAATACTGTAATAAAGAAATATATAAACTCACGTATTGGGAAAACAATAACCGCACTAAAAATTTTTTATCATAAATTTTTTTTTCCACTGTTGTTTATTAAAAATAAAAAATGCACAAATATTGTATAATATAATGTTCTATCTATATTTACATATTTACAATCATGGAATGGTTTTTGGGGCCTGGAGTTGTGGAACTTTCCTTTAAAAAAGGCAAACCCTGCACGAGGCACCCTTTCAATTTCCCCCACACATAAACCCTGTTTTTTGCGTCTTTGTTGCCCTCGTTTTGTTTGTGAAAAGACAAAACATTCTTCTGACAAAAATTTTTTCTGGTTGAAGGGAAAAAGTATTATGAAATGATCACCTTCCCCCCTCAAAACCCTTTGGGGATTCCTGAGTTTAAATTTGAGGGCCTTGTTGTATACAGGGGGTTCTTACCTTGGGACTTCATTATTTAAATTGTTTTGAAAAACAGACAAAAAAAATTCACCAAACGGTGGTCTGTTTTCCCGTTTTATTTGGGACAAATTATATGCCTTTAGCATTTTAAAAAAACCAGAGAAGGAAAAAAAGTTTCATTTTCCCTTGTTTAATCTTAAAAAACCCGTCAACAAAACCAAACGCCTGTCACAATTTTTTCCCCCAAGCAATGTTTTGTGAAAAATCAAACAATGTCCTGGTTTTTCGAAAACGGTTTATTTTGTCCTCGAACAACTTTTTCCATGTCCTTTCATTTTAAATTTCGGTTGAATGGTTGTCAACAAAGTGGGCCCTCTCGTTTGTCCCTGGGCCCCCCAAAAGCCATGATTTTCATTGGGAGTAAACACCTCCAAAGTTTAAACACCCCGAGCACCTGCGTTGAGCCCCGGGGAAATGTTTACGATTAGAAAAGCACGTGCCCCACACAACTGTCTTTTCACTGCATGAAAACACTGATAATAGGCTTGTTTACCTTTTATCGGGATATAAGTTTGCCCCTTAAACCAAAATAAAGGGGCCCTCATGTTTCTCACTACTCACCTGAAAATACCCAATAACATCCTTTTGGGAAACTTTCAATGTTTTTCCCCCGTTTATACAACAAAATCCAACAACCCGGCCACTGTCATCACGAGTACAAAAAGTTTTTTACCCAAAACTTTCCCCCTTGCTCGGGATATTTCTTTCTTGAATGACAGTCACCTTTGAACAAAAAAAAGACTCGTTAATTCAAGATTTTTTGAATTTGGTAAAAATATATGGCCCGAACTTTTGTTTTTAAAAAACATGAAAACATTTCTAATTTTATAACCTGTCACTTCTGTCCCGGCCTGGTTTTTTTCAGAGAAGTGGAACATACGAAAAAGTAAGATAAACCGTTCACCCGGTTTATTTCATGAAACCCCGGGGGGGGGAAAATTTTGCCTGACGTGGACCCAAAATGGGGCCCTTTTTTAAATGTTATGACCCTGAGGCATAACATTATTGTTTTCAAAAAAAACAAATCATTTCTGCCAAAAATTGTCCTTTCCACCCGTGTAGTCTTTACGTGGTTTAATGATCTAAATTTTCCATGGTGAAATCAAAAATACTTAAAAACTTTCCCTGACAAAAGTTTCCCTAAATGGCTGGTCCCAAAAAATAATTTTAAAAAAATTCCAGTTTTATTGGCCCTGGTTTTTCCAAAGGGGGCAAGAGGGAGAATTCCCCTTTGAGAGTCATCAAAGTGTGAGGTTGGGGAAAAAAATTGGGTTTTGCTTTCCAATCCCCCATCGGTTTGCTTGGGAGGGTAAAGGACATAAAAGGTGGTTTTTGGGGTTTTTGTGGTTGTGGGGGGCTGGGGGCCTGCGCTTTCCCCTTTGGGCCCTTTAACGACAAGTCGAGCGTGGGTCCCACCCTGGGCCCGGTGAGTCACGCATGGCGGGCCCCTACCATCACCACAAAAACCCATCCCCCTGAACCGTGGTCTATCCATGCCCAAATGTTTGCCACATCATTTCCCCACTAACACTACCTAAAACTGGGTTTTAAAGGGGCCCCGGGATGTAACCCTTCCGGGATGTACTCCGTGATGTTAATCCGCCCCTGGGCACTGCTAGGGTTAAAACTACCCGGGGGCCCTGCGGCGGCCAAAAAATACCGACGCTTCCCCTGGTGGGAAAATGATTCCCTCATATCACTAATTTGAAAGATCGCAGCGCAATAAAATCCAATCCCCGGCACTATCATCATCATTATGAAAATCAGGGCCTGGCCATGCGAAAATTTTTAGTTTTCCTTGCGTTGAGGCACAACCCCCCGTGAGTCACGAGTTTCCCAACCAGAGGTAGAAGGGGTTTAGGATCATCAGGGGTTTTTTGCACCCATTTTCGATATCCTGGGCATTCTTTTTGGTCACTAACTGATCAAAGCCGTTGAAAATTCCCCTTTTATTTTTCCCCTTCCATCAGTGTCAGAAAATATCAAAATAGGGGAGGAGAGTCCCCTTTTTCCCGGGGGGTGAGAAACTGAAATTGCGACGAGGCATTGAACAAGGTAACTGAGCCCGGGTTCCCACAATTTCCAAAGCGGGGGCCCCAGGGTTTTTTTTTTATGGCCCACCCACCACGCAGACCCCCCTTCTCTCACAGTAGGCCAAAGAGCGCTTTCGCGCTAAATTTGGGCGGGGCCCAGAATTTTGGTGAAAATCTTCGGTTTGGGGCACTCAACTGAAACCGTAGATCCCACGGGCCCGGGCCCCGAAAAGGGTTTAAACTGAAAATTTTCCGGGTTTTCATTTTTCCCAAAACTGTTATGCTCTTGATGTGGGCTTCAGGCGATATGCTTGGAGCTGTGCTCACCCTGAGGTCCTCTTTCAGGGAGGTTTGCAATCTTTTTTCCCTGAGCCTCTGCACTATTTCTGGTCATCTTTGCCATTCCCTGATTTTCATAACTATACCTTTGCTAGTTTAAGTTCTAACAGCCACTTGTCATAACAGTCCTGCAGCCGTCCAGATCCATTTGTGATCTTTCCTGGTCTGCTCATGTTTATATTCTCAGGTTTCACATCATCTGTGAACAGGGACACCTTTGTCTCTTCTCTCGTGTTGTTCACATAAGAAATAGTACTGGTCCAAGTACTGCCCCTTGTGGAACTCCACTCATCAAACTCGCCCATTCCCACAAATCCTCCTAGGTAATAAATCTTTGCTTCCTTTCTGTTAAGTCTTATTTACTCCAGTGTAACATTTTCCCTGTCATTCCAGCCTACTCCTCCATCTTTTGTCCAAGTCTCTTATGGGGGTACTGTCAAATACCTTCTTACAGTCCAAAAATATACAGTCCACCCATTCTCTCTCTCCTCTCTAACCTTCATTACCTATTAAACTTGTAAGATGTAATTTGCCTCCTCCAAAATCATGCTGGCTTTTACTTATGAATCTACTGCATTCCATGTGCTCTGCTGTTCTTTCTAATAACCTTCATAACCTTACATACAGTAGTATATGTGTTAACGACACTGGCTTGTCTGCCCCTTTTTTTAAAATATCAGGATCACATTCACTGTTTTTCCCTACCTCTAGCAGCTGCCTTGTTTCAGTCGACTTATTAAAGATTGCTGCTAGTGGTTCATTCAGTACTTACACTTCCTCTCAGAACCCATGCAGCGATGTTGTCTGGTCACCTCGTCTTCAAAGTATCTAGCTCGCTCGGCAGTTTCATCATCTGTTGTGTGAAGTATGTCCAGTACTTGTTGGTACACACTACCTCTGATTCAGTATCAGTGTTCCTTCCTAATCCCATTAAGAATAAGAATACTTTCCTAAATCTTTTATTCAGCTCGTCCAGACTGTCTGGTCATTCCAGAACTCCCCTCCATCCTGCCTCAGCCTTATTACCTGGTGTTTCACCATTGCTATATTGCTGATATGGTTGTTTAGCAGTTTTGGCTCATATTTGACTTTTGATGCTATGTTGTTCTCACATTTTTATTGAGCCTCTTCTCACCCATTCATATTGATTTCTTGTACTTTTGCTTGCTTCCCTGTACTCAGATGTTCTTTTTCTTTATTTTTGTATGTGTTCCTGCATGGTGTTGCTGTTACACAGCTTTCACTGTCCTCATGCATGGTGTTACTGTACTAGCTGTCACTGTTACACAGTTGTCAGTCTTCATACATAGAACAGTGACTCATAAGCCACTGCTTGTATTATTTTTTAGATTTTGTGTGAGGTGCATCTTATGAGTGAGATGCGAGTAATGAACCCCAGTGGAAGTGAAGACCTTAAGAAAGATTCTGTGGTACTGGTGAAGGGCTCTTGATCAAAAGAATTTCACCTGTCCTCCAGTCACTGTGAATGTTATAGTTGTAATGCTTTGTACTAAATATAATAACAATAATGATGGAAATAAAGGTAAATATTGAGTTTAGAAGCTTGACCTCATTTCATGAGAATTTATACTTTAGTAATAATTAATTACTTGGATTGTATCTGTCTTCTCATGTGTAAAGAACAACAGGAAATAATTTTATATACAGTGGAACCTCGGTACTTGAACTGCTCCCTACTCGAACAGTTTGGTATTCTTATGCTTTATTCGGTAAAAAAAATTGCTCGGTAGTCGACCGTTTGCTCGGCACTCGGCCAAACAAATAATCTGCCAGAAATTCGCTGTAAACTATTTCGCGTTTCTTCGCATTTTTTGGTGTTTTTTCATATTATTTGTATAAATAAATCACCATGGGGCCTAAGAAGATTAGTGATAACAGCCAACAAAAAAGAAAGCTGGTTGGGAAAAATTCGTTTGGTACTCGAACAGATCGGCACTTGAACAGCCTTCTGGAATGAATTAAGTTCAAGTACCAAGGTTCCACTGTAATTATACATATATCATGCAAACAAAAATGAGATCAATGAAGGTACTGCAAATTATATTACAAATTTTGCTTTCTCTTATGTAGTAGGCTGAATATTTGTTATCAGATTGTATGCTTATAACAGTTTTGTTCTTAATATAACCGTACTGGAGGGGTTCAAGGAGGCCAGAGTTACTCCTATCTTCAAGAAAAATAGTAGGTCTGATGTAAGCAACTATAGGCCTGTTAGTATACTCAGTATAATATCTAAAATTCTAGAGAGGGCGGTGTATTCTCAAGTAGTTAAGTACCTTAATGACAACAACATTCTCCATAGCTATCAATCGGGCTTTAGAAGATCCTACTCAACCGACACCTCCCTTATTAATCTGATGGATTACCTGAGAACTGAAATGTCAAAGGGGAACCTCATAGGTATGGTAACCTTAGACCTGCAAAAGGCCTTCGATACCGTCAACCACAATATATTATGTAATAAACTTCAAGCTATCGGTATAGGTTCTGTAGACTGGTTTAAGTCCTACCTTAGCAACAGGAGACAAATAGTCAGAATCAACAAAACAGAATCAGAACCCCTGCCGATAACATGTGGAGTTCCCCAAGGTAGTATTCTGGGTCCCTTATTATTCTTATGTTATGTCAATGATATGCCTATCAGTGTCAAGTGCAAACTCCTACTGTATGCAGATGACAGTGCTCTGTTAGTGTCAGGTAAAGACCCACAAGATATTGCTAATGTTTTAACACTGGAACTGGAGTCCTGCAGCAAATGGTTAGTAGACAACAAACTATCATTACACCTAGGGAAAACTGAAGCCATTCTCTTTGGCACGAAACATAAACTGAGAAGGGTAAATAACTTTAATGTTCAATGTAATGGGGAGCCCATCACTTTGGTTTCATCAGTAAAATATTTGGGAATCCCCTTTGACCCATGCATGTCAGGAGAATTGATAGGGAACAGTGTAGTAAAGAAAGCGAATGCCAGACTGAAGTTCCTGTATAGACAAGCACAGTGTCTACCTACTGAGGCTCGCAGGACCTTATGTCTAGCCCTTATACAATGCCATATGGATTACGCTTGCTCTTCTTGGTACTCTGCCTTGACAAAAAAACTGAAAGATAGACTGCAAATCACCCAGAACAAAATCGTAAGATTCATCCTGGGGCTGGGACCAAGAGAACATGTAGGCCAGGATGAATTACAGCAGTTGGATATGCTGAATGTTGAAGACAGAGTAAAAGAACTGAAGCTAAATCATGTTTATAAAATTGCTCACAAACAGTGTCCAGAATATCTTGCTGTCAATTTTGTCAAGGTTGGGAACCAAAGCAATCATAGTAGTACTAGGGGGAGAGAGCACAACTTTGTAGTACCCACAGTCATTGGCCAGGCTTCAAACACCTTTTATTGTACAGCAATAAAGGAATGGAACAGACTACCCGCACATGTCAAAGCCAGTCATAGCATGAACCAGTTCAAGAAGAGTGCCAAAAGGTGTCTGATGAATGTAGCTACAGAAAGGGAGGGGAATGATTTTCTATTTTTTATCTAACATACGTGCAAATTTCACCTTATTCCTAGTAATGACCCTCGTATTGTAGATAGTCTTAATGACCCTCGTGTAGTAGATAGTCTTTTTAGTATGATAATAAGATGTTATCTTCATTATAGAATAATAAGAAAATATTATAACCTTTATTTTTTTTTTTTTTTTTTTTTTCAACAAGTCAGTCGTCTCCCACCGAGGCAGGGTGACCCAAAAAGGAAAGAAAATCCCCAAAAAGAAAATACTTTCATCATCATTCAACACTTTCACCACACTCACACATTATCACTGCTTTTGCAGAGGTGCTCAGAATACAACAGTTTAGAAGCATATACATATAAAGATACACAACATATCCCTCCAAACTGCCAATATCCCAAACCACTCCTTTAAAGTGCAGGCATTGTACTTCCCATAACCTTTATATTATAATAATAAGGTAAAAGGACCCCAATGGAAATAAGTCACTCTGTCTGACTTTTTTGGGTTATCCTAGGTTCTCTACACATATGCTGCTATGTATGATAATTCTATGTAACTGTATTTGTGTATACCTGAATAAACTTACTTACTTATAACCATTATAGTAATTTAAAAGTCCATAAAACATTTTTATATATAACCCAACAGCTTATCATACAATATCTTAATGCCTCTAACTACCAGAACTACCAAAAAAAAAAAAAAACCTGGGAAGTCAGTAATTTATTCAATTTTGCACTATAGTACATTATTTAAAAAAAATCTAATTTAAAAACAGAGTTCAAAACAAACACTGTAGGTATTCTAGCCTCTTAAGCAGTGTTTGAATGTCAAATGGCACTGAAAAAAGGTAATGATCACATCACCTGTGTAGGTTCCACTTACAGGATGGTGTCCTAGTGTCCTACCTGACATATATTCATTAATCATTTCCCCAGGCCTCTCCATACAACACTTGTCTTTCATTTTGAATTTGTCACACAAAAATAAAAAAACATTTTTCCCTGTTTCTCAGTTAATAAACCATAACCAAGAATGCTTGGTTATAGTTTAGGTCATCCCAGGGAGGTAGGCAGGCCTCTTATCCTTCCTTGAAGAATCGTCAAAAATTTGCCACATGTAACACTTCGAAGCCCATTTTGGGCAACGTCTGATCTGAAACCAACCAAAATCTTCTTTTCTCACTAGTATGTCTTTTGGTCTATCAAGTAGCACCAGAAAATGGCCAATAAAACAGTGAAAAACCACCCTCAAAGGCCTCAGTCTCTATTTTAACTCACTCAGGGTCTGTGCCATGGGTATGGCACAGACCCCATTCTCTTGTATGGGCCAAAATTTACCACTCTCTTACTTGAGGATGCTATGATTTACGTGTAGATCTACGTAAGGCCCCAGTCATGTAGATCTACTGTACACGAGATAGTGAAAGGGTTAAGAGATAGTCATAACAAAGACAGTAGTCTCATACTTTTCAGCAGATAATTAGGTCTTACTCATGTACTCTTGCTTTCTTTTTCTGTCTTTTTTTTCTTTCCTTCATATATTGCATCTCAATAATAATAGCAATAATAAAAACCAAGTTTTGTTTTGCCTCTTTAGGAGAAATTTACACATCTGATAAATTTGGATGTGATGAAAGTGGTGATGGCACATCTAGTAAGCCTTACAAAACTGCTCTTCAGGCCATGCGGAAGGCTGGCAAAGAACCATTCCCTACAATATATGTTGATGGCAAGGAAGACCAGGTAAGGAGTACTGTCAGTGCTACTTTAAATGTGTAACAGTTTGGGGCATTTTATCTTGTTTAAGTGGCCATGTTGAGTAAGAACTTGTCAGTTCTCTCACTTCACAGTATGGCTAAAGCACTGCCTTTGTAATATACTTTTGAAATAATGTTTGGAGATTTGCTGATAGGTTACAACACTAGCAGTGTAATGGGGTTATAAAAGTTTGAGTTCCTGCAGACCACTGTTTGTTTCAATGGTCTCCTCTTCTAGGGTGAGGGAGGTAAATTGTGTAGCAGCCCCGAAGCTTCCCTAACTGTGTGTCTGCAAGCATTAGACCAGCACTTAAGCCAATCAAGCTACATTGTGGGTCACGTGCCCACGCAAGCTGACACACTGGTACTTGAACGTATGGGCAAAGCATCACCTAAGAATGGTCCGCTTACGTCTTCCTATCCACACTTTACGAGGTGGTGGAGACATATTCAGAGTTTTGACTCTGATTTGAAGGATTTGCCACAGACAGATCTTTGTATTCTTAAACAGTTCAGCCTTCCTGATGCCAGACTATCTCAAGGGAATGTAAGGAGGTTTCTTGTAAAATGTAAATTTGATTATAAATTTAAAAGTGGGAGTCATACTTGGAATTTCACCTCTTTTATTTTGCATGATTGGTAGATTGCAGTGTGTTGTCCATCTATATTATATTGGTAGTCATTAATAAGCAACTCTTGTCAAAATTGTGATAATGTAGTCCTTGTTGCATGAATATTCCTTAACTATTATTTTAATTTTTCTTGTTAGTGAACCTCTCTTTTGTATTCATTTTGCCACGTTATATGTATAGTAATTGCTCTAACTATTCAACGTCAGTGATAATTTAAGATTATTTACTACTCCATTGAGGGTTTATTTACTGACCACTCTTGCTGAAAATTTCCTAGAGGTATCAGGTCTATAGATTTATCGTAAATATACTTAATCCCCTTTTTCTCTCTCCCTATAGATACAATAGAAAGTGTGTTAAGTGAATTTTAAGTTAAGCAAATTTGAGTTTTACCTAAACATCCATGTTATAACTGAAGATGAAGACTGGATTATAATGTATGCTAATTTCGTATATTTTATTGCTGAAATTACAGTGGAACCCCCGCATAACGATCACCTCCGAATGCGACCAGTTATGTAAGTGTATTTATGTAAGTGCGTTTGTACGTGTATGTTTGGGGGTCTGAAATGGACTAATCTACTTCACAATATTCCTTATGGGAACAAATTCGGTCAGTACTGGTACCTGAACATACTTCTGGAGTGAAAAAATATCGTTAACCGGGGGTCCACTGTACTGGTGAATTGTATGAAATTGCATAGTGAAGTATATTGCACTAATATCAGGTGCTCATCTGTACACACTGAGTGCTGTGTGTCTTGTTTACACAGTGAGAGGTTATTTCACTATTTTAGGAGCTTTCTTTGTTAACAACATTAACAATAAACATCAACAATAACAAAAACATCGCTAATAGGATTAGGATAGGATAGGGCATTAGGTGAGGGCATTATGGATTATATCTAAGACCATGAAAGAGGTTAGCTTGTTAAATGCTCGGGTTGCTTTAGCTGAAAAAACATCTGGCTTAGTTCACAAACTTTCCACTGGAAACTTGTTAGGTAAGAGACACATGCAACTGTTAGATACCTTTATTTCAAAACATTTCACCAAACAGAAGGGCCTTCTTCTGTCGAGTAAGAAAAGGTTGGTAGAATGGGTAATGGACTGTTCATGTCTTCAAGCTCTTCTTGCTTCTTCTACTTTCTGTATTCGACTGAAGAAGTCTACTGTGTAGGTGAAATGTTTCGAAATAAAGATACCTAACTGTTGCACATGTGTTTTACCTAACAACCTGTTGGTATTTTATACCATTTTAATATTCACACTGGAAACTTGTTAATTTCAACTCCTCCCATACTTTTTTTTTTTTTTTCATCACCTATTTTTTGTGATCCTTTGGTTTATCTCAAAGTGATACAGTGCTATGGTGGCTGACTCAGTCCACTTAAAAAAAAAATCTTGACGAAACCACAAAATTTTTTTACAATACTATTTTCTTCGTGAGATTCTAAATTCATTGAAGTTGGGTTTATAGATGTAGTATTATTGCATTAATGGGGAGTGCTAAACCCATAGGGGTCATACAGTGTCTGGGTAATGGGAGGTGATGAAATTTGATTCAAGGAAGAGTAGTTACAATTCCTAGGATCAAGAGTCCTTCAGGATCAAGGCAAAGGTACCTTGAACTCCTGCAAGTATAACAAAATTTTCTTCCAGATTGGGATTAATTTTTTTTGTTAATTTTGGCATTCATACAGAGGAGAGAAATTTGGCATGGAAAAATTTAGCAAGTATATTCTGATCCATATCCTTTGGGTAGGTTTCTATTGAGGGGTCAGCCACCAAACAGAAAACTAAAATAAACCAGAAAAAAAGGGGGGGGGGGACCTTGCAAGAAACCTGCAAATAAAAAAAATTTGTGGAAGATTTTTCACTAAAAGTGAATAAATGAAGCTTTAAAATTTTGAGGTTTGACTGCTACTTTGCTTGTAACAGAATTTTAAGTATAAGAGCTGGTTTTGCATCCTTGCTGGAGGTGGCAGCCCCTTCAAACTTACCCTCATCCTTGCTGGAGGTCACAGCCCCTTCAAACTTACCTGCCCTCACCTGCATGTAATCAAAGCATTGCATAGTACTCTACCTGCAAAAAAAAAAAAAAAAAATAAAGAATGCTTTTGTGGGCTAGAATCCTGGATTTTTTCTTAGTGTGTACCCTATCGCATGCTTTTATCTGTCTGGCCATTGTTGTCATTATCTTTATTTTCCTCTTAATCACGAGAATCATTTATGTACTCTACCTTCCATTGGTTTTGAAAGTTGAAATTGCCTTTTATCATTTCAACCAGAATCTTGTTGCTTCTATCTTCAAAAATCTGTATAAATAACAGGGCAGTTTATCAGTTCTCTGAAAAGCCCATTTCATGCTCCTTTGATGCCCCTTCATCCCTTACATATGCTGGCAGTAAACTCACTCAGTGGTTTTGGATGCTTGATCTTAATGAGTTCTCTAGTTATACTGTACTAGTGTAAACCTTGATTCCTAGTGAGACTCTTCCATACGTTGTGCCTTATCTTTTGTTATTTAGGATGAGGATTATTGCTGATTACTAATACACCTTGCAGGTCCTCTCAGAGCACCTGAGTCATGTTTATGATATATACATCTTTTAATTAATTTTTGTTATCCTCCTCCTTTGGTTCTCGTAATGTCATATCTGATTTTTTTTTTACAAGCGGATTAGAATCTTGTTTTGGAACATTTAAAACTTTTTGAAACCATTTTTTAAAGTTTCATTTTAATGATTTTCTTCTTCACGTTGTTCCAGAAATATGAAATTATTGCTAAGAGTCAGTTGAAGAAACTCACTAAACTCTGGAAAGATGTAAGTGTATGACTTTAAGTCTTTTATAATAAAACCCTTATTTTGAATAAGTAATTTACATAAAGAATAGTAGATTTTTTCATATTTAGCACTAAATAGAGAAATGTAAAGTACAATACAATACTATAGAAAATATTTTGTATACAAGATTGGCATAAAATTTTGAAGTAGAGAAAACATTATTTTAAGTGATATGCATACAGTGAAACAAATTAGTCATGTTAAAGATATTTGTATCTAATGAATCAATTTAAAAAGGATCTGTAGTTGTGACTTAAATACCACATATATTTTCTAGGAGTGTAAAAAACTTGAAGCTCGTCTTAAAAAAGAAAAGGAGGACGAGGAGAAATGGCGGACGAAGGCTCTTGAAGAGGCCAAAAAAGTGACTATATCAGAAGATCCAAGTTTACCTCCTGCTCTCTGTATCAAGATTAGAGATGGTAAACAGTATCGTAATAAGAGAGTTAAAGTTAATGGATGGGTTCATAGACTCAGAAGACAGGGTTAGTCTTTCTGCCTTTCTCTCTAGCATTCATGCCTTGCTAACACTTGTAACAACACTTGTAACATAATGTACCACTTTTTCTGCTTAACAAACTTAAAGTTGTCACTTGTTTGCATAAAAACTGGGGAACATCCAGTATGAGTGTAGAAAAAAAGTTCTTCTTTGTTCAGGATTTTCAGTGTTATTGTTTTTTTTCTTGAAAGCCAAGTGGCATATAATTTGTTCTAAACTTAAGTACTGTAATTACAATAGCTGACAGCAGTTCACGTGCAATTGTTCATGCTCAACTGTTTGAAAGTTTTAATATTTTCACTTTACTGTAAAAGGATATTTTTTTTAGGTTGAGTAATTGATATTATGTTTCAGGTAAAACTATGATGTTTATTGTCCTTCGTGATGGATCGGGATTCCTACAGACAGTTCTGACAGACAAGTTGTGTCAAACATATGAAGCTATAATTCTCACACTGTGAGTTTCTGGTCGCATTGTTATGGTACACTTCAAGAAGTTCCAGAGGGAAAGGAGGTAAGGATCTTGCCATTTTTTTTTATCTTCCCTGTGTACCTGTTTAAATGATGTTCATAAGATTTGTATGTCAGTGTGGTAAGGGCTTTTGGATCTATGGAATTAGTTACTCTTTCCATCGACGAAGGCTAATTACTTCCCATTCCTCAAGCACTGTATGGGCTGTAACAATTCTAACTGAATTTTTTTTATTACACTGGTCTCCCACCAAGGTAGGTTACCTGAAAAACAAGCACTTTCACCAGATACTGCACTTCAGATGCCCCTCCAAACTGCAGATATCCCTACCCTTCCTTCAGAGTGCAGGCACTGTAGTTTATAGTAAGATGGGTTATTGGTGGTTGAACAACAGAAGACAATGAATACAAGACAAAGAATACTAAAGAAAGGGGAAAGAAGGACAGTGTTTCAATCTTAGGTGATATTTTTCTATGCTGGCTGTCTCCACCAAAGTATGGCAATTGGAAAAAAATGGAAATGCATTCACCATCATTTGTTGAATAGCCATCTTGCCAGAAGACAGCAGACATCACAATTCAAATGAACTGCTGAACTGCAACATCCCCACTGCTCTTTTAGCCTTAAATATATATATATATATATATAATATATATATATATATTTATTAGTTAATCTATATATAATTTATATATATATATATATATATATTTTTTGAGATAAATATTTTTATTTAGATATAGTATTTTTATATACTATTTTATTATATATATATATTTTAGATATATTTTTACCCACTTTAGCATTGAAATCCCCAACCACCATACTCTCACACTTGATTCAAAACTCCCACGCATTCACTCAACATTTCCCAAAATCTCTCTCCTCTACACTTCTCTCTTCTCCAGGTGCATACACGCTTATTATAACCCACTTTTCACATCCAATCTTTATTTTACTCCACATAATCCTTGAATTAATACATTTATAGTCCCTCTTTTCCTGCCATAGCTTATCCTTCAACATTATTGCTACTCCTTCTTTAGCTCTAACTCTATTTGAAACCCCTGACCTAATCCCATTTATTCGTCTCCATTGAAACTCTCCCACCCCCTTCAGCTTTGTTGTTTCACTTAAAGCCAGGACATCCAGCTTCTTCTCATTCATAACTTCCACAATCATCTCTTTCTTATCGTTTGCACAACATCCATGCACATTCAGACTTCCCACTTTGACAATTTTCTTCTTCTTATTCTTTTTAGTAATCTTTACAGGAAAAGGGGTTACTAGCCCATTGTTCCCAGCATTTTAGTTGACTTTTACAACACGCATGGCTTACAGAGGAAAGATTCTTATTCCACTTCCCCATGGATATAAAAGAAAAGTAATAAGACCAAGAACTATTAAGATAAAATCAAAGAAAACTCATATGAGTGTGTATAAATAAACGTGTACATGTATGTGTAGTGTGACCTAAGTGTAAGTAGAAGTAGCAAGACATACCTGTAATCTTGCATATTTATGAGACAGACAAAAGACATCAGCAATCCTACCATCACAGGCTTTCGTTTTACACTCACTTGGCAGGACGGTGGTACCTCCCTGGGTGGTTGCTGTCTACCAACCTACTACCTACTCATATCTAGGATTAAATTTACTGAGTTGAGCTCGTGACGTAAAACTACGGGACTGACCCGGGCTTCAAAACCGTAGTTCTATTGGACCGACCCTAAAAGGATTAATACTGCAGCTGGCTACATGAACACTTGATAATGCAGCTGGCTACATGAACACTTGATAATGCAGCTGGCTACTTTCTTTCAACACACCAGCCGTATCCCACAGAGGCGGGGTGGCCCAAAAGGATAAACAAAAGTTTCTCCTTTTACATTTAGCAATATATACAGGAGAAGAGGTTACTAGGCCCTTGCTCCCGGCATTTTAGTCGCCTCTTACAACACGCATGGCTTACGGAGGAAGAAAATTCTGTTCCATTTCCCCATGGAGGTAATAGGAAATAAACAAGAACAAGAACTAGAAAGTGAAGAAAACCCAGAGGGATGTGTATATATATGTTTGTACATGTATGTGTAGTGTGACCTAAGTGTAAGTAGAAGTAGCAAGACATACCTGAAATCTTGCATGTGTATGAGACAGAATAAAAAGACACCAGCAATCCTACCATCATGTAAAACAATTGCAGGCTTCCGTTTTACACTCACTTGGCAGGATGGTAGTACCTCCCTGGGTGGTTGCTGTCTACCAACCTACTACCTAGGCAGCTGGCTACATGGACACTTAATACTGGAGCTGGCTGCATGAACATTTAATACTGCAGCTGGCTACTTGACTCTCCTACTTTTGCCTAACTGATTTAAGCTTGAAAATTACCACTGCCAAAGAATCTAGACAACTTTGTAATTTTTGGATGCTTTTTTCCTTAGGTTCTGCGGTTGCGTTCCATTTTAATGAAGGCCTTTGTGGACCACTACAGTGATCGAGGGTACGAGTGGATGTCACCACCTACAATGGTTCAAACACAGTGTGAAGGAGGCTCGACTCTATTTGATTTTAATTTCTTCGGTGAAAAGGCTTACCTCACACAATCCAGTCAGCTTTACCTTGAAACTTGCATTCCCAGGTAATGATTAATAACATACATGTAGTCATTATTATGCCATCAGTAATCAGTTTCTTTTTTTATAAGTATTCCTGTTTCTTTGTTATATTAATAATTATATACAGAAGAAGGATTACTAACCCCATGTTCTTGCTATTGTCACCTGATTGATGAGATCATTGACCAGGAGGGCTGGCCTGGAACTGCGGTGCTGAGGTGATGAACCCAAGAATCAGTTACAGGTAAACCTTCTACCTGTAATTTGAGGGTTGCAACCCCTACTCACAAACTTGCTCACAGGGTTGAAGAATTTAAAAAAAAAATATTTTTTTCTTATGAAATGATAGAGAATCTTTTTCTGAAGGTAATGAAACCAAAAGCGTGAAAATTGATGGAAAACTTATGGAATTATGCTTTTGTGAAGTTAGCAGTCTTGGCAATATTTATGCACCGGTGATTTTGCCCATCTTGAGCTCTGTTTTGGGTCAGTTCCATTGTTCCAGTCAACCAAACTTGTAGCTATTTCACTAGAACTCCTTTTATTCTATCGACTGAGTACAAGAAACTGCCCATTTACCTATTTCAGCTATCTAATGGTGATCAGAAATTACTAATTTGGCCAATTTCACAAAATTCAAGAAAGACCAATTTCAAAATAGGGTCCAGAATAAATAATGCAGACATTTCTGGCACTAAAATAACATTTTATCTGTTCATTAGTCACATCTGCAAGCCTCTCTTATATTATGCTTGCTTTTCATTTTGAATTTTTATTTACACAAAAAATAAAGAATTACTGTTATTTAGACTAATACATAATTTTAATAACTGTATAAATAATATCAGTGCATTTGTGAATACATATTAGACCACCCAGCTGATGTGTATTGGACGTGTGATGTGATATGTTTACTCTTGAACATTGGCAAAAATCGAACATTTCCGCTAATTTGAGCTCAAATTCAAGCTACTTTAGTCTGTAAACCATTCAGAATAATTTCTATTTCTGTAATATATCTTCGGTTGAACGAGACCAAGAAAACTAGAATACAGCCATAAACACCATATGAAAATACACTGCAAATTCGCTGTTTTAAACCAAACGCATGGTTGCAGTTTTTTTTGTTATGCACTGCGTGGTGCAGGATTTTTTTTTATACTGTGCACACTGGTCACACAGACCCATTCTCTCACATGTAGGCCTACCAGCTTTTTCCTCCAAGGTTTGAAGCTGCTAGAATTTTGGCATAGTATTACAGGACCAACACTTACTTCAAAGCCATAATATTATGGGACTGACGCCAAAGGGGTTAGGAAATTCTACGAAGATAAGAAACCTTAAGAATTTTTTTTTATTATTAACACATTGGCTGTTTCCCACCAAGGTAGCGTGGCCCAAAAAAGAAAAACTTTCATCATAATTCACTCCATCACTGTCTTTCTAGAGGCACACTTACACTACAGTTATAAAACTGCAACATTAGCACCCTTCCTTCAGAGTGCAGGCATTATACTTCCCATCTCCAGGACTCAAGTCCGGCCTGCTGGTTTCCCTGAATCCCTTCATAAATGTTACCTTGCTCACACTCCAAGAGCATGTCAAGTCCTAAAAACCATTTGTCTCCATTCACTTATATCTAACACACTCACTCATGCTTGATGGAAGTCCAAGCCCCTCGCACACAAAGCCTCCTTTACCCTCTTCCTCCAACTTTTCCTAGGCCAACCCCTACCCTGTCTTCCTCCACTACAAATTTATATACTGTACTTTTGAAGTCATTCTATTTTGTTCCGTCCTCTCTACATGTCCGAACTACCTCAACAACCCCTCCTCAGCCTTCTGGATAATAGTTTTGGTAATCCCACACCACCTAATTTCCAAACTATGAATTCTCTGCATTATATTCACACCACACAATGCCCTCGGACATGACATCTCCACTGCCTTCAGCCTTCTCCTTGTTGCAACATTCACCACCCATGCTTTACACCCATATAAGAGCATTGGTATAACTACTGTCATACATTCCCCTCTTTGCTTCCATGAACAAAGTTCTTTGTCTCCACAGACTCCTCAGTGCACCTCTTGCCTTTTCTTTTTCCCCTTGTTAATTCTATGATTCACTTTGTCTTTCATAGACTCATCTGCTGACATGTCCACTCCTAAATATCTGAATACATTCACCTCCTCCATACTCTCTCTCTCTCTCTCTCCAATCTGATATCCAAGTTTTTGTTACCTAATTTTTTTTTGTTATCCTCATTACCTTGCTCTTTCCTATATTCACATACAATTTTCTTGTTTTATATACCCTACCAAACTCATCCACCAACCTCTGCAACTTCTCTTCAGAATCTCCCAAAAGCACAGTGTTATCAGCAAAGAGCAAATGTGACAATTCCCACTTTGCCAGCATCCAAGCATTCACTTCTCTTACAACTCCATCTATAAATATATTGAACAACCACAGTGACATCACACATCCTTGTCTAAGGCCTACTTTACTGGGAAATGGTCTCACTCTCTCCTACATACTCTAACACGAGCCTCGCTATCATTGTAAAAAGTCTTCACTGCTTTCAGTAAGCTACATCCCATTCCATACATTTGCAACATCTGCCACATTGCCCCCCTATCCACCCTGTTGTGTGCCTTTTCCAAATCCATAAATGCCACAAAAACCTCTTTACCCTTATCTAAATACTGTTCACCAATATATTTCACTGTAAACACTTGGTCTACACACCCCCTACCTTCCTAAAGCCTCCTTGTTCATCTGCTATCCCACTTTCCATCTTACTCTTAATTCTTTCAACAATAATTCTACTCAAACTGAGCCGTGGGGGCATTGACCCCTGAAATCCTCTCCAGGCAAACTCCAGGTACACCTTACCATGTATACTGAACAGACTTCCCCTATAATTTTTGCACTCTCTTTTGTCCCCTTTGCCTTTATACAAAGGAACTATGCATGCTCTCTGCCAGTCCCTAGGTGCCTTACCCTCTTTCATGTATTTCTTAAGAGATACTTAACATAATTTTTTATCCCCACAGATGCTTTGATGCACCACCCATCTTTTTTCCTCTCATCAATTCTGTAGTTTACCTTGCCTCTCATAGACCAGGTCCTGCTCAGGCTGTAAGCTGTCTCCCTTTCCCTCCCGATTAATGACCACTTCCTTGTGCAGCGACCACATATTTATAAATACATTTTTTGCAGGTCTTCACAGATGATCCTTTATTAGTTATTTTGCACATCAGCAGTCAACTGTTTTCATAATATTTGCCTCACCAATTAAAACATGAGGAAAAAGGGTATAATCTTTATATACAGTAGACTCATAATTTAAGCAACAGTAACTTGTATTTTCAGTAACTCTTGAAATTTTGTGTCCAAGACCCTAAATTGTACACGAAAAACTACTTATGTACGTGTCAAAAGATGGCAAGAAAATCTAGCATGACACTGTAGGTGTCTTAGAAAATTTAGGTAAACATGTTTTGAGGTGTATAGTGGTGAGAGAGACGTATAAAGGCTGATACCCTATAATTACAATACGAGTACAAATTCCAGTGCCTTAACAATCATTTATCTACACTAGCTCTTGTTTATACAGTTGCTGATTATGCCGTGATTGATAATGCGCTGTAGTGTAAAAAAAGTTATTAAATAAGAGAGCTGTGTAGTGATGATATAGTGGTGAGTGTATCAGTGTACTGGGTGGCTGCAGGAAATTTCTCTGATCAAGTTTGTGACCCAGAAGAGCCACTTCAACCATCTCTACACACTTCTGTAGAAATAAGGATGAAGAACAAGGAACTGAAGGAAATATATAGTTCTTTCATTTCACATTTTTAGCTAATTTTAATGATCAATAAACAATGACAGCAACAATTTTAGGTGATGAAAGCTATTGATTTAAAAAGTAAAAAACTTCTTTGGCTTTTTTCGACATGTCAAGAATGCAACCCTATTTTTCATGTGTGTTGTTCACACCATGAGTTGTGAGTTCATAAGTAGTGCCAATTACCAGGAATATAATCCACATGGATTATGATTGCTGGGACCAGCTCTGCCCTCTGGCCAACTAATACCATAAATATATTATATTGGAAATGCAGGTTTATAATACCAAGGCTTGTGGATACTTCCTCTGACAAACTCTGGGCTTTTACTTCCTCAGTAAGGATGCTGTTTTTTGGTAGTGTTGGCATCCAGCTCTTGAGACACTTGCTTAATGTCTGTCCTGCCATTCAACATTGTAACACAGGTAATGACCAAGTGTACTCAAGTGGTGTGTAGGTGAAGAGAAAAAAAAAGAAGGGAATTAGTATATTTTTAAGCAAATGTAGTATTTTTGTACTTTATATGTATTTTATTTAAAAATGCCATTAAAACTGAGTATAATTGATATTCTCTACCAAGTGTCTTAAGGATGACAGTCATTAAAGAGATTACTCTTATATTAAAAGGTTTACACTTCAGGAAAATGTATATTGTTGAATGCCTTTAAAAGCAATGTGAAATGCTAGCATTTTTGATACTGTCTTTGATTTTCAACAGTTTCGGTGATGTGTATTGCATAGAGCAGTCTTATAGAGCAGAACAGTCGCGGACGCGCCGTCATCTGGCTTCCTATACTCATATTGAAGCTGAATGTGCCTTTATCACTTTCAGTGAATTATTAGATCGTATTGAAGACTTGGTTAGTATATTGTATTTGTTGTTAAAGATATGCTCTTGTTTCTACAGTTTTAAGAAAAAATGTCAATATCTTAGAACTAGTAATAGTATCATATTCTAGTTCTGCATGTAATGGTTTATTTCATATACTGCCATGTCCCACCAAGGCAGGGTGACCTGAAAAAGAAACACTTTCACCACCATTCATTCCATCACTGTCTTGCCAGAGGTGCACTGATACTATAGTTCAAAACTGCAATTATCCTCACCTCTTCTTCAGAGTGCAGGCACTGTACTTCACTGAATTCCTTCATAAATGTTACCTTGCTCATGCTCCAACAGCATGTCAAGTCATAAAAACCACTTGCCTCCACTCCTTTTTAACATGCTCACATGTGCCTGCTGGATGTCTAAACCCCTCACACACAAAACCACCTTTACCCCCTCCCTTCAACATTTCCTAGGACAACCTCTACCCCACCTTCCCTACACTACAGATTTATACACCCTCCAAGTCATCCTAGTTTGTTCCCTCCTCTCTAAATATCCTCTTCAGCCTTCTGGATAGTACTTTTAGTAACACTGCACCTTCACCTAATCTCCAAGCTGTGTATTCTGTGCATAGTATTCACACTACGCATTGCCATCAAACATAACATCTCCACTGCCTCCAGCCTACTTCTTGATGGAACATTCACAACCCAGGCTTACACCCATATAAGAGCATTGGTACCTTGTTAAATTTATCTTAGTATTTAAAGCAACAAAACTGTACCATAAATCAGGGGAAGAGGAGAAAGAGAATTCTACATGAGATCAAAGACATTCCAATGAGTGAGCAAATCTCGCCTTTACAACTGAATCATTTTTGCTCTTTTCCTTTCTCTTTCTTTCCCCCTTTTTTCCCCTCTTTTCATTTCCTGCTGGTTTCTTTAATACAATTAATTAGAAGCCTGGCCATGGACTGAGACATGGAGGTGTTGACTCCCAAAAGACCCTCCAGTTGTACTCCAAAGTGTGTCAAAGTAGTATTGATATTTGTGTGTATTGTCTATTTTTATGGTATTGATATCTATATTGGAATTAGTGAAGAAGTTGCTGATACCAGCTGATACTTTTAAAATGTTAATTTGAATGTTCTTTTAAAAACAGTAAAATTAACTCATACTTCACAATTACAGGGGTTACCCACATTACATAAACTAACACACAAAAGAACACAGTACACACAGTCATATGTGACTCAAATCATTGTGCTCCCTGGACACTGACTCGGCAAAGACTTTGTTCGGAAAAATGTTCTTAGAGTGATGCCATTTCCTGCATCCCACACAGCAGCACACATCAGTGAGATTATTCAAGAAGCATTGTATAAATACAATATATCAGCTTCCAAAATTCATTTGATATTGTGGAATAATGGTGCCATTGTTGTCAAAGGAATTTAAGGTACAGGACACAGCAGTTTACCATGCTTTCTAGTTCACTTCATTCCAGGGCAGAGACTAATAAAAGACATCATTGCTAATAGTAGGTAAATAGTGAGTCACTTGAGTTACTCTTCTCTAGTCTGCGGTAAACTAGAGATTCTTCAGAACAAAATGAACTACTGAAGCACCAGCTCATTCAGAATATATCAACCCTCTGGGATAACACTTGTACAATGTTAGAATGCATCTATGAACCCTCCCCCCCCCCCCCAAAAAAAAAAAGCCATTGCAGTATATTGCTTACATAACATGACTTTCATCATTGGATGGAAAAAAGTGGAATCTTATTGCAAAGTTATTTTGTTCATCCTAGGTAGTAGGTTGGTAGACAGCAATCACTCAGGGAGGCACTACCGTCCTGCCAAGTGAGTGTAAAACGGAAGCCTGTACTTGTTTTGCATGATGTTAGGATTGCTGGTGTCTTTTTTTTTTGTCTCATAAACATGTAAGATTTCAGGTATGTCTTGTTACAATGGTACCCCGAGTTTCGTACAGCTCCAAACTCGAACATTCATATAAGTGTATTATTGTGAGTGCTTTTATAAGTGTATTTTTGGGGGTCTGGAACTAATCTAATTTACATTATTCCTTATGGGAACAAATCAGTTCGGTAACAGCACTCGAACAGCCTTCTGGAACGAATTATGGACGAAACTCTGGGTACCACTGTACTTCTATTTACACTTAGGTCACACTACACATGTATGTACAAGCATATATATATACACCCCTCTGAGTGTTGTTCTATTTTTTTACTAGTTCTTGTTTTTATTTCCTCTGATCTCCATGGGGAAGTGGAACAGAATTCTTCCTCCGTAAGCCACACGTGTTTTAAGAGTCGACTAAAATGCCGGGAGCAAGGGGCTAGTAACCCCTTCTCCTGTATACATTACTAAAGTTAAAAAGAGAAACTTTTGTTTTTCTCTTTGGGCCACCCTGCCTCGGTGGGAAATGGTCAATTTGTTGAAAGAAGAAGAAACGTGCAAGATTTCTTGTTCATCTTGCTAGTTCTCCTTACACTTAGGTCACACTACACGTACATATACAAGCATATATATACACACCCCTCTGGGTTTTCTTCTATCTTCTTACTAGTTCTTGTTCTTGTTTATTTCTGCTTATCTCCATGGGAAAGTGAAACAGAATTCTTCCTCTGTAAGCCATGCATGTCGTAAGAGTCGACTAAAATGCCGGGAGCAAGGGGCTAGTAACCCTTTCTGTATATATTACTAAATTTAAAAGGAGAAGCTTTTGTTTTTCCTTTTGGGCCACCCTGCCTCAGTGGGATATGGCCGGTTTGTTGAAAGATTTTGTTCATTGAAAACATTTCACAGAAAAAATAGTGAAAAAAATTGTCTGGTCATAGAAATACTGTTTCAAGTGTGTACAATATTTGAAACATTTCCTCAACAAAGGTTGAGTGATACAAGGTTTTCAGGCTTGAGTAGCAGACTGTCATCTTTTAGTACCACAGTTTAATTGTATTTAGATTTTATTAACACTGGAAGAATTTTTCCGTAAGTTGAATATAAATGCTATTTATAATTTGTAATTTTGTGAATCTTGCACAAATCCAATCTCCCTTAATGTGAGGGATTTACTCTAGAATGTGCCAATGGCATTGAGATAGTAAGTGGAAAGTTGTTCATTTAGGAATTTAAAATTTAGACATGTATCTGTACGAGAATTTATAGTCAGGCGATGTGGCTGTTTCATTATTAGACTACAGGAAATCAAAGTTTAAAAAGTAATTGATTACTGTAAACATAAAATTATATTTTCTCTGTTTAAAATGCCTTGAAAAATAATAATTTGTTGTAGTGTATGTATTAAGAGCAATATTTATTTGGTAGATATGTGATGTGGTAAAGAGAGTAGTGGAACACCCAGTGGGTAGTCAACTAATGAAGGAGTTGCACCCAGAGTTTGTAGCACCCTCAAAACCCTTCCTCAGGTTGACTTACTCGGATGCTATCAAGTACCTCAAGGAGCATAACATTACCAAGGAAGATGGATCTTACTATCAATATGGAGAGGTAAGTAGTAGCTATACTAATGTACATTAATTTCAGATGTCACTTGTTTGTTAATGATTTCATTTTGTGCTAGGTAAATACAGGTTATTAAACTTAACATTTTTCCAGTTCAGTCAGAATACACCATTATCAATATTATTATTATTATTATTATCATTAATCATCATCAGTATCATTGATGTTGCTGCTGCTGCTGCTGCTGCTGCCGCCGCCACCACCACCGCCGTGTCATACTTAATTGTAGTTACAAGAGTAAAGCTGTGATAGTTATTTCTTGTTTTTGCTTAATTTATTGTATTATTGTATAAATGTGCCAGCAGTTGTAGCACTTGCCACTTGTGCTTCGTAATCTAGTGTTCTACCACTGTTTATGATGACATTCTTTCTAGTATTTTTTTTAATCAGTTTTCTGAGTTTACAATTGTGAATTTTTATTTGCCTGATGATAGTGCAAGAATAAGATCTCTGCTTATTTTTTATATTATATTTTTTTTTTTGTTATGCCTTTTCTTCCTGCCACTACGAGGGCATCTTTAGCTCTTTGTCTTGCCTTATAATATGTAGAGTTCTTAACTGTAAACCATTTTGTAATCTGCATGTATTTTCTGTTATATCTTCATTATTGTTTGGTGTGTTTCACACTACCTCTATATAATTCCATATTTGGTCTAATGTATTTTGATAAACAATCTTTGATCCATATTTTTAAAAGCAGTGTGACCCAGAGAGAGAGGGCAGTAAAATATCCTTTTTCTTTTTTAGTAATTATACAGAAAAAAGTATTTTTTAAAGGATTATAGTCATCTCGGTGTGTTATTATGTAATACTAATATTTTTTCTGGGGTCGAAAAAAAAAAAATACCGGGTCCAGTTGTATATTATTGTTACATTTAACAGGATATTCCAGAGATGCCGGAAAGAAAAATGACTGATCAGATTGGGAAGCCAATTCTGCTCAACAGGTTTCCAGCTGGTATAAAAGCCTTCTACATGTCCAAGTGTGAGGATGATAATTCACTTACAGAATCGGTATGTTTCAATTTTTTTTTGTTTGCCTGGATTACTTGTCACTCTGGGAATGCATTGTGTACAGGAGGGCCCTGTTTTTTAGGTGGCTGGGTTACTGACCCCTGCTGATAAGTGAAAATCGCTGGTGAGTGGAGCATAGTGTTTTTTTGCTATCGAATGCATATAAAATGCCTGATAACATGTTTACATTATCATATATTAAGTGCTCAATACAGGCCTAAAAAACAAAGATAGGAAAGTAAAATGAATATACAGCACTTACAAAACTTACCTTAAAATATGGCGCCAGACGTTTTTCCCTGACACATCTGTTACATGAAATGAACGATGACACAGTTGAAAACTGCCGAAATAGCAGGACACCGAAAAGAGAGACCGAAACAAAGGGCCTTCCTGTATTATTAGCTTATGACTTAATTTTTTTAATCATGCTAAACTCGCATTAGGATTCTACTGAGAAATTCCATTGCCTCTGGTTGATAGTGTGAATGATGGTGAAAACTGTCTTTTACAGGTCACCCTGCCTTGGTGGGAGACAGCCAGAGTGTTAAAAAAATATTATACACATTCCTCTGTGAATAAGAAGCATGAATGTACGTTATAAATAGTCACCTGCAAACACTAGGAAGTTGTGAAGGTGTTACGGGTGTCATTATCTATTTAAGATTGCAGAGAGTGAGCTGCAGCTCTTGGTCCCTGTCTCTTTAACTTTTGACTGACTGACATGAGTGAGCCAGTCATATCCATCTGTGAAGCTGTGTGGAGTTCACTTCTACTGTCTCATTGCTCAGCTCATTCTACTTATTTTGTTTTAAACACTCTACAATGAGAAATAATAATCTTTTTTTCTATTTTTGTAATATTTAATGCATAGCTTTCAGGACCAGGAAAGAATTCTTTTCTGCTTCCAATGGAGTTTTGTATGTAAATATCCAAACCGTATTTTCTTACTCTTGTTGCCTCTTGGTAAAGAGGTGATCCATGTCTAGTATTTTGTTGTTCTTTGCTCCTTCAGTAGCATAAAGTCTGTTTTCCATTCTAAGTCGCTCATTCACCTCGGATCATGTACCAGTCTTGTGCTCTCTGGCAACACTCAAGTTTTTTTTTTTGTTTTTGTTTTGCTAGGTGTGGGTTTCACTCAACATTGTGTACTGGAGTATGTCTAGTTTTCTGCCACTCGTAGGTTTGCAAACTTAGCTTTTTGTGTGTTAATGTTATTCTGTTTAGGTTTATAATAATGGTTATTTGAAATTTTTTTTTTTACCTAGGTGTTTCTGTGAGCTTTAGTTTTATCAGCATCTTTCTCTGTTTTTTAGCCACCGTTACTCCCAGCTTCCTGCTTTGCTTTTGCTAGCAGTTAAATTCATAACCATTTATTCTGATCATTATGTGGAAATCTGTCAGATTTTTTGTCTTCTTTTATCTTCTTCACTTTCGTTATTTTCATTTATACATACCTGATAGTTCATCAGTATATGTAAACACTTGCAAAAATACAACAATGACCCGGGTTAATATAACAATGACCCGGTTTAATATAACAGTTGACCAAGTTAATATAACAATGAACAGGTTAATTTAACAATGACCTGCTCTAACCCTTCGCGGGTCCAGCCGTAGATCTATGCCTTGTCTACAGTGGTCCAAGAAATTTAAAAAACAAAAATTAGTTATTTTTTTTTATGAAATAGTTAGAGAATCTTTTTCTGAAGGTCGTTTTTAAACAAAATGTATGAAATTTGATGGAATTTTACTGTGTCAGCGATTATTTACACATCAGTGATTTTGTTCCACTTTGACTCCTATTTTAGGTGATTTACTTATTCCAGTAGAACCAAATTTCTTGCCTGTTTCATGGTTTTACTTCTATTTTTCTTGATGTGGCACAAGAAACTGCCCAATCAACTATTTCAACTACCCAGTGAAGTGGTCAGAAATTGGTAATTTGATAATTTCACACCAAGTTCAAAATATTACAATTTCAAAAATAAGTCCAGAATTAACAGGCATTCCTGTGGGCACTAAAATAACATTACCTCTGTTTATTAGTTATGTTTCCAGGCTTTACACATGAATTCCATTTTGACTTTATTTACATAAAAAATTTTTATTCTAACATAGAAATAGAGGATTTCTGTTAGTCAACTGTAATAAAATCAGTGCATTTGTGATCGTTATATTAGGCCCACCAGTTGACTTGTTATTGGATGTGTGATGTCCATTTGTTTACTCTTGAACATCGGCAAAAATCGAATGTTTACACTACTTTGAGCTCAATTTCAAAGCTATTTCAGTACGTCTAAAAAAACAATCAAAAAATCATCTTTTTTTTCTATAATATGTCATCCATTTTATCAAAATGAGACCAAGGAACGCGAATACAAAAGTAAAACATTACGAAAAATACACCGCAAAAGTCGCAGATGTTTGAATCCTAAAACATGGTCACAGTTTTTTTCAATTATGCACTGCATGTTGGCAGGATTTGTTTTATGTGGTGGACAACCCCCCCCCCCCCCTTTCCACATAGTACATTTTCTCATATCTAGGCCAAATTTAACCACCTCCACAGCTTATCTGTGTGAGCTGAGGATATTTGTGTACAAACTATGGCTTGGACTGTGGGAAATGGATTGATCCTACGGATTGACCCTCAAAGGGTTAATATAACAATGACCATGGTTAATATAACTTGGGATAACTTAAAAGTATTAATGTAATCAGTATTTCTTTATTTAATGTGATTTCTGCTTTTTGAAAATAAATACATGTATAATTCAGAATATGCATACCATAGTATATATATGGACGAGTCCCTGATCAATATAATATAGTACAAGGTTTTTTTTTTCAGTTGTCTGTCTCCACCGAGGCAGGGTGACCCAAAAGAAAGAAAATCCCCCAAAATAAATACTTTCATCATCATTCAATACTTTCATCTCACTCACGCATATCACTGTTTTTGCAGAGGTTGCCAGGATACAAACAGTTTGAGAAGCATATATTTATAAAGATACACAACATATCCCTCCAAACTGCTAGTATTCCCGACCCTCCTTTAGAGTGCAGGCATTGTACTTCCCATTTCCAGGACTCAAGTCCGGCTATATAAAAATAACTGGTTTCCCTAATTTTTTTTTTTTTTTTTTTTTTTTTTTTTTTTTTTCCCAACAAGTCGGTCGTCTCCCACCGAGGCAGGGTGACCCAAAAAAGAAAGAAAATCCCAAAAAGAAAATACTTTCATCATCATTCAACACTTTCACCACACTCACACATTATCACTGCTTTTGCAGAGGTGCTCAGAATACAACAGTTTAGAAGCATATACGTATAAAAATACACAACATATCCTCCAAACTGCCAATATCCCAAACCACTCCTTTAAAGTGCAGGCATTGTACTTCCCATTTCCAGGACTCAAGTCCGACTATATGAAAATAACGGTTTCCTGAATCCCTCCACTAAATATTACCCTGCTCACACTCCAACAGATCGTCAGGTCCCAAGTATCATTCGTCTCATTCCACTCCTATCTAACACGCTCATGCACGCTTGCTGGAAGTCCAAAGCCCCTCGCCCAAAACCTCCTTTACCCCCTCTTTCCAACCCTTTCGAGGACCCCTACCCCTTTCCTTCCCCTATAGATTTATATGCTTTCCATGTCATTCTACTTTGATCCATTCTCTCTAAATGACCAAACCACCTCAACAACCCCTCTTCTGCCCTCTGACTAATGCTTTTATACTCCACACCTTCTCCTAATTTCCACACTCCGAATTTTCTGCATAATATTTACACCACACATTGCCCTTAGACAGGACATCTCCACTACCTCCAACCGTTTCCTCGCTGCTGCATTTACCACCCAAGCGTCACATCCATATAAGAGTGTTGGTACTACTATACTTTCATACATTCCCTTCTTTGCCTCCATAGATAACGTTTTTTGACTCCACATATACCTCAACGCACCACTCACCTTTTTCTCCTCATCAATTCTATGATTAACTCATCCTTCATAAATCCATCCGCCGACACGTCAACTCCCAAGTATCTGAAAACATTCACTTCTTCATACTACTCCTCCCCAATTTGATATCCAATTTTCTTTTTCTAAATCATTTGATACCCTCATCACCTTACTCTTTTCTATGTTCACTTTCAACTTTCTACCTTTACACACATTCTCAAACTCATCCACTAACCTTTGCAATTTTTCTTTAGAATCTCCCATAAGCACAGTATCATCAGCAAAAAGTAACTGTGTCAATTCCCATTTTGAATTTGATTCCCCATAATTTAATCCCACCCCTCTCCCGAAACACCCTAGCATTTACTTCTTTACAACCCCATCTATAAATATATTAAACAACCATGGTGACATTACACATCCCTGTCTAAGACCTACTTTTACCGGAAGTATTCTGCCTCACTTCTACACACCCTAACCTGAGCCTCACTATCCTCATAAAAGCTCTTTACAGCATTTAGTAACTTACCACCTATTCCATAAACTTGCAACATCTGCCACATTGCTCCTCTATCCACTCTATCATATGCCTTTTCTAAATCCATAAATGCAATAAAAACTTCCCTACCTTTATCTAAATACTGTTCACAAATATGCTTCAATGTAAACACTTGATCTACACATCCCTTACCCACTCTGAGCCTCCTTGCTCATCCGCAATTCTACATTCTGTCTTACCTCTAATTCTTTCAATTATAAACCCTACCGTATACTTTTCCTGGTATACTCAGTAAACTTATTCCTCTATAATTTTTACAATCTCTTTTGTCCCCTTTCCCTTTATATAAAGGGACTATACATGCTCTCTGCCAATCCCTAGGTACTTCCCTCTTTCATACATTTATTAAACAAAAGTACCAACCACTCCAACACTATATCCCCCCTGCTTTTAACATTTCTGTCATGATCCCATCAGTTCCAGCTGCTTTACCCCCTTTCATTCTACGTAATGCCTCACGTACCTCCACCACACTTACATTCTGCTCTTCACTCCTAAAAGATGGTATACCTCCCTGGCCAGTGCATGAAATACCGCCTCTTTTCTTCCCAACTTTAAAGTTCCTAAAAATATTCTCGCCTAAACCAAATACCTCCCCCCCCTTCTATAACTCCCTACTCTATTTTTAACTGAAAAATTTTAGTTCCCTATTTCTTAACTCGCCCAAAATTTTTTCTTTTTTCATTTAAAATTTTTACAGTGCCTCTCCCCTCTATCATCTGCTCTCCTTTTGCACTCTTCACCACTTTTTCACCTTTTTTTTTCTCTCCATTACTCTGCCTTTTTTAACCTTTCTGCTTTGAAAAAAATTTTCATAACTAACTTTTTCTCTTTTATCAACCCTTTTACTTATCTTTCCCCCAATCACCCCTTTTTTCCCCTCTCCCCCCACCCCCCTATAACCCAAAAAATTCTCCCTCCATTCAAATTTACCCTTTTTAAAACTCGTCCAACCCTCTTAAAAACCCCCCCCCCCCCCCCTACCCTCTTATATACCCCACCTTTTGCCAATAGTCGTTATATTCACCCGAATTTCCTCCCCCTTAGTTTTACACTTTCATTTCCTCCTACTTGTTGTTGCCCCTTCCCTTGTCCCATTACCTTTATTTAAATGTAGCACACTAAAAAATGACCCGATATGTCAGTTCCCCTCTTAAACATGTACTCCGGGAGCTACCTTAGCCTTTTATCCCCAATACATAACTAAAAAAATATTTCTTAATGTAATCATACCTTTATATTTATTTACCCTTTTTTTCTAAAAATATGTATTATTTAAACCCAAATCTCTTTCTACAATAGCCTTAAAGGCCCAAAAAATTTTTACCCGGACCCCAAATTTACCTATACCCCCCTCACAAATTTTTACCACTTTAGATTGAAATCCCCAACCAAAAGTACTCTCGCCTTTTTTTCAAAACCCCCCAGCTTTCATTAACTTTTCCCCAAAATATCTCTCTTCCTTAACTTTATCTTTTTCGGGTGCTATACCTTATAAAACCCCCTTTCTCACACCAAACCCTTTATTTTTATCCACAAACCCTTAAAAAAAATTCATTTATAGTCCCATTTTCCCCCATTTTTTATCCTTCAACATTATTGCTACTCTTCTTTAGTTCTAACTCATTTGAACCCCCGACTTAATCCTTTTATTCCTCTCCACTGAAACTCCCATCCCTTTCAGTTTTTGTTTCACTTAAAACCCGGGGACATCCAGTTTCATTCAAAAACATCGACATTCATCTCTTTTTTCTTTTGCCAAACCCACACAATTCAGATTCCCATTTTAAAGTTTTTTTCTTCTTATTCTTTTTAGTAATTTTACGGGAAAAAGGGGGTTTACTACCATTTTTCCCCGGGCATTTATTGCTTTTACAACCGCATGGCTTACGGAGGAAAGATTCTTTTTCCATTTCCCATGGATAAAAAAGGAAAAGAAATAAGCCCAAGAACTATTAAATAAAATAAAAGAAAATCATTAGTTGTATAAAAAAAAGTGTACATGTATGTGTTTGACCAAAGTGAAAGTAGAAGTGCAAGACATCCCTGTAATTTTGCATATTTTGGACAGACAAAAGGCCCCAGAACCCTACCACATGAAAAAATTACAGGCTTTTGTTTTACACTCACTTGGCAACGGTTACCTCCCTGGGTGGTTGTGTTCCCAAACCCCTATCCTACATAATTTTATTATTTTTTTATTATATGATTTGGGGGGTTGACGTGTTAATGAAAAAGTTGGAGAGATTTTAGGGGGCTCATAGGATGACAATTAAAAGGGTTGCGAAAGCTTACCTGATAATGAACTTGCCCCTAAACCTTACTACGGTTACATAGGGAGTGAACAAATGGGTCGTTATATACAAACTTAACAAATTCCCCCTCACATGGGAAAAAAATATTACGAGAACTTTTTGGGTCCCACGTGGACCAAATGTCATAATTTTGTCTCCTATGTGTGGGTTATTGTGTTTTGTCCCGCACGGTATTGTGCCTTTGATTTAACAAAATTTCTTTTTTGAATTCGTTTATCATACATTTTCGGGGCCCCTCCTCCTTGCAACGTCAGTGGCCCCCCCCAAGCGAAAAATTAAAAACCGTGCAAGAGGGGGGTCTTTGCGAAATGTTCGCTATGCGAATTAATTTTCCCCAAAAAGAAAAATGGAAATAAAATAATCCGTGCAAGACACCCAAAAGTATAAAAAAAAAAATTTTTTTCCACAAAAAAAAAATTAATTTTAGTACCACAAACTGAAAAAGGATGCACAATTACTGACACTTTCTTTTATTTAAGATTGGGGAGTTTTATGGGGGGGGGAGGGGAGAGCATTGTTTCTTACTGTTAGAAGGGGGAAACCCCTTCCATTAGGATTGAGGACAAGTCCTTTTCTGGGGTTACTTCCCTTCTTCTTTTAATGCCACTAGACCAGCTGAGAGTCACTGGGCCTCGTCCACAACAAATCTGTCCTAGAGCTCTGTACCTCCCGTTCCTTCAGACTTTTCCAAAAAAGGGGGAAAAACTTGTCATTGAAATAGTCACCAACGGCTTGCAACAGCTGTGCAGGGGGATTTTCATCCTTTAAAAGGGTTTTAGTCACCCCCCTGTGCAACCCTTTCCCTTTAATTTTTTAAGTAGGCACAATGGATTCCACAACTGGGATAGGCTTCTGGGTTAGCCCCCAAACCCCTTTAAAACTTTTTTAAATTTCCAACAATTCTCACCCCTTTTTAAAAACAGGGTGGCATAAAGCTTTCTTGGGGCCCATGGTACTTATTTTTTGAAACAGCACCGAAAAAAACTGTAATAAACGAAATATTCCCAGTGTTGCTTTAAATTTTCCGGGAGGCAGTGGTAAAAAAATGGGGCGGGGGGCACATGTGAGGCGGCTGAGGGCCCAAATTGGAGCGTCTCGGAGAAGTTCGTTGAGCGGGTTTTTGTTACATGCGGGGCAAATTCAGCGAACAAAGCGTTCGCTATGCGGATTGTTCGCTATGCAAGGCTTCGCTAGCGGGGGTCCACTGTACTTGTTTACGGACGCCCAGACTTAAATGGGCCCGACTAGTATTCATACCCAGTCTGTTTTTTAAACTGATTTCCCCTTTTTTATTTCAATTTTTAAAAGACACTACTGATAAACACTTGGGGTAAAGGGGCAAAACAAACCCAAAAATGGTTACACAAAAATTTACACGTACCATTAAGTTGCCCTCACTTTGTGATGAATTATTTAACGCGTTGTTCAGGAATGGAACTCCCTCTTAAATGAGGAGAGGTGTATAAAATTTTTAGTTTTGTATAAAACCCTTTAAAGGAAAATTTGACTTTGTGAAAATGTAATACAGCCTCCCTTACTTAATGATGGATTTTTGTTCCCGGACCACATCGAAAGAATTCGTTGAAGGAGGGCATACTTAATGGTAGGAGCTTTTCACCTTTTTCACCATTTATAACATGTCTGGATGTTTCTAAATGTTTTTACAGATTCTGATATTGAAAAAAACAGAATAGAGGAAAACAGTTAAAATACATTTTTAAGTTGAAATGGTCAGGAGCCGTTTTAAGTCCGAGGCGTCGGTAAATGAGTACGTTGCTAAGTGGGAGAGGTGTTATGTAAGGGCCATAGCAATTGTGTAAAATAAAATGTTTAAAATTTTTTGTAAAGAACACAAGTCACTTCCAAATTTATTAGTTTTTAACGCTCACACAAAAACCCAAATATGCAAGGAATCAACTTTATAAGAAAGGGTTTTAAAATGTACCATTTGAACTTATTTAAATTTGGGTTAATGTATAAAAATTTAAACGTTAATTAATTTCATTTGGTTTGGTTAGATATCTAGTTCCTAGCAAAATAGTGGAATACTATGATGTATAATTTCCAAATTTTCCCCCTAAAAAATTTTTTTTTTTCGCAACAGATCTGGACACTGCTAGTGATACCCAGTGAGGGTCTTCAGAACCTACAAATTTTTTTTATTCTGATCTCCCTTCTGATGTTAGATGCCTTCTGTTCAGAATTTTTTAATTTTAGTTACCATTTACTCCATGCACAGAAATGCCCTTTGAACTACAAACCCCTTTCTGTTAAATTTTAAATTTTTTTTAAATAATTACTAAAAATTTATCTTTTTGAATCAATGAAAGGGGGTTTTTTTTTTTTTAACAAGTACCATCTCCCATTTAGGCAGGGTGCCCAAAAAAAAGAAAAAAAACCCCCAAAAAGAAAATCTTTATCTCATTCAATTTTTTTCATCCCCTAAAATATCCTGTTTTGCGAGTTGTTGATACAACAGCTTAGAAGTATATACGTATAAAGATACACAAAAATCCTCCAAACTGCTAATATCCCGAAAAACCCCCCCTTTTGAGTGCAGGCATTGTACTTCCCCTTTCCAGGACTAAGTCCGTATATAAAAATAACCCGGGTTTTCCCCGAATCCCTTCACTAAATGTTACCTGCCACATCCCAAAAGAAAATGTAAAAAAGATGTTTTTGGAAATATGATGTCTGTTTTTTGAGAAATATTTACTCTTCCTTTATTTTTTTGTTACTCCATCCAAGTTTAAAGTAATTAAAAATATTTATATTTACATTTTATAATCTTTATGCCATGTTTTTTGTTCTTTAAAATATTTTGTATTTTTCTCAAATTGCTTCTGTAAACCTTTTTGAATAGGTGTTACGCAGCAAATATACTGGGAGTTATACCACAGTTATAAAGAGGGAATTTAAAAAATGTTAACTGTTTTTCACTTTCACAGAATTTGGGGGCCTTTTTTCCCGTAGATCCTAAATATGAAAAATGATAGCAAAAACTCAAATTCAAATTATATTTTGAGATCACTTTTTCCAGTTTTTTTAGAAATTAAAATTCCCTTTTAGATTTAAAAATTTGTCTGAGATGGGGCCCGTGGGGGAAGAAACCCCCCGAGCCCTAAACAATGCTGCTGTACCCAGGCTGGGGCCTTTAAAAGTAGGAAAAAACTGAGTGGTAAAGGGTTCACCTTTTTTAAAAATATTAAAGTTTTTTCAACGCGTTGTATGGTAGTGCCCCCCCGGGGGGTTGCTTTGGGTTGGAGGTTTCTTGTGGGATTGCCAACCGTTCCACATCGGAAGCAAATTTATATCCAAAATTTTTTAGGAGTTGTAAACCCTAGACAAAAGAAAAGTCTGATGCCCAGAACAAAAATTTGTTTTTTTGTATTGCATTCAAATTTTTATATTTTGATTTTTTATGCAAAT
>NC_069402.1:24267667-24311290 GCF_026875155.1 Cherax quadricarinatus
AAAGGCTCCCCTTTTAAACATTTACCCCTGGCCCCCCAAAAATTTTACCTACTACTTCCCTCCATAACTTTTTTTCCCACTTTACCCTTTTGAAACCCCCAAACCCAACCATTATCTCACCTTGTTTTAAAAACCCCCAGGGCATTCCCCAAAAACCATTTTTCCCAAAATCCTCTCCTCTACATTTTCCCCCTCTTCTCCGGTTTCATCACCTTATTATAACCCATTTTTTTCACACCCAAATTTCAAAAATTTTTCCCTCCACAAAAATCCTTGAATTAATTCTTTTAATATCCCTTTTTTCCCCTGCCATAGTTTAAACCTTCAACTTTTTGGGCTACTCCTTTTTTTGCTCAAACCCTCTATTTGAAACCCCTGACCTAACCCCAAATTTATTCGTCTCCATTGAAACTCTCCCCCCCCCCCTTCAGTTTTGGGTTGTTTCATTTAAAAGCCGGACACCCAGCTTTTTTCTCATTCAAAACCCCCCCCAAAACATCTTTTTCTTATGGGTTTGCACAACATCCATCAAAACAAAATTTTCCCACTTTGACAATTTCTTTTTCCCTTTTTATTTTTTTAGAAAACTTTACGGAAAGGGGGGTTTTACTAGCCCATTTTTCCCCAAAGAATTTTATTGATTTTTTACAACACGCAGGCTTACATGGGAAAGTTTCCCTTTTTTCCACTTCCCCAGGGATATAAAAGAAAAGTAAAAAGGGCCCAAAAGAACTATTAAATAAAATCAAAGAAAACTCATAAATGTGTATAAATAAACGTGTACATTATGTGTGGGTGTGACCTAAGTGTAAGTAGAAGTAGCAAACATACCTGAAAATCTTGCATATTTATGAACAAAAAAAGGGCCATCAGAAACCCTTTAAAAACACGGGTTTTCTTTTTACACTCGTTTGGCAGGACGGGGGAAAACCTTCCCGGGGGGGTTTGCTGTCAAACCAACCTACTCCCCAACTCATATCTGGGAAATTAAAATTTACTGAGTTGAGCTCGGACGTAAAACTAGGGGACTGCCCCGGGGCATAAAAAAAACCGAAAAGTTCTTTTGGGAAAACCGACCCAAAAAGGATTAAAAACGGCAGCTGGCTACAGAACATTTGAAAATGCAGCGGGTTTATTTTCTTTAAAACACACCAGCCGATCCCACAGAGGCGGGGGGCCCAAAAGGATAAACAAAATTTTTCCCCTTTTTTACTTTTAGCAAAAAATCCCAGGAGAAGAGGTTACTAGGCCCTTGCCCCCGGGCTTTTTTAAAGCCCGCCTTTCCAACACGCATGGCTTACGGGAAAAAAATTTCTTTTCCCCCTTTTCCCCCATGGAGGTAATGGGAAAAAACAAGAACAAAAAATGAAATGAAGAAAACCCAGAGGGAGTGAAATATAATGTTTTTTACATGTATGTGTAGGGGTGACCTAATTGAAAGTAGAAGTACAAGCCCTACCTGAAATCATGCATGTGTATGAGACAGAATAAAAAAAACACCAGCAATCCTCCCAAACAGTAAAAAAAATTGAAAGGTTTTCCTTTTAAAACCTCATTTGGGCAGGATGGTAGAAACCCCCCTGGGGGGTTTTGCTGTCTCCCAACCTACTACCTGGGCAGCGCTACATGGACACTTAAAAACTGGAGCTGGCTGCATAAAACATTTAATACGCACTGGCTACTTAAACTCTCCTACTTTTGCCTAACTGATTTAAGCTTAAAAAATTACCACTGCCAAAAAAAATTTTTCTTAAAAACAAACTTTGAAATTTTTTGGATGTTTTTTTTCCTTATTCTGCGTTGCTTTCCCCTTTTAAATTTAAGGGCCTTTGGGGACCACAACAGTAAATCGAGGGTACGAGGGAATTTTCACCCCCTTTCAAGGGTTTCAAACCAGTGTAAAAGGGGGCTCACTCTATTTGTTTAAAAATTTTCTTCGGGGAAAAGTTTAAACCTCCACAATCCATCAGTTTTAACCTTGAAACTTGCATTCCCGGGTAAAAAATTAAAAACATACGATGTAGCATTATTATCCCCATCTTTAATCATTTCTTTTTTTTTTAATTTTTCCGTTTTCTTTTTTAAAATTTTAATAATTATATACAGAAAAAAGGGTTTACTAACCCCATGTTCTTGCTATTGTCACCTAATTGATGGGGGCCCATGACCAGGGGGGCGGGCCCCCGGGAAACTGCGGTGCTGGGGGTGAAAAACCCCAAAAGAATCATTTTACGGGTAAACCTTCTCCCTGTAATTTGGGGGTTGAAACCCCCAAACTCAAAAACCCTTGCTCACGGGTTGAAAAATTTTTAAAAAAAAAAAAATTTTTTTTTCCCTATGAAATGATAGAGAATCTTTTTTCTGAAGGTAAAAAACCAAAAGCGTAAAAATTTGAGGGAAAAAATTATGGAATTATGCTTTTTTTAAGTTGGGCCCCCTTGGAAAATTATTTGCCCCGGTGTTTTTCCCTCTTGAGCTCGGGTTTTGGGTCATTTCCCCTTTTTTTTCCACCCCAACCCAAAACTTGTAGCTATTTCCTAAAACCCCTCCTTTTATTCAAATCGACTGATTTCAAGAAACTGCCCATTTACCTATTTAAAAGCTACTAAGGGTGACAGAAATTAAAAATTTTTGGCCCAAATTTCAAAAAATTCAAAAAAACCCAATTTAAAAAATAGGGTCCAAATAAATAATGCGACATTTCGGGCACAAAAAAAACTTTTAAATTTTTTCATTAGTCACATCTGCAAGCCTCTTTTATAAAATGCTTGTTTTTTAAAATTTAAATTTTTTTTTACACAAAAAATAAAAATTACTGTTTTTTTAGACTAATACATTTTTTAAAAAACGTATAAAAAAATATCATGCTTTTTGTGAATAATATTAGCCACCCAGCTAAAGTGAAATTGGACGTGTGATGTAAATGTTTACTCTTGAACTTTGGGAAAAAATCAAACATTTCCGCTAATTTGAGCTAAAATTCAAGCTACTTTAGCCCTGAAAAACCATTCAGAAAAATTTTCAAATTTCTGTAATATATCTTGGGTTTTAACGAGACCAAGAAAACTAAAAATACAGCCATAAACCCCAAAGGAAAAATCCACTGAAAAACGCTTTTTTAAAAAAAAACCCAAACGCATGGTTTTTTTTTTTTTGGGTTAATTACTGCGTGGTGCGGGTTTTTTTTTTATACTGGGCACACTGGTAAACAAAACCCCTTTCCTCACATGTAGGCCTACCAGCTTTTCCCTGAAAGGGTTTTGAAGCGCTAGAATTTTGGCATAGAAATTAACAAAAACCAACCCCTTATTTCCCAAAGCCTTTTTTTAATTATGGGACAAAACCCCAAAAGGGGTTTTAGGAAATTCAACGAAATAAAAAAACCTTTAAAGAAATTTTTTTATTTTTAAACAAAATTGGCTTTTCCCCCAAAAAGGTAGCGTGGCCCAAAAAAAAAAAAACTTTCATCAAAATTCACCCCATCACTGTTTTTTCTAGAGGCACATTTACACTATAGTTAAAAAACTGCAACATTAGACCCTTCCTTCAGAGTGCAGGCATTATCCCCCCCAAACCCCCAGGACTCAAGCCCCGGCCCTTTTGGTTTCCCTGAATCCCTTCATAAATTTTTTACCTTGCTCCACCCAAAGCATCCCCAATTTCCAAAAAAACCATTTGTCTCCATTCACTTTTATCTAACAACTTCCCCAAATCCCTTGATGGAAGCCAACCCCCTCGCACACAAAGCCTTCCTTTACCCCTTCCTCCAACTTTTCCTAGGCCAACCCCTACCCTGTTTTTCCCCCATTTTACAAATTTATATACGTACTTTTGAATTTCTTTCTATTTTGTTCCGTCCTCTCAACTTGCCCCAAACTACCCTCAAAAACCCCCTCCCAGCCTTCTGGATAATATTTTGGAAATTTCCCACACCACCTTTTTCCCAAACTAAAAAATTCTCTGCATTATATTCACACCCAACAAGCCCTCGGAACATAAACATCTCCACTCCCTTTCAGCCTTCTCCTTTTTCCCAAACTTTCACCACCCATGTTTTAAACCCCCATATAAGAGCTTTGGGTTTTTAAAAAAAAAAATTTGCCCAATTTTTTTCCCCCCTCTTTGCTTCCATGAAAAAAAAGTTTCTTTTTTCTCCACAGCCCCCTCAGTGAAACCTCTTCCCTTTTTCCTTTTTCCCCTTGTTAATTCTATGTTCACTTTTTTCTTTCATAGACCCCATCTGCTGACTTTGTCCATTTCCAAAAATATCTGAATACATTCACCTCCTCCATACTTTTCTCTCTCTCCTCCCCAAATCTGATATCCAATTTTTTTGTTACCAAAATTTTTTTTGTTATCCTCATTCCCTTTGGGCCTTTCCTATATTCACATAAAATTTTTTTTTGTTTTTATACCCTACCAAACTCATCCCCCAAAACCCTCGGGCAACTTCTCTTCAAATCTCCCCAAAAGCACATGTTATCACAAAGAGAAAAATGTGAAAATTTCCCCATTTTCCCCAGCACCCCAAGCTTTCACTTCTCTTACAAACTCCATCTAAAATATATTAAACCCAACCCCACAGTGACATCACACACCCTTTGTCTAAGGCCTACTTTACGGGGAAAAGGGTCTCACCTCTCCAAAACATACTCTAACCTGACCCTTTCGCAATCATTGAAAAATTTCTTCACTGCTTTAAATAAGCAACATCCCATTCCATACATTTGCAACATCTGCCAAAATTTGCCCCCCTAACCACCCTGTTGGGGCCCCTTTTCCAAAATTCCAAAAATTTCCCAAAAAAACCCTTTTTTTTCCCCCTTTAAACTAAATACTTTTTCCACCCCAATATATTTCCCCTGAAAACCCACTTGGCCCACACACCCCCAACCCTTTCCCCTAAAGCCTCCTTGTTAAACTGCTTTTCCCACTTTCCACTTACTCTTAATTTTTTTAAAAACAATAATTCTACCAAACGACCCGGGGGGGGCATTGCCCCCCTGAAATCCTCCCCAACAAACTCCGGGTTACACCTACCAGGTAAACTAAACAGACTTCCCCCTAAAATTTTTTGCACTCTCTTTTGCCCCCTTTTGCCTTTATAAAAAGGAAACATGCATGCTCTCTGCCATTCCCTAGGTCCCCTTAAACCCTCTTTCATGTATTTCTAAGAGATACTTAAAAATTTTTTTACCCCACAAAGTTTTTAAATGCCCACCCCTCTTTTTTCCTCTCATCAATTTGTAGTTTACCTTGCCCTCATAACCGGGTCCGCCAGGCTGTAACTGCCCCCTTTTCCCCTCCCGTTTTAATGACCCCCCTTTCCCCTCGTGCAGCGACCAAAATTTTTAAAAATAAAATTTTTTGGCGGGTCTTAAACAGATAAACCTTTTTTAGTTTTTTTTGCACATCAGCAGTCAACGGGTTTTAAATAATTTTCCCCTCCCCAAATTTAAAAACCAAAAAGGAAAAAGGGTAAAATTTTTTTAATATAAAAATTTAGACTCATAATTTAAGCAACAGTAACTTGTATTTTCAGTAACTCTCTTGAAATTTTGTGCCCAAAGACCCTAAAAAAAAACCAAAAAAACTATTTAAATTTTACTTTTCAAAAGATGGCAAGAAAATCAGCATGACACGGTGGGTGTCTTTAAAAAATTTTTAGGAAAAACATTTTTTTGGGGGTGAAATAGGGTGAAAAAGACGTATAAAGGCTGAAAACCCTAAATTTTCCCATACGAGTAAAAATTTCCCAAAGTCCCCTTAACAATCATTTATTTTACAAGTTCTTTGGTTTTAACATTTGCTGATTATGCCGTGATTGATAATGCGCTTAGTGAAAAAAAAAGTTATTAAATAAAAGAGCTGTGTAGTGATGAAAAGTGGTGATTGAAATCGGGGTGTAGGGGGTGGCTGCGGGAAAATTTCTCTGATCAAGTTTGTGCCCAGAAGACCATTTCAACCTCCCTAAAACATTTCAGTAAAAATAAAAGGATAAAGGGCCCCAAGGGAAACTAAAGGAAAAATATAGTTCTTTCATTTAAAACTTTTTTACAATTTTAATGATCCAATAAACAATGAAAAAGCAAAATTTTTTAGGTAAATGAAAGCTATTGATTTAAAAAGTAAAAAACTTTTTGGGGCTTTTTTCGACATGTCAAGAATAAACCCCCTATTTTTCATGTGTTTTTGTTCCCCAACCAAAAAGTTGGGGAGTTCAAAAGTATTCCCAAATTTAGGGGGGAAATTAAAATCCACATGGTTTAAATGATTGCTGGGACCAGCTTTTCCCCTCGGCCAACAATACCTAAATATATTATTTTGGGGAAAGGGAAAGTTTATAATCCCAAAGGGCCCTTGTGGATACTTCCCTGACAAACTCTGGGCTTTTATTTTCCCCCCATAAGATGCTTTTTTTTGGTAGTTTTGGGATCCAGCTCTTAAAACACTTGTTTAATGGTCCTCCCAAATTCAACATTGTAAAAAAGGTAATGACCAAGGGGGAACCAAGTGGTGTGTAGGTAAAGAAAAAAAAAAGGGGGAAATTTTTTAGTATATTTTTAAGAAAATGTTAGAAATTTTTTTTAATTTTATTTATTTTATTTAAAAAGGGCCTTTAAAACGGAGTAAAATTTAATATTCCTCCCCAATTTTCTTAAAGGTGACATTTCATTAAAGAGATTCCTTTTAAATTTTAAAAAGGGTTTTACAAAAATTCAGGAAAATGAATATTGTTGAATGTTTTAAAAAAGAAATTGGGGAAAATGTAGCATTTTTGATACTGTTTTTTAAATTTTCAACAGTTTCGGTGATGTGTATTGCCCCTAGAGCAGGGCTTATAGAGCAAACATCCCCGGGCCGCGGCCGTCTCTGGGGTTCCCCATATTTATATTGAAGCTGAATGTCCTTTTTTTCACTTTCAGTTTAAATTTTAGTCGAAATTTAAAAACTTGGTTAGTATATTGTATTTGTTGTTAAAGAATGCTTTTTGTTTCTACAGTTTTTTTAAAAAAAAATGTCAAAATCTTAGAACTAGTAATAGTAACATATTTTTAGTTCGCATGAAAAGGTTTATTTCATATACTGCCATGTCCCACCAAGGCAGGGTTTACCTAAAAAAAAACACTTTCACCACCATTTTTATTCCATCAAATGTCTTGCCAGAGGTGCACTGATACTACAGTTCAAAACCCCAATTTCCTCCAAACCCCTTCTTTTAGAGTGGGAGGCACTGGGACTTCAACTTTAATTCCTTCATAAAAAGTTTACCTTTTCTCATGCTCCAACACATGTCAAGTCATAAAAACCACCCTTTTTTCCACTTTCCTTTTTTAAAAATCTCACAAAGTCCGCGGATGTTTTAAAACCCCCCACACAAAAACCCACCTTACCCCCTCCCTTTTAAAATTTCCTAGGACAAAACCCTACCCCACCCTTTCCCCCACACTACAGATTTATCCCCCCTCCAATTCCCTCCTAGTTTGTTCCCCCTCTCTAAATATCCCTCTTCACCTTCTGGAAAGTACTTTTTAAAACTGCAAACCCCTTTTACCCAATCCCCCAAGGGTGTGTATTCTTGCATAGTAAATTTACACTACGCATGCCATCAAACATAACATCTCCAATGCCCCCCCCCCAGCCTACTTCCCTTTATGGAACCCTTCACAAACCCCGGGTTAAAACCCATATAAAAAGCAAATTTGGGACCTTGTTAAATTTTTTTTAAATATTTAAAGCAACAAAAACCCCCAAACCCTAAATCAGGGGAAGAGGAAAGAGAAATTTTCATGAGATCCAAAAACATTCCCCAAAGAGTGAGCAAATCTCGCCTTTACAACTGGAAACATTTTGCTCTTTTCCTTTTTCCTTTCCCTTTCCCCCCCTTTTTCCCCCTTTTTATTTCCCCCCTGGGTTTTTTTTAATACAATTTTAATTTGAACCTGGCCATGGACTGAACATGGAGGTGTTGACTCCCAAAAGACCCTCCCCGTTGTACTCCAAAAATGTGTCAAAGTATTTTTGATATTTTTTTATTTCTATTTTTTTGGTATTGGGTATCTTTTAATTTGGGAAATTTTGAAGAAGTTGCTGAAAAACCACTGATACTTTTAAAATGTTAATTTGAATGTTCTTTTAAAAAACAGTAAAATTAACCCCATACTTCACAAATTTTCAGGGGTTTAAACCCCCCTTACATAAACTAACCAACAAAAAACACAGTACCCCAGTCCTATGGACCAAATCATTGTGGGTCCCTGGACCCCTGACTCGGGAAAAACTTTGGCGGAAAAAAAGTTTTTTTAAGTGAAGGGCCCTTTCCTGCATCCCACACAAACACACATCATTTAGATTATTTAAGAAGCATTGTATAAATACAATATATCACTTCCAAAATTCAATTTTATATTGTGGAATAATGGTGGGCCCTTGTTTTTCCCAAAAAAATTTAAGGGGACCCGGACACAGCATTTTAAAACCCTGCTTTCCCATTCACCCTTTTATTCCCCGGGAAACTAATAAAAACCTCATTGCTAATAGTAGGTTAAAAAAGTGAGTCCCCTTGAGTTATCTTCTCTAGCCCGGGTAAACTAGAGATTTTTCAGAAAAAAAATGAACTACCGAAGCACCCCGCTCATTCAAATATAAACCCTCGGGATAACCTTTTACAAAGTTTTAAAAAGCATCTATGAACCCCCCCCCCCCCCCCCAAAAAAAAAAACCATTGCAAAATATTTTTGCTTACATAACATGGGCTTTTATCATTGGGTTTGGGAAAAAAATGGGGAAACTTATTTCAAAGTTATTTTTTCATCCCCAGGGATAGGTTTTGGGAGACAGCAATCACTCGGGGGGCACTAAACCCTCCTGCCCAATGAGTGTAAAACCGGGAACCTGTACTTTTTTTTTCATGATTTTAGGGTTGCGGGGGTCTTTTTTTTTTTTTCTCATAAAAATTAAATTTCAGGTATGTCTTTTTTTACAATGGTACCCCCCCCGAAATTTTGTAAAAGCTCCAAACCGAACATTCAAAATAAAATTTAATTTTTGATTTCTTTTAAAAGTTTTATTTTTTTGGGGGGCGGAAATAATCTAATTTTCAATTTTTCCTTATGGGGAAAAAATCATTTTGGGAACAGCACTCGAACAGGGGCCCTTTTGGAACGAATTTTTGGCCAAAAATCCCGGGGACCACTGTACTTCTATTTACACTTAGGTCACACTAACATGTATGTACAAGCATATATTATACCCCCCTCTGAGTGTTGTTTTATTTTTTTTTACATTCCCTTTTTTTTATTTCCTCTGATCTCCATGGGGAAATGAACAGAAATTTTTCCTTTCCCAAAGCCACACGTTTTTTTTAAAAGTCCCACTAAAATGCCGGGGGCAAGGGGCTAGTAACCCCTTTTCCCCTTTTCATTACTAAAAATTAAAAAAAAAAAACTTTTGTTTTTCTCTTTGGGCCACCCCCCCCTCGGTGGAAATGGTCAATTGTTGAAAGAAGAAGAAACGTGCAAGATTCTTGTTCCCTCTTGCAAATTTTTCCCTTTAAAACTTTGGCACACTCCCCGAAAAAATACAACAATTTTAAAAACACAAAAAACCCTCTGGGGTTTTTTCTAATCTTCTTACTATTCCCTTTTTCTTTTTTTATTTTTTGCTTTTCCCCATGGGGAAAATGAAAAAGAAATTTTTCCTCTGTAAGCCATTTCATGTTTTGTAAGATCGCCCCAAAAACCGGGGGCAAGGGGCTAGTAACCCTTTCTGTATATATTTCAAAAAATTTAAAAAGGGGAAAGCTTTTTTTTTTTTCCCTTTTTGGGGCCCCCCTCCCCCAGGGGATTTGGCCCGGGTTTGGGTTTTTAAAGATTTTGTTTATTGAAAACATTTCAACAAAATAAGGAAAAAAAAATTTTCTGGGCCCCCGAAAATTTCTGTTTTAATTTTGTACAAAATTTGAAACATTTCCCCCAACAAAGGTTAGTGGAAAAACAAGGGGTTTTCAGGGGTTAGGGTGTCATCCTTTTAAAATAAACCCCAGTTTTAAAATTTATTTTGATTTTTTTAACACTGAAGAATTTTTTTCCCTAAGTTTAAAATAAATGCTATTTATAATTTGTAAAAAATTTTTTGAATCTTCAAAAAATTTCCCAAACTCCCTTAAATTTGGGGGGGAATTTTCTCTAAATGTGCCAATGGCATTGAAAAAGTAAGTGGAAAAATTTTTCATTTAGGAATTTAAAAAATTTTTTTAAAAGTACTGTCGAGAATTTATAGGGCAGGCGAGGGGGCTGTTTCATTATTAACTACCCGGAAATTTAAAATTTAAAAAAAAAAATTGAAATTTCTGTAAACAAAAAATTATATTTTTTTCCCGTTTAAAATGCCCTTTAAAAAAAAAAATTTGGGTTTTAGTGTATGTAAATTTGGGGCAATATTTATTTGGGAATATTGATGTGGGTAAAGAGAGTATGGGAAAACCCCCGTGGTAGTCAAAAATAAAAAGGAGTTGCACCCAGAGTTTGGGAGCAAACCCCCAAAAAACCCTTTCCCCAGGTTTACTTACCGGGAACTATTTAAGTAAACCCCAAGGAGCAAAAACAAATTTCCAAGGGAAAAGGGTCTTACTACAATATGGGGGAAAGGGAAGTAGTAGCTAACTAATGTACATTAATTTCAGATGGCAAATTTTTGTTAATGATTTCATTTTGTTTCTAGGGAAATACAGGTTTTTTAAACTTAACATTTTTTTTTTCCCGGGTTAAGTCAGAATACAACCCCCTTTTTCAATATTATTTAAATTTTTTATTATTATCCCTTAAAACTCATCCTATCCCTTTATGTTGCTGCTGCTTTCTGCTGCTGGGTGCCGCCGCCACCCCCCACCCCCCGTGGCCCCAAATTAATTGTATTACAAGAAATAAAACTGTGGGTAGTTATTTTTTTGTTTTTGCTTTAAAAAAAATTTTATTATTTATAAATGGCCAGCAGTTTGTAGCACTTGCCACTTGTGGGTTTTGAATCTAGTGTTTTTTCTTACCACGTTTATGATGACATTCTTTCTAGTAATTTTTTTTTAAACCCGGGTTTTTTTGATTTTTCAATTTTGAAATTTTTTGTTTGGGGGGATGCTAGTGCAAGAATAAGATCTCTGCTTATTTTTTTTTATTTTATTTTTTTTTTTTGTTATGCCTTTTTTTCCCCCGGGCCCCTAGAGGCATCTTTAGCTTTTTTGTCTTGCCTTAAAATATGTAGATTTTTTAACTGTAAACCAATTTTGGGAATCCGGGATGTATTTTTTTAAATTTTTCATTATTTTTTGGGGGTTTTTTTACACTTTCCTCTATATAATTCCATATTTGGTCTAATGTATTTTTAAAAAACAAAACTTTGATCCCTTTTTTTAAAGCGTGTGACCCGAAAGGAGGGCAGAAAAATCCCTTTTTTCTTTTTAAATAAAATTTTAGAAAAAATATTTTTTAAAGGGTTAAAATCATCTGGTGTGTTTTTTTATGTAAAACTAATATTTTTTTTGGGGGCCCAAAAAAAAAAAAAATACCGGTCCCGTTTTTATATAAATTTTTTACATTTAACAGGAAAATTCCAGAGATGCCGGAAAGAAAAAGACTGATCCCGATTGGGAACCAATCTGGGTCAACAGGGTTTTCCCGCTGGTATAAAAAACCTTTTACATGTCCCAAAATGTGAGGGTGATAATTCCCCTTTCAGAATCGGTATTTTTCAATTTTTTTTTTTTGCCTGGTTACTTGTCAAATTGGGGAAAGCATTGTGTAACAGGAGGGCCCCGTTTTTTTTGGTGGCGGGGTTACCTTTAAACCCCTGCTGAAAATTTAAAATCCCCTGGTGGGGTGGGGCATAGTGTTTTTTTTTCCTCGAAAACAAAAAAAATGCCTGATAACATGTTTACATTATCAATATTAAGTGCTCAATAACAGGCCAAAAAACAAAGATAGGAAAGTAAAAAGAATATACAGCACTTACAAAACTTCCTTTAAAAAATGGGGCCCCGAAAAGTTTTTTCCCTGAAAACCTCTGTTACAAAGAAATGAACGAAAAAGGGCACATTGAAAACGCCGAAATAGCAGGCCCCGAAAAGAGAGAAACCAAAAAAAAGGGCCTTCCGTATTATTAGCTTATGACTTAATTTTTTTAATCATGCAAACTCGCATTAGGGTCTACCCGAGAAAATTCCATTGCCTCTGGTTGATAGTGTTAATGAAGGGGAAAAAATGTCTTTTTCCGGGCACCCTGCCCTTTTGGGGAGACCGCCAGAGGGGTTTTAAAAAAAAATTAAAACACATTCCTCGGGAAAAAAAGCATGAAAGTACGTTATAAAAAGTCACCTGAAACACTAGAAGTTTTGAAGGTGTTACGGGGGTTTATTATCTATTTAAGATTGCAAGAGTGAGCTGCATCTCTTGGTTTCCCCGTCTCTTTTTAAATTTTTTTACCGACCCGAAAATGAGTGAGCCAGTCATATCCATCTGTGGGAAACGTGTGGGGGTTCACTTCAAATGCCCCATTGCTCAGCTCATTCTACTTATTTTTTTTTTAATCACTCCTACAATGAAGAAATAATATCTTTTTTTCTTATTTTTGTACATAATTTACATGCATAGCTTTCGGAGGAAGAATTCTTTTCTGCTTCCCAATGGAGTTTTGTATGTAATATCCAACCGTATTTTCTTACTCTTGTTGCCTCTCTGGTAAAGAGGTGATCCATGTCTAGTATTTTGTTGTTCTTTGCTCCTTCAGTAGCATAAAGTCTGTTTCTCACATTCTAAGTAGCTCATTCACCTCGGATCATGTACCAGTCTTGATGCTCTCTGGCACACTCAAGTTTTTTTTTTTGTTTTTGTTTTGCTAGGTGTGGGTTTCACACCAACATTGTGTACTGGAGTATGTCTAGTTTTCTGCCACTCGTAGGTTTGCAAACTTAGCTTTTGTGCTGTTAATGTTATTCTGTTTAGGTTTATAATAATGGTTATTAGAAATTTTTTTTTTTACCTAGGTGTTTCTGTGAGCTTTAGTTTCAGCATCTTTCTCTGTTTTTAGCCACCGTCTCCCAGCTTCAAGCTTTGCTTTTGCTAGCAGTTAAATTCCACTAACCATTTATCTGATCATTATGGAAATCTGTCCAGATTTTTTGTCTTCTTTTATCTTCTTCACTTCGTATTTTCATTATATACATACCTGTAGTTCATCAGTATATGTAAACACTTGCAAAATACAACAATGACCCGGGTTAATATAACAATGACCCGGGTTAATATAACAGTGACCCAAGTTAATATAACAATGAACCAGGTTAATATAACAATGACCCTGCTTAACCCTTCGAGGGTCCAAGCCGTAGATCTATGCCTTGTCTACAGGGTCCAAGAATTTAAAAAAAAAAAATTAGTTATTTTTTCTTATGAAATAGTAGAGAATCTTTTTCTGAAGGTCGTAAAACAAAAAGTATGAAATTTGATGGAATTTTACTGTGTCAGCGATATTTACACATCAGTGATTTTGTCCACTTTGACTCCTATTTTAGGTGAATTACATTATTCCAGTAGACCAAATTCTTGCCTATTTCACTGGTATTACTTCTATTTTCTTGATTGAGCACAAGAAACTGCCCAATCAACTATTTCAACTACCCAGTAAAGTGATCAGAAATTGGTAATTTGACTAATTTCACACCAAGTTCAAAATATTACAATTTCAAAATAAGGTCCAGAATAAACAGGCATTCCTGGCACTAAAATAACATTACCTCTGTTTATTAGTTATGTTTCCAGGCTTTACACATGAATTCCATTTTGACTTTATTTACATAAAAATTTTTATTCACACCAAAAAAAATAGAGGATTTACTGTTATTCAGTACTGTAATAATATCAGTGCATTTGTGATCGTATATTAGGCCCACCAGTTGACTTGTATTGGATGTGTGATGTCATTTGTTTACTCTTGAACATCGGCAAAAATCGAATGTTTACACTACTTTGAGCTCAATTTCAAGCTATTTTCAGTACTAAAAACAATCAAAATCATCTTTATTTCTATAATATGTCATCCATTTTATCAAATGAGACCAAGAAACCGCGAATACAAAAGTAAAAACATTACGAAAATACACTGCAAAGTCGGTGTTTGAATCCAAACACATGGTCACAGTTTTTTTCATTATGCACTGCATGTTGCAGGATTTGTTTTATGTGGTGGACATTTACCACATAGATCCATTCTCTCATATCTAGGCCCAAATTTACCACTCACAGCTTATCTGAGTGAGCTGAGCTTATTGTGTACAACTATGGCTTGGACCCTGTGGACAAGGAGTAGATCTACGGCTTGGACCCTCAAAGGGTTAATATAACAATGACCCAGGTTAATATAACATTGGGTAACTTTAAAAGAATTAATGTATTACAGCTATTTATTTATTTAATTTGATTTCTGCATTTTAAAAATAAATACATGTCTAATTCAGCATATGCATTCCAAAGTATATTATGGACGAGTCCCTGATCAATATAATATATTACAAGATTTTTTTTTTCAGTTGTCTGTCTCCCACCGAGGCAGGGTGACCCAAAAAGAAAGAAAATCCCCCCAAAATAAAATACTTTCATCATCATTCAATACTTTCATCTCACTCATGCATAATCACTGTTTTTGCAGAGGTGTTCAGAACACAACAGTTGAGAAGCATATATTTATAAAGATACACAACATATCCCTCCAAACTGCTAGTATCCCGGACCCCTCCTTTAGAGTGCAGGCATTGTACTTCCCATTTCCAGGACTCAAGTCCGGCTATATAAAAATAACTGGTTTCCCTAATTTTTTTTTTTTTTTTTTTTTTCAACAAGTCGGTCGTCTCCCACCGAGGCAGGGTGACCCAAAAAAGAAAGAAAATCCCCAAAAAGAAAATACTTTCATCATCATTCAACACTTTCACCACACTCACACATTATCACTGCTTTTGCAGAGGTGCTCAGAATACAACAGTTTAGAAGCATATACGTATAAAGATACACAACATATCCCTCCAAACTGCCAATATCCCAAACCACTCCTTTAAAGTGCAGGCATTGTACTTCCCATTTCCAGGACTCAAGTCCGACTATATGAAAATAACTGGTTTCCCTGAATCCCTTCACTAAATATTACCCTGCTCACACTCCAACAGATCGTCAGGTCCCAAGTATCATTCGTCTCCATTCACTCCTATCTAACACGCTCATGCACGCTTGCTGGAAGTCCAAGCCCCTCGCCCACAAAACCTCCTTTACCCCTCTTTCCAACCTTTCGAGGACGACCCCTACCCCTCTTTCCTTCCCCATATAGTTTATATGCTTTCCATGTCATTCTACTTTGATCCATTCTCTCTAAATGACCAAACCACCTCAACAACCCCTCTTTCTGCCCTCTGACTAATGCTTTTATTAACTCCACACCTTCTCCTAATTTCCACACTCCGAATTTTCTGCATAATATTTACACCACACATTGCCCTTAGACAGGACATCTCCACTACCTCCAACCGTTTCCTCGCTGCTGCATTTACCACCCAAGCGTCACATCCATATAAGAGTGTTGGTACTACTATACTTTCATACATTCCCTTCTTTGCCTCCATAGATAACGTTTTTTGACTCCACATATACCTCAACGCACCACTCACCTTTTTTCCCTCATCAATTCTATGATTAACCTCATCCTTCATAAATCCATCCGCCGACACGTCAACTCCCAAGTATCTGAAAACATTCACTTCTTCATACTCCTCCTCCCCAATTTGATATCCAATTTTTCTTTATCTAAATCATTTGATACCCTCATCACCTTACTCTTTTCTATGTTCACTTTCAACTTTCTACCTTTACACACATTCTCAAACTCATCCACTAACCTTTGCAATTTTTCTTTAGAATCTCCCATAAGCACAGTATCATCAGCAAAAAGTAACTGTGTCAATTCCCATTTTGAATTTGATTCCCCATAATTTAATCCCACCCCTCTCCCGAACACCCTAGCATTTACTTCCTTACAACCCCATCTATAAATATATTAAACAACCATGGTGACATTACACATCCCTGTCTAAGACCTACTTTTACCGGGAAGTATTCTCCCTCACTTCTACACACCCTAACCTGAGCCTCACTATCCTCATAAAAGCTCTTTACAGCATTTAGTAACTTACCACCTATTCCATAAACTTGCAACATCTGCCACATTGCTCCTCTATCCACTCTATCATATGCCTTTTCTAAATCCATAAATGCAATAAAAACTTCCCTACCTTTATCTAAATACTGTTCACAAATATGCTTCAATGTAAACACTTGATCTACACATCCCCTACCCACTCTGAAGCCTCCTTGCTCATCCGCAATTCTACATTCTGTCTTACCTCTAATTCTTTCAATTATAACCCTACCGTATACTTTTCCTGGTATACTTAGTAAACTTATTCCTCTATAATTTTTACAATCTCTTTTGTCCCCTTTCCCTTTATATAAAGGGACTATACATGCTCTCCGCCAATCCCTAGGTACCTTCCCCTCTTTCATACATTTATTAAACAAAAGTACCAACCACTCCAACACTATATCCCCCCCTGCTTTTAACATTTCTGTCATGATCCCATCAGTTCCAGCTGCTTTACCCCCTTTCATTCTACGTAATGCCTCACATACCTCCACCACACTTACATTCTGCTCTTCACTCCTAAAAGATGGTATACCTCCCTGGCCAGTGCATGAAATACCGCCTCTCTTTCTTCCTCAACATTTAAAAGTTCCTCAAAATATTCTCGCCATCAACCTAATACCTCCCTCTCCCCATCTACTAACTCCCCTACTCTATTTTTAACTGACAAATCCATACGTTCCCTAGGCTTTCTTAACTCGCTCCAAAATTTTTTCTTATTTTCATTAAAATTTCTTGACAGTGCCTCTCCCACTCTATCATCTACTCTCCTTTTGCACTCTCTCACCACTCTCTTCACCTTTCTTTTACTCTCCATATACTCTGCTCTTCTTTTAACACTTCTGCTTTGTAAAAATCTCTCATAAGCTAACTTTTTCTCTTTTATCACACCCTTTACTTCATCATTCCACCAATCACTCCTCTTTCCTCCTGCCCCCACCCTCCTATAACCACAAACTTCTGCCTCACATTCTAATACTGCATTTTTAAAACTCGTCCAACCCTCTTCAACCCCCCCCCCCCCCACTACCCATCTTTATATTAGCCCACCTTTCCGCCAATAGTCGCTTATATCTCACCCGAACTTCCTCCTCCCTTAGTTTATACACTTTCACTTCCCTCCTACTTGTTGTTGCCACCTTCCTCTTGTACCATCTACCTCTTACTCTAACTGTAGCTACAACTAAATAATGATCCGATATGTCAGTTGCCCCTCTATAAACATGTACATCCTGGAGCCTACCCATTAGCCTTTTATCCACCAATACATAATCTAACAAACTACTTTCATTACATGCTACATCATACCTTGTATATTTATTTATCCTCCTTTTCATAAAATATGTATTACTTATTACCAAATCAATTTCTACACATAGCTCAATTAAAGGCTCCCCATTTACATTTACCCCTGGCACCCCAAATTTTCCTACTACTCCCTCCACAACATTTTTACCCACTTTAGCATTGAAATCCCCAACCACAAGTACTCTCGCACTTTGTTCAAAACTCCCCACGCATTCACTCAACATTTCCCAAAATCTCTCTCTCTCTCCTCTACACTTCTATCTTCTTCAGGTGCATATACGCTTACTATAACCCACTTCTCACATCCAACCTTTATTTTACTCCACATAATCCTTGAATTAATACATTTATAGTCCCTATTTTCCTGCCATATCTTATCCTTCAACATTATTGCTACTCCTTCTTTAGTTCTAACTCTATTTGAAGCCCCTGACTTAATCCCATTTATTCCTCTCCACTGAAACTCTCCCATCCCTTTCAGCTTTGTTTCACTTTAAGCCAGGACATCCAGCTTCTCATTCATAACATCGACATTCATCTCTTTCTTATCATTTGCACAACATCCACACACATTCAGACTTCCCACTTTGACAATTTTCTTCTTCTTATTCTTTTTAGTAATCTTTACAGGAAAAGGGGTTACTATCCCATTGTTCCCGGCATTTTAGTTGACTTTTACAACACGCATGGCTTACGGAGGAAAGATTCTTATTCCACTTCCCCATGGATATAAAAGGAAAAGTAATAAGACCAAGAACTATTAAGATAAAATGAAAGAAAACTCATATGAGTGTGTATAAATAAACGTGTACATGTATGTGTAGTGTGACCTAAGTGCAAGTAGAAGTAGCAAGACATACCTGTAATCTTGCATATTTATAAGACAGACAAAAGGCACCAGCAATCCTACCATCATGTAAAACAATTACAGGCTTTTGTTTTACACTCACTTGGCAGGACGGTAGTACCTCCCTGGGTGGTTGCTGTCTGCCAACCTACTACCTACATAATTATTATTATTTCTTATTATATGATTTGTAGGTTGACGTGTTAATGCCAAACGTTGGAGAGATTTTAGGAGGCTCTATGAGGATGCACAATTATGAAGAGTTGCTGCAAGCTTACACTGATAATGAACTTGACCCTAAACCTTACTACTGGTATACTGATCAGGTAGGTGAACTAATGTGTCGTTATATACAAACATTACACAAATTACCCTGCACATAGGAGAAAGATACTTACGAGAACATTTTGGTCCCACGTGGACCGAAATGTCATAAGTTTGTCTCCTATGTGTGGGTTACTTGTGTATTGTTCCAGTCACGGTATTGTGCCTTTGTATTTTATACAAAATATTCTTTGTGAATTCGTCTTATCATACATGTACGGCCTCTCCTCACTTAGCAACGTACTTGTTTACGGACGCCTCAGATTTACAATGGGCTCTGACTAGTATTCATACCTAGATACTGTATATTAGAGCTGATTTCCTCTATTCTATTTATTTCAATATACAGCACACTACTGTATAAACACTTAAAAATATACCAGACATGTTATAAATGGTGTAAACGTGACATTAAAACAATATCAAAGATGGTTGACACAAACTCTTTACACGTACCATTATAGTATGCTCCTCACTTTGTGATGAATTCGTTTAACGACGTTGTCTCAGGAATGGAACTCCATCATTAAGTGAGGAGAGGCTGTATAATTGTTAGTTTCTGTATAACCCTTAAGGAATTAGCACTTTGTGAATATGTAATACAGCCTCTCCTTACTTAATGATGGAGTTCTGTTTCCTGAGACCACATCGTTAAATGAATTCGTTGCTAAGTGAGGAGCATACTATAATGGTAGTGAGCTTGTCACCTTTGCACCATTTATAACATGTCTGGTATGTTTCTAAATGTTTATACAGTAGTATACTGTATATTGAAATAAACAGAATAGAGGAAATCAGCTCTAATATACATTATTTAAGTATGAATACTGGTCAGAGAGCCCGTTGTAAGTCCGAGGCGTCGGTAAACGAGTACGTTGCTAAGTGAGGAGAGGCTGTTATGTATAAGGGCCATAGCAATTGTGTACAACATAAAATGTTTACAAGTCTTTGTAAAGAACACAAGTCAGCTTAACAATTTATTAGTTTTTAACTGCTCAGCTACTAAAAACCAATATGCAAGGGAATCAACTTTACTAAGAAAGGGTAATTAAATGTACCATTTGAACTTACTTTAATTTGGTATAATGTAATAAAAATTTGAACGTTTAATTAATTTCATTATAGGCATGGTTAGATATCTAGTATCCTAGCAAACTAGTGGAACTACTGCTGATGTATAATTTACAAATCTTCCCTAGAAAACGTTTTTTCGCAACAGATCTGGACACTGCTAGCTGACTACCCAGTGATGGGTCTTCATGAACCTACACACTTTTCTGTTATTCTGATGCATCCCTTCTGATGTTAGATGCCTTCTGTTCAGACACTTTTTAACTTTTAGATTACCACTTTACTCCATGCACAGTAATGACCTTTGAACTACTAACCCATCTGTTCAATTTAAATATTTTTAAATAATTACTAATAATTATACATTTTGAATGCAACTGTAAGGGATTTTTTTTTTTTTAACAAGTCGGCCATCTCCCACTTAGGCAGGGTGACCCAAAAAAGAAAGAAAATCCCCAAAAAGAAAATACTTTCATCATCATTCAACACTTTCACCTCACTCACATATAATCACTGTTTTTGCAGAGGTGCTTAGAATACAACAGCTTAGAAGTATATACGTATAAAGATACACAACATATCCCTCCAAACTGCTAATATCCTGAACCCCTCCTTTAGAGTGCAGGCATTGTACTTCCCATTTCCAGGACTCAAGTCCGGCTATATAAAAATAACCGGTTTCCCTGAATCCCTTCACTAAATGTTACCCTGCTCACACTCCAACAGAACTGTTAGAGATGTTTATGTAAATACTGATGTCATGTTTCTTTGAGAAATATTCACTCTTCTCTTATATTTTGTTGTTACTCCATCCAACGTTTAAAGTAATTAAAAGTATTGATATTCACATTAGATAATCTTTATGCCATGTTTTGTTCTTCAAAAATATTTAGTATTTTTCTCAAATTGCTTCTGTAACCTTTATGAAGTAGGTTGTTAGACAGCAGCAACTATACTGGGAGTTACTACCACACTGTTATAACAGAGGGAATTGAAAACATGTTAACTGTTTTTCACTTTCACAGAATTGGTGGCCTTTTCCTGTAGACTCCTAAATATGAAAAATGATAGCTAAATCTCTAAACTTCAAATTATATTTGAGATGCACTTTATCCTAGTTCTTTAGAAATCTAATATTCCCTTTCTAGATTAGAAAGTCTAGTCTGAGACTGGGCCAGTGGGGCAAGAATCCCCTAGAGCCATAAGCAGATGCTGCATGTACCCAGGCTGGGCCTTAAGAGTAGGAAAAAACTTGAGCTGGTAACAGGTATTCACCTTATTTACAAATATTAATGTTTTTTCAACAGCGTCTGTATGGTACGTGCCCTCACGGTGGGTATGGCTTAGGATTGGAGCGTTTCTTGTGCTGGATTGCCAACCGTTACCACATACGTGAAGCAACTTTATATCCAAGATTTGTAGGACGTTGTACACCATAGACAAAATGAAAAAGTCTGATGCCCTAGAACATAAATATTGTATAATTTGTATTGCTATTCAAATTTTTTATATTTTGATTTTTCATGCAAATTATAAACATTTGTGTTTTGATTAGTAGGTCAGTACTTAAGAACTTAAGAATTTTTATTGAGTGATTTGAACATGAACGTTTAAAATGGTAATGCTGTATCTTCATTGTGGAGTTGTAAATTTTTTACAAAGGATTCCATACAAATAATTTTAATTATTTATGTTAAATTATTCTTGCCTGTTTACTGTATATAATATTTTGATTGTATTTAGTTTACTGCCATTCTTTGTGTCATCCTGGAAACTACTTTTGTATTTTTTGTAGAAAATTTGTATTCTAGAAATTAAATAAGATGTTTGAATTCTAGGTCAATGTTGTTTTCAAGATGAGAAATGTCAAATTGCCATTTGATTGTGTTACTATTCCTTCAATTAGACATGCAGTCGGCGTAGTGTCACCTTGCATTTACAGTATCACTAGCCAGTTAAACTTTATAAAAAATAAGGCTTCAGAGAACATTAATACATAATGACGGGATTGGTCTCATACTTTTTTAAAACGTTTAAAAATTGTATCTTTTAATTTATATAAAACAACCACTACCTAAGATGTATTAATTACTACCATCCTTTAAAAACAATTTATTTTTAAATATTTTTTTATATTTTTGTTACAAATGAGACTCGGTGAACCAGATAATTGGAGTTGTCCTCCACTACCTTGGATCAAATCTCATTCTCAAGGTGCTGTAGAGCCCATAAAGGTTTAGCCCTTGCCATTTATTACTATTATGTTTGGGTAAGCATATAACCCATATGGAACATACCTGGGAAATGGGAGGCAAGTAGTGTTGATCCTAGGCAGGGGAGGATGTCTTCCCCTTGATTACCCCTCAAGGGAGGTTCCTTGATGCTGGCAAGGGGCTCTTGATCTAGGGAATTGGATCTGTGCTCCGGTTCCCTGAAGTGAGCCTGAATACCTTCCATACCTTCTCCAGTTTATTATAACTGCAGAAGCTGTCAATCAAGCCTTGATGCCAGTGGGGGGAGGGGAGTCTTGATCCAAGCATGTGGGCATCACCCCTTCCTTGAATTGAACCTGATTACCTCTTATACCCCCAGGCACTGTGTGATCCCTACAGGTTGAACACTTTTTTTCCCCCCGTGAATGTAATAATGATCCTCTGTGAATATAATCTTCCATGTTGTTGGATCAAAAATGATCACCTCCCATTCCTTAAGTGCTGTATGACTTATGGGTTTAGCACTCGCCCTTGATTATCATCATCATAATATAGGAGCTACACATACATACTGCTGGAGAATGAGAAAGGTAATATTTTGTGAAGACATTCTGGGAAACCGGTTAGTCAGACTTGAGTCCTGGAGGTGGGAAGTACAATGCCTGCAGCCTAAAGGAGGGGTTTGGGATATTTGCTGTTGACTGACATCTACACTGTCATATCTGCTTGCCTTTGGCAAGACACTGATAGTGTGAATGATGGTGAAAGTGTTTCTTTTTCGGGTCATTCTGCCTAGGTGGGAGGCAGCCGGCGTGTTAAAAAAAAAAAAAGAAGATGCCAACACTAACTACAGCAACTACATAATTAGTATCATGGGGAGCACTATACCCATAGGGATTAAGACATGTGCGCCATCTGAGTATCTTTAGATACCTCCTCTACACTCCCTCCCTCCACTGTTTCTTAGGATGACTGTCAACAGTATTACTTGTGTAGTATATACAGTGGAACCTCAGTACTCGAACACCTCCGTACTCAATTCGGTATTCGAATGCTTTGTTCGGTAAACAAATCACTCGGTAGTTGACTGCTCAGCAGTCGACCAAACAAACATGACCTGCCAGAACTTTGCTGTAAACTATTTAGTGTTTCTTTGCATTTTTTGGTGTTTTTTATAGTGAACAAATAAGTTACCATGGGGCCTAAGAGGGTTAGTGATAACAGCCAACCAAAAAGAAAATTGGTGGGGAAAAGTTAATTCTGTACTCAAACAGACTGGCACTTGAACAGCCTTCTGGAACCAATTAAGTTGGAATAGCGAGGTTCCACTGTATTTCCTAGCAACGTTTATAGGCAGGCTCCCTGGCCAAGCCTTAAATCGTATGACCCCCTGTTTAGACCAGGCACTTAGTCCATAGTCCCCACACTTCGTTGCGCAGGCTTACTAGATGGGTAGACAGACAGGCTGGGCTCTGCCATAATTACCAATACAATACCTCCATAATAGTCTATAGTTGTTTCCTTTCCTACCATTGCCTCTGTAATCAAATCCTATAACATGACCCCTACCCTACAGATCTATACACCTTCCAAGTCATCCTATTTTGCTCCATTCTCTATAAATGTCCAAACCACCTCAACCACCCCTCCTCGGCCCTCTCGATAATACTTTTAGTAACTCTGCACTTCCTCCTATTCTCCAACCCATAAATTCTCTGCATAATATTTACATTGACCTCAGATATGACATCTCCACTGCCTCCAGCCTCCTTGCTTCACTATTCACACCCATATAAAAGTGTTGGTACCACTATACTCTCATACATTTCCCTCTTTGCCTCCATGGATAATGTTCTTTGTCTCCACAGACTCTTCACTGCACCACTCGCCTTTTTCCCTTTATCAGTTTTGTTGTTCACCTTGTCTCTCATATACCCATCCACCAACAAGTCAACTTCCAAATATCTGAACACATTCACTTCCTCTATACTCCCTCCAATCTGATATCCAATTTTTTCATTACCTAACTCATTTGATATCCTTATCACCTTACTCTCACCTATGTTCACTTTCAACTTCCTTTACACACCCTCCCAAACTCATCCACTAATCTTTGCAACTTCTGTTCAAAATCTCCTCTTTCAACTAGATTGCCACCCCTAAGCCTCTCCTATATAAACCTTCTGGGGCTACTCCTGGCTTCCATGTAAGTGGCAATGAAAGGTATAGTATATGAATCTCTAAGGCATGGCAAATGCATAGGGCAGCATTTAGTTATTAATATATTAACAGGAAAATCCTCGACCTCAGTGCGTTGACCCAAGACAAACTGGGCAGGAATCAGCTCCACTATATTACTGTATATCAATTTATACATTTACTAAAAAAGAGAAGAAGAAAAACTTTATAAAACTGGGATGCTTAAATGTGCATGGATGTAGTGCAGATGACAAGAAACAGATGATTGCTGATGTTATGAATGAAAAGAAGTTGGATGTCCTGGCTCTAAGCGAAACAAAGCTGAAGGGGGTAGGAGAGTTTCAGTGGGGGGAAATAAATGGGATTAAATCTGGAGTATCTGAGAGAGTTAGAGCAAAGGAAGGGGTAGCAGTAATGTTAAATGATCAGTTATGGAAGGAGAAAAGAGAATATGAATGTGTAAATTCAAGAATTATGTGGATTAAAGTAAAGGTTGGATGCGAGAAGTGGGTCATAATAAGCGTGTATGCACCTGGAGAAGAGAGGAATGCAGAGGAGAGAGAGAGATTTTGGGAGATGTTAAGTGAATGTATAGGAGCCTTTGAACCAAGTGAGAGAGTAATTGTGGTAGGGGACCTGAATGCTAAAGTAGGAGAAACTTTTAGAGAGGGTGTGGTAGGTAAGTTTGGGGTGCCAGGTGTAAATGATAATGGGAGCCCTTTGATTGAACTTTGTATAGAAAAGGGGTTTAGTTATAGGTAATACATATTTTAAGAAAAAGAGGATAAATAAGTATACAAGATATGATGTAGGGCGAAATGACAGTAGTTTGTTGGATTATGTATTGGTAGATAAAAGACTGTTGAGTAGACTTCAGGATGTACATGTTTATAGAGGGGCCACAGATATATCAGATCACTTTCTAGTTGTAGCTACACTGAGAGTAAAAGGTAGATGGGATACAAGGAGAATAGAAGCATCATGTAAGAGAGAGGTGAAGGTTTATAAACTAAAAGAGGAGGCAGTTAGGGTAAGATATAAACAGCTAGTGGAGGATAGATGGGCTAATGAGAGCATAGGCAATGGGGTCGAAGAGGTATGGGGTAGGATTAAAAATGTAGTGTTAGAGTGTTCAGCAGAAGTTTGTGGTTACAGGAAAGTGGGTGCAGGAGGGAAGAGGAGCGATTGGTGGAATGATGATGTAAAGAGAGTAGTAAGGGAGAAAAAGTTAGCATATGAGAAGTTTTTACAAAGTAGAAGTGATGCAAGGAGGGAAGAGTATATGGAAAAAGAGAGAGGTTAAGATGAGCGGTGAAGCAATGTAAAAAGAGAGCAAATGAGAGAGTGGGTGAGATGTTATCAACAAATTTTGTTGAAAATAGAAAAAGTTTTGGAGTGAGATTAACAAGTTAAGAAAGCCTAGAGAACAAATGGATTTGTCATGTTAAAAATAGGAGAGGAAGAGTTATTAAATGGAGAGTTAGAGGTATTGGGAAGATGGAGGGAATATTTTGAGGAATTGTTAAATGTTGATGAGATAGGGAAGCTGTGATTTCGAGTATAGGGCAAGGAGGAATAACATCTACTAGGAGTGAGGAAGAGCCAGTTGTGAGTGTGGGGGAAGTTCGTGAGGCAGTAGGTAAAATGAAAGGGGTAAGGCAGCCGGGATTGATGGGATAAAGATAGAAATGTTAAAAGCAGGTGGGGATATAGTTTTGGAGTGGTTGGTGCAATTATTTAATAAATGTATGGAAGAGGGTAAGGTACCTAGGGATTGGCAGAGAGCATGCATAGTTCCTTTGTATAAAGGCAAAGGGGATAAAAGAGAGTGCAAAAATTATAGGGGATAAGTCTGTTGAGTGTACCTGGTAAAGTGTATGGTAGAGTTATAATTGAAAGAATTAAGAGTAAGACGGAGAATAGAATAGCAGATGAACAAGGAGGCTTTAGAAAAGGTAGGGGGTGTGTGGACCAGGTGTTTACAGTGAAACATATAAGTGAACAGTATTTAGATAAGGCTAAAGAGGTCTTTGTGGGCATTTATGGATTTGGAAAAGGCGTATGACAGGGTGGATAGGGGGGCAATGTGGCAGATGTTGCAAGTGTATGGTGTAGGAGGTAGGTTACTGAAAGCAGTGAAGAGTTTTTACGAGGATAGTGAGGCTCAAGTTAGAGTATGTAGGAAAGAGGGAAATTTTTTCCCAGTAAAAGTAGGCCTTAGACAAGGATGTGTGATGTCACCGTGGTTGTTTAATATATTTATAGATGGGGTTGTAAGAGAAGTAAATGCGAGGGTCTTGGCAAGAGGCGTGGAGTTAAAAGATAAAGAATCACACACAAAGTGGGAGTTGTCACAGCTGCTCTTTGCTGATGACACTGTGCTCTTGGGAGATTCTGAAGAGAAGTTGCAGAGATTGGTGGATGAATTTGGTAGGGTGTGCAAAAGAAGAAAATTAAAGGTGAATACAGGAAAGAGTAAGGTTATGAGGATAACAAAAAGATTAGGTGATGAAAGATTGAATATCAGATTGGAGGGAGAGAGTATGGAGGAGGTGAAAAGTATTCAGATATTTGGGAGTGGACGTGTCAGCGGATGGGTCTATGAAAGATGAGGTGAATCATAGAATTGATGAGGGAAAAAGAGTGAGTGGTGCACTTAGGAGTCTGTGGAGACAAAGAACTTTGTCCTTGGAGGCAAAGAGGGGAATGTATGAGAGTATAGTTTTACCAACGCTCTTAATATGGGTGTGAAGCGTGGGTGATGAATGTTGCAGCGAGGAGAAGGCTGGAGGCAGTGGAGATGTCATGTCTGAGGGCAATGTGTGGTGTGAATATAATGCAGAGAATTCGTAGTTTGGAAGTTAGGAGGAGGTGCGGGATTACCAAAACTGTTGTCCAGAGGGCTGAGGAAGGGTTGTTGAGGTGGTTCGGACATGTAGAGAGAATGGAGCGAAACAGAATGACTTCAAGAGTGTATCAGTCTGTAGTGGAAGGAAGGCGGGGTAGGGTCGGCCTAGGAAAGGTTGGAGGGAGGGGGTAAAGGAGGTTTTGTGTGTGAGGGCTTGGACTTCCAGCAGGCATGCATGACGTGTTTGATAGGAGTGAATGGAGACAAATGGTTTTTAATACTTGGCGTGCTGTTGGAGTGTGAGCAAAGTAACATTTATGAAGGGATTCAGGAAACCGGCAGGCCGGACTTGAGTCCTGGAGATGGGAAGTACAGTGCCTGCACTCTGAAGGAGGGGTGTTAATGTTGCAGTTTAAAAACTGTAGTGTAAAGCACCCTTCTGGCAAGACAGTGATGGAGTGAATGATGGTGAAAGTTTTTCTTTTTCGGGCCACCCTGCCTTGGTGGGAATCGGCCAGTGTGATAATATAAATATAATATCAATTTATCAAGGATAGGCTAGGTCGCTAACCTAGAATGGAACAAAATAAAACACCACACACAAACCAGGTTAACTCGCAGAAATACAGTACTGTATATCTATCAATGCATGAGAGATGAATAAACTGAAAAACAAAGATCCAGTTTTATGGCAGCCTGACCCTCTTTATCAACTCTGGTTAAAAGCATTATACAGTGGAACCCCTACTTGTGAGTGCATCCACATGCGAGTTTTTCCAAATACGAGCAGTTGATGGGTCGATTTTTTGTTTCCATACGCGAGCAAAATTTCCATAAGCGAGCAGACCTCAAGGTAGGTTTCTTCACACTGGTGAGGGGCTCTTGCTCTTGATCTAGGGAATTGTACCTCATTTGTTTGTTGGATTATCTTATTGAAACTTGGGCAATGTATGATGGAAAGATGCTTCTTAACATACACCAAAAATGAAAGAAATCTAAGCATAAATAATGGAGTTCACTTCTCAGCAATTAGCCACCCCTTAGCGGTATTTTCGTACGGTTTTTATAGTTGTATTCTCGGTTTTTGGTCTCGTTTGATAGAATGGAAGATATATTACAGAAATAGATATGATTTTGATTGCTTTCACGACGAAAAACCCCTTGAAATTGAGCTCAACACAGGAGAAATGTTCGATTGTTTTGGCTATGTTCAAGAGTAAACAAATGACGTCACTGTCCATTCCAATATGCAGTTGTGAATGGGTTGACATTATACAATTATTGCAATAAGGCATAACAGTAAATCTTATATTTTTTGTGTGAATAAAAATTACAAATTATTTATACAGTAATAATAATAATAATAATATGTATAATAATAATAGTATGTACAATAATAATAGTGCGTTGAGGTATATGAGGAAACAAAAAACATTATCTATGGAGGCAAAGAAGGGAATGTATGAAAGTATAGTAGTACCAACACTCTTATATGGGCGTGAAGCTTGGGTTGTGAATGCAGCAGCGAGGAGGCGGTTGGAGACAGTGGAGATGTCGTGTCTAAGGGCAATGTGTGGTGTAAATATGCAGAAAATTTGGAGTGTGGAAATTAGGAGAAGGTGTGGAGTTAATAAAAGTATTAGTCAGAGGGCTGAAGAGGGGTTGTTGAGGTGGTTTGGTCATTTAGAGAGAATGGATCAAAGTAGAATGACATGGAGAGCATATAAATCTGTAGGGGAAGGAAGGCGGGGTAGGGGTCGTCCTCGAAAAGCTTGGAAGGAAGGGATAAGGGAGGTTTTGTGGGCGAGGGGCTTGGACTTCCAGCAGGTGTGCATGAGCGTGTTTGATAGGAGTGAATGGAGACGAATGGTATTTGGGACCTGACGATCTGTTGGAGTGTGGGCAGGGTAATATTTAGTGAAGGGATTCAAGGAAACCGTTTTTTTTTATATAGCCGGACTTTGAGTCCTGGAAATGGGAAGTACAATGCCTGCACTCTAAAGGAGGGGTTCGGGATATTAGCAGTTTGGAGGGATATGTTGTGTATCTTTATACGTATATGCTTCTAAACTGTTGTGTTCTGAACACCTCTGCAAAAACAGTGATTATGTGTGAGTGAGATGAAAGTATTGAATGATGATGAAAGTATTTTCTTTTTGGGGATTTTCTTTCTTTTTGGGTCACCCTGCCTCGGTGGGAGATGGCCGACTTGTTAAAAAAAAAAATAATGTACTACATAATAATAATTATAAGAATAGATGGCTTCAAAAGGCCGTCACTAGATGGCAGTGTTTACCACAACATAGGGGGAGCGGTTGTGGCTGCCTCCACCTGTTACATAATGGCATATTTTATTCATTCTAGAGTATATATCAGGTTTCTGTGTTATTTATATTGTTTATTATTTCATATTACGTGAACTGTGATAGATAAATAAGCCGTAGAGTTGATGATAGCGAAATATTCGAGGGGTATTTTGTCCTGTCTCCAGACAAACTCTCGTGGGCCGCTGCTGCCGCCGCCGCATATATAATGACATATTTTATTCATTCTAGAGTACAGGTCTCCCTCAACATTCATGTTTTCAACTTTCACGGGCTTCACACACATTCGTGAATTCCCAACTGCCAAATTCCCAGCCATCAAATTCTCAGCCGCCAAATCATATTTAAGTTTCCCGCCACCTGCAAGTCCCTACTACCCTCCCTCCGACCCCCGCAACTGGCAGCCAGCTCTCCCACCACTCAGTGTGGTGAGTGTTTTGTTTGTTCATTATTTGCTATTAAACTACAGAATAAATAATGTAAACCCATTCATGACTGCATATTGGAATGGCTATTAGGAAAGGTATTAGACGGTTACATCATGTGTTTACTCTTGAACACTGCAAAGAATTAAACATTTCTGCTACAGCTAATAATAACAATAGTAATAATAATAATAATAATAATCATAATAATAATAATAATAATAATAATAATAATAATAATAATAATAAATATGATACAATTGAAGAAGGAAATTGTACAAAAATACGAGGGAGTGGTTGACACATCGTCAGTGTGACCTTGTTTATGCTGGAGTGAACATTAGTCTCCCTGCTCTTCCAAACATTTCACAATAATTCATTGTGTTTGGTGCTTGTAGATTGAGTGTGACTGGAGTGGTAGAGGCAGTGATTGAGGCAATGGTATTTAATAACATACATGTTAATAATAATACATGTTATTAATAATATGTACTACTATTATTTATAACATATATGTTATTAAATATATACATGTTAATAATAATACATGTTATTAATAATAACATGTACTATTATTATTTATAACATATATGCTATTAAATACCACTGCCTCAACCGCTGAATTATTGTGAAATGTTTGGAAGAGCACGGAGACTAATGTTCACTCCAGCATAAACAAAGTCACACTGACGATGTGTCAACCACTCCCTCGTATTTTTGTACAATTTTCCTTCTTCAATTTATCGCATTTATTATTTATTATTATTATTATTATTATTATTATTATTATTTTTATTATTATTATTATTATTTTTATTATTATTATTATTATTATTGTTATTATTACTATTGTTGTTATTAGCAATAGCAGAAATGTTCGATTCTTTGCTGTGTTCAAGAGTAAACACATGATGTTACTGTCTAATACCTTTCCTAATAGCCATTCCAATATGCAGTCATGAATGGGTTTACATTATTTATTCTGTAGTTTAATAGCAAATAATGAACAAACAAAACACTCACCACACTGAGTGGTGGGAGGGCTGGCTGCCAGTTGCGGGGGTTGGAGGGAGGGTAGCAGGGACTCGCAGTGGTGGAGGCGTTGGTGGAGGCATTGGTGGAGGCAGTGGTGGAGTCTGTGGTATTTAATAACATACATGTTATTAAATAACATACGTTATTAAAGCATAACATGTATATATTTAGTACAATTTACGACGTTTTCATGTATTTTATGATTATTCATGGTTCAACAAGTTAAGGAAGCAGTATTGTAATATATTTCCATACAATATATTGGGGCACCAAACATTCACGGTTTTTCAACATTCGCGAGGCTCTTGATCCCCTAACCCTCGCGAATGTTGAGGGAGACCTGTATATATCAGGCTTCTATGCTATTTACATTGTTTGTTATATCATATTAGATGAACTGTGATAGATAAATAAGCTGTAGAGTTGATGATAGCGAAATATTCAAGAAATATTTTGTACTGTTTCCAGACAAACACTCGTCGGCTGCTGCCGCCGCCACATATATAATGACATATTTTATTCATTCTAGTGTATATATCAGGTTTCTATGTTATTTATATTATTTATTATGTCATATTATATGAACTGTGATAGATAAATAAGCCGTATAAATGATATTAGTGAAATTATTCAAGAAGTATTTTGTTCGGTCTCCAGACAAACTCTTGTCCACCGCCGACACCGCCCATACCACTACATAAATTACATATTTTATACATTTTAGAGTATATATATCCGGTTTCTATGTTATTTATATTGTTTATTATGTCATATTAGATGAAGTGAGATAGATAAATAAGCCATAGAATTGATATTAGCAAAATTATTGAAGCACAGAATTCCACTGGAACGGATTAATTGCATTTCAATTAATTTAAATGAGGAAAACTGACTCTGCAAATGAGCAAATCCAGTTGCAAGCAAGGTCATGGAACGGATTAAAATCGCAAGTAGAGGTTCCACTGTATATACGCTCAAGTATACACTCAATTGTTTATACATAAAGTACATACAGTGGACCCTCAGTTAACGACGTTAATCCGTTCCAGAGAGCTTGTCTTTAACTGGTTCTGTTGTTACCGAATTAATTTTCCCCATAAGAAATAGTGGAAATCCAATTAATCTGATCCAGACACCCAAAAGCATTAAAATAATTTTTTACAATGAAATATACATTTCTCTACACAGAAAACAATGAGACATGCAGAATAAATACAGTGGACCCCTGGCATATGATGGCATCGGCATACGTTAAATCTGGCATACGATACATTTTAATGCAAAAATTTTGCCTCGCCACACGTTAAAAAACCCACCACATGCGATTCGTCTGGGACGCGTCCCACGTGTGTCCTCAGCTGCCCCATGTGTGCCAGTGTTTACAAGCCAGCCAGTGCGGTCGCATCCACGCATACAATCGGTACATTTCATATTATCACAGCGTTTTTAGTGATTGTACCTGCAAAATAAGTCACCATGGGCCCCAAGAAAGCTTCTAGTGCCAACCGTGTGGTAAAAAAGGTGAAAATTACTATGGAAATGAAGAAAGAGATAATTGCTAAGTACGAAAGTGGAGTGAGTGTCTTGGAGCTGGCCAGGTTGTATACCAAATCCCAATCAACCATCGCTATTATTGTGGCCAACAAAATGGCAATCAAGGAAGCTGTTCTTGCAAAAGGTGCAAATTTGTTTTCGAAACAGAGATCGCAAGTACTTGAAGCTGTTGAGAGACTGTTATTGGTGTGGATAAACGAAAAACAGATATAGGAGATACCATATCTTAAGCGATCATGTGTAAAAAGGGTGGGAAATATGTACTATTGTACCACGGTCAGCTGTTGCTGCACCACCGTCAGCTGTTGCTGCACCAGTCAGCTGTTGCTGCACCACCGTCAGCTGCTGCTGCACCACCGTCAGCTGTTGCTGCACCACCATCAGCTGTTGCTGCACCACAGTCAGCTGTTGCTGCACCAGTCAGCTGTTGCTGAACCACGGTGAGCTGCTGTTGCACCACGGTGAGCTGCTGCTGCACCACAGTCAGCTGCTGCTACACCACCGTCATCTGTTGCTGCACCACGGTCAGCTGTTGCTGCACCAGTCAGCTGTTGCTGAACCACGGTGAACTGCTGTTGCACCACTGTCATCTGTTGCTGCACCACAGTCAGCTGCTGCTGCACCAAAGTCAACTGTTGCTGCACCATGGTCAGCTGTTGCTGCACCACAGTAAGCTGGTCCTAGTGGCATTAAAAGAAGAAGGGAAGTAACCCTGGAAGAGGACGTGCTACCTAAAGTCCTAATGAAGGGGATTCCCCTTCTAAACATTAACAACTTCCACACTCTCCCCTCCTCCCATCCCATCAATCATCACCAGATCTTCAATAAAGGTAAGTGTCAGTTTGTGTATATTAAAATTAATATTTCATGTGGTAAAATTTTTTTTTTTTTCATACTTTGTGGTGTCTTGAACGGATTAATTTGATTTCCATTATTTCTTATGGGGAAAATTAATTCGCCTTACGATAATTTCGGCATACGATGAGCTCTCAGGAATGGATTAATATCATATGCCGGGGGTCCACTGTACATTAATAATTAATAAAATGACACTTGCCTTTATTGAAGACGTATTTGATGAGTGATGAGATGCGAGGAGGGCAGAGGATGGAGGAGTTTACAATTGTTTGGAAGGGGAATCCCCTTCCATAAGGACTTTAGGTACCAAGTCCTTTTCTGGGGTTACCTCCCTTCTTTGTTTTTTAATGCCACTAGGACCAGCTTGAGAGTCAATGGACCCCTGTCACACTAAAATCTGTCCAGAGAGCTCTGTTTCTGGCATCTCTTGAAGATTTCCCTAAAATGGGACACAACGTTGTCATTGTAGATGTTGCCAGCACGGCGTGCAACAGCTATTTGTTACTTCTATTTATTGTTTATTGTTTGAGAGGTTTTTACAAAGCAGAAGTGTTATAAGAAGAGCAGAGTATATGGAGAGTAAAAGAAAGGTGAAGAGAGTGGTGAGAGAGTGCAAAAGGAAAGCAGATGATAGTGGGAGAGGCACTGTCAAGAAATTTAAATGAAAATAAGAAAAAATTTTGGAGTGAGTTAAACAAGTTAAGAAAGCCTAGGGAAAGTGTGGATTTGTCAGTTAAAAACAGAGTAGGGGAATTAGTAGATGGGGAAAGGGAGGTATTAGGTAGATGGTGAGAATATTTTGAGGAACTTTTAAATGTTGAGGAAGAAAGGGAGGTGGTAATTTCATGCACTGGCCAGGGAGGTATACCATCTTTTAGGAGTGAAGAAGAGCAGAATGTAAGTGTTGTGGAGGTACGTGAGGCATTACGTAGAATGAAAGGGGGTAAAGCAGCTGGAACTGATGGGATCATGACAGAAATGTTAAAAGCAGGGGGGATATAGTGTTGGAGTGGTTGGTACTTTTGTTTAATAAATGTATGAATGAGGGGAAGGTACCTAGGGATTGGCGGAGAGCATGTATAGTCCCTTTATATAAAGGGAAAGGGTTAGTTTAATATGTTTATTATGCACCCCATACCCATCCTGTGGGCGGTAGTCAAAAGATTACAGAGGTACATAATTGGTCCAGGGACTGGACTCCAAAGTTTTGATAGCTGAGCAAGTTACAGAGGTAATGAACTCACAATTTACAAAGGTAATGAGCTCACAATTTACAAAGGTAATGAACTCACAATTTACAAAGGTAATGAACTCCAGGTAAGTCTGGTCACAATCATGACAAGTTACAAAGGTATTTACAGATTACAGAAGTACGTAATGGGTCCAGGGACTGAGCCCCCAAAGTTTTGATAGCTGAACTAGGTACAAAGGTAATGAGCTCACAAGTTACAAAGGTTACCTTTGTAACTTTGTAAGGGAAAGGGGACAAAAGAGATTGTAAAAATTATAGAGGAATAAGTTTACTGAGTATACCAGGAAAAGTATATGGTAGGGTTATAATTGAAAGAATTAGAGGTAAGACAGAATGTAGGATTGCGGATGAGCAGGGAGGCTTCAGAGTGGGTAGGGGATGTGTAGATCAAGTGTTTACATTGAAGCATATATGTGAACAGTATTTAGATAAAGATAGGGAACTTTTTATTGCATTTATGGATTTAGAAAAGGCATATGATAGAGTGGATAGAGGAGCAATGTGGCAGATGTTGCAAGTTTATGGAATAGGTGGTAAGTTACTAAATGCTGTAAGAGCTTTTATGAGGATAGTGAGGCTCAGGTTAGGGTGTGTAGAAGAGAGGGAGAATACTTCCCAGTAAAAGTAGGTCTTAGACAGGGATGTGTAATGTCACCATGGTTGTTTAATATATTTATAGATGGGGTTGTAAAAGAAGTAAATGCTAGGGTGTTCGGGAGAGGGGTGGGGTTAAATTATGGGGAATCAAATTCAAAATGGGAATTGACACAGTTACTTTTGCTGATGATACTGTGCTTATGGGAGATTCTAAAGAAAAATTGCAAAGGTTAGTGGATGAGTTTGAGAATGTGTGTAAAGGTAGAAAGTTGAAAGTGAACATAGAAAAGAGTAAGGTGATGAGGGTATCAAATGATTTAGATAAAGAAAAATTGGATATCAAATTGGGGAGGAGGAGTATGGAAGAAGTGAATGTTTTCAGATACTTGGGAGTTGACGTGTCGGCGGATGGATTTATGAAGGATGAGGTTAATCATAGAACTGATAAGGGAAAAAAGGTGAGTGGTGCGTTGAGGTATATGTGGAGTCAAAAAATGTTATCTATGGAGGCAAAGAAGGGAATGTATGAAAGTATAGTAGTACCAACACTCTTATATGGATGTGAAGCTTAGGTGGTAAATGCAGCAGCAAGGAGATGGTTGGAGGCAGTGGAGATGTCCTGTCTAAGGGCAATGTGTGGTGCAAATATTATGCAGAAAATTTGGAGTGTGGAAATTAGGAGAAGGTGTGGAGTTAATAAAAGCATTAGTCAGAGGGCAGAAGAGGTGTTGTTGAGGTGGTTTGGTCATTTAGAGAGAATGGATCAAAGTAGAATGACATGGAAAGCATATATATCTATAGGGGAAGGAAGGAGGGGTTTCTGGAGTTTATCTGGAGAGAGTTCCGGGGTCAACGCCCCCGCGGCCCGGTCTGTGACCAGGCCTCCTTAGGTCAGTGTCCCAGGATGCGACCCACACCAGTCGACTAACACCCAGGTACCCATTTTACTGATGGGGAACATAGATAACAGGTGGAAAGAAACACGTCCAATGTTTCTACTCTGGCTGGGAATCGAACCCAGGCCCTCACCGTGTGAAGCGAGAGCGTTAACCACCAGGCCACCAGGAAAGAGGGTTGGAAAGAGGGGGTAAAGGAGGTTTTGTGGGCGAGGGGCTTGGGCTTCCAGCAAGCGTGCATGAGCGTGTTAGATAGGAGTGAATGGAGATGAATGATACTTGGGACCTGACGATGTGTTGGAGTGTGAGCAGGGTAATATTTAGTGAAGGGATTTAGGGAAACAGGTTATTTTCATATAGTCGGACTTGAGTCCTGGAAATGGGAAGTACAATGCCTGCACTTTAAAGGAGGGGTTTGGGATATTGGCAGTTTGGAGGGATATGTTGTGTATCTTTATACATATATGCTTCTAAACTATTGTATTCTGAGCACCTCTGCAAAAACAGTGATAACGTGCGAGTGTGGTGAAAGTGTTGAATGATGATGAAAGTATTTTCTTTTTGGGGTTTTTCTCTCTTTTTTGGGTCACCCTGCCTCGGTGGGAGACGGCGGACTTGAAAAAAAAAAAAAATTATTGTTGTTGTCTTCCAGTGCTTTGTACAAGTAAACCTTAAGATGTCAACACTGTTTCAAAGTGTGACACTTATTGAAACCAAAAAAAAAAAAAAAAAAAAAAAAAAGTCACCTTATTTGACTTTAATGGGGTTGTTTGGGTTAAATCTACATAATGTGCTTTTTTTTTTTTGCCTGAATTTCACTGGCAGTATCATAAAATTTAATCAATCTGGAAGCACTAAAGCATCTTCCTGCTCGTTCCATATCCATTCAAGGTGTGGTGTTCCTTGAAATATGGAAATAAGTCACACTGTTCGATTTTATTGAGTTATCCAAGGTTCAATCTGCATAGTGAACTTTTTGGCTGAATTTCACTGATTTTATCATGAAACTGATAAATTTGGTACAAATAAGACATTTTCCTGCCAGCTGCATATGCTATTTGTTGCAGGAAAGATAATGGTGACTCCATGAATGATGATGTCTCTTGCTTACATATTCTACCGAGGTAGCGTTACCCACGATGCACTGTGTGGACAACCCACTGGCTACTAGATATTTTTTCCAGGTGTAAGGTGGTAAACAAACCATACCACGGGCGGGGACAGAACCCGCGATCAGAGAGTCTCAAAACTCCAGACCGTCACATTAGCCACTGGACCAGCTAGCCACAATAAGATTCGTCCGACTAGGTATATTTCTACACCATAGGAAGGTTAGCATAGGCACCACTGTGACCACAAATGAAAGTTTTCACAGACGAATCTCCAGCTAGCGTGGCTGTAATGAACTCTAGCTCAAGTCCCCTAAAAGCCGTTAACATGACTCACGAAATCGTAATGCCACGATTGCAAACAAACCATACCATGGGCGGGGATAGAACCTGCGATCAGAGAGTCTCAAAACTCCACACCGTCGCGTTAGCCACTGGAGCAGCTAGCCACAATAAGATTCGTCCAACTAGGTATATTTCTACACCATAGGAAGGTTAGCATAGGCACCACTATGTCCACAAATGCAAGTTTTTACAGAGGAATCTCCCACTAGCATGGCCGTGACAAACTCTAGCTCAAGTCCCCTCAAAGCCATCAACATGGTATGGTTTGTTTGCAATTGTGTCATTACGATTTCATGAGTCATGTTGACAGCTTTGAGGGGACTTGAGCTAGAGTTCGTCACGGCCATGCTAGCGGGAGATTCGTCTGTAAACACTTGCATTTGTGGACACAGTGGTGCCTATGCTAACCTTCCTATGGTGTAGAAATATACCTGGTTGGATGAATCTTATTGAAGCTAGCTGGCCCAGTGGCTAATGTGACGGTTTGGAGTTTTGAGACTTTCTGACCACGGGTTCAAATCCCACCCGTGGTATGGTTTGTTTGCAATCGTGTCATTATGATTTCGTCAGTCATGTAGGGTGGTAGTAGGTCAACTAAACCTTTGAGCAGTGAGTTAAAAAAAAAGGCAGCAGGTGACATATTTGAAGACACAGAAATTAGGTGCACAAGTGCAATGGGGAATTTGGTCCTTGTGTACTAGGAGGATGGAAAAAGAGTTAATGTCAATTATACTTTGCTTATACTTTATAATCTTTCGTTTTTACTTATCAGCAACTTTGCAAACTTCTATTTTTAAACAAACAATAACAAATCTTATCAATATACCTTTTAAAAATTATAGCAATAAATTAATATTTGATAGAAAAAATATACTGTATATTATACATATTTACTTTCTATACATCAACCTAAACAATACTGATTAACTTCCATTAATCTAAATTTTCTTTCAAACTATAAAATAACTATTTTATAAATGGCCCCATGCAAGGTAGTCCCGAAAATTTTTGACAGCTCTCTCTTGTTCGCGCGTCTCAACGCTACCTGGTCGCATCAGTCGCACGTTACATATGGCTTCACCAGGAGCCTGGCCATAATATTTCATGAGGTAACATGCAAGTAGTACTCCTGTTCGTCCTCGTCCCATCCTGCAGTGAACACACACTACCTGCAACACCAAAGCCTTATGGATTAGACGAACTTAACGAAAACTACAACAACCTGGCTATCAGTAACCAATTTTCTATAACAAAAGTACTGCACGCTTAGAATTAGTCTGCCTGAAATGCCTAGGCATGCTAGTGGCTTTTTTTGTAGTTAATATTTTATAATATGTAAACCCCACATTGTAAGATATGCAAGGAAATAAACATTTTCATTTTCACTGTCATGATAAGTCAAAGGTAATCTTAATACTAATCTAAGTGTTGACTGAAATGCTGTCTAACTTATGGGCTTTCTGATTAACATATATTTTATATGCAGTAATGTGAAATGAACACTTTGAATCCGAATAATTTTTTCTTTTATTACACACAGTGTAATAAAAGAGTCTATTTTGAAGGTGAACCATGTCTAAGGTACATCACTAACAACACTTCCCTAACACACAGGTACCCATTTATTACTAGGTAAAGAGGGGGTAGCAGGTGTAAGGACACATGTCTAACACCTGTGCCTGGGTCTTATGTGCTACCAGGAAGCTCTGTGCATATGAAAATTAAACAAATGCTAAAAAATTAATTACCTTCTTTTCTCTATTGGCCTCATCGCAAATGGAAATAAATTTACTAATTTGTTCCATAGATGGATCTTCAAATTCCTCTATGTGGATGAGATGACACTTGAAGAGCTTGTTGGCTGACCTATGAGGTGGTGTTTCATCACTCAAAGTCACAATTACATCAACACCTTCCTTCCTGAACAAATACAAAAACAGTGACATTTATACAATGAAAATAAATAAATTTATAATTTTTTTTAACATGTTGGCCATTTCCCACTGAGGCAGGGTGACCCAAAAAGAAAGAAAAACTTTCATCATCATTCAACACTTTCATCATTACTCATATATTCATAAATTTATAATATGAGCAAATAATTGTGATTGCTGTAGCCACAATCTCACAACATGAACAAAATTTTGAGCTGATCTCTTAACAACAAAATATATACACTGAGAGGTGTTTTTCAGGGTATATATACTCCTGAGAGTTTATTTTCATCCCTATTTTAGGGATGAAAATATTCTTGTTTGGTAGTGAAAATGTTATGTGCTGCCTACATAAGATTTAAACCCCATTAATCAATCTATCATTCTTATCTGCTTAGTCACAAATGCATCATGGAGAAGCCATATTACTTGGTCACACCCATCATACAAGTTATTACTTGATCAAACTCATGATGGGGAAGTCACATTAAGTGGTCATACCCATCCATCATACAAGCCATTACTTGATCAAACCCATGATGGGGAGGTCACATTAAGTGGACACACTCATCATACGAGTCATTAGTTGATCAAACCCGTAATGTGGATGTCACATTAAGTGGTCACACCCATCATATGATTCTTTGGTGACAAATGATTCATAAAAATGTTATATTACTTTGCCACATCCATCATGTCCTGGTGGGATGATGTTGTAAGTGGGATGACACAAAGATCTATTCTGTATTTAACTTATTTAAATGATACAAAAATATTAGGTATGATAAACAATAAAAATAACCCAATCTCCTCAGGATGACTTGGGTAAATTGAATAACTGAAGTGATAAATGGATGTTGGAATTTAATATAAATGAAAGTCATGCAGTGGGAGAATGAAATAATGCCACATTAAGAATACAGACTGTGATTAAATATTGAAAGTATCAGACAAAAGGACCTAGGAGTTACTGTATAACCCCTGTATCCACTGATTCAGTATTTGCAGTTTCGGTTATCCACAGTTTACTGTGGCCCAAAATACCTCTTAATTTTTCATAATATTGGCCTCAAAGTGTAAAAGTAGAGAAGATGGCAGTTCTTCAGTTTCCCCATCAATGAAAAAGTGATAATTCTCCACTTATGAAGACAAATTTCAACTTCTCCATTATGGAAAACTAGAGGAAATAATAGCTAGAACTGAATATACCACAAACTCTAATCACACAATAGAGCAGAAAAGTAATGTGAAGGACCTGGGAGTGGTAATGTCTGAGGATCTCACCTTCAAGGATCACAAAAGTGCCAGTATCACATCTGCGAGGAAAATGATAGGATGGATAATGAAAACATTCAAGATAAGAGATGTCAAACAAACCATACCAAGGACGGAGATAGAACCCGCGATCAGAGAGTCTCAAAACTCCAGACCGCCGCGTTAGCTTTGAGGGGACTTGAGCTAGAGTTCGCCAAGGCCACGCTAGCTGGAGATTCGTCTGTAAAAACTTGCATTTGTGGTCACAGTGGTGCCTATGCTAACCTTCCTAGGGTGTAAAAATATACCTAATTGGATGAATCTTATTGTGGCTAGTTGGCCCAGTGGCTAACGCGACGGTCTGGAGTTCTGAGACTCTCTGATCACGGGTTCTATCCCCGTCTGTGGTACAGTTTGTTTGCAATCGTGTCATTACGATTTCGTGAGTCAAGAGATGTCAAGACAATGATGGTCCTTTTTAAATAATTTGTTCTCTCTAGGCTGGAATACTGCTGTACATTAACATCTCCATTCAAGGCAGGTGAAATTGCAGATCTAGAGAATGTACAGAGAACCTTTACTGCACATTTAAGTTCCATCAAACACCTTAACTACTGGGAATGCTTGGAAGCACTTGACTTGTACTCACTGGAGTGCAGGCGAGAGAGATACATCATAATCTACACCTGGAAAATCTTAAGAGGAACTGGTCCCTAATCTGCACACAGAAACCACTCCCTATGAAAGCAAAAGACTTGGCAGGTGATGCAACATATCCCCAATGAAAAGTAGGGGTGCCATTAGTACACTAAGATTGTTCAACAGCCTCCCACCAGCCATAATGGGAATTACCAATAGACCCCTGGTTGTCTTCAAGAGGGAGCTGGACTGATACCTAAAGTCAGTGCCAGATCAGCTGGGCTGTGGTTCGTACGGTGGACTACGTGTGGCCAGCAGTAACAGCCTGGTTGATCAAGCTTTGGTTCACCAGGAGGCCTGGTCGTGGACCAGCCCGCGGGGGCACTGATCCTTGGAATACCCTCCAGGTACTGTGCATAATTTATTAAATTTTAAAACAGGCATGCATAGGACTTGTATAGGGTTTGCTACTATCCACAGTTTCGGTATCCACAGCAGGTCCTTGGAACACATCCCTCGTGGATACGGGGCGACTTCTGTATTATTAAAATAAGTTGTCACCAGAAGACCGTATAAATGAAATTGTGAGAAACTCATTTGCTACTCTGGCAAATTATGAACTAGCTTTTAAAAGACATGAAATCATAATAAGACAATTCCAAACAAATCATAGAACAGGTGAAGTTGGGACCCACAGCAAGTGAATCCTAAAACTCACAGGCCAGTGTATTAAACACTGATGTGTGAGTTTTAGAACTCACTTGCCGTGGGTTCAAATCCCACCTGTTCCCTGAATTGATTAGCTTTTAAAAGTACAGTGGACCCCCGCTTAACGATCACCTCCAAATGCGACCAATTATGTAAGTGTATTTATGTAAGTGCGTTTGTACGTGTATGTTTGGGGGTCTGAAATGGACTAATCTACTTCACAATATTCCTTATGGGAAAAAATTCGGTCAGTACTGGCACCTGAACATACTACTGGAATGAAAAAAGTTCGTTAACCGGGGGTCCACTGTATAGATGAATAAGTTCTTTAAAACTGTTTAAAACATATGTTCCAAACTTAGAATATGCAGCTGTGGTGCAGTGTCAACACTTTAAAAAACATGTAGGCAAGTTCAAAAAGGTTCAAAGAGCAGCAAAGTGGTTAGCAGAGTTAAAAATTATAAGTTATGATGAAAGGCTAAAAACAGTAAAGGTGCCTCACTGGTTGACGGGAGGCAGAGAGGGCATGTTAGCCCCATACAAGCTCATAAAAGACTACATGAAGACAATTTTTTTCGAACCAGCAACAAAGATAACAAGAGATCATAGTTGTAAATTGGGAAAAAAAGTGATGCTGAAGGGGTATTAGGATATTTTTCTTGACAGAGTGGTAGGTCAGTGGAATGAATTATAATATAGTAAGTGCTACAACAATTAATAATGTAAAAATTATTGAAGATGGGGCTTCACGAGGACACCTCTGCTCATGTAGCAACATAGAGGTAATTACAAATAGATAATTACAGTTTCACAGCCTTCATGGAGAGGTCACACTGGACATACTCCATGGGAAGGTCACAGCAGTAATACATTTCCAACTATTTCTTTAGGAGTGAGTATGTGCTGGCATGCACAGTTACATCCAATACATACACAGGTCTTGTATTCGTATACAGGTAGTGATGACCAGGCCAATACAAGAGTCTATAAGGGTGAGAATTTTCACCAAAAAGATACAAATACCTGCAAAACTTTGCTTCTTGACAACACACGAGATTTTATCTTAATAACACACGAGAATTATTCTTCATGAAATATACTTACTATCTAAAGAAATGTGTTAAACGAACTCTTCTGCACTTAAAGAGGAATTTCCTTGAACTATATCTTTTACCTAAAGCAATGTTATTCCATTTTAGTGTGTGAGTTGTGAAGACCCGATATTTATAGTTGCATGATCAGGGGAGCAGATTGTGTGTAACACCACCACCATCACTGTAATAACCATTACCACCATCATTGTAACAACCATTACCACCATCACTGTGTAACAACCATTACCATCATCACTGTGTGTAATAACCATTACCACCATCAATGTGTATAACAACCATTACCACCATCAATGTGTGTAACAACCATTACCACCATCACTGAGTGCAATAACCATTACCACCATCACTGTGTGTAATAACCATTACCACCATCACTGTGTGTAATAACCATTACCACCATCACTGTGTATAATAACCATTACCACCATCACTGTGTGTAACAACCATTACCACAATCAATGTGTGTAATAACATTACCACCATCACTGTGTGTAGCAACCATTACCACCATCAATGTGTGTAATAACATTACCAC
>NC_069402.1:24311790-24334242 GCF_026875155.1 Cherax quadricarinatus
ACTTCTTTGCTTTCTTCAAGCCTCAAAGTTCCTTTTTTTTCTTAAAAGATGTTTGGTTGTCTAGAAAATTTTGACTGAGAACCACTATCTGCACAGTCTGATGTGATGATAGTTATTATAACAGTGATGGTGGTGATAGTTATTACACACATTGATGGTGATATTGGTTGCTACACACACTGATGGTGGTAAATAGTTGTTACATGCAGTGATGGTGGTAATGGTTGCACACACAGTGATGGGGTATTGTTATTAACAAAATTGATGGTGTAATGGTTGCTACACACACTGATGGGGGTAATAGTTGTTCCCATGCAGTGATGGTGGTAATGGTTGCTACACACAGTGATGGTGGTAATAGTTGTTACAATGCAGTGATGGAGGTAATGGTTGTTACACACAGTGTGGTGGTAATGTTTTACACACATTGATGGTGGTAATGGTTGTTAAAACCAGTGATGGTGGTAATGGTTGTTACACACAGTGATGGTGGTAAGGGTTTGTTACACACATTGATGGGGGTAATGGTTGTTAAAACACAGTGATGGTGGTTTAAGGGTTGTTACACACAGTGATGGTGGTAATGGTTGTTACACATAGTGATGTTGGTAATGGTTATTACACACAGTGATGGGGGTAATGGTTATTGCACACAGTGATGGTGGTAATGGTTGTTACACACATTGATGGTGGTAATGGTTGTAACACACATTGAGGTGGTAATGGTTTTTAAAAATTTGATGGTGTTAATGGTTGTTACACCCCAAATGATGGTGGTAATGTTATTACACACATTGAATGGTGGTAATGGTTGTTAAACACAGTGATGGTGGTAATGTATTAACACATTGATGGTGGTAAGGTTGTTACACACAGGGGATGGTTTACCTGGAGAGAGTTTCGGGGTCAACCCCCCGCGGCCGGTCTGAGACCAGGCCTCCTGGTGAATCACCCTGATCAACCAGGTGTTGCTGCTAGTGCACCCCAAACCACGTACGAGCCACAGCCCGACTGATTAGGAACTGACTTTAGGTGTTTGTCCAGTGCCAGCTTGAAGACTGCCAGGGGTCTGTTGGTAATCCCCTTATGTGTGCGGGAGGCAGTTGAACAGTCTCGGGCCCCTGACACTTATTGTATGGTCTCTTAACGTGCTAGTGACATGCTGCTTTTCATTGGGGGGTGGTGCATCGTCTCCCAAAGTCTTTTGCTTTCGAAGTGATGATTTTGTGTGCAAGTTCGGTACTAGTCCGTCTAGGATTTTCCAGGTTTTAAATAATCATGTATCTCTCCCTCCTGGGGTTCCAGGGAATAACAGGTTTAGAACCTCAAGCGCTCCCAGTAATTGAGTGTTTTATCTCCGTTATGCGCGCCGTGAAAGTTCTCTGTACATTTTCTAGGTCGGCAATTCACCTGCCTTAAAAGGTGCTGTTAGAGTGCAGCAATATTCCAGCCTAGATAGAACAAGAAACCCTGAAGAGTGTCATCATGGGCTTGGCCTTCCCTAGTTTTGAAGGTTTCATTATCCATCCTGCCCATTTTTCTAGCAGATGCGATTGATAAGTGTTATGGTCCTTGAAGGTGAGATCCTCCGACATTATCACTCCCAGGTCTTTGATGTTGGTGTTTCGCTCTATTTTGTGGCCAGGAATTTTTTTTTGTACTCTGATAAGTTTTATTTTCTCATTTTTTACTATCTGACTAATTGAAATTTCTCATCGTTGAACTTCATATTGTTTTCCGCAGCCACTGAAAGATTTGGTTGATGTCCGCCTGGAGCCTTGCAGTGTCTGAAATGGAAGACACTGTCATGCAGATTCGGGTGTCATCTGCAAAGGAAGACACGGTGCTGTGGCTGACATCCTTGTCTATGTCGGATATGAGGGTGAGGAACAAGATGGGAGCTAGTCTGTGCCTTTTTGGAACAGAGCTTTTCACCGTAGCTGTCTCGGACTTTACTCTGTTGAAAGATACTCCCCTAGTTTCTGTTAGTGAGGAAATTTTTAGATCCATCGACCGACTTTTCCTGGTAATGGTTGTTAACACAGTGATGGTGGTAAGTTAATTACACACATTGAGGTGGGAATGGTTGCTACACACAGTGAAAGGTGGGTAATGTTATTACACACATTGATTGTGGTAATGGTTATTACACACAGTGAATGGTGGTAATGGTTATTACAACAGTGATGGTGGTAATGGTTATTGCACTCAGTGATGGTGGTAATGGTTGTTAAAACACATTGATGGTGGTAATGGTTTTTTATACACATTGATGGTGGTAATGGTTATTACACACTGATGATGGTAATGGTTGTTTACACAGTGATGGTGGTAAGGTTGTTACATGATGGTGGTAATGGTTATTACAGTGATGGTGGTGGTGTTACAATCTGCTCCCCTGATCATGCAACTATAAATATCGGGTCTTCCCCAACTCACACACTAAATGGAATAACCCTTGCTTTAGGTAAAAGATATAGTTCAAGGAAATTCCCCTTTAAGAGCAGAAGAGTTCGTTTAAACACATTTCTTTAGATAGTAAGTAATTTCATGAAGAATAATTCTCGTGTGTATTAAGATAAAATCTGGGGTGTTGTCAAGAAGCAAATTTTGCAGGTATTTGTATCCTTTTGGTGAAAATTCTCACCCTTATAGACTCTTGTATTGGCCAGGTCATCACTACCCGTATACGAAAACAAGACCTGTGTATGAAATTTGGAGTTTAAATGTGCATGCCAGCACATTATCACTCCTAAAGAAATAGTTGGAAATGTATTACTGCTGTGACCTTCCCCTGGAGTATGTCCAGTGTGACCTCTCCATGAAGGGTGTGAAAATGTAATTACCCATTTGTAATTACCTCTATTTGCTAAAGCAGAGGTGGTTTCCTACAATGAAAACGTCGTAGATTTACAAATAAAACATGTTTAAGCTTTAATAACGTATGTTGCTTTTAATTACATGTATGTTATTAAATACCACAAACTCCACCAATGGCCTCCACCAATTCCTCCACCAACGGCCTCCTACACCACTGCGAGTCGCCTGCTCCCCTCCCTCCGACCCCCGCAACATTGGCAGCCAGGCCCTCCCACCACTCATTGTGGTGAGTGTTTTGTTTGTTCATTATTGCTATTGAAACCTACAGAATAATTATGTAACCCCATTCATGACTGCATATTGGAATGGCTATTAGGAAGAGGTATTAGACGTTACATCAGTGTTTTAACTCTTGAAACACTGCAAAGGAATTAAACATTTCTGCTAAGTCTAATAATAACAATGTAATAATATAATAATAATAATAATAAATAATAATAATAATAATAATAATAATAACCAATAATAATAACAAAAAAATAATAATAAAATATGATAGCAATTGAAGAAGGAAATGGTACAAAAATACGAGGGAGTGGTTGACACATCGTCAGGTGACTTTGTTATGCTGGAGTGAACATTATTCTCCGTGCTCTTTCAAACATTTCACAATATTTCAAGCGTTGAGGCAGTGGTAATTTATTAGCATATAATGTTATAATAATCTAACATGGTTATTATTAATACATTTATTATTATTAACATGTATATACAGGCAGGCCCCGTTATACGGCACACGCTTTAAAACGGCGTTCCGCTAATACGACAATATCAAATTATGACCAAAACTCGCATAAAAGAAACGGCTCCCCCCACCTGCTTTCTAATACGGTCCACAGCGGCCCATCCGAGTTTGTTTACATTCTCCCTGAGCACATCTCCTTATTATGTCTGGAAACTTTCCAAAAAATTCAAGTGTTTTAAAAGTTCTTGTAATATTTTATATGTATTGTCATGAAAATTAACTGGTGTACACCTGTTACCTAAATAAATTTTAACACACGTGCAGGCCATGTAGGTACACATTAAAATCACTAAGAGTCTCTCTAAACTCTTGATGCAATAATAAATAATAATAATAATAATAATAATATATAATAATAATCTCTTGTGCGCATTAAAATGTCCGCAATATTACGTAATATAGACATTTCCCATAATCTATCTATTATATTTTTTTCAAATTATATAAGAACGACATTATGTAACACACAAACATGACGACAAGCACCCCACATTATAAAAATTTATACAAATATAAATGAATGTTTAATCAATGTGTTGGTAGGACCTCCCGTCAACCAGTAAGGGCACCTTATACTGTTTTTTAGCCTTTCATCATAACATAATAATTTTTAACTCTGGCTAACCACTTTGCGCTCTTGAACCTTTTTTGAACTTGCCTACATGTTATTTAAGTTTGACACTGCACCACAACTCATATTCTAGTTTGGAAACATATGTTTTAAACAGTTTTAAAGAACTTATTCATCTATACTTTTAAAAGCTAATCAATTCAGGGAACAGGTGGGATTTGAACCCACGCAATGAGTTATAAAACTCACACATCAGTGTTTAATGACACTGGCCTGTGATTTTAGAATCACTTGCTGTGGGTCCCAACTTCACCTGTTCTATGACTTGTTTTGGAATTGTCTTATTATGAATTTTCATTTCTTTTAAAAGCTAGTTCATAATTTGCCAGAGTAGCAAATGTAGTTTCTCACAATTTCAATTATAGGTCTTCTGTGACAACTTATTTTAATAATACAGAAGTCGCCCCCGTATCCCACGAGGAATGTTCCAAGGACCATGCTGTGGATACCGAAACTGGTGGATAGTAGCAAACCCTATTACAAATCCTATCATGCCAGTTTTAAAAATTTATTAAATTATGCACAGTACCTGGAGGGTATTCCAAGATCATGCCCCCGCGGGCTGGTCGCACGACCAGGCCTCCTGGTGAACCAAAGCTTGATCAACCAGGCTGTTACTCTGCCACACTAATCCCACCGTACGAACCACAGCCCAGCTGATCTGAACACTGACTTAAGTATCAGTCCAGCCTCTCACTTGAAGACAACCAGGGTTCTATTGGTAATTCCCATTATGGCTGGTGGAGGCCTGTTGAGCAATCTATGTGTATTAATGGGCACCCCTACTTTTCCAATGGGGATATTGTTGCATTCACCTTGCCAAGTCTTTTGCCTTTCATAGGGAGTATTTTCTGTGTGCAATTAGGGACCATTTCCTCTTACGATTTTTTCCAGGTGTAGATGATGAGTATCTCCTCTTCGCCTGCCACTCCAGTGAGTGCAAGTCCACGTGCTTTCCAAGCATTCCCAGTAGTTACGGTGTTTTGATGGAACTTAAATGTGCAGTAAAGGGTTCTCTGAACATTCCTTAGATTCTGCAATTTCCACCAGCCTTGAATGGAGATGATAATTGTACAGCATATTCCAGGCCTAGATAGAACAAATTAATTAAAAAGGACCATCATTGTCTTGACATCTCTTGACCCACGAAATCGTAATGACACGATTGCAAACAATCTGTACACGGATGGGGATAGAACCCGTGATCAGAGAGTCTCAGAAATCTCCAGACCGTCGCGTTAAACCACTGGGCCAACTAGCCACACTAAGATTCATCCAATTAGTATATTTTACACCCTAGGAAGGTTAGCATAGCACCACTGTGACCACAAAATGCAAGTTTTTACAGACGAATCACCAGCTAGCCGTGGCCTTGGGCGAACTTCTAAGCACAATCCCCTCAAAGCAAACGCGCGGACTGGAAGTTTTGAGACTCTCTGATCGCGGTTCTATCTCCGTCCTTGTATGGTTTGTTTGACATCTCTTATCTTGAATGTTTTCATTATTCCAGCCTATCATTTTTCCTCCGCAATGTGATACTGGCACTTTTGTGATCCTTGAAGGTGAGAACCTCAGACATACCACCCCAGGTCCATCACATTCTTTTCTGCTCTTATTTGTGTGATTAGAGTGTTTTTGGAATATTCAGTTTCTAGCTATTGTTTCCCTACTAGTTTTCCATAATGGAGAAGTAGAATTTGTCTTCATAAGTGGAGAAGTAATCACTTTTTCATTTATGGGGGAAACTGAAGAACTGCCATCTTCTCTACTTTTACACTTTGAGGCCAATATTAATGAAAAATTAAGAGGTATTTTGGCTCAACAGTAAACTGTGGATAACCGAAACAGCAAATGACTAATCAGTGGATACAGGGGTTTTATACAGTAACTCCTAGGTCCTTTTGTCTGATATTTCAAAATTTAATGCACATCTTTATTCTAATGTGGCATTAATTTCATTCTCCCACTGCATGACTTTCATTTATAATTAAATTCCAACATCCATATAACACTTCAGATTATTTCAATTACCCAAGTCAACCTGAGGAGATTTGGGTTAATTTTTATTGTTTAATTCATACCTAATATTTTTGTATCAGTTTAAATAAGTAAGAATACAGAATAATCTTTGTGTCATGCCCACTTAACAAACATCAGCCCACCAGGACATGATGAAGTGGCCAAAAAAAAGTTTTTAAAATTTTATAACATTTATGAATCATTGTCACCAAATGAATCAATGATGGGTTGTGACCACTTAAAATGTGACAACCAATTAACGGTTTGATCAACTAATGACTCGAAGATTGAGTGTGTCCACTTAATGTGACCTCCCCATCATGGGTTTGATCAGTAATGTTGCTGTATGATGGGAATGGGTATAGACCACTTAATGTACTTCCCCATCATGGTTTTGATTCAATAATATCTTTATGATGGGTGTGACCAAGTAATATGGCTTCCTTCCCTTATGCATTTTGTGACTAAGCAGATACGAATGATATATTGATTAATGGGTTAAAATCTTATGTAGCAGCCATAACAATTTCACTACCAAACAAGAATATTTTCATCCCTAAAATAGGGAAGAAAATAAACCTCAGGAGTATAATATACCCAGAAAAAACACCATCTCAGTGTATATATTATGTTGTTAATAGATCAGCTCAAATTTGTTCATGTTGTGAGATTTGTGGCTACAGCAATCACAATTTATTTCTCATATTAAAATTTTATGAATATATGAGTAATGATGAAAGTGTTGAATGATGATGAAAGTTTTCTTTCTTTATGGGTACACCCTGCTCAGTGGGAAATGGCCCAACGTGTTAAAAAAAATTATAAATTAATTTATTTTCATTGTATAAATGTCACTGATTTTGTATTTTTTCAGGAAGGAAGGTGTAGATGTAATTGTGACTTTGAGTGCAAGAAAAACACCCACCTCAATAGGTCAGCCAACAAGCTCTTCAGTGTCATCTCATCCACATAGAGAATTTGAAAGATCCATCAAGGAACAAATTAGTAAATTATTTCCATTTGCGATAGGCCAATAGAGAAAAGAGGTAATTAATTTTTTAGCATTTGTTTAATTTTCATGTGCACAGAGCTTCCATGGTTAGCACATAAGGGCCCAGGCACAGTTGTTAGACATGTGTCTACACCTGCTACCCCGCCGCCCGCTCATTACCTATAATAAATGGGTACCTGTGAGTTAGGGAAGTGTTGTTAGTGATGTACCCATAGACATGGGTTCCACCTTCTAAGAGACTCATTTATTACACTGTGTGTAATAAAAGAAAAAATTATTTCGGATTCAAAGTGTTCATTCCACATTACTGGCATATAAAATTATGTTAATCAGAAAGCCCATCTTTTAGACAGGCATTTTTCAGTCAACACTTAATTATATAAAGATTACCTTAGACTTTATCAAACAGTGAAAATGAAAATGTTTATTTCCTTCATATCTTACAATGTGGGGTTTACATATTTAAAAATATATAACTACAAAAAAAGCCACTAGCATGCATAGGCCAATTCAGCAGACTAATTCTAGCGTGCAGTACTTTTTGTTATAGAAATTTTGGTTACTGATAGCCAGGTTTGTGTAGTTTTTCGTAAGTTCGACTAATCCATAAGGCTTTGTGTTGCAGGTATGTGTGTTCACACTGCAGGATGGGACGAGGACGAACATGAGTATACTACTTGCATGTTACCTCATGAAATATTATGGCCAGCTCCTGGTGAAGCCATTTGTAAACGAGCGACCAGATGCGACCAGGTAGCGTTGAGACGGCGCGAACAGAGAGAGCTGTCAAAAATTTTTTCGGGACACCTTGCTGGTGACATTTAAAAATAGTATTTATTATAGTTTGAAAGAAAAAATTTAGATTATTAGAAGTTAATCAGTATTGTTTAGGTTGATGTATAGAAAAGTAAATATGTATAATATAACGTACAGTAAATTTTTTCTATCAAATATTAATTTATTGTTATAATTTTTAAAAGGTATATTGATAAGATTTGTTATTGTTTGTTTAAAAATAGAAGTTTGCAAAGTTGCTGATAAGTAAAAACGAAAGATTAAAAAGTATAAGCAAAGTATCTTCTTCTTATTCTTTTTAGTAATCTTTACAGGAAAAGGGGTTACTAGCCCATTGTTCCCGGCATTTTAGTTGACTTTTACAACACGCATGGCTTACGGAGGAAAGATTCTTATTCCACTTCCCCATGGATATAAAAGGAAAAAGTAATAAGAACCAAGAACTAATAGATAAATCAAAGAAAACCTCAGATGATAGTGTATAAATAAACGTGTACATGTTATGTTAGTGTGACCTAAGCTAAGTAGAAGTAGCAAACGTACCTGTAATCTTGCATATTATGAGACAGTACAAAAGACACCAGCAATCCTACCATCATGTAAAACAATTACAGCTTTCGTTTTAACACTCACTTGGCAGGACGGTAGTACCTCCCATGGGTGTTGCTGTCTACCTACCTTGGACTTCCAGCAAGCGTGCGTGAGTGTGTTAGATAGGATAATGGAGACGAATGATACTTGGGACCTGACGATCTGTTGGAGTGTGAGCAGGGTAATAATTTTAGTAAGGTATACAGGGAAACCGTTTATTTCATATAGTCACTTGAGTCCTGGAAATGGGAAGAACAATGCCTGCACTTTAAAGGAGGGGTATGGAAATTGGCAGTTTTGGAGGGATTATGTTGTGTAGTACTATACATATATGCTATCAAACTGTTTATTCTGAGCACCTGCTGCAAAAGGCAGTGATAATGTGTGAGTGTGGTGAAAGTGTTTGAATGATGATGAAAGTATTTTCTTTTCTGGGGATTTTACTTTCTTTTTTTTGGGTCACCCCTGCCTCGGGTGGGAAGACGGCCGTCTTGCTGAAAAAAAACAAAAACAAAAAAGCAAAGTATAATTGACATAACTCTTTTTTCATCTCCTATTACAACAAGGACCACATTCCCACACTGCACTTGTGCCACCTAATTTCTGTGTCTTCAAATAATGTCAACCTGCTGCCATTATTTTTTAACTCAGCTGCTCTATAGGTTTAGTTGACCTACACCACACCCTACATGACAGTCGAAATCATAATACACATTGCAAACAAACCATACCACGGGTGGGATTTGAACCCGTGGTCAGAAATCTCAAAACTCCAAACCGTCACATTAGGCCACAGAGGGCCAGCTAGCTTCAATACGAATTCAATCCAACCCAGGTATATTTCTACACCATAGGAAGTTAGCATAGGCACCACTGTGTCCACAAATGCAGTGTTTTACAGACGAATCTCCCCGCTAGCATGGCGTGACGACCTCTAGCCTCAAGTCCCCTCAAAGCGTAACATGGAACGCAAAATCGTAATGACACAATTGCAAACAAACCAAACCATGTTGATGGCTTTGAGGGACTGAGCTTGAGTTCGTCACGCCATGCTAGTGGGAGATTCCTCTGTAAAAACTTGCCATTTGTGACATAGTGGGCCTATGCTAACCTTCCTATGGTGTAGAAATATACCTAGTTGGACGAATCTTCTTGTGGCTAGCTGCTCCAGTGGCTAAACGCGACGGAGTGGAGTTTTTGAGACTCTGATCGCAGGTTCTATTCCCCCCGCCCATGGATGGTTTTGTTTGCAATCGTGGCATTACATTTCGTGAGTCATTGTTAAATGGCTTTTAGGGGACTATGAGCTAGAGTTCAATTACAGCCACGCTAGCTGGAGATTACCGTCTGTGAAAACTTTCATTTGTGGTCACAGTGGTGCCTATGCTAACCTTCCTATGGGTAGAAATATACCTAGGTCGACGAATCTTATTGTGCTAAACTGTTCCATGGCTAACGTGACGGTCTGGAGATTTGAAGACACTCTGATCGCGGATCTGTTCCCCGCCCGTGGTATGGTTTCATGTTTACCACCACGCTACACCTGGGAAAAATATCTAGTAGCCAGTGGGTTGTCCACACAGTGCATCGTGGGTAACCTACCCGATCGGTAGAATAGTAAGCACGAAGACATCATCATTCATGGAGACACCATTATCTTCCTGCCAACAAATAGTATAATGTCAGCGGTCAGGAAAGTGTCTTATTGTACCAAATTTTATCAGTTTCATGAATAAACCAGTGAAATTTCAGTCAAAAAATCACTATGCAGATTGAACCGTGGAAACTCAAATAAAATCGAACAGTGTGACTTATTTCATATTCAGGAACCACACCTTGAATGGATAAGGAACGAGCCAGGAAGATGCTTAGTGCCTTCCAGACTTATTAAATTTAATGATATTGCCAGTGAAATTCAGTGCAAAAAAAAAAGCACATAATGTAGATTTAACCTATAAAACCCATAAAAGTCAAATAAGGTGACTTTTTTTTTTTTTTTTTTTTTTTGGTTTCAATAAGTGTCCACTTTGAAACAGTGTTTGACATCTTAAGGTTTACTTGTCATAGCATTGAAAGACAACAACAATAATTTTTCTTTTTTTTCAAGATCGGCCATCTCCCACTGAGGCAGGGGTGAACCCAAAAAAGACAGAAAAACCCAAAAGAAAATACTTTCATCATCATTCCAACACTTCATTTCCACCACACTCACCGACATTATCACCTGTTTTTGCTAGAGTGCTCAGAATACAATAGTTTTAGAAGTATATACGTATAAAGATACACAACATATCCCTCCAAACAGCCAATATCCAAACCCCTCCTTAAAGTGCAGGCATTGTACTTCCCATTTACAGACTCAAGTCCGACTATATGAAAATACACATGTGTTCCCCTGAATCCCCTTCACTAGATATTTACCTGCCACACGCCAACACATCGACAGGTCCCAAGTATCATTCGTCTCCATTCACTCCTATCTACCAACGCTTATGCACGCGTGCTGGAAGTCCAAGCCCCTCGCCCACAAAACCTTCCATTATACCCCCCACTTTTCCAACCCTTTCGAGACGACCCCTACCCCTCATTTCCTAGTCCCCTATAGATATATAATAGCTTCCATGTCATTCTACTTTGATTCCATTCTCTCTAATTGACCAACACCTCTACAACACCTCCTTCTGCCCACTGACTAAATGCTTTTATTACTCCACACCTTCTCCTAATTTACACACTCCAAATTTTCTGCATAATATTTACACCCCCACATTGCCCCTAGACAGGACATCGTCCACTGCCTTCCAACCGTCCTCCTCAGCTGCCGCATTTTACCACCCCAGCGTCACAACCATATAAGGTGTTGGTAACTAACTATACTTTCATACATTCCCTTTCTTGGGCCTCCATAGATTAACGTTTTTTTGACCCTCCACATATACCTCAACGCACCCCTCCACCTTTTTTCCCTCACATTTCTATGAGATTAACCCATCCTTCATAAATCCAATCCCCGACACGTCAACCTCCCAAGTATCTGATAAACATTCACTTCTTCTCCATACACCCTCCTCCCCATTTTGGGATATCCAATTATTCCTTATCTAAAGCATTTGATACCCCATCTACCTACTCTTTTCTATTTCACTTTCAACTTTCTACTTTACAACACATTCACAAACTCATCCACTAAACCACCTCTTGCAATTTTTTTCTTTAGAATCTCCATAAGGCACAGTATCAATCAGCAAAAGAGTAACTGTGTCAATTCCCATTTTTAATTTGATTCCCCATAATTTAACCACACCCCTCTCCCGAACACCCTAGCATTACAACTTTTACAAAACCCCATCTATAAATATAATAACCCTTTCAGGGTCGTCCCGTAGATCACGGCTGGTATGGTGAGTGTCCAAACCGTAATCACGCCAAATTCTAGCTCTGTCAAATTAGCGCAAAAGCGCTCTACATAGGCCTACATATGAAGAATGGGCCTGGCGCCGTGGGTGTGCGCCGTAAAACAAAAAATCTAGGCGCCTGCATAGATTGCGGAACCGCCCTCATGCACCCTTGTTCACCATATGTCCACGTCCAAGTCAGCTCTCACCCCCGGAAAATTGGGACCTCCTCTTCCTGTCTATAGTTCTGACACTGATGGAAGTGAAATGAAGACGAATTCTACGTCTATGGGAATAAGTTAGTGACCGAAAAATAATGACCAGGATATCGATAATAGTGTAGAAAAACCCCCGACGACCCTCGACCTTTCTTACCTCTGGAGAGGGCAACTCGTGACTCACGACCCGTTGTCGGTGTTCCTAACGTAAGAGAAAACTAATATTTTCCCGTGGCCTGGCCGCTTACTTCAGTAATGTGACGATGAATCTGAGTGGATTGTGATTATTATTGCGCTCGACTATCATGTCGAGTAGTAATAGTGAGGAAACATATTCACCAGTGAAGCGACGGTAAGTTATCGCCGCCGCATGCGCGTCGGGTAGTGTACCCTAAGCTGTGCCAGGGGACGATTCATCCCGGATACATCCCGGAGTACCTCCCGTGGGCCCTACACGCCGTTTTAGGTAGTGATAGTGAGGATGATGTGGGCTACACTTGGCATAGGATGGCCACAGACATCAGTGGAATGGTGTTAGTGGGGCTGGTGTGGGAGTGGCACCGCCATGGCGTGACTCCTGTGTCCACGCGTGAACCCACACTGCTGACTCGTCAGTTCAAGGACAAAGCGGAGCGTCACCCACCAGCCCGCCACAACCACACCGTCTACAACCAGCACTATGATTTCCATTATCCACCAGCAACACCGAAACTGGATTGGTGCCAGCAAAATCCCAATTTTGTCTCCGCCCTCACCATTTTGATGACTCCAAAGTGGAATTCTAGCCTACCTGTCCCCTTGAACCACGGCCAATGAACTGGAATTCTTTAATTACTCTTAGACCAGCCATTGATGGAAATTATTTAGTCAGGGAAAGTAATAAGTATTTTCAGTACAACCATGCAACATAACGATCTTATCACCACAGTCAAGACTACACAGGTGAAAGAGGACGACTGTTGCAGAATGTATTGCTTTTTTGCAAACAATAATGCTTATGCCTCTACGTCTATAAGCATAATATAAAAGCATACAGGTCCACAGAACGGCTAATCTGTACCCCATCCTTCAGGTGAAAATAATAACCACGTGAACAGGTTTTATCATACTGTTACGTAAGGTTGCACTTCTCTGACAAAACCAGGCCAGACAGAAGTGACAGGTTATACAAGATTGAAATTTTTTCATGTATGCTCAAACAAAAGATCAGGATATCCTTTATCCATTCAAGAGAGGACATTCGTTAGAGGACTGTTAAGTTGCAGAGAGTTATTGGGGTGTGGGTGAGGGGGTGGGGAGGTAACGGGTGTATGACTTTTGTTCAAGTAGACTGTCATCAAGCAGTAATGATACCAGAGCAAGAGGAACCGCTTTTGGTATAAAATTGGTATGTACTCTGTGTTGTGAAACAGTGGCCTGGTGTGGATTATTGTGAATACACGGGTAGTAAAACATTGAAAGATACCAAAGATTTTAGGGGTATATCAGTGACGAAGTGAGAAACATATGCACCTTATCTTGGTAAGGGCCATAAAATATATACCGTCATAACTGGTACACAACCCCATTACTCAGTGTTTCATGCGGAGTGAACAAGACAGATTGTGTGTTGCACAGTGCGTTCTAATCGTAAACATATCGCAGGCTCAAACGCAGTTGTTCGTGGTGATGAACGCACGCAGGCGTTTAATCCTGCCAAATGACATCATGGCATTACGGTGGCATGAAAACGCGATGTCACATTGTTAACATGAACCAATCACACTAATAGTAAATGCAAGACAGTGGCAAAGTTGATCGAGTGACTAATGAAGACGTACTTCAAAACTACCGTGACAGTGATTGATTATACACAAAACATGCACCTCGTTGACAAGTGTGACATGCAATTGGTTTTGTTGACTGTGTTCGTAAGAGTTACAATGGTACTGAAACTTTCTCTCCATCTCATGGACATATCAATGCTGAAATGCATATAATATGTACCAAATAAAGACTGGGTAACAGACCACCGAGTAAGGTGAATATTGTCTTTTGTCTGTTGTCAACAACTCGTCATAATGAAGTACCAGGTAACAACACCTGCAATACAACATGGTCCTTCTCGAATTCATCAACAAAATACCCAAGCGTTTGAGAAGAGAAGGTGATCCATTTCATAATCTACAGCTTCTTCAACTCTAAAGAAATTTTGCTCAGAAGAGATGCATTGTCTGTGCACAACCAAAACGACGGCAACAAAAGGCCGCAAAGACCACTCGGTTTATGGTGAGGACATGGTAAGGTTCCTCTGGCATGGTGCCCAAGTATCTCAAGAGTTTCCACCAAGCACCGACAGCAGTTCTAAAACCATGTCCAGTTGATTGAAAATATGTAAAATATTATGATAGAAACAAACATTAGTAATTATACAATATTTGTCTGCAAATCGTTATATTGTAAAAAACAATGGAAAACAATATAAGAAAATAAACTTTAGTGCGGTTACAATTGAGTCTTCCAATACAGAGAAGATTTATATAAAAAACATTTTATATCACAGTATTGTCCCTCTCAGGCCACCCAATGTTAGTAGGAATAGAAAAAAATGGAAAAGAAAAAGAAAAAACAACAAAAACAACAAAATAATAATAATACGCGTATGTGGAATTCGTCCGATGATGGCCGCCACCTGACATCATTTTCTACAAACTTCTTGGCACTGACATATCGGTAAGTACTGATCAAGATTCAATTTTTTTTGTTTAATTACCATCAACAAAAAATATGCTCTTAATTTCTGTAAGAAAAATAATTTTTTTTTTTTTTCAAAATATTCTTGGACACAGGTGCGTGACTTCAGATTTTGAGCCTTGGACCCTTAGAAAGGGTTAAACAACACCATGGTGACATTACACATCCCAGTCTAGACCACTTTTACCGGGAAGTATTCTCCCCTCTCTCTACATCACCCTAACCAGAACCTACACTATCCTCATAAAAACTCTATACACACCAGCATTTAGTAACATACCACCTATATTCCATAAACTTGCAACATCAGCCACACTTGCCCTCTCTCCACTCTATCATATGCCTTTTCTAAATCCTATAAATGCAAGAAAAGTTGCCTACCTTTATCTAAATACTGTTCACAATATTGCTTCAATGTAAACACATGATCTACACATCCCCTACCCACTCTTGAAGCCTTCCCTGCTCTCCGCAATCCTACATTCTGTCTTAACCCCGTCTAATTCTTTCAATTCTAACCCTACATATACTTTTTCCTGTATACTCAGTAAAACTTATTCCTCAATAATGTTTACAATCTCTTTTGTCCCCCTTCTTCCCCTATCATAGATAAAGGACTAAACATGCTCTCTCCCTTTCCGCCAATCCCTAGGTACCTTCCCCTACATTCATACAATTATTAAACCAAAATACCACCACTCCAACACTATATCCCAATCCCCCGCCCTGCTTTAACATTTCTGACATGATTCCATCACGTTCCAGCTGCTTTACCCCCCATTCATTCTACGTAATGCTCACATACCCACAACACTTACATTCTGCCTCTCTTCATCCTAAAAATGGTAAACCTCCTGGCCAGTGCAATGAACTTAAACCACCTCCCTTTCTTCCTCAACATTAAAAGTTCCCAAAATATTCTCAACCATCTACCTAAAAACTCCCTTTCCCCCCATTCCTTTCTTCTCCCCATCTTACTAATCTCCCCTACTCGTTTTATAACTGACAAATCATCCATTTCCCTAGCTTTCTTTAACTTGTTTAACTCACTTCCAAAATTTTTCTTATTATTCATTTAAAATTTCTTGCAGTGCTTCTCCCATCTATCATCTGCTCTCCTTTTGCAACTCTCACAACCACTCACTTTCCACTCTTTCTTTTACTCTCCATATACTCCTGTCTGCTCTTTTATAACACTTTTTGCTTTGTAAAAACCTCTTAAACCAATAAACATAAACTAGGAAGTAACAAATAGCTGTTTGCAGCCGTGCTGGCAACAACTCCAATGACAATGTTGTGATCCCATTTTAGGGAAATCTTCAAGAGATGCCAGAAACAGAGCTCTCTGACAGATTTTTGGTGTGACAAGGGGTCCATTGACTCTCAAGCTGTCCTAGATGGCATAAAAAACAAAAAATGAGGTAACCCCAAGATAAGTACTTGGTTACCTAAAGACCTTATGATGGGGATTCCCCTTCCAAACAATTGAAACTCCTCCCTCCTCTGGCCGGTCCTCGCATCTCTCACTCCATCAAATCCGTCTTCAAAAAGGCAAGTGTCATTTTATTCCATTATATAAAGATACAAGGACCCCGGCATATGATATAAATCCATTCCTGAGAGTCTCATCGATGCCGAAATTTATCGTAAAGGCGATTTAATTTTCCCATAAGAAAATAAAGGAAATCAAATTAAATTCCTTTCAAGACACCACACAGAAGTATGAAAAAAAAAATTTTACCACATGAAATATTAATTTTAATATACACAACTGACACTTAACCTTAAATTGAAGATCTGGTGATATTGATGGGATGGGGAGGAGGGGAGAGTGTGGAAGTTGTTAATGTTTACAGGGGATCCCCTTCATTAGGACTTTAGGTAGCACGTCCTCATCCAGGTTACTACCCTTCTTCTTTAATGCCACGAGGACCAGCGACCGTGGTAGCAACAGACAGACCATGGCGGCAGCAACAGTATGACATTGTACAGCAGCAAGCTGACTGTTGTGCAGCAACAGGATGACAGTGGTGTAGCAGCAGCTGTACGTGGTGCAGCAGCAGCTGACCCGTAGGTGCAACAGCAGCTCACCTGTGGTTCGTAACAGCCCTGACTGGTGCATCAACAGCTGCACCTTGGTGTAGCAAACAGGATGAACGTTGGGTGTATTTAGCGCTGACTGGTGCAGCAGCAGCTGACCATGTGCAACAGCATTATCAACCGTGGTTTTCATCCAACACTGACTGAGCAAGCAACAGCTGACTGTGGTGCAGCAACAGTGACGGTGGAGTATCAGCAATGACTGTGTGGCAGCAGAAGCGCACCGTGGTGCAACAGCAGCTCACCGTGGTTCATCAACACTGACTGTGGCATCAACAGCTGACTGTGAGTGCAGCAACAGCTGACTGGTGGTGGCAGCAACAGCTGCAGGTGTGTGCAGCCGCAGCTGACGGTGGTGGCAGCAACAGCTGACTGTGGTGACGCAACAGCTGATGGTGGTGCAGCAACAGCTGATGGTGGTGCAGGGAACAGCTGAGGGTGGTGCAGCAAACAGCTGACGTTGGTGCAGCAACAGCTGACCGTGGAAACAATAGTACATATTTCCCTCCCTTTTTTTACACAATGATCGCTTAAGATGATGGTATCAATCCCTATATCGTTTTTTCGTTTATCCACAACGCATAAACAGTCTCTCAACAGCTTTCAAGTACTTGCGATCTCTGTTTCGAAAACAAACTGCACTTTTGCAAGAACAGCTTCCTAGATTGCCGTTTTGTTGGCCACAATAGCAAGCGATGGGTTTTTTTTGATGGATTTGGTAATACAACCTGCCAGCTCACCGAGACACTCACTCCACTTTCGTACTTAGCAATTATCTCTCTTTCTCATTTCCATAGTAAAATTTTCCACCGTTATACCACACACGGGTTGGCACCTAGAAAGCTTTCTTGGGGCCCAGGGTGACTTATTTTGCGGGTAGCAATCATAAAAACGCTGTGATAAATATGAAATGTACCGTTGAATGCGTGGATGCGACCCGCACGGCTGCTTGTAAACACTGGCACACATGGGCAGCTGAGGACACACAGTGGGACGCGTCCAGACAATCACATGTGGTGGGTTTTATAAACGTGTGGCGAGGCAAAATTTTTGCATTTAAAATTGTATCGTATGCCGATGCACATCGATATGCAGGGGTCCACTGTATTTATGTCTGCATGTCCACATTTTTTTTCTGTGTAGAGAATGTATATTTCATTGTAAAAAATTATTTTAATGCTTTTGGGTGTCTGGATCTAGATTAATTTGGATTCCACAAATCTTATTGGGAAAATTATTCGGTAACAACAGAACCAGTTAAAGACAAGCTCTCTGGAACGGATAAACTCGTTACTGAGGTCCACTGTATGTACTTTAAGTAAAAACAATTGGAGTGTATACTTGAGCGTATATACAGTGAACCTCTACTTGGGCGATTTTTATCCGTTCCATGAACTTGCATGCAACTGATTTTGCCATTTGCAAGTCAGTTTACCTCCTCATTTAAATTAATTCAAAATGCAATTAATCCATACCAGTGGAATTCTGTGCTTCAAATAATTTTGCTAATATCAATTCTATGGCTTCTTTTATCTACCACTTCATCTAATATGGACTAATAAAAAACAATATAAATAACATAGAAACCGATATATTAGTAACTCTAACATTATAAAATATGTAAGTTATGTAGTTGGTAATGGGCGTGTCCGGCGGTGGACAGAGTTTTGTCAGAGACCGAACAAAAATACTCTTGAATACAAATTTCCACTAATATCATTATACGGCTTATTTAATCTAAGGGGGGGGGGGGGGCACTGTCATATAATAATGACATAATAAATAATATAAATAACATGAAACCTGATATATACACTAGAATGAAAAATAGTATTAATATATGTGGCGGCGGTAGCAGCCGACGATTGTTTTTGCTGGAAACAGTACAAAATATTTCTTGAATATTTCGCTATCATCAACCTAGCAGCTTATTTATCTATCACAGTTCATCTAATATGATTATAAGCAAAACAATGTAAAGTAGCATAGAACCTGATATATAACCGGTCTCCCTCAACATTCGCAGGGTTAGGGGATCAAGAAGCCGTCGTGAATGTTGAAAACCATGAATGTTTGGTGCCGCCAATATTGTATGGAAAAATATTACAATACTGCTTCCATAACTTTGTTGAACATGAATAATCATAAAATACAATGAAAACGTCGTAGATTTACAAATAAAACATGTTTAAGCTTTAATAACGTATGTTGCTTTTAATTACATGTATGTTATTAAATACCACAAACTCCACCAATGGCCTCCACCAATTCCTCCACCAACGGCCTCCTACACCACTGCGAGTCGCCTGCTCCCCTCCCTCCGACCCCCGCAACATTGGCAGCCAGGCCCTCCCACCACTCATTGTGGTGAGTGTTTTGTTTGTTCATTATTGCTATTGAAACCTACAGAATAATTATGTAACCCCATTCATGACTGCATATTGGAATGGCTATTAGGAAGAGGTATTAGACGTTACATCAGTGTTTTAACTCTTGAAACACTGCAAAGGAATTAAACATTTCTGCTAAGTCTAATAATAACAATGTAATAATATAATAATAATAATAATAAATAATAATAATAATAATAATAATAATAACCAATAATAATAACAAAAAAATAATAATAAAATATGATAGCAATTGAAGAAGGAAATGGTACAAAAATACGAGGGAGTGGTTGACACATCGTCAGGTGACTTTGTTATGCTGGAGTGAACATTATTCTCCGTGCTCTTTCAAACATTTCACAATATTTCAAGCGTTGAGGCAGTGGTAATTTATTAGCATATAATGTTATAATAATCTAACATGGTTATTATTAATACATTTATTATTATTAACATGTATATACAGGCAGGCCCCGTTATACGGCACACGCTTTAAAACGGCGTTCCGCTAATACGACAATATCAAATTATGACCAAAACTCGCATAAAAGAAACGGCTCCCCCCACCTGCTTTCTAATACGGTCCACAGCGGCCCATCCGAGTTTGTTTACATTCTCCCTGAGCACATCTCCTTATTATGTCTGGAAACTTTCCAAAAAATTCAAGTGTTTTAAAAGTTCTTGTAATATTTTATATGTATTGTCATGAAAATTAACTGGTGTACACCTGTTACCTAAATAAATTTTAACACACGTGCAGGCCATGTAGGTACACATTAAAATCACTAAGAGTCTCTCTAAACTCTTGATGCAATAATAAATAATAATAATAATAATAATAATATATAATAATAATCTCTTGTGCGCATTAAAATGTCCGCAATATTACGTAATATAGACATTTCCCATAATCTATCTATTATATTTTTTTCAAATTATATAAGAACATTTTTTAAAAACACAAAAAACATGATACATGCACCCAGAAAAAAATTTAACAATAATATGAGAGTTTCCAAACGGTTTTAAAGTTGGGAAAATTACGTTTTCTCTAGCCCGTCACCGTTACTGGGAAATGTAAAAAAATATTCCTTTCGATCCCTTTCATTTTAAGCAAAATATGTTACTAATTGTACCAGTTAAGAGTATTTGTTTCGTGATTTAATTTAATAAAAAAAAAAATTTTTATAAGGGAAAAAGTTTCCAAACTTTTACAAATGTACATGAATAAAAACAAACGGACCGTATTAATACCGTCTATTTCGCCTGCCGGTGACGCCACAACCTTTTTCATTTGTTTGTTACGCTGTCGAGCCGGTGTATCATTAAATGTTGAAATTTTACGTTAATATAAAATTTTTTCTTTTAATCCATGTGATTTTTTTTTTTCAAAATTAAAATAATAAACACGATACTAACATAAATACTAATATGTGTAAAAACCTGGGAAACCCCAAAAAAAAGTCAGAGTGATTTATTCCATTCCCTTTCACTCGGCATCATTTCTTCTAAAAATGAGTTACATGAAAAGGGAGTGTTTTTCTTTATTTTTTCTACCGTATCAATGAAACAACCTGTCACAATTAACTTGTCAAAAACCAGCTTTACACTGTTTACAAAACTTATTTCGCCGGGTTTTTTTACAAAAACCGGCCCTGTCCTCTCTCATGCACCATTCTTTTCTCTGTAGGTACCTGGCTGACTACCATACATACCACCTTGTTTTTTTACAATAAACACTACTCATCTCACCCTATATTTTAAGGAAATAGTGAACTGTATTACTTTTTATCGTTGGGGATCTTAAATATCATAGAATAGTATGTGGGGTTTGGGGTGGCCGGGTAGGGTAGCCGGCTGACTACCATACTACCACCTTGATTTCTTACAATAAATACTACTTTTTCTCACCCTGTTAAGACAAAATATTTTAAGGTAAAAAGAGTGCACTATGTGTGTATTTACTTTTTTTTTGGGGGTCTATTGCTAACATAAAATTAGGTAACTTGTTATTAGTGTTTGTATGCATTTTTAAGGGAAAAAAAGGGGGTTCCCTTTACGGGGGTTTCCCCTTTACGGCGGTAGCCTGGAAACCAACCCCTTATAAAATGGGCCTCCTGATGTTACTAAATACCACGCCTCAAGCGAAATTTTTGTGAATTTTGGAAAGAGGGGACTAATGTTCACTCCAGCTTAAACAAAGTCACACTGACGATGTGTCAACCCCTCCCTCATTTTTGTAAATTTTCCCTTTTTCAATTTATTGTATTTATTATTTTATTATTCTATTGTTATTATTTGCAATAGCAGAAATTTTCGTTCTTTTCTGTGTTTAAGAGTAAACACATGATGTCACCACTAAACCTTTCCTAATAGCCATTCCCCAAATGCGTCATAATGGGTTTACATTATTTTTCTGTAGTTTTTTAAAAGCAAATAATGAACAAACAAAAACTCACCACACTGAGTGGTGGGGGGGGTGGTGCCAGTTGCAAGGGCGAGGGGGGTAGGGGCTCGCAGTGGGGAGGCATTGGGGGGCAGTGGTGGGGTCGTGGTATTTTAATAAAATACAGTTTTAACAACATTTTATTTAAAAAACATACGTTATTTAAAACATAACCCTGTAATATTTAGTACAATTTTCGACGTTTTTATGTTTTTTGATTTTCTGGTTAAAAGTTAAGGGAAACAGTACGTAATATATTTCCCCCACAATATATTGGGGCACCCAAAAATTCACGGTTTTTCAACATTCGCGAGGCTCTTGATCCCCTAACCCCTCGAATTTGAGGGGGGCCTGTATTTGCAAAATGGAGTGAGTTTCAAAGTTTTTTGGAGAAAATCACCCTAACAAAGCTGTTTCAAGCCGTTCTGCAACATGTTCAATGAAATACCTTTCCCATTTTAGGCAAACTTAAAGAGACCAGAAACAGACCCCCCTGG
>NC_069402.1:24334742-24352588 GCF_026875155.1 Cherax quadricarinatus
GTACCCTTTCCATTTTACAGGAGTTGAGGGGCTTTATATCCTAAGTGTCTGACTCGTTGATCATCAAGCACACACGTGCTGTTTAATAACAACAGTTTGGTTTTCTGATTCAACGAGGTCAGCAAGAATGTATTTGTTTGCTTATAAACTCGTATTTTAAATTGAAAAACCCTTTAAAGGGCCCCAGGGGTTGGGGTTACTTGATGTCGGGAAATGTAAGTCTTTCCTATTTATGTTTTGCTAACCCATCATTATGTACCATCACCTGATCTATATTGGGTCGGTTGTGATTTACGGTTTCTGGATTGGGAACGGAAGGGGAAGGGAAGATGGGGGGGGCCAGGAGTCGGAGGTGGGACTAGATGTAGTGGTAAGATGAGAGGATGAGTTGGAGCAAGGGGGAGAGGACAGGGTTGATCATTAAGTGCTGAACTTTTAGACGACCATGCGTTGAATTTGGAGGGGTTCGTATACTTTTGTTTCATAATAGGAGATCGAGATTTGTGAGTTAAAGAACGAGAAGGACGAGTAGAGGAAGAACGAGATTGAGATCTTTTGGTGCCGGAGGCAGAGCTGGGGAAAGGGATGAGAAGGAAAGGATTTTGGGCATGTGGGTGGAAGGAGAAGGGTCTGCCTGAGAGAAGCCTAAAAAAGGAGTTTCTGGAGTTTTTTGAGTGGAGAGGAGAGTTGGAAAAAGTTCATCCTTGGAAGAAAGAAATCAGGAGGGAAAATGATGGGGTCAAAATTGTTGGCTTTCAAAAGATCATTCAGCATCGTTGGGTAGTTGGCGCTTTTAAATGCATTATGACAGTATACAGCAGTGAGCACAATGGTCTAAAGGATTTTTGATTGTTTGAGGATGAATGGGCCCGAGGGAAGGTTTTGTTTTTGCAGCAGGGGCTATAAAAGGATAAGTTGTAGAAATGGTGCAGGAGGAACATAAGAGTTTGGTGGGTAAGTGGATGAGAATGTTGTCTGTGTTTGTGAGCTGGATCAGCTGGGTTTGGGAGTTCAGGGGTTTTGGTCTTTCCGTAAGGAAGAAACATATTCCTTACGAGTAGGGCAGTTGAAAGAAGTAGCAGAATGTGCCTGAGAGCAGTGCAAACATTTTTGAGGGTTGGTACATTTTTGCCATGTGGGGCCTGGAGAAGAACACTTAGAACATAGCTGTTGCTTGTTAAAAAGTATTCTTTAAATTCCCAAACGCAAGGCATTTGTACAATGATGAATAGCAACATAGTTAGGTAGAAACAATGAAGTAGGTGGAAATAAGAAAGTAGTGAGCCGGACACCATGTTTGAACAATTTATCACCCATCTGGAGTGGAACATCTGATCTTAAGGATTTTTAGAACGTTCGGGATGGAAAAGTTCCTCAACTGTGACTTGATTTTGAGATGAAATGTCTGTCATCAAGTCGTCTTTGTCTGGTTGTATTCGGGTTAGCAGGATGAGTCAACAAATTTTGCCACGACTGTGCAGCGGGCCTTATAAACGGGAGCCCAATCGATAGCAAAACCTGCCTGATAGAGCTTTTCTCGGACTTCCTTACTGGAACATAGGTCATAGTTGACAGATCAAGATTAACTTTACATCCAGTAGGGGTTTTGAAGATGTTTTCATGCGAGCCTGGGTAATGTTGAAAAGGTAGAAGCATAATCAATCGTATCCTTGTCATCTTTAGAGTACTTTAACATAAGGGCCATTGTCGGAAAATTTGGGTCCTGTGCAGTTGCCATGATGACAAAACACAGGTGGGTATGCTGCTTGAATCGTGAGGGGCGTCTAAGGGGCATCAAGTGCGTAATTCTGACAGGTCATTTTGTGTTGAAATGTACCTGCCAAGATGAGGCTTCCCGTGCGTTAATTACAAGGAATGCAGCCACGGGCACCGGACCAGACGAATACTCCCACCGACGCGGAGCAGGTCCAGCCGATCCAGAAAAAAGAAGAAAATTTATAGGAGAGAAAGGTGCTGGTGTCTCCAGAGCGATGTAGTCAAGCCGATCCACTGTGTGGGGATCTTTAACCACCTCAGTGAAGAGGTGCTAAACCCGTGTCACACAAAAAAAGTTTATTGGTTTAAAAAAAAGCTGTCTAATTCTCCGAGATGCCTTCACAACCGAACATGGGGAGAGGATGGGGTACGCAAGATTACACATACACAGAGTGCAGAGGTGTGTGGGGGATGCTCTTGAACAATATATCAGCAGGTTACATCCAACAGGTTGAGGTGGGAAGACTTCACCCACTGCAAGAGTGCAGAGGCCAAGGGTCTGCCCGGGGCAGGCAGCCAGCGACGCACAGAATCCTGGAGCCAAATGAAGATCCCAGAAATCAACCAATCAGGCAATGTCTTCTTGAAACAAGAAAATCAATGCAATATTTCCTCAACAAACAAACCAAAAGCTTCTTCCAGCAAGTGGATCCCCAAGGCAGCCAATCAGGAGCAACAAAGCTTTGCAGCCAATCAGGAGCAAGCAAAGCATACAGCCAACCGGAGCGGGTACGTCTGTCCAATGCGGAAGCTAGCAGAGGAATGGAATGTCTGTCTCCACTAACCAGAGGTGGAGCAAGACGGCTATATATAGGCAGGAAGGGGTTGGTGGTAGTAGTATAGAGTAGTACAAGAATGGTAAATAAATACCGACAAGAGAAATTAAGACAAAATCGCAACACGGGCACCCCCATCGTAGACGCTTCGCCATCCACCCAGCCACTGGATGGCGAAACGTCCAGAACAAAGACAACCAACGCCGCACAGAGATCATAGCGTCAGAAAATCATAGCCATCCTATTGACTGGTCTTCGCTAAAACCGTCTTCCCTACTTCCAACTCGAACAGTCGCCGTCTAGTTGAATCCTCTCTAATACACAACTTTCCTTGCATGAACCTTAGCCCGGGCTTCGTCTCTGTAGATGCCTTCCTCTCCCACTATATTGTAAAATGCCCCAAAACTTCAGAACACCCGTGACTTAACCTGACTCCTCATTTTTCTTTTTCATTTTCTTTTTCTTCTTCTCCCTTTTCCCTTTTTCCCTCTTTCCTTTTCTCCTCTGGGTTGTTTTTCTCTTTTTCTGTCTCGTGTTTCTGTTCCTTCTTCATTTATTTCACCATTTTCCCCCTTTCACGAACCTCTTGCACTTGCTCTCCCTCAGTGGGCACCTAGCTCTCTTGCAGTGCTCCCCTTCCTTTGTATTTGACTGGCTCGTCCTCCTTATTCCCACTTCTACCACTACCACTACTACTATACTACTACCTTTTCTACTACTACTACTTCTACAACTACTGATGAAATTAAGACCACAGGGTGCGGCGTCTGGTTGTCTTTGTTGTGGACGTTTGCCATCCATTGGCTGGCTGGATGGCGAAGCGCCCTACGATGGGGATGCCCGTGTTGGGGCATGTGCCCTTAATTTCATCTTGTCAGTATTAATACCATTCTTGTACTACTACTACTACTACTACCACCACGTCTTCCTGCTATGTATAGCCGTCCTGCTCCACCTCTGGTTAGTGTGACTTTGTCAATGGTCCAAGTCGACCGAAACGTCTTCGTAAGCTTCTCTCTTTTATTGCGGTTATTTGTGTATAGTGCCTAATATGTGTTTAATGTATCGCTGTTGCCTGAACTGTATTTGAAAGTGGAAGAGAACTAACAGAGAACTTCTGCGCCATAGCCGATGAGCGAGGGAATTCCTGTGCGGTATCAATAGCAGGCCAGATTAAGAAGTCTCCGGGCCCTGGGCTTTTCAGATTGGCGGGGCCCCTTTGAGTTACGGGTAAGCGAAGCGACCCCTTCCAGCTTGGGGGTGGTGAGGGGGGTCTGTGTGAGCTTTTAAGTCTAATTAAATACATCTGGCTATTTAGATTAAATTTAATAGGGAAAGTATTCAAGACAACCAAAACCATTTACCAACAGCCATTATAACTATCTTTTTAATATCATTTAAAGAGAATAAACTCAAGACAGCATAGTATTACTAATAGGCTATTAAAGTAGTGACATCATGTCCCTTTTTTACATCAGCAAAACCCACTACAGCACTATTATTCCCTTTATAAATCACTGACCATTATTGTTATCATTGCATCATGCCTAAGACTATCAAATCATATAAACTCAAAAAGTAAAGAATTGTTTATATTCACAGCACTTCTTAAAAAACTTTTTTCTGGATTTCATAGGGCAAAATCATAAATTATATTCTGAAAATCAATATTTCTTGTTAGATCAACTCAATGGTCAACAAGGCTAGGTTACACAATTTGTCTTGGCTCATTGTTGAACGGAACTGGTTTTTCACTCTTTTCAAAACAGAAAATGAACGTTCTCCTTCACAGTTAGTAGCTGGAAGTGTTAGGTAAAGGCGATACACTATGTCAACATTAGGGAAGGTTTCTGAGATACCTGCATTTCTTAAATGTTTCAAAGCAGCTGAGGGCACACATTTTTCAGGTGGAGCTTTAATCTGATTCATATACCCAGAAAAATGAACTATTTCTTCAACAAATGTGTCCTGAACATCTGCTGAAATGTGTTTTGCAACTTTAATGCAGCTTCTCTCAATTCTGAAACTGGCATAGTAGTAATTTTTGAACAGAAATCCAAACTTGTCTTTGAGATTCTGGTAGATTTCTTTTCTTTTCACCAATTCTGTAATCAGTGAATCTAGAATGACGAAGTATGTAGCTGTCGTACATTTCTGCCTTGGTAGCAACACAATTTCATTGTCTGGCTCTTCAAAATTGCGTTTCCTCTTCCTTGACCCTGATGACACCAGGAAAACTGTAGTCTTTCACCAGCAGTTTAGCTTTCTCTTCAAACATTTCAAAAGCTTCATCATTGCGAAGTGAGCTTACAAATTCCCCCTAAGCCTGCATAGAGGTTAGCACAAGTAGCCATTTCAATTTCAATTTTCTAAAGTGTCTTGTTCGTGGCATTTAACCGTTCCAGTATACCCCCAAGGCACCAGAGTAAGGCCCAATTCAAAATCTTCCAATTTTGATGCTAAGCTGGCTGCTTCGCTTCTTGTAGTTGCTGTCTGGTCTTCATCCTCTGCTATTTGGATCAAAGCAGAACGTATTTCAGCAAAGCTGTCTTTCAAAGCATGTGTTGCATCATGCGGGCCCCTGACCACCTTGTTGTTGATAATGATTTGATGACATCTCCATGAATTGTTGACTTGGTTAGGTTTTTTATTTTTATTTTATTTTTTTCATTATTTATTTTTGTTTTGATTAATTTTAAAAAATAAATTTTACTCTCCAAACACTTGAACTTTTTAGGTAGGGACCCCTTTGCACTTGCACCATGTGCGCAGTCCTTGGATGAGCCCCTGAACCCCTTGGACCGCAGGGCCCCCAAATGCGTGGGCCCAAGTTGCCTATGCGGTAATCCGGCCCGGGATCATTGTCTTGTGTGGGAAATAGACCTGGGAGCGTGTTAATATGGAATTAGGAAATTGGCGTTTCCGACCGTCGAAACGTGATTAGTGGTTTCCCTTCATAATAGGAAGTGTTTTAGCTGTTTATGGTGAAGAGCGAAGGAACTAATTTACGGAACCGTTTAAATTTAAAACAAAATCAGTGAATAGTGAGAGCGCCGAGGTGGGGGTTGACGCGATGCCATGACGACGAGTTCATTGAGTAAGTGATCCGTGAGTCAATCATCACTCATCGGGCTCAAATTTAAATGGATCAATTTTTAATAAGCGCAACTTAATGAGACACTAAGTGGTTTTGTGAACTGTAGTGAAACCAGTGGTAATGACACTATGTTAAGAGAATGTGTGAGTAAAATGAGTCGCCTTTCTCCGAGTGAACACAAAATAAGCGTGCGAAGGACACGAGTTTTTGGGAGTCTAGTCTCTAAGTCGAACCTACCCAAGTGAAATCATAACCCTGCTGAAAGACGAACCGTATCGGTTTAGCCGGACATCGAAATCGGAGGGGGAAAAATAAGACAGACAAGGAATGCAACCTCCTCACCACGGTTAAGTAACCTTTCTAGTTATTGCAAACTGATACTGGCCATTTAAGTATGTTATAATATGGTAAGTGCTGTATGTGATCCACTGCATCAAGTGACCACCAGAGAAAATCTGGTAAGTTGTGGTATTATATACAAATATTTTTCCCTGATGGATATATATGTTGTGTAACCCCCCCCCCTTTTCCCTTTTCCTCATCAGCAACATATAACCCATACAGTCGACAATAATTAGTAGCACCGTGCTTGTGTGTGTTATCTACTTCTAAGTTATAGTATTGGTCTGGGATAAATGTGGATAAGATTTGTGAGTCAAGGGGCCACTTAAAGCGACCAGGAGTGGCTTAAGTTTTCTCACACGGGTAACTACTGTAACTAATAAAAGGTTGTCACCTCCCAAGGGAAAATTACTTGATGAATGTAATATTGAGTACATACACGTAAACCCTTATAAATTTTCCCAAATATTACATGTTGCTCCTTCCTGAACCGGATGTAATCAGTGAAAAATTAATTAACTAAATTTAATTACTTAATAATTAAGTGACTGATTGAAGGAAGTGGGCATAAGGGTACACAAATTTAATCGATTGTGTGGTGGATGATAATTAGCCCAATTAATTGCTAGCATGTGTACTAGGATTTATACAAGAGTAAAGTGCAAGAATTACTCTTATAAGGCGTCTACTTAAGTTTAATAATTGGTGATTATTAATTCCAAACCCCATAGCTGGATCTGAGGATGTTAATGCAGCTGGCAAGTCCATGGATGCCAAAGCAAGAAAAACATCATTGCAAGCTCCGAAGGTCATATCCAAAATTTCATACAAAAAGTGTATGGAGTTAATGGACAAGAAACGGTGAACCCTGATGAATTAAAGTTACACCTAGATGCCTTAGAAAATAGATATGAGTCTATAAATTGGGGTATAAAGACTGTGAGAGAGATCTACTGGTGATTGTGCAGATGATGCTGAAAGGGGGCGGCTGTTGAATCAAATTATGAAGTGGAGGACAACATCGGTCCTGTAAAACTAAGGCTTTGGATAAGGTAAGTAAGCAAAAGTAAGTAAGTAAGTTTATTCAAGTATACCAAATACATTTACACGAATTATCATACATAGCAGCATATGGGGTAGAGAACCTGGGATAACCCAAAAAGTCAGACAGAGTGACTTATTTCCTTTGGGGGTCCTTTACCTTATTATTATAATATTAAGATTATAATATTTTCTTATTATTCTAAAATAAAGATAAACACTTATTATCATACTAAAAGACTATCTACTACACGAGGGTCATTACTGGGAATAAGGTAAAATTTACACGTATGTTAGCTAAAAAAAAAAAAAATCTTTTCCCCCCCCTTTCTGTAGCTACATTCATCAGACACATTTTGGCAATCTTCTTGAACTGGTTCATGCTATGACTGGCTTTGACACGTGCTGGTAGTCTGTTCCATTCCTTTATTGCTGTACAATAAAAGGTTTTGAAGCCTGGCAGTGACTGTGGCTACTACAAAGTTGTGCTCTCTCCCCCTAGTACTATGATTTCTTGGTTCCCAACCTTGACAAAAGGGGACAGCAAGATATTCTGGACACGTTTGTGGCAATTTTATAAACATGATTAGCTTCAGTTGTTTCACTCTATCTTCAACATTCACATATCCAACTGCTGTAATTCATCCTGGCCTACATGTTCTCTTGGCCCCAGCCCCAGGATGAATCTTATATTTTTGTTCTGGGTGATTTGCAGTCTATCTTTCAGTTTTTTTGTCAAGGCAGAGTACATGAAGAGCAAGCGTAATCCATATGGCATTGTATAAGGCTAGACATAAGGTCCTGAGAGCCTCAGTAGGTAGACACTGTGCTTTTTCTATACAGGAACTTCAGTCTGGCATTCGCTTTCTTTACTACACTGTCCTATCAATTCTCCTGACATGCATAGGTCAAAGGGGATTCCCAGATTTTTTACTGATGAAACCAAAGTGAGGGGCTCCCCATTAACACTGGACTTAAAATTATTTACCCTTCTCAGTTTATGTTTCGTGCCAAAGAGAATGGCTTCAGTTTTCCCGAGATGTAATGATAGTTTGTTGTCTACAAACCATTTGCTGAAGGACTCCAGTTCCAGTGTTAAAACATTAGCTATACCTTTGTGGGTCTTTACCTGACACAAACAGGGCACTGTCACCTGCATACAGTAGGAGTTTGCACATTGACACTGATGGGCATGTCATTGACATAACATAAGAATAATAAGGGACCCAGAATACTACCCGGGGGAACTCCACATGCTATCGGCAGGGTTCTGATTCATTTTTTTGATTTTGACAATTTGTCTCCCGTTGCTAAGGTGGGACTTAAACCAGTCTACAAAAACCTATACCGATAGCTTGAAGTTTTTTAAACATTATATATTGTGGTTGACAGTATCGAAGGCCTTTTGCAGGGTCTAAGGTTGCCATACCTATGAGTTCTCCTTTAAACATTTCAGTTCTCAGGTAATCCATCAGATTAATTGGGGGGAGGTGTCGTTGAGTAAGATCTTCTAAAGCCCGATTGATAACTATGGAGAATGTTGTTGTCATTAAGGTACTTAACTACTTGAGAGTACACCGCCCTCTCTAGAATTTTGGATATTTACTGAGTATACAAAACAGGCCTATAGTTGCTGACATCAGACCTACTATTTTTCTTGAAGATAGGAGTAACTCTGTCCTCCTAGGTACGGTATTAGTGGTGATTGATAGATTTATTATATGAGCAATAGGGATTGACAGTTCAGAAGCACCATTTTTTAGGAATTTAAACGGATGTTATCAGGGCCTGTCTCTTATTTGGGGTTTTAAAACCTGCTTAGTTCTTTTTGAATAAAGTCATGAGATACACTTACTAGATGACAACTGTTTGGGGTTACCCCTTTATTGGTATAGAATGTTTGAAACTTATCAGAGTCTGTGGTTAAAGGTATTGATGCAGCTGGTAGTTTACTTACTAGTGTTTATGTAACAGATGTGTAGTAGGAATTAAGCAATTTGCCACCTTAAGTTTCGTGGCATACCTCATTATCGATAGTGAGTACTATGTTAGACCTACTACTGGCTTATGGCTATACCCCAACTGTTTTGTTGTTGCCCGAGCTTTCTGGGGTTATCCTTATACTCTTTTAAATTTTTTAGCAATAGTGCTTTGCCTTTGCTCCTTTTATAAGTCTCTCTACTCTGTTCCTCACCCTTTGGAATTCATTAGTGCTGCAATATCCCGTCTTTTGCTTTAAGTCTTTTTAGCAGCTCGTCTCTGAATTTCATATTATCTAACATCTCAGTAACATCCAGGGTTCAGTTCTTCGTTTAATCCTAACCTCTTTAACTGGGGCAATATTATCAAGGATGGTAGTGAACATTGTTTTGAATTATTCCCAGGCATCGTTTTCGTCCGTGCAGCTTGTTATCTCTGTCCAGTCACAATTGTGTAGCCTATTTACCCGTGGTTTTTTTACAGTAGTTTCTAGTTGACCTCATTTTTATTGTCCTCTGTAGGCCTAAACTATCCCTAGTGATTTTTCCTGGGGGCAGTAAAATGAAATGATCACTAAGACCTGTGGTAATGACTCCTGACTGACTAATGTTCTCAGCGCGGGTTTCAAAGTTAGTGGTCAGTTAGGTGGCTGAGAACTGTGTGATCCGGGTTTTGGTGTATTAATTAGTTGATGTAACTATTTAAACCTAGAATTTGCTTTTATACCCTTTTGCATAGCCCGTTATTTTGCTGCTGAAAACAGATATTGAAGTCGCCCAGTATTATTGTACCGCAATTGTTTTCAAGTCCCGGGCAATACTCTGGAAAAGTCTTCTAAGAACTGGTCCTTGGGAGGAGGGCGGTAATTAGTTCCCACTAAGATGGGTTTGGTCTTGGGAAAACAGCACTTCAAACCATAAAAATCTCCAGTTTATTGTTATTTAAATCAGGTCTTGGGTTGTAAGCTAAGTCATTTCTAATGTAGGCTTATACTCCCCCACCCTTTCTGTTCCTATCTAAAATGTTTTTATATTGTAACCTTTTATTTTGACCTCGTCGTCATCACCGTATCATCCAACCAGATTCGAGATGGTTATAACTGCCGCCCTAATTTTGTTAGCTAGAATCTTAATCTCTGCCAATTTAGGAAGAAGTGATCTTGCGTTGACATGAATAAAGTGAAGGCCTGTTTTCATAAAAAATTTAATCATCAATATTGGAATGGGTCATTTTTATTAATATTAGGTAAATCAATGTCTTCATTGCTAAAGGGTAACTGTGCCAAAGTGCATTTGTTACACACAAAATGAATTCTGGGACCATTGCTATAATTGTACATACATCCATCATGCACCCACCCCTTACACATTTTACATAAGGTGCCTTTTCTGTTTTTCATGCGTACTTTAGTACAGTGTAAAGCACCTGTTTGGTAGTGTTTGAGATAATAAGGCTGTATTGTCTCACATTTGACCTATGATGCATTACATATGGAGTTAAGGTTATCATTTCCCAGCTACTAGACCGTCATTATCACCGTCATTTATCTGTCTGTTTTGCCTCTGCACAAAAGTTTAGGTCCTGGATTAATTTGGATATCACCACTTAAGAGCGCTACAATAAGAGCTGTGTGCCACTGTTTTTTTTGGGTATGCGGTGTTGCCATTTCCTTCCGGCGATAGTGACATTTACTTTTCTGGTAGGATGGCAACTGTTGGCTTTTACCGTCCAGGGCGCTGTTACTCCATTCACCTTTTCTAGCCCCCCTGCTGATTTCTTTTTTTCTTGGAATTGAAGAAGAAAGATAAATATAATTATGGCAGCCTGTACCCCCCTAATGCCTGCCATTTTCACTCTTCGCTCTTTACTCATATACAATAATATTTATTTCTTTTTTTCGCACCTAGAAACCCCTTAGTATCTGCTTTAGCAATCACCACTGAATTACTAGTAAATTTTCTTCTTCAAAACCCATTCACTGCTCACTTTCCCTTAACTTCACAAACCCCTTTTAGTTAACCCCTTATTACACACTCCCCTTTTCCCCCCTCATTTCACAGTCTGGCTTCACCTATTAACTTCTAACTCCTTTCCATTCTGGTAGACCAGAAAAGTTTAATCAATGGTTTTATCCTTCCAAATACCCCTCAATTCCTTTTATCGGGGGTTGTGTCTTGTTGTTGATTCCTGACCTGGTCTGCAGACTCGGCCATTTTTAAAACACTGAGGGAAGTAAATGCCATTTACAACCTGACTTTCCTTGAGTTTATAGATATATTTGGCGTTTACTGCTATGATTCTCTCACTATACACTGGTCAGCTGAATATAGGTCAGCTATTAAAATATTGACCTTGACTGTTTACCTATTCACTTCTTTCCCACGACTGGCACTGAGGGATAACCGTCCTATAATCTTGGAGTTTTGTACCGTTGATTTGACGATGTCTCCTGTGTTTCCCTCTCGTTAGCACTGGTACAGGTGATATGATGGTGGTACAGATATGATGCTACTGTCAGTACAGATGAACGTCAGTAAAGATGAGAGTTTCACTTCGCTAGATGTACGTCTGGCAGTAGCTGGTGTTTGGATGCCAGTCAGCCATGTTTAAATGCTCAATTCTCTCCTTCGTTTGGCACTGAGGAAAAAAGCCCTACAGACCTGTCATTTCCTTGGAGTTTTGTTGATCAGGTTTTCTGCCATGTTGTCTTCCCATTGAACACTGGTGCAGTTGATATGGAGGTCAGTTATTTCATTGTAGTGGAAAACGTCTCATGTCTAGTTCACGTCTGGCAGGTCTGGTACTTGATTGTCGGTCCCTCTTTTGTCATATTTAGTCCATTTCGTTGTCGTCACCATCAGTTTTTATGTCACTATAGGTTCCTTGCATGTTGTTCCAGCAGTACTTGCAATTTGGCCATCACTGGAATTCGGATAGGCCCAGGGGGTGGCAAGAAATAAGAGCAGCCTTGTTGCTGCTTGCTGCGGCTGTGGCTCCAGGATGCAGTGAGGATGCAGTACTCATATGATCACCATCTGCTCACACCTCACAAGGACACAACACACAGGTGTGGTTATCTAGTCACACCTCACAAGGACACAACACTCAGGTGTGGTCATCTGCTCACACCTCACAAGGCAGGAAATGGCTGGACTACTTGCTCAGAAATATACTACAAAAGCATGAACCAGTGACTTTACTCAACATCAACATTATATTTGTTTTAGTTTGCAATTTTTATATAGTATTACCATTTCTGGTCTAAAACAAATTATATAGCTAATATTGTGCTAAACCAATAAAGGTAAAGGGTGTAAACAATGTTGCTGGTCAACCTAGTAAGGAAATTCAGAAATGTCTACCAAAACTCCCTGAATTATGCATAATTCTCTGCTCAGACATTGTGCTGAGCGTTTGTCAGCTGCTTTTGCTCAGTTCTGAAACCTGGTGGAGGATTTTGCTACATCAACAACAATGGCGACTGGTTTTCGCCGGAGAGTTATACCGCTTGTATTGAACTAATACGGGGCACAATCACCAGTGCATCGATTGTGTTTAGTACCAGCGATCATTCTGATATATATGGCATCCAGCGTGAATCCCTGTGTGGCGTCACCCTTTAATGGACTTTCCCGGATTTTCGTCAAGTTTTGTGATACTGAGAACTATGAGCAGATTGTCAACCAGTACCAGGATGCTAGCAAGCAAGTCACCCCAGCAGTCACTGTTAAGTTGCATGACGTTTCACAATACTATACGTGGGTACGTGGCCCAAAAAGTGCCTTTTGAGCCAATGAAGTCGACATACGTGACGCTTTTGAACGTTATGGGAAGATCCACCAGATTACTATGGGTCGGTGGTCTGACGGCCTCTATGCTGGTCTTCAAGAGGGGTCCTTCACTTTGAAAAATGTCCCTACACCAGCCAATTCCTTCATACGTACACCTGGAGGATTTTCCTTCCAGGTGTACGTTACGTATCCTGGGACAGAGGGCGAACTTGCCGCCTCTGCGGCGCTTTGGAACACATTGCAGAAAAATGTGTTCAGCACCAGCCGCATTCAGGGCGTGGTCGTCGTCTGGATGGTGAGGTTCCCCGTCAGACTCTAGAAGATGAAGTCGTCGAGGACTTGCCACCCTGACATAGTGGAGTGTTTGAGGTTGATCGGCCATGCTAGTAGAGTCATCTTGTGTGACTACCTGGGACTGTCACCCATGATGAGGTGGAACACATGAGAAGTGAGATCCCTCAAGCAAGAGAGGCAGATGGCATAGAGGCTAATATTGTTTCTACATTGAGCGACATTTTAGCATCGCATGAGTATGATTCTGTGCCATGTGTGCCTTTGTTGAAGAGTTCAGGTGAGGAGAGAGCACGTTTAGATGTTGATCAGTTCGTTAACGTGTGAGATGTGGAGGGACCGAGAGTTCATACTGTTGATTTATTCAAAGGTAAGTTGTATCAGTGTTGTAAGTTGTAATCAGTGTTATTACTTAAGATGAATTTAATACATTGCATCATGGCTGAAAATGAGGAAATTAATGTAGAAGACAAACATATGGAATATAGAGCAAAGAAAGCATCACTGCAAGCCAGAAAGGGTCATGTAACCAAGGCATATAATAAATGTTTGGAATTAATGAATCAAGAAATGTGAATACTGATGATTTAAAATTGTATTTAGATGCTTAGGGAATAGATATGATTCATACAAATTATATTAAACAAATATGAAGGACATTTGTTAGTAAACTGTGTAGATGAGACTGAAGTACATCTCATGTTAATCAGTATTATGAATTAGAAAAAAGATTCTTGTAAAAGTCAGGCTTTGAATAAATTAAAAATGTGTAAACCAGGCAGTTAATCAGTCTACTCCAACAAAAAAGATGTCTTTGCCAAAACTCCAAGAATTATGTTTACCTGTATTTAGTCCTGGAGAAAATTGGGAGGAGTTTTTGGGAAAAATTTTTTAAAACAGCTGTGCATGACAGGAGTGACCTAGCCTGTGTAACTAAATTTTTTTTACCTCAAAAGGGCAGGTAAGAGGGGATGCCACTTACTCATACAAGCCTTTCCCAATGTAGATGACTCTTACACGGAAGCAGTTTACTTGTTGAAAGTCACTTATGGTAATATAGAACAAAGTAGGTTGGATCTAGTGAATATCATTGTTAATTTAAAATCTCCAGATCATACTTAAAAAAGGTTTACAGCAGTTTAGAGTTAAACTGGAGAGCACCCCTCAAAATTTTAAGTAATAAATATAATCGAAGGAATCAACTGGTTATTGAGTTCCATGGTACAGAATAAATTAAGCTGTAAAACACTTGAATGGGTCTCAAACAAATATCACAAGGGCTATTTGGTCTGGAGGAAATAAGACTAGGTCTACAAGAATTAATTGTTTAGTTGCAGACCACCAACCAACTCATTTTAAACATGCAACACATAATAACTCTGAAGTATCTGTCAAGTTTCACGAAGGGAAAAATTATCCCAATGGTAATAATCAATTTCATTTCCTAAAAAGAGTTGCATAGGGGCATATCAAGTAGCAGGAATCAGAAATAATGTACCCTCCTAAGGGGAGCCCAGTTAATAAGAAACCAGGGCAAGAAAACAGAGATTGTCTTTTCTGCAAGGATACTCATTTTTCTAAGAATTGCAATGCATACAATTCATGAATGATGAAGTGAAAGATTGGAGGAACTTGGCAGATGTATCAGGTGTTTAGGTAATCACAATGTAAAGGATTGTCATGCCAAATTAAACAACTGTTATCAATGTCACAAAGGAAGACACCATGTAGTCATGTGTAAAGGTCTATATGATAATGTTGATAATAATGTAATGTTGACAATCCTGACACAACAGTAGCTAATGTAAAAATTGCTGCTAATGTTAATAATGATGGTTTTGCTTTAAGTAGCCTTACCTGTGTTACAGGTAAAAATTGTGATAAAAGACATAAATAAAAAAATGTAAAGCATTATTAGACCAGGGATCCCAGCGTACTTCATAAAACGTAAATGTCTTTATGGTATGAAAGTACAGATGGGAGATCCCACAACTCTAAAATTATTGGTTTTTTCTCAGATAAAAAGCTCAATTGTATGACACGTTTATGTAACTGTCAGGTTGGGCAATGAGAAAAAACGTGTTAATGCAGTAATTGTAGATAGACTTCAAGAGAAATGTCCACAGTAGGGCTTAGTAAAGCTACAGAAAGACTTTCACATAATGTAAATTTAGCACCCTTTTGGTGTTTAAATGATGCAAACAAATCTTACCCGTACCGTGCTTTGGGTTTTCAATCGTGTAATTACGATTTCATGAATCTAACATGTCAGATCAAAAAACTCGTTTAAAGTGGACTTTGTCAACAAGTTTAACTTAGTCAGATGAATGCTGCTTTCAACGAAGTTTCTAGACATTTCACTTCCGTCTAAACATTTCATCCAGCCCAATTATGGTAGTACTTCTAAAGTCCTGTTTGGGGAACATAAAATCGACTCATGCGAAAAGGTGGCAACAAGGGACACCTCTCTCCCCTCTTCATTTTTCTCTAGTCATCAAGGGAAATCACAAACACTGTCCCAAATTTAAATAATATTTTGGGTTTTTAGAGCGTGGTACCTGGCTGGCACTTCAACAATTTTCCTAGGCGACATCGCAAAAAAAAGACATTTTGAGAGCCTGTGCCTGTCTTTACACTCCACCAAATGCGCAATGTTTCTACGAAACCCCCATATCATGGAGAATATTAGTGCGTATTGCCAGGAACACGAATATCATTAATCGATTATAGAAAATAAATCTAAGGCCTAGGGTAATGGAAGGCAGGATGAAAGACATTGATACTTATGATGTTTCTACCTACTCACCAGAATGCCTGTTCCTTCCAAAACTTACCTACTTCATCAGATGATCCCAGCTTTCTACAATCTCCAAACTCGGGAATATTACTCCCCTCTAAAGTCCATGCTAGAGAGAGTGCTGAATCTATCCCTTGTTTATGGACATTGGATGCAAAAACCCCACTCCCATTCCCGGCTTGGGGAGTTGACTCCTCTATAGCCTCGGAAAGAAACTAATAAAACAAATTCTTAAGGGTGACTTTGGGGACGTAAACAGGAATACGGGATCCAAGTTGCACCAGTGCCATAACGGAGTGGGAGACGCGCTGCTCCAGCACCACAAACCTAGTTATGTTGCACAAAGTAAAATATAGAAGTATACTCACATAGCATTAAGTCTAAGTTACGTCAGTAAAATTTATAATACGAATTTATACAATATTTCGGATTTAAATTTTAATTAACATTTTAAATGGATTAAATTGTAAAATTTCTCTTGTAATTTTAGACTCTGAGGGACTGAACACATCGAAATTGCTTTCGTCTCTCTCCAGTATATTAATCAAATTTTTATTTGACTGAAGAAGCCTGGTGTGCAAGCGAAACTTTTCAACATTCCAGATTTTAAGTTTGCACATGTGTCCTATTTATTTACTTGTTGGGATTCGAAAATTTCCTTAACATAATGAAATAAAATTTACTACAATATCTTGGACTTACAGCTGTATTTTCTTAATGTTGCATGCATACCTAATTTTAAGTTACCTGATAGTTAAGTAACCTAAAAGTTAAGTTAGATTAAATAAAATAAATAAAGGTATTACTAATTAAATATAAAGAAACAGAAAAAAACTGGTGAGGACACGTGGCGGAGCAAAAAAAAAAAAAAAAAAAAAGAAGAAAATTGTTAATATTGCAGGGAGGACGTCATGCAAAGAACACAGTGGTGGTGTGAGAATAACCTGGGTATTGACTCGTTATATTCGGACTGTTAATTCTTTGACGAGCCATTCTTTAGTAACCCGAGCTCCACAATGCACTCGTTCAATACCAAAGGTGCCAGGGTTACTACTGTCTATAAATATATATATATATATATAATATTATATATAAAATATATATATATATATATATATATATATATAATTATAAGTAGTGAACTTTTCCTCTGAGCGGTGTATCCGGCTAGGGCCAGCAGCTGGAGGGTCGCCTTTTTACACCCAGGTGTTACTTCCGGTTTTACCTGACCTCGCCCTCCAGACTACCTCACCCTTGACCCCCCCGCCCGCCCCCTTTGCGACCCCCGCCCGCGCCCTTCGCGATCCCCCCCCCGCGCCTTCTGCTGCGCCCCTTTTGCAGCGTCGTCCCGGATCGTCCCGCGTCTCGAATTTTTTTCCGATTTTTTTCGAATTTTTTTGAATTTCATTTTCTTGTGTCTCCATCTCCTCGGATCAAGTTTTTAAGGTTCCCCCTCCGACTTTCACCCCATCCCAAAATTTCTCGATAATACAAGTTTTTTGGATTTCCCCCCTATGGGGTTTTCGAAATTCTTCATCCCTTTGGGTCAAGTTTTTTTTGGATCCCCCCCATGGGGGTTTTCGAAATTCTTATGATCTCCTCGGATCAAATTTTTAAGGTTCCCCCCCCCCACTTTCACCCCCCCCAAACCCCCAAAATTCTCGATAATACAAGTTTTTTGAATCCCCCCTATGGGTTTTCGAAATTCTCCATCTCCTTGGATCAAGGTTTTTTTGGATTTTTCCCCCTTCCACCCCCAAAACCCCCACCTCAAAATTTTCTCGATAATACAAATTTTTGGGTTCCCCCCCAGGGGGTTTCGAAAATTTTTTACCCTCGGGTCAAGTTTCTTTGGGCCCCCCAATGGGTTTTTTTGAAAATTTTCCAATTCCCGGGTCAAATTTTTGGAATCCCCCCCCCAGGGGAAGTATTCAATGAACCCTCCTTGGGGGCAT
>NC_069402.1:24353088-24355588 GCF_026875155.1 Cherax quadricarinatus
AGGTATCCCCTGTATTAATACCTATCTTCCACTTATACACTTCGATCAGGTCTCCCTCAATCTTCGTCTAACAAGTGGAATGTAACTTAAGAGTCTTCATCTTCTTCATAAGGAAGATTTCTAATGCTATGTATTAATTTAGTCATCTACGCTGAATGTTTTCTAACGAATTTATGTCCATGCTGTAATATGGAGACCAGAATTGAGCTGCATAATCTACGTGAGGCTTACTAATGATGTATAAAGCTGCAGTATGACCCATCTGACTCTGTTGCTTACACTTCTTGAAATAAATCCAGTATCTTAATTTGCCTTATTACGTACTTCATAAGGCATTGCTGTTCTTTGATTTAAGGTTGCTGCTTAACCATAATCCCCAAGTCTCTTTTCGCAATCTGTATGATTAAGTTCTACATTATTAACTTAATAAGTGCTAGGGTTATGGACACTTCCCGAGCTTCAAACCTTGCAGTTCTCTACATTGAACTGCATCTGCCACTTTTCTGGACCAAGAGTAGAGTTTGTCTAAATCCTCCTGAAGTTCCCTACACATCTACGTTTGAATCAATATCCTACCTATCTTCGTGTCATCAGCCGAATTTGCTCATAGCACTAGTAATTCCTTCATCAAGAACATGATATATATTATAATCAACAACGGGCCCAAGACTGAGCCTGTGGAACGCCACTTTATTTTGTTACTGATCCCCACAACGGATTTAACCCCATTTATGGACACTCTTTCTTCCTGTCTGTGAGGCCATGAATTCGATTCCAACGAGAGCACCCCTTCCTTCCCCAATGCCAGGCTGCTACTTTCTTCAACAGTCTTTGGTGAGGACTCTACAAATGCCTTACTAAAATCTAAGTAAATAATATCAATTCTTTATCGTGGGTCAACAGCCTCAAAACTTTACTGAAGCAAGTTAATAAATTAGTTAGACAGGACGCCTCATGTGAATCCATGCTGAGTATCTTTATCATGCTATGCTTATCGAATGGCTCTTATAATCTCAGCTATAATTGACTCTAGTAATTTGCCTACAATTGAGGTAGGTTATTGGGTGGTATTTGACAGGAAAACAACTTGCCCCTGTTTTTAAAAATAAGGAATTACATTAGCATCTTCCACCTATCACACTGCAACTCTGTTTTGAAGATATAAATTAAAAATTATTAGTTAATGGTCACAGACTTCCCATTTTGCATTCCCCTTAAGAACACTTGAAAAAAACCTCATCAGGACCCGGTGAACATATATTTGCTTCAGTCGGTCTAACTGCGTCAACAACCATTTCACTAGTGAACTGTGATGTTACATAATTTATCTTCTTCTGATCCACTTTAAAAAATTTAATTACCGGAAATTAATTAGTGTCTTCCTGTGTAAAAACCGAGAGAAAATAATTAATTTAAAATCGACACAGATTTCATTCTCTTTGTCAGTAAGAATGCCCATGAGTTATTTTAGAGGGAACCTATCTTAACTCTGACTTTTTTCATAACCTGAAAAAACTTTTGGTTAGTTTTAGAATCCATAGCAACTTAATTTTCATAGTCCCTTTTTTAGCTTTTCTAACCCCCTTTTAATGTCCCTCTAATGTCAATATACTGATTCATAAGATGACCCTCGCCTCTTTTGATCACGCCTATCAATTCCTTTCTATGCCCTAGTAGATATTTCAGCCTATTATCATCCATTTTGGGTCATTTCTATTTGATCTAATTTCCGTTATAAGGGATATACGTTCTTTTGAGCAGCATGTAATTGTGTTCAGAAAACTGTCATATTGATAGCTCTCTCGTTCCGCCCCCAGTCAACAGATGAATAAGTTACTCTAAGCCCATCGTATCTGCTAAGGCAAAAATCTGGGACTGTTACGAGTTATCTCCTACTATCATACTTCCATTCAATTCTAAATGTAATTGATTGTTGCGCTAGCACCCAGATTCCTCTGAAACTTCAATATTACCAAGGGATTCATTGTTTGCCAGAACTAGTCCAAGCCGGTTATTTCCCCCTTGTAGGTTCTGATCACAAAACTGCTTCAAAAAAACAATCCTGAACCTACTTCTAAGAAATCTATGTATTCTAAATTCCCTAGTCCAAGAAATTCCAATCAATATGACTATAAGTAAAGTCTCCTAGAATTACTACATTATCCGTGCCTTGGCCGCAAACAATTTCCACCCATAGAAGTCTACCTTGGTCCCATCTAAATTTGGGGACGGTATATCACACCTAATATTAATTTATTCAATGCCCCTCTGAGAATTTCTATCCAAACAACTCTGTATGTGTTACTTTCAGAACTTAATATCCACGTTTTTTTTATGCACACAGTTCAAGCGATCTTCGGACATATCAATGCCACCGTCCACCCCCCCTTCCCGTACTTCTATTTTACTTGGAACAATTTTAAAACCCTGAAGGTGACATGCCTGCAGGCATGTCCCGAAGCCGACGTTTTGAGTTTAAACCAAGTCTCAGTAATGGCAA
>NC_069402.1:24360588-24370588 GCF_026875155.1 Cherax quadricarinatus
TAGCACATTGGTTTTGTATAAAGTTATTAGATAGACTCAACTTGAGCTATCGGGGAGAGCAGTTGCTTTATACTTATCTCTCACATTTAATGCTGTTGCTTGTTGACTTTCCTGATTCTGTGGAAGTCTGGCTGCTGTTCAGCGAAAGTATTTGGGCATAATGCCTGTATGATGCTACCCTGCAATTAAAAACACTTCTTCAGTGAGCATTTTCCTCCCATGTTTCACCTAAACACTGAAGCACCTTTTCAGCTGATGAACACGTGTTTCGTGCCTTCCATTGTTGTGTATTGAATACAATATACGTGCCCAATGTGTCCATCACACAAAGTACACATTTTTTGGAGCTACTTTATGTTGAACAGTCAGTTAACTGTCTGTAGTCTTCACAAGCTTGATAAATGCCTATATGGTTTGTTATCCACTGGATTTGTGGATTCTTCTTCTTGTCTCGTTGCTTGCATGCATGAAACTATTGGTTTGTAACCATTGCTAATTTCCTCACACGTGAAATAGCGTTTTATTGAACATAATATTAATCGTTCAATATTTTGGGGTGACAACTTATCTTGTACAATATCCACTGATAAACCAATCACATGGCCTTAGTCATATTTAGCGCGCTAGAGATCTGAGACAAATTGCTAATGTGATTCTAAAGCCTGTAAGTCTGGAAAAAACAATGTTGTGATGGCTTCAAACTTGATATAGACTGCATTCAAATACTCAGGCCTTGTCAGCATCGAAGTAATTGTCCTGCTAAGAACACTAAGGCATTTGATACTAACCTTTAACCACCGAGAAATGAACTTAACATTCATAGGGATCTCCCTCACAGACAATTAAGGTAATTGAACTTAGCAATCTCATCTATGTCAGTTCGTGATTTACTAAGGCGAGAAAAGCCACTAATGAATTCTTCATAATTATGACATTGGAAATCTAGGTTAATGACAATGTAGTAAGCTTGGTATGGGACACTTGTTGTTACAGGTTGTAACAGGTGTTTTGACCACTAGTTACAGTAGGTCTCTGTGACAGGAGTAATTGGCGGCAGATAGCCCTGTACTCCTTCGTCCACCTATTGTTGATTACTAAAAGTATCCAAAACATTTTTAAATTTCATCCTCAGATGGGACTTGATTGAAAAATTTATTTTCATATGTGTATAGTCCCTGAATAATTATTTTCAGACGTTTGTGTAAGTAATTCAAATTTTGGACCTCAAGATCATCAGAACTAGTTTGTATCTTTGAGTTAACCATACAGCCTGAAATTAGATTTTCTAATTGAGTAAATTCTACGTCTGTAAAGAAGTAAACTGAGTTTTTCAAACAACCATTTAATGGTAATATCGAAAATTCTAGCACCACACTAAGAATGTTTAAGAAACACTGTACTGCTATAAACAGCTGATTTTTGTTATGCATAAGTCAGCAATAATCGAGTCAACACTACTGACCTACAAGCTTAACCTCAGGGTCATGACCATGAAGGTAACAGAGTACAATGCTGGTGTTTATGGCTTGAGTTTGCTGTGTCAGCCTGACCACGATTGATTAAACATAAATAACGTTATACACTTCATACACTATACACTTATAAATGTCACTTGTATAAACTGTAAATCACACATGAATATTACTTACACATATATAAAGTCACCTGTTCACTATATATTTGAAAGCGTTACACTTTATTATAAGTTCCTTTAAATATAAAACTGCGGTAATCTATAAAAACAAACTTTAAACACAATATCTTGTCTCTTAACCCCTTTGACTGTCGCGTTACGTCTATGTACGTCATGGGAATACCGTGTTTGACGTATCTATACGCATAAATTTCTAGCGGGCTTCAAATCAAGCGGTAGAGGGCGGTAGCCTACACGAGAGAGAATGGGTCTCAGTGGTCGGGGTGCACCCTGTGAAAAAGAAATCTGGACTCAAGCGGTGATTGTGGAACGCCCTCTTGGTAGTCCATTTCACCATGCTCGCGGTAAGAAAAAGGTTTCCTCACTCCTCGCGGATAGAGGTCTTTTGATTCCCAAGAGAAGCTCAAACATGAAATGATAGTGTCATGAAAGTGAAATTCCCTGGTTTGAAGCGGGTGTGGGACCGAGAAAATACCCAGGATAACATAATTAGTGATGAAAACCCAGATGACCAACAACATCCCCTCTGGTGAAGCGGCTCGATCATATTCACCTGTACCAGGACGAAAGAGGAAACTATTTGCCGTGGTACAAGACTCAGATAGTGAGCACGCAAGTTCTAGTGATAGTGGATTTCAAGTTATTGAAAAGCACGTCTAGTTGTGACAGTGAGGGTGAATATGCCCCAGTGAAACGGCAGTATATACGACGTCGCATGCGGTCTGGAATGTGCCATATGCTCTTCCAAGAGGAAAGAGTACCTCCTCGGAGGCACATTCCCGTGGCCTACACCACGTCCGTATAGTGAAGATGGACGATATAGTTACGTGGGTATAAATGATGTGAGTGAGGCAGCAGGCGGTGGTGTGATAGTGGACGGTGGCATAGAATCATGGTGACACCAGCAGCGGGCCACGCATGGCCCGCGCTGCTGACTCTGCTCAACTACAACCTCTTCGGCCGACCCACACTCTCACAACCACAAACCCCAACCACACCCCAACCTGCACAACCACACGACATTAACAAATATCCAGAACGCACCAGCTACCGCAACTTGGATTGGCATCAAGATGACGAATTTGAGTTCCCAATCCCCATGACTTTGATGGAGGACAAGGAATACGGCCATCAGTACACTGGGAACATCCACTGAACTGGAATGCCTTTCATTGTTCTTCAATGAACCCCTGATTGGACATATTGCAGGGAAAGCCACTACATTCTGTGATAACACCATGGCAAACCTAACGCTTTCACCAAGATCACCCTACACCAAGTGGAAGGACACACTTGTGGCAGATATGTATCTGTTCTTTTGCCCACAATAAAAACTATGACCACATGTGTATAAGCATAGTGTCACACAACTGGCGACAGACCGCCTGATGTCAACCCCTGCTTTCAGTGACCATTATACCAGAGAAATAAAAAATAGATTGTGTATTACTGTTACGTATGTTTACACTTTTCAGACAAAAACCAGCTGACAGAAGCGACAGGTTATATAAGATCAGACGTGTGTTTTATGTCACCTGAAACAAAAGTGCTGTATGTATTTTTTATCCCCTTCAGGAAGCTTGTTATTGACGAGTCTTTGATTTGTTCAAGGAAGACTCCTCATCAAGCAGTCATATACCAAGCAATAGTGAAACGCTTTGGTATAAAAGTTTATTTGTTCTGGGTGTGCTTGCAAAACTTGGTCCTGGTTTTGGATATAATTGTGTACACATACCCTGGCGGTAAAACAATGAAGAATTTAACAAGGAAGTTACTGGGTTTATCTCTGGTGATGTGGTTAACATGAATGGAGCCATATCTTGGTAAGGGGCATATTTTTATATACTGATAACAGTACACAACTCTCACACTCAGTGATTTGTTGCGAGTGAACATGACAGATGTTGTGGCACAGTGCGTAGAAATCGTAAACATATGCCTAGGTTCGAAGCTGGCAGTCCGTAAGAGGTGAAGTGCAGGTGTTGTGCTGCAATGACATCCATGGCATTTCGGTGGCAGACAAACCTGGATGTCACACTGCTGACGGTCAGTTCACCGACACGAAATGGTAGAGGACTGGCAACAGATTAGAAGAGACCAATGAACCTATTGTAACAACCTGCATCTGTGATGGATTTACTTAACCCTGACTTAACTGAATCCTCATTTTTTTTCTTCTCTTCTTTTTCCTTCTTTCTCTTCCCCTTTCCTCTCTCCTTTTCCTCACCTGGGTGTCTTTCTCTCTCCTGTCTCGTGTTTCTGTTCCTTCCTTATTTTATTTCACCACTCCCCGTTCATCGCACCTCGGTGCCCTTGCTCTCCCTCATGTGGGTTTCTAGCTCTCTTGCAGTTGCTCCCCCTTCCTTTGTATTTGACTGGCTCGTCTTCCTTATTTTCCCACTTCTACCACTACCACACACTACTACACCTCATCTTCTTCTTACTACATCTACTATAAATTAGACACATGTGCGGCTCTGGTTGTCTTTGTTTGTGGACGTTTCGCCATCCAGTGGCTGCTGGATGGCGAAAATGTCTACGTGGGGTGCCCGGGTGTTGTGCCATGTGCATTTCATCCTGTCAGTATTATATACAATTCATGTACAACTACTACTACTACTACTACTACTACTACTACTACGCTCCACCTACACACACCACGAGCCTATATATAGCCATCCTGCTCCTCCTCTGTTAGTGTGACTTGTCAATGGTCCAAGTCGGACCGAAACGTCGTCGTAAGCTTCGGTCTTTTAGTGCGGGTTATTTTGTATGGATACAACCTCAATATGCGCCTTAGTGGACAAATGTGAGACATGCAGATTGGTTTTGCTGAGACTGTGTTCGCAAGAGTATAAGTGGTACATAAAACAGTTTTGTTTTTTCCATCTTCTTGACATTTCCATGCGAATGCTTATATATGTATAAGTTTGAAGACCAAGAACAAACCCAGAATATGGTGAAATTATTGTTTGTCAGTCATCAGACAAATAATATTCAAGTACCAAGATACAACACTTGCAATAGACCATCGCCCACAAATTTATCAACACATGTCCTCTCTCTGTGGCCTGGTGATCACTACCCCATACCACTGCCTGCTACACAGCCAGAAACTGCTCAGAAGAGGTGTTTTGTTCTGTGAACATACCACAAAACGCACACAACAACGCAGAGACAACTCGTTTGGAATGTGATGAGGAGTGTTAAGACAAACCATTGTGCATATACCCATGTGATTCAAAGAATTCCACAGACTGCAGCACTTTAATAAAGTGTCCAGTGATTGTACACTAATGTAGGAGTGATATTATAAGCAATCGTAAAAACATTGTTTACATTGTTTGGTTGTGTATACAAGTTTTAGAAACATTATAATGATACGTAGTGTTTGTTGCTATAATTGCGTTACATATTCAACGAGTGTATTTAAAAAAATTGAACATTGCACAATAATTGGTCTCACAGGCCACAAAAGTATCTTGAAAAATACAATAGTGGAAAAAAACAATGAAACCATCGAATTACAAGTAAATAAAAGTTTACCGGGATTTGAGCGGCAGTCGCCGCTGTTGCCGCCAAGCAGATCAATTTCACAGAACTTCAGGACTCTATATCTCGGTAAGTACTGAAGGAAAAAAAATATTAGTGTGGGGGCCTAAAACAATCAGAAAAATATATCCTTAAACAGTTTCATAAGAAAAAAAATTTTTTTTTTTTTTTTCGAATATTTTTGCGACAACCCAGAGCAACTTCATGGATTGGCCCTTCGACATCTAAGGGTTTAATTTCTGTATATAAACATTATAACTCTATGTGTATATACACTCAACAAACCGAACATCACTATGGGTTTTGTTGTTGTCTTAGTCACACTTCTTTGAGTTTAGGAGCAGTGGATGCCAGGTGCCCTCCCCCGTGTCCATGTTGGGTGAGTCACAAAACTCAGCTCCTGTTCTTCTTTGGGTGAATGCTGTGTGAGTGCCCGTTTTCTTTTGGCTGCCCATTCTCTGTGAGTGAGTCGAGGACATTTATACGATTTTATATGAAAACACTAGTTTTACAGCTTTTTTTTTTTCGAAGGACCTCTTGGCTCGGAGTTATTTGTACACTGTATACAATCAACGAATTATGGACCACAGTGTGGCCTGTATTCCGGTTCGAGCACGACCCAATATTGTTGAGAAATGGCATGACCAGCTAAGTTAAAAAAGGTTTTACGTAAACTGAAGAAAGACAGCTCATCGCCTGCACAGCCGCCCCTGCCGACAGGTCTTGAGAAGCGCTAATCATCTCTCAAAAACGGGCTGTAAAGAGTTATAATTTGTAAGATTATAAATTACACCCTAGGGGTGTTATGTCAGCATATTTCATTCACTGATGGCTGAAAAATTCCACATACAGGAGGGCCCCACTTATACGGACGGGTTAGGTTCCAGGCTACCGCCGTAAAGTGGAACACACTTTTTTCCACTTACAACAAATGCATACAATCCACTAATACAAGTTTACAACTAACACATATTATGTTAGCAATAGAAACCAGGCCTCAAAAAAACCAATAAAAAAGTACAATACAACACATAGTGCACTCATTACTTACCTTAAATATTTAATAGTTTATCTAGGGTGAGACAAGTATATTATTTGTAAGAAATCAAGTGGGGTAAGTATGGTAATCACCAGGCTACCTTCCCAGGCAGGCCACTGCCCACCCACACATACTATTCTTTGATATTAAGCATCCATAGCGATAAAATGTATATACCAGTTTCACGCATCATTACTTACCTTAAAATATAGGGTAGATGAGTATATTTATTGTCCAAACTCAAGTGTGGTAATGTATGTAGTCAGCCAGGCTAACCATATACCATAGAGACAAGAATGAGTGCATGGAGAGAGGACAGGCGCAGAGTTATGAAAACAAACAGGGCGGAAGGTAAGTTTTGTAAACAAGTTGGACACACGTCCTGGTTTGTGTACAAGTTACATTGGTGTACAGGTTGTTTCTACATTGATACGGTAGATAAATAAAGAAGAACACTCCCATTCTCATGTACATCATTTTGAGAGAAATGATTTGCTCTAGTGAAGGCAATGGAAGTAAGCCACTCTGACTTTTTTGGTTATCCTAAGGTTTCTCTACCATATGTGTTATGTATTTATGGTTATGTATCGTGTTTATTTATATAATTTTGAAAAAAATATCACGATGGATTAATGAAAATGTTATATTAAACTAATATAACACATGAAATGATACACCGAGCTCAGACACGTATACATACAAACTGAACAGGTTTGGAACGATCACTCATGTCAGGCGAAATAACTGTATTAATACGTGTCCAGTTTTAGTTCATCATGTACATTTGTAGATTTTGTGAAACCTTTTACCTATAATATTTTTATTATTATAAATAATTAAATCACGAAACAAAATACAGTTGGACCCCCGCATAGCAACGCCGTGCATAGCGAACAATCCGCATTTGCGGACGCTTTGTTCGTCTAAAATTTGCCCCGCTAGTGGGACAAAAACCCGCTCAGCGGCCTTCGACCGAGACTGCGTCCAATGTAGCACGCCCTCAGCCAGCTCTCATGAGCCGCCCGTCCATTGATTACCCGCCCAGCCTCCTGCGGTAACATTCAAAAAAAGCATAACACTCGGAATACATATTTCTATTATTACAGTGTTTTCCGGCTCTGTTTCCTGAAAATAAGTGACCATGGGCCCCACGAAAGCTTCTAGTGCCATCCCTACACCTCAAAGGGTAAAATATCACCCAATGAATGAAGAAAATATTCATTATAAGTATGAAAGGGTGGAGGTAACGTTATCACCGACCTGGTCAGGTTTGTAACAAGTAACCAAATCAACCATCATCTTCTATTGTGGGCAAGAAAACGCAATCAAGGAACTGTTGTTGCCAAAGGATTAACTGTGTTTTCGAAAACAAAGATCGCAAGTGATGAAGATGTTTTAAGAGACTCTTATTGTGTGATAACTGAAAAACAGCTAGAGGAGATAGCTCTCTCAAGCGATCCATATGTGAAAAAGCTAGGAAGTTGCATGACGATATAATTAAAAACAATGCCTGCAACTAGTGATGAGGTAGAGTGAATTTAAGGCCAGCAAAGGTTGGTTTTGAGAGATTTAAGAAAGCGTAGTGGGCATCCATAGTGTATACGGCATGGGGATGGCGTCAGTGTCACTCTTCAGTAGAGTCAAAAGTAATCTCAAGACGCCACAGTGCCCCATGCCGTTTACTCCCCTAGCACAAAGGAAAAGCTGACTAGTACTTTTTGCTTCCCCTTGCCACTTCCTCGATGAAGCAAAGCAGATGTTTAAATCTTTACTGTCTTAAACAAGACAACAATGTCCACTATCTTTTACTATGGTAATAAAGTGGGAAAGCAGGATTTTTCCTTATCGTCCTGCTAAAGTTAAAGAATACTGTCTCTTATTAAAATACACTCTGCAACACTGGCCTGCAAGGAGCAGCAGTCGCTTGACCCACGTCGCCTACTCGTACGGCATCTCGATCAATTACACACTGTAGCAGTAAACAAGACGCTTGCCCCCTTCTGAGAGGCTGGGGCCCCTCAGGGCTGAAAAGGGCTGAAAGGGGCTGAAGGGGCTGATACCCCACCCCTCCAGGAAAATTTTTCTCCACACTGGGGGCGGCGAGGTTTCGCTGCAGGTGAACTATTCATATCAATTAACCATTAATTTAATTTTCTCACTCGCCACCACTGCTGCTTGTCTTTTCTGAACAGCTTTAGTCTGTGTGGTTTCTAGAGAATCACTAATTTTGTTTTCAACACTGTGTAATTCTAACGGCACTAGTTTATTTAAGAACATAAGAACATAAGAAAGGAGGAACACTGCAGCAGGCCTGTTGGCCCATACTAGGCAGGTCCTTTACAATTCATCCCACAAACAAACATTTGACCAACCCAATTTTCAATGCTACCCAAGAAATAAGCTCTGATGTGCAAGTCCCACTCAAATCCAACCCCTCCCACTCATGTACTTATCCAACCTAAATTTGAAACTACCCAAGGTCCTAGCCTCAATAACCCATCTAGGTAGACTGTTCCACACATCAACTTACCCTATTCCAAACAATACTTTTCCTATGTCCTTTCTCAATCTAAAACTTATCTAATTTAATCCATTACTGCGGGTTCTCTCTTGGAGAGATATCCTCAAGACCTTGTTAAGGTATCCCCTGTATTAATACCTATCTTCCACTTATACACTTCGATCAGGTCTCCCTCAATCTTCGTCTAACAAGTGGAATGTAACTTAAGAGTCTTCATCTTCTTCATAAGGAAGATTTCTAATGCTATGTATTAATTTAGTCATCTACGCTGAATGTTTTCTAACGAATTTATGTCCATGCTGTAATATGGAGACCAGAATTGAGCTGCATAATCTACGTGAGGCTTACTAATGATGTATAAAGCTGCAGTATGACCCATCTGACTCTGTTGCTTACACTTCTTGAAATAAATCCAGTATCTTAATTTGCCTTATTACGTACTTCATAAGGCATTGCTGTTCTTTGATTTAAGGTTGCTGCTTAACCATAATCCCCAAGTCTCTTTTCGCAATCTGTATGATTAAGTTCTACATTATTAACTTAATAAGTGCTAGGGTTATGGACACTTCCCGAGCTTCAAACCTTGCAGTTCTCTACATTGAACTGCATCTGCCACTTTTCTGGACCAAGAGTAGAGTTTGTCTAAATCCTCCTGAAGTTCCCTACACATCTACGTTTGAATCAATATCCTACCTATCTTCGTGTCATCAGCCGAATTTGCTCATAGCACTAGTAATTCCTTCATCAAGAACATGATATATATTATAATCAACAACGGGCCCAAGACTGAGCCTGTGGAACGCCACTTTATTTTGTTACTGATCCCCACAACGGATTTAACCCCATTTATGGACACTCTTTCTTCCTGTCTGTGAGGCCATGAATTCGATTCCAACGAGAGCACCCCTTCCTTCCCCAATGCCAGGCTGCTACTTTCTTCAACAGTCTTTGGTGAGGACTCTACAAATGCCTTACTAAAATCTAAGTAAATAATATCAATTCTTTATCGTGGGTCAACAGCCTCAAAACTTTACTGAAGCAAGTTAATAAATTAGTTAGACAGGACGCCTCATGTGAATCCATGCTGAGTATCTTTATCATGCTATGCTTATCGAATGGCTCTTATAATCTCAGCTATAATTGACTCTAGTAATTTGCCTACAATTGAGGTAGGTTATTGGGTGGTATTTGACAGGAAAACAACTTGCCCCTGTTTTTAAAAATAAGGAATTAC
>NC_069402.1:24375588-24395881 GCF_026875155.1 Cherax quadricarinatus
CCTTAATTGCTTTGAATTATATTCCACATCCTTAAGCATATTTTTGCTTCTTTCATCTCTTGTTAGCTCTCTGTAAAGGATTTCAAATCCTCCGCCTTTTTAATTTACAGCACCTGAAGGGATTGTCCACATAGAAACTTTTCTTTAAAGATTTCTTTGAAGGGACTTTTCAGATTTCTTCAAATGTGTATTTAAGTAGCTTCTAGTAAGAATGGAGAGGAAAGTTGCCCCAAATAATACTGATTTGAAACGATAAGTTTTCACAGGACTTTGCAGGATCATGTGGATTTCAGGCCACAAGAAGTCGAGTATAATCTCTATCAATTTCTTGTAGTCCAACTCTTAAAAAGCTTTGGAAATATCACCATGTAGGCATATGAGTTTGTGCGAATTTCATAACAACGTCTCCAAGCTTCTCAGTTAGTGAGGTCCGGTCCATCAGACAGTCATTAAGACTTGTACATCTTATTTGTACGTGCGCTGCAAGTTATATACAACTCGTAGTGTTGAGATAATGAGCTCTGTCTTCAACTTATCTTCGACTATTCCTCAATGACTTTATTGTCCACAGTTCTTGATATATTATCATAGACAGTCATAGCTCTGATTCTTCCTGAGCTTCATGTATATTGTTGCTTTCATTTGTCCCCAAAGCCATGCGATAATGCCAGCAGAAGTATGTGGATTTAATTTCCATGGTAACCTAAACCCAAAACGGTCCATCTTCATATTTGACAGTGGCCAAATATTGTTATAAGTCCTGAGACCTTTGTGGGCTTGGTTTATTTACATCAATACCTATCGCATCAAATCCACAACTTATCAACTGTTCATTCATTTCTTCAGTAATGACAATTTTGTTGTGGTACATGATCACGGTTTATTTCTTGTAACTAGTACATTTTCCATCCTCTGAATCAATACAGTTTCTTTCCCCACTTTGAGAGGGAATGGGACCACATATCATGTGGCCTTCCTTCTGTTTTCAGCAAGTGAACATCATGTTTACTTTACTATATTTTGCACAAAACAGTGATAATAATCACTTCCAATGATTAAATCAATTGGACTAAATAGTGTCCGTCTGTATTGTCAGACAGGCTAGCTTGACCTTAGCTGCTTTGCATGCTGCCACTGTTTCTTTTAATCCTGGATTTGCACAGACTTAGGCAAATCATCTACTAAACCCACAGCTTCTCTGTCTTTTTCCCCTGTTTCCTAGACCAACAGTGATTCTGGCTAGTCATATGTCTGTTTTACCAGAAGTGTGGGTAAAAAAAACCAGCTATATCTAACTGTAATTTTGGCATAGGGTTGTTTATTCAGTTTCTGCAACACTGATCCTTCTTATTAAGGGGACCTGTTGGCCTGATCAAATAATGTTAGCACATTGGTTTTGTATAAAGTTATTAGATAGACTCAACTTGAGCTATCGGGGAGAGCAGTTGCTTTATACTTATCTCTCACATTTAATGCTGTTGCTTGTTGACTTTCCTGATTCTGTGGAAGTCTGGCTGCTGTTCAGCGAAAGTATTTGGGCATAATGCCTGTATGATGCTACCCTGCAATTAAAAACACTTCTTCAGTGAGCATTTTCCTCCCATGTGTTCACCTAAACACTGAAGCACCTTTTCAGCTGATGAACACGTGTTTCGTGCCTTCCATTGTTGTGTATTGAATACAATATACGTGCCCAATGTGTCCATCACACAAAGTACACATTTTTTGGAGCTACTTTATGTTTGACAGTCTGTTTACTGTCTGTTGTATTCACAGCTTGATAAATGCCTATATGGTTTGTTATCCACTGGATTTGTGGATTCTTCTTCTTGTCTCGTGCCTTGCATCATGAATAACTATTGGTTTGTAACCATTGCTAATTTCCTCACACGTGAAATAGCGTTTTATTGAACATAATATTAATCGTTCAATAGTTTGTGGTGACAACTTATCTTGTACAATATCACTGATAAACCAATCACATGGCCTTAGTCATATTTAGCGCGCTAGAGATCTGAGACAAATTGCTAATGTGATTCTAAAGCCTGTAAGTCTGGAAAAAACAATGTTGTGATGGCTTCAAACTTGATATAGACTGCATTCAAATACTCAGGCCTTGTCAGCATCGAAGTAATTGTCCTGCTAAGAACACTAAGGCATTTGATACTAACCTTTAACCACCGAGAAATGAACTTAACATTCATAGGGATCTCCCTCACAGACAATTAAGGTAATTGAACTTAGCAATCTCATCTATGTCAGTTCGTGATTTACTAAGGCGAGAAAAGCCACTAATGAATTCTTCATAATTATGACATTGGAAATCTAGGTTAATGACAATGTAGTAAGCTTGGTATGGGACACTTGTTGTTACAGGTTGTAACAGGTGTTTTGACCACTAGTTACAGTAGGTCTCTGTGACAGGAGTAATTGGCGGCAGATAGCCCTGTACTCCTTCGTCCACCTATTGTTGATTACTAAAAGTATCCAAAACATTTTTAAATTTCATCCTCAGATGGGACTTGATTGAAAAATTTATTTTCATATGTGTATAGTCCCTGAATAATTATTTTCAGACGTTTGTGTAAGTAATTCAAATTTTGGACCTCAAGATCATCAGAACTAGTTTGTATCTTTGAGTTAACCATACAGCCTGAAATTAGATTTTCTAATTGAGTAAATTCTACGTCTGTAAAGAAGTAAACTGAGTTTTTCAAACAACCATTTAATGGTAATATCGAAAATTCTAGCACCACACTAAGAATGTTTAAGAAACACTGTACTGCTATAAACAGCTGATTTTTGTTATGCATAAGTCAGCAATAATCGAGTCAACACTACTGACCTACAAGCTTAACCTCAGGGTCATGACCATGAAGGTAACAGAGTACAATGCTGGTGTTTATGGCTTGAGTTTGCTGTGTCAGCCTGACCACGATTGATTAAACATAAATAACGTTATACACTTCATACACTATACACTTATAAATGTCACTTGTATAAACTGTAAATCACACATGAATATTACTTACACATATATAAAGTCACCTGTTCACTATATATTTGAAAGCGTTACACTTTATTATAAGTTCCTTTAAATATAAAACTGCGGTAATCTATAAAAACAAACTTTAAACACAATATCTTGTCTCTTAACCCCTTTGACTGTCGCGTTACGTCTATGTACGTCATGGGAATACCGTGTTTGACGTATCTATACGCATAAATTTCTAGCGGGCTTCAAATCAAGCGGTAGAGGGCGGTAGCCTACACGAGAGAGAATGGGTCTCAGTGGTCGGGGTGCACCCTGTGAAAAAGAAATCTGGACTCAAGCGGTGATTGTGGAACGCCCTCTTGGTAGTCCATTTCACCATGCTCGCGGTAAGAAAAAGGTTTCCTCACTCCTCGCGGATAGAGGTCTTTTGATTCCCAAGAGAAGCTCAAACATGAAATGATAGTGTCATGAAAGTGAAATTCCCTGGTTTGAAGCGGGTGTGGGACCGAGAAAATACCCAGGATAACATAATTAGTGATGAAAACCCAGATGACCAACAACATCCCCTCTGGTGAAGCGGCTCGATCATATTCACCTGTACCAGGACGAAAGAGGAAACTATTTGCCGTGGTACAAGACTCAGATAGTGAGCACGCAAGTTCTAGTGATAGTGGATTTCAAGTTATTGAAAAGCACGTCTAGTTGTGACAGTGAGGGTGAATATGCCCCAGTGAAACGGCAGTATATACGACGTCGCATGCGGTCTGGAATGTGCCATATGCTCTTCCAAGAGGAAAGAGTACCTCCTCGGAGGCACATTCCCGTGGCCTACACCACGTCCGTATAGTGAAGATGGACGATATAGTTACGTGGGTATAAATGATGTGAGTGAGGCAGCAGGCGGTGGTGTGATAGTGGACGGTGGCATAGAATCATGGTGACACCAGCAGCGGGCCACGCATGGCCCGCGCTGCTGACTCTGCTCAACTACAACCTCTTCGGCCGACCCACACTCTCACAACCACAAACCCCAACCACACCCCAACCTGCACAACCACACGACATTAACAAATATCCAGAACGCACCAGCTACCGCAACTTGGATTGGCATCAAGATGACGAATTTGAGTTCCCAATCCCCATGACTTTGATGGAGGACAAGGAATACGGCCATCAGTACACTGGGAACATCCACTGAACTGGAATGCCTTTCATTGTTCTTCAATGAACCCCTGATTGGACATATTGCAGGGAAAGCCACTACATTCTGTGATAACACCATGGCAAACCTAACGCTTTCACCAAGATCACCCTACACCAAGTGGAAGGACACACTTGTGGCAGATATGTATCTGTTCTTTTGCCCACAATAAAAACTATGACCACATGTGTATAAGCATAGTGTCACACAACTGGCGACAGACCGCCTGATGTCAACCCCTGCTTTCAGTGACCATTATACCAGAGAAATAAAAAATAGATTGTGTATTACTGTTACGTATGTTTACACTTTTCAGACAAAAACCAGCTGACAGAAGCGACAGGTTATATAAGATCAGACGTGTGTTTTATGTCACCTGAAACAAAAGTGCTGTATGTATTTTTTATCCCCTTCAGGAAGCTTGTTATTGACGAGTCTTTGATTTGTTCAAGGAAGACTCCTCATCAAGCAGTCATATACCAAGCAATAGTGAAACGCTTTGGTATAAAAGTTTATTTGTTCTGGGTGTGCTTGCAAAACTTGGTCCTGGTTTTGGATATAATTGTGTACACATACCCTGGCGGTAAAACAATGAAGAATTTAACAAGGAAGTTACTGGGTTTATCTCTGGTGATGTGGTTAACATGAATGGAGCCATATCTTGGTAAGGGGCATATTTTTATATACTGATAACAGTACACAACTCTCACACTCAGTGATTTGTTGCGAGTGAACATGACAGATGTTGTGGCACAGTGCGTAGAAATCGTAAACATATGCCTAGGTTCGAAGCTGGCAGTCCGTAAGAGGTGAAGTGCAGGTGTTGTGCTGCAATGACATCCATGGCATTTCGGTGGCAGACAAACCTGGATGTCACACTGCTGACGGTCAGTTCACCGACACGAAATGGTAGAGGACTGGCAACAGATTAGAAGAGACCAATGAACCTATTGTAACAACCTGCATCTGTGATGGATTTACTTAACCCTGACTTAACTGAATCCTCATTTTTTTTCTTCTCTTCTTTTTCCTTCTTTCTCTTCCCCTTTCCTCTCTCCTTTTCCTCACCTGGGTGTCTTTCTCTCTCCTGTCTCGTGTTTCTGTTCCTTCCTTATTTTATTTCACCACTCCCCGTTCATCGCACCTCGGTGCCCTTGCTCTCCCTCATGTGGGTTTCTAGCTCTCTTGCAGTTGCTCCCCCTTCCTTTGTATTTGACTGGCTCGTCTTCCTTATTTTCCCACTTCTACCACTACCACACACTACTACACCTCATCTTCTTCTTACTACATCTACTATAAATTAGACACATGTGCGGCTCTGGTTGTCTTTGTTTGTGGACGTTTCGCCATCCAGTGGCTGCTGGATGGCGAAAATGTCTACGTGGGGTGCCCGGGTGTTGTGCCATGTGCATTTCATCCTGTCAGTATTATATACAATTCATGTACAACTACTACTACTACTACTACTACTACTACTACTACGCTCCACCTACACACACCACGAGCCTATATATAGCCATCCTGCTCCTCCTCTGTTAGTGTGACTTGTCAATGGTCCAAGTCGGACCGAAACGTCGTCGTAAGCTTCGGTCTTTTAGTGCGGGTTATTTTGTATGGATACAACCTCAATATGCGCCTTAGTGGACAAATGTGAGACATGCAGATTGGTTTTGCTGAGACTGTGTTCGCAAGAGTATAAGTGGTACATAAAACAGTTTTGTTTTTTCCATCTTCTTGACATTTCCATGCGAATGCTTATATATGTATAAGTTTGAAGACCAAGAACAAACCCAGAATATGGTGAAATTATTGTTTGTCAGTCATCAGACAAATAATATTCAAGTACCAAGATACAACACTTGCAATAGACCATCGCCCACAAATTTATCAACACATGTCCTCTCTCTGTGGCCTGGTGATCACTACCCCATACCACTGCCTGCTACACAGCCAGAAACTGCTCAGAAGAGGTGTTTTGTTCTGTGAACATACCACAAAACGCACACAACAACGCAGAGACAACTCGTTTGGAATGTGATGAGGAGTGTTAAGACAAACCATTGTGCATATACCCATGTGATTCAAAGAATTCCACAGACTGCAGCACTTTAATAAAGTGTCCAGTGATTGTACACTAATGTAGGAGTGATATTATAAGCAATCGTAAAAACATTGTTTACATTGTTTGGTTGTGTATACAAGTTTTAGAAACATTATAATGATACGTAGTGTTTGTTGCTATAATTGCGTTACATATTCAACGAGTGTATTTAAAAAAATTGAACATTGCACAATAATTGGTCTCACAGGCCACAAAAGTATCTTGAAAAATACAATAGTGGAAAAAAACAATGAAACCATCGAATTACAAGTAAATAAAAGTTTACCGGGATTTGAGCGGCAGTCGCCGCTGTTGCCGCCAAGCAGATCAATTTCACAGAACTTCAGGACTCTATATCTCGGTAAGTACTGAAGGAAAAAAAATATTAGTGTGGGGGCCTAAAACAATCAGAAAAATATATCCTTAAACAGTTTCATAAGAAAAAAAATTTTTTTTTTTTTTTTCGAATATTTTTGCGACAACCCAGAGCAACTTCATGGATTGGCCCTTCGACATCTAAGGGTTTAATTTCTGTATATAAACATTATAACTCTATGTGTATATACACTCAACAAACCGAACATCACTATGGGTTTTGTTGTTGTCTTAGTCACACTTCTTTGAGTTTAGGAGCAGTGGATGCCAGGTGCCCTCCCCCGTGTCCATGTTGGGTGAGTCACAAAACTCAGCTCCTGTTCTTCTTTGGGTGAATGCTGTGTGAGTGCCCGTTTTCTTTTGGCTGCCCATTCTCTGTGAGTGAGTCGAGGACATTTATACGATTTTATATGAAAACACTAGTTTTACAGCTTTTTTTTTTTCGAAGGACCTCTTGGCTCGGAGTTATTTGTACACTGTATACAATCAACGAATTATGGACCACAGTGTGGCCTGTATTCCGGTTCGAGCACGACCCAATATTGTTGAGAAATGGCATGACCAGCTAAGTTAAAAAAGGTTTTACGTAAACTGAAGAAAGACAGCTCATCGCCTGCACAGCCGCCCCTGCCGACAGGTCTTGAGAAGCGCTAATCATCTCTCAAAAACGGGCTGTAAAGAGTTATAATTTGTAAGATTATAAATTACACCCTAGGGGTGTTATGTCAGCATATTTCATTCACTGATGGCTGAAAAATTCCACATACAGGAGGGCCCCACTTATACGGACGGGTTAGGTTCCAGGCTACCGCCGTAAAGTGGAACACACTTTTTTCCACTTACAACAAATGCATACAATCCACTAATACAAGTTTACAACTAACACATATTATGTTAGCAATAGAAACCAGGCCTCAAAAAAACCAATAAAAAAGTACAATACAACACATAGTGCACTCATTACTTACCTTAAATATTTAATAGTTTATCTAGGGTGAGACAAGTATATTATTTGTAAGAAATCAAGTGGGGTAAGTATGGTAATCACCAGGCTACCTTCCCAGGCAGGCCACTGCCCACCCACACATACTATTCTTTGATATTAAGCATCCATAGCGATAAAATGTATATACCAGTTTCACGCATCATTACTTACCTTAAAATATAGGGTAGATGAGTATATTTATTGTCCAAACTCAAGTGTGGTAATGTATGTAGTCAGCCAGGCTAACCATATACCATAGAGACAAGAATGAGTGCATGGAGAGAGGACAGGCGCAGAGTTATGAAAACAAACAGGGCGGAAGGTAAGTTTTGTAAACAAGTTGGACACACGTCCTGGTTTGTGTACAAGTTACATTGGTGTACAGGTTGTTTCTACATTGATACGGTAGATAAATAAAGAAGAACACTCCCATTCTCATGTACATCATTTTGAGAGAAATGATTTGCTCTAGTGAAGGCAATGGAAGTAAGCCACTCTGACTTTTTTGGTTATCCTAAGGTTTCTCTACCATATGTGTTATGTATTTATGGTTATGTATCGTGTTTATTTATATAATTTTGAAAAAAATATCACGATGGATTAATGAAAATGTTATATTAAACTAATATAACACATGAAATGATACACCGAGCTCAGACACGTATACATACAAACTGAACAGGTTTGGAACGATCACTCATGTCAGGCGAAATAACTGTATTAATACGTGTCCAGTTTTAGTTCATCATGTACATTTGTAGATTTTGTGAAACCTTTTACCTATAATATTTTTATTATTATAAATAATTAAATCACGAAACAAAATACAGTTGGACCCCCGCATAGCAACGCCGTGCATAGCGAACAATCCGCATTTGCGGACGCTTTGTTCGTCTAAAATTTGCCCCGCTAGTGGGACAAAAACCCGCTCAGCGGCCTTCGACCGAGACTGCGTCCAATGTAGCACGCCCTCAGCCAGCTCTCATGAGCCGCCCGTCCATTGATTACCCGCCCAGCCTCCTGCGGTAACATTCAAAAAAAGCATAACACTCGGAATACATATTTCTATTATTACAGTGTTTTCCGGCTCTGTTTCCTGAAAATAAGTGACCATGGGCCCCACGAAAGCTTCTAGTGCCATCCCTACACCTCAAAGGGTAAAATATCACCCAATGAATGAAGAAAATATTCATTATAAGTATGAAAGGGTGGAGGTAACGTTATCACCGACCTGGTCAGGTTTGTAACAAGTAACCAAATCAACCATCATCTTCTATTGTGGGCAAGAAAACGCAATCAAGGAACTGTTGTTGCCAAAGGATTAACTGTGTTTTCGAAAACAAAGATCGCAAGTGATGAAGATGTTTTAAGAGACTCTTATTGTGTGAAAAATGAAAAACAGCTAGAGGAGATAGCTCTTCAAGCGATCATATGTGAAAAGGTGGAAGTTGCATGAATTTTAATTTAAAAAAATCCCTGCAACTAGTGTGAGTGAGTAAATTTTAAAGGGCCCAGAAAAGGGTTTGGTTTTTGAGAGATTTAAGAAGCGTAGTGGCATCCTGTGTATAGGGCATGGGGAGGTGCCAGTTGGCCCACAAAGGGGCGAAAAATATGTGCATGAATTCGGGGGAACATAGAAACTGAAGGACTGGAACCGAACAAGTGTTAATTGTGATGAAACCCCTGTTCGGAAAAAAATGCCAAGCAGGACTACTTATCAGGGGGAAAAGGGCACCCCCAGGACATAACCCTTAAAGACGGCTTACTTTGTTGATGTGTCCCAAATGCTAGGGTGATTGCAAAGTTAACCCTTTTTTAGGGTATCACTCTGAAACCCCCAGAGGTTCGGCAAAAGAATGTCCTAAAGATAATTTGTGTGTGCTGTGGGGGCCCCAAAACAGAAGGCTGGTCATGGGGAATTTTTCTAAAAACGGGTTTACACCATGCATTTCCCCCCAAGTAAAAGATTCCAAATGAAAAAAAATTAGCCCCTTAAAGTCCCTCCGGGTTTGGTTAGACAATCCCCGGTCACCCTACAGACGTGCAGAGCGCTTTATGGGGACATGAGCTTCATTTAAGGTGAATTTTTTTGCCCCCAAAATACCATCCTCCCCTGCACCCCAGGACCACAGGTCATTTCCAACTTCAAAACTTACAAAAAAGCTTTGTTTCAAAAAGGCTTTGAAGGGGACAAGCCCTCGATTGACTCTAAAAAGTTTTGGAAGGATACTTTAATATCCTAAATTGTGTAAACCTTATGGAAAGGGCTTGGGAGGAGGGCAAAGGGGAACCCTTTGAACTCTGCTTGGAAAAAACTGTGGCCCCAGAAAATGTGAGACAAAAGGGATTTGAAGGGTTTGGGGCAAACCCCTGAGGGAGTAATCCAGTTGAGGAATCAATTGGGAATTTGGGAAGCCCTTTGGGGGGTTGGAGGTTAGTGGGGGGGATGTGGAAGATTTTGGTGGAGGGGGACAATGAAAACTAACCACTGATGAGCAAAGATAACTTCAAAGCAGAGGCCAGCCCTGGGGAAACGGGTTTAAAGGAGGGAGGAGAAATTGAAAGGGAAATTTCCTACTTCAAAAAATTTAAGGAAAAATTTTGCAAAAATGGTTTGAGTGCAAAACCTTTTTTGATGAAAATCACCTCACCAGCTATTGCAAGCCCTGCTGGTGATGTTACAAAGACACGGTGAACCCCTTTAGACAAATCAAAAGGAACGAGAGGTACAGGCCCCTAGGACAGATTTGTTGTGCGAAAAAAGTCCATGACTCTGAAGCTGGTCCTGTGGATTAAAAAAGAAGGGAAAAAACCCCAGAAAAGGACTTGCTACCCCAAGTCCTAAAAGGGAAGGGGATTCCCCCCTTCAAAACAACACTCTCTTTTCCCCCCCTCCCCTCCCCTCAATATCACCCGATCTTCAAAAAAAAGTAAGTGGGCTGTAATTGTGCATCCTTTTTCAGTTTGTTTGTACTAAAATTAACATTTTTTTGTGGTAAAAAAAAAATTTTTTTTTTTATACTTTTGGGGGTTTGCACGATTAATTTTTTTTTCCCTTATTTTTATGGGGAAAATTAATTCGCAACGAAATTTCGCATAAAGCGCCCTCTTGCAGGATTAAGTTCGCTATGCGGGGGGGCCACTGTACTCTTACACGTGTACAAGTTAGTACAGAATTATAGCTATAAAGTGAAGGCATACGAAAGGAATATTTTTCTACAGTTATCCCTATTAACAGGTGACGGGCTAGAGAAAACGTAATTCTTCCGACACTTCTACAAACCGTTTGGTAAACATCTCATATACATATATTTGTATAAATTTTTATACTGTGGGTGCATGTATCATGTTTGTGTGTTACATAATGTGTTTCTTATATAATTTTGAAAAAAATATCATAGATAGATTAAGGGAAATGTCTATATTAACGTAATATGCAACATTAATGCGCCCAAGAGATTATTATTATTATTATTATTATTATTATTATTGCATCAAGAGTAGAGAGATTTAGTGATTTTAATGTGTACCTACATGCCAGCACAGTGTGTAAGTTTATTTAGGTACAGGTGTACACAAGTTTAATTATCAAGTACAATACATATAAAATACAGGAAGGCCCCGCTTTACGGCGTTTCACTTTACGGCGTTTCACTTTACGGCGTTCCGCTAATACGGTCATTTCAAATTATGACCAAAACTCGCTATACGGCTCCCCCCACCTGACTTTCTAATACTGTCACCGCGCCCCACCTTGTTTGTTTACATTCTTCGTGAGCTCAGTAAGCACTAAGTCTCTCCATTTTGTCTGGAAACTCCAAAATTTCAAATGTTTTTAAAAGTTATTTCATATTTTATATATACTCTGATAATTATACTTATGTATACCTGTACTTAACCCTTTGACTGTCGCGGTCATATATGTACGTCATAGGAGATACCGTGTTTGACGTATCTATACGCATAAATTCTAGCGGCTTCAAATCAAGCAGGAGAAAGCTCGTAGGCCCACATGTGAGAGAATGGGTCTCCATGGTCAGTGTGCACCATATAAAAAAAATCGGGGAGCCAGTGGTGCATTGTGGGAATACCATTTCAGTCGTCCTTTTTCAGCATGTCTGGCGGTAAGAAATATGTGACTTCCCTGCAAATCTGGGACTCTTCTCTTCCCAAGTGATGCTCTAACACAGATGGAAGTGTCAATGAAGATCAATTTCATGATTTCGAGGAGTTTGAGACCAAAAGCAATGGAGGAGGTGGAGGAGGAGGAGGAGGAGGAAGAGGAGGAGGAAGAAGAGGAGGAGGAAGAAGAGGAGGAAGAAGAGGAGGAGGAAGAAGAGGAGGAGGAAGGAAGGAGGAAGAGGAAGGAAGAGGAGGGAGGAGAGGAAGGAGGGAGGAGGAGGAAGGAGGGAGGAGGAGGAAGGAGGGAGGAGGAGGAAGGAGGGAGGAGGAAGAAGGAGGAAGGAGGGAGGAGGAAGAAGGAGGGAGGAGGTGGGAGGGAGGAGGAGAAGGAGGGAGGGAGGAAGTAGGAGGGAGGAGGAGGAAGGAGGGAGGGGAGGAGAGGGAGAAGGTGAAGGTGGAAGGAGGAGGAAGAAGAAGAAGAAGATAGAAGAATAAGAAGAAGAATAGGAATAATAATAATACTAATACCTAATAATAATAATATGTAATAATATGTTTCCCTTGAGGCATGAAAACAGTTCACCCCATGACAGTGACAAGATAAGGGGAGATAACATCTGATAAGAGCTGACCTTTGATGAGCGTAAACGAGGGTGGAGGGAGGGGGGCAGCTGTCCATCTGTCAAGAGCCAGGAGGAGGAGGAGGAGAAGAAGGAGGAGAAGGAGGAGAAGGAGAAGGAGGAGGAGGAGGAGAAGGAGGAGGAGGAGGAGGAGGAGGAGGAGGAGGAGATGATGATGACGACGAACAAACATTTGTCTGTCTATTTCTGTCTGCCAAACTCCCTGTCTATCCGTCTAGCTCTGTCTCAGAGAGAGCCACAAGACTGTCATCACGTTTACTCACATCTTCAAGCAGAGTATAGCACTTTGTCTGGATTTTTTGGGTTATCCTAGGTAATTTACACTATGTATAGTTGTATTTATGTGTACCTGTGAGACAGAGATAGACAGAGAGAGAGAAAGAGAGACAGATTGAAAGAGATAGAATGAGGGAGAAAGATAATTAGATAGAATGGAGGGGGAAGCAGCATCCGACCCCATTGTTTTGACAGGCGGTAGGGGGAGTGACTAATGAGACAATATGTCATTTTGACAGCTGCGGACTCCTGACTCAAAACAATTATAAGCCACACTCGCACACAAGACAAGCTTGCTGAAGGGTGATAATAGGAGTTTTATGAAAGTATCTAGTGACTATATATGTGTATATATATTATAGAAACCAGAAGCAAGAAGGGAAGGCAGGAATGAAGGAAGGACTAGATGAAAGGAAGGAAAAAAGTAATGAAGGACAGATGAAGGAATGTAGGAAGAGAGGTGGAATGCCCTCCAGGTAGCCTCTAGGTAGGAAAGGAATGAAGGAAATTAGGAAGGAATGATGACACACGACCATTTACCTAGGATAACTACATAACACAACTGCCTGCTAATACTTTGAAGAAAGCTGCTCAGACGAGGGTGTTTTGTCTTTGCACATAAAAAAAATTCAACAAAAATGCACACACACTGATTTTATGTGTGAGAGTGTAAAACACCATTGTGTATGACACCATGTTTTATGTGTAAGAGTGTAAAACACCACTGTGTATGACACCATGTTTTATGTGTAAGAGTGTAAAACACCACTGTGTATGACACCATGTTTTATGTGTAAGAGTGTAAAACACCTCTGTGTATGACACCATTTTTATGTGTAAGAGTGTAAAACACCACTGTGTATGACACCATGTTTTATGTGTAAGAGTGTAAAACACCACTGTGTATGACACCATGTTTTATGTGTGAGAGTGTAAAACACCACTGTGTATGACACCATGTTTTATGTGTGAGAGTGTAAAACACCACTGTGTATGACACCATGTTTCACAGAGTTCCACAAGCTGCAGAACTTCTAGGAGTATGTTCAGTGACTGTATATTGGTATATATATTATAGAGCAATAGTAATAAACAATTTTTTGTATTGTTTGTTTTTGTAAACAAGTTTTGTAAACAATATATTGATAATTATGTTTGTGTGCTTATTGTGTTGTATACAACGAGTGTAAATATGTACATTGCACCTTACTTTGGTCTCACAGGGCCACATAAGTTTAGTGAAAAAAGTAAAATAGTGAAAAAAACAACAAACCTTCAAATACAAGTAAACTAAAGTTTACCGGGTGAGCGGCAGTCGCCGCTGTTGCCATACGCGGCTCATTTTCTGCAAACTTCATGCCTCTATATCTCGGTAAGTACTGATGGGAAAAAATTTTTTTTGGGACTAAAACAATCAGAAAAATAATCTTAACATTTTCATAAGAAAAAATAATTTTTTTTTTTTTCGAATATTTTGCGACACCAGGAGACACTTCAGGATTGGGCCCTTCGACAGTCAAAGGGTTAAATAAACTTACATACTGTGCTGGTATGCAGGTACACATTAAAATCAGTAAGAGCATCTTATATCTCCAGACGTCATATTAGTAATGATAATAATAATCATCGAGTCTCATTTAAATGTCGTATATTACGTTAAATGCACATTTTCATTAATCCATCTATGATATTTTTTCAAAATTATATAATAAACACGATACATAACATAAAAAGATGATAAATACACCCCACAATAGAATAAATAAACATAAATATGAGATGTGGTAGCCAGATAACTTGTACAAGTGATGCCAAGAATAACATTTTCTCTAGTCCAACACCAGAGAAAATGTGTTACTGGGGGTAACTGTAGAAAATTATTCCTTTCGTATGTAAGTTTATTCAGGTATACACAAATACAGTTACATAGATTATCATACATAACAACATATGTGTAGAGAACCTAGGATAACCCAAAAAAGTCAGAGTGACTTATTTCCAATGCCTTCACTCAGAACATCATTTCTTCTCAAAATGATGTTACATGAGAATGGGAGTGTTCTTCTTTATTTATTCTACGGTATCAATGTAGAGACAACCTGTACACAATGTAACTTGTACACAAACCAGACATGTACACTTCGTTTACAAAACTTACCTTCGCCTGGTTTGTTTACATAACTCTGTGCCTGTCCTCTCTCATGCACTCATTCTTTCTCTCTCTCATTTATTCGTTTTATCTCATTTTTATCCTGACCCTACATTAAAACTACAAATATTTTAAGGTAAGTAATGAGTGAACTGAATATACATTTTATCGCTCTGGGATGCTTAAATGTAATAGAATATTATGTGTAGGCGGGTTGGCCTGGTATGGTAGCCCGGCTGACTACCATACATACCACACTTGATTTTTTACAATAAATACTACTCATCTCACCCTATATTTTAAGGTAAGTAATGAGTGAACTGTATATACATTTTATCGCTCTGGGGATGCTTAAATATCATAGAATTGTATGTGTGGGTGGGGTGGCCTGGTATGGTAGCCTGGCTGACTACCATACATACCACACTTGATTTCTTACAATAAATACTACTTGTCTCACCCTAGATTAAGACTATAAATATTTTAAGGTAAGTAATGAGTGCACTATGTGTGTATTGTACTTTTTTCTTGTTTTTTGATGCCTGGTTCTATTGCTAACTTAATATATGTTAGTGTAAACTTGTTATCTAGTGTTTGTATACATTTGTAAGTGGAAAAAAAAGGTGTTCCACTTTACGGCGGTTTCCACTTTACGGCGGTAGCCTGGAACCTAACCAGCCGTATAAGTGGAGCCTTCCTGTATACAATAACTTTAAAACACTTGAAATTTTGGAAAGTTTCCAGACATAATAAGATGTGCTCAGGGAGAATGTAAACAAACTCGGTGGGCAGCTGTGACCGTGTTAGAAAGACAGGTGGGGGGAGCCGTATAGCGAGTTTTGGTCATAATTTAAAATGTCCGTATTAGCGGAACGCCGTAAAGCGAAACGCCGTAAAGCGGGGCCCTGCTGTACTTGTTTGGACTCAAAAGTCCACACCTTACTGCCGACTATAGGTTGATTACAAACTCCTTGCGACTCAAGAACTGTGCAGTCCCCCATACTACAAGAAATTCGTAACCTACCTTGCTCTTGTAGCGTGAGCTATGGTGTTCTTCACACCTTTGACAGATATCGGTGACTTGATAGAAGCTGAAGTGTCCTTGGATGTCCACGTCTTCCATAGTCTAGGAATACGCACACTGGTACACTATGTTCCACAAGATTTGTCTTTATTGTTCACAATCTTATCACTAAAGAAGCTATCACACATCTCTTAAGTGTTTTATTGTGTTTTAATGAGACACTTTGTTCACACTAAACGCACAGATCAGTGTTCTTTGCTGTTTATCCTGGCGTCAGTGTCACTCTCAGTAGAGTCAAAAGTAATCTCAAGACGCCACAGCGCCACAACAGACCGTTACTCCCCTAGCACAAAGGAAAAGGCTGACCTAGTACTTTTGCATTCCTTGCCACTTCCTCGATGAAGCAAAGCAGAATGTTTAAATCTTGCTGTCTTAAGCATAGACAACAATGTCCACTATCTTTACTATGGTAATAAAGTGGGAGCAGGATTTTACTTAATTGTCCTGCTAAAGTAAGAGATGTACTGTCTCTTATTAAAATACACTCTGCAACACTGGACTGCAAGGAGCAGCGGTCGCTTGACCACGTCGCATACTCGTACGGCATCTGCGATCAATTACTCACTGTAGCAGTAAACAAGACGCTTGCCCCTTCTGAGAGGGCTGGGCCCCTCAGGGCTGAAAGGGCTGAAAGGGACTGAAGGGGCTGATACCCCCCTCCTGGAGAAATTTTCTCCACATCAGTCAAGTCAATAAGTCAGTCAAGTCATTCAGTCAATCAAGTCACTCAGTAAGTCAGTCAAGCCATTCAGTAAGTCAGTCAAGTCATTCAGTAAGTTAGTCAAGTCATTCAGTAAGTCAGTCAAGTCACTCAGTAAGTCAGTCAAGTCACTCAGTAAGTCAGTCAAGTCATTAAGTCAGTCAGTCAAGTCACTCAGTAAGTCAGTCAAGTCATTCAGTAATTCAGTCAAGTCATTCAGTCAGTCAAGTCACTCAGTAAGTCAGTCATGTCACTCAGTCAAATCATTCAGTAAGTCAATCTAGTCATTCAGTCAATCAAGTCACTCAGTAAGTCAGTCAAGCCATTCAGTAAGTCAGTCAAGTCATTCAGTAAGTCAGTCAAGTCATTCAGTAAGTCAGTCAAGTCACTCCTGTCAGGTCAGGTCAGTCAGGTCGCTCCTGTCTGTCTCAACTATTGGATCACTACGACAAGGTCCTAAATGCACTAGAAGACAAAAAGAATGCAGATGTAATATATTACAGACTTTGCAAAAGCCTTTGACAAGTGTGACCATGGCGTAATAGCGCACAAAATGCGTGCTAAGGAATAACAGAAAAGTCGGTCGATGGATCTATAATTTCCTCACTAACAGAACACAGAGAGTAGTCATCAACAGAGTAAAGTCCGAGGCAGCTACGGTGAAAAGCTCTGTTCCACAAGGCACAGTACTCGCTCCCATCTTGTTTCCTCATCCTCATATCCGACATAGACAAGGATGTCAGCCACAGCAACCGTGTCTTCCTTTGCAGATGACACCCGAATCTGCATGACAGTGTCTTCCATTGCAGACACTGCAAGGCTCCAGGCGGACATCAACCAAATCTTTCAGTGGGCTGCAGAAAACAATATGAAGTTCAACGATGAGAAATTTCAATTACTCAGATATGGTAAACATGAGGAAATTAAATCTTCATCAGAGTACAAAACAAATTCTGGCCACAAAATAGAGCGAAACACCAACGTCAAAGACCTGGGAGTGATCATGTCGGAGGATCTCACCTTCAAGGACCATAACATTGTATCAATCGCATCTGCTAGAAAAATGACAGGATGGATAATGAGAACCTTCAAAACTAGGGAGGCCAAGCCCATGATGACACTCTTCAGGTCACTTGTTCTATCTAGGCTGGAATATTGCTGCACATAACAGCACCTTTCAAGGCAGGTGAAATTGCCGACCTAGAAAAGGTACAGAGAACTTCACGGCGCGCATAACGGAGATAAAACACCTCAATTACTGGGAGCGCTTGAGGTTCCTAAACCTGTATTCCCTGGAACGCAGGAGGGAGAGATACATGATTATATACACCTGGAAAATCCTAGAGGGACTAGTACCGAACTTGCACACGAAAAATCACCTCACTACGAAAGCAAAAGACTTGGCAGACGATGCACCATCCCCCCAATGAAAAAGCAGGGTGTCACTAGCTCGTTAAGAGACCATACAATAAGTGTCAGGGGCCGAGACTGTTCAACTGCCTCCCAGCACACATAAGGGGGATTACCAACAGACCCCTGGCAGTCTTCAAGCTGGCACTGGACAAGCACCTAAAGTCAGTTCCTGATCAGCCGGGCTGTGGCTCATACGTTGGTTTGCGTGCAGCCAGCAGCAACAGCCTGGTTGATCAGGCTCTGATCCACCAGGAGGCCTGGTCACAGACCGGGCCGCGGGGGCGTTGACCCCCGGAACTCTCTCCAGGTAAACTCAGTAAGTCAGTCAAGTCACTCAGTAAGTCAGTCAAGTCACTCAGTAAGTCAGTCAAGTCATTCAGTAAGTCAGTCAAGTCATTCAGTAAGTCAGTCAAGTCATTCAGTAAGTCAGTCAAGTCATTCAGTAAGTCAATCAAGTCATTCAGTAAGTCAGTCAAGTCATTCAGTAAGTCAGTCAAGTCATTCAGTAAGTCAGTCAAGTCACTCAGTAAGTCAATCATGTCACTCAGTAAGTTAGTCTAGTCACTCAGTAAGTCAATCATGTCATTCAGTAAGTCAGTCAAGTCACTCAGTAAGTCAATCATGTCACTCAGTAAGTCAGTCAAGTCATTCAGTAAGTCAGTCAAGTCATTCAGTAAGTCAGTCAAGTCATTCAGTAAGTCAGTCAAGTCATTCAGTAAGTCAGTCAAGTCATTCATTAAGTCAGTCTAGTCACTCAGTATGTCAGTCAAGTCACTCAGTAAGTCTTTCAGTCAGTCAAGTCACTCAGAAAGTCATTCAGTAAGTCAGTCAGTTCAATCAGTTAGTCATTCAGTCACTCAGTCACGCAAACTCATGTTAACCTCTTTTTCTGTGTACAAAGTAACACTTCAGTTACGGCAACAGGTTATCTCTTTGTTAATTCTAAGACTTAAGTGCTTATACCTCTTGGTGCCACTTTCAGCAACACTATTATGGCTACTGAGTGTCATGATTGATTGGCAGATACAAGATATAGTAATTAAAATATCATAACACAATTGACAAACACAGCTGCCTTGTAGCAGAGAAAGACTGGACACTAATGGCTTATGAATGCTGGGATGGGGGGGTGTCCGGGTGTTGTAGGGGATTTTTGGGGGTGGTGCCGGGGAGTGGTAGGGAAGGGCTTCCCGGCTGCTACACATCAAGGTGGCTGCTTGAGCAGAAGAGAATTTTTTTTTTCCTTCCCACAAACTGAACCATGTTAAATTAATTATATGATGTGTTACATAAAATTGTGCAGCAATTCTTCAGTCGTGGTCTACTGTATTATTTATTTATTTATTTATTTATTTATTATAATAATGATAGAGCTTCAGTTCCCCAAATTAATAATAATAATAATAATAAATTATAATAATAATATAATACTACTAGTATAATATTATTATTATTGTTATTATTATTATAAGGATAGAGCTTCATTTCCCTAAATTAATAATAATAATTATAATAATGATACAGTTTCAGTTCCCTAAATTAATAATAATAATAACAATGCATAATACGTACGTAATAATAATTCAGATTGCTTCTGCTAGTTGGCACAGCTAGTAAGCAGTATACATGTTTACATCCCTGTGGCAGCAGTTCTCTCATGCTTGTTTGCATTTTTTTAGTCATTTGGCCAAATTTCTTTTTTCTAACCATGGGTCCTAGTGATCTACTTCAAAAATACTCAGTTTTCTCTTACAGTAAGAACATGGGAAGATACTATACATATAGTCAAATTTGTACAGAAATTCCCCTCAAGGAAGGTTCCTTGATGTTGGTGAGGGGCTCTTGATTAGGGAATTGGATCTGTGCTCCAGTTCCCCGAATTAAGCCTGAATGCCTTCCACATCCCCCCCCAGGCGCTGTATAATCCTCCGGGTTTAGCGCTTCCCCCTTGATTATAATAATAATAATGTACAGAAATTGCTGAGGCTTCTGCTGCTGCCTCTGCCCCCATATTATGGCCTATTTTATTAATTTTAGAGTATATATCATGTTTCTGTGCTAATTATATTGTTTATTATGACATACTAGATGAATTGTGATAGATAAATAAGCCATACAGTTGATAACAGAATCATATTCAAGTATTTTTTCTAGTCTCTCCAGAGTGCATGAACGAATTAATGGCTTTTCAATTAATTTAAATTAGGAAATTAATTTGATATACGAGTAAATTGAGTTCGAGTAGCTCCTG
>NC_069402.1:24396381-24421394 GCF_026875155.1 Cherax quadricarinatus
AATAAAATAAAACCCCCTCTTCACACTTACTTCACCATTCATATAATCACAGAAATCAAATCTTAATCAAAAAATAATGAACCAATGGTCAAAAAGTTTGCCAGTCATACTAAAATATAAAAACTGCGTTTGTGCCAAAACAAAGCTTTACTTTGCTAAACTCACAAAGTATAATGTGGGTCCTTAGCCTTTAATCCCAACTTACTCCATAATCTGATTAATTTAGATTTAAAGAATTAATTAATTTTGCCTAAAAAGCCGCCATGCTAGGTGCTTAGTGGCCCCCCTCTTAATTAGTATTTATAACATGTTAAACCACCAAACCCCCAAAACTTTAAAACCCCCCTTGTAATCCTTTTAGGAATAACTTGATTGATTGATGATTGATTTTGAGGGCGTATATATTGTTAAGTATTTTGTATATTTATAAAAATACATAATAACTTACAGTACAGTGAAGTTATCGAGTCCCGGAGGTACAGTGGGTCCCCCCCCCATTTTCTATGATCTTTGCTCATATTGCGAAAATTTGGTAAAATTTCGAAACTGTGTATCCTTGAGTCCTTCCTTGCTGTAATTATAAAACAATTTTACAGTAAAAGTTAGGAGGGGTTAATAATAATAACATAATAATGATTGTACAAGGCTGTGAAAACTTAAAAGGGACTATAGGAATCAATATTATAGTATATAAAAAACCCCTTGTTATTCAGACACCCCCTAAATTCTTAATTTTTACCCAAAATCGCCCAACCGTTTTTTAAATAACTTGGGTCCTAGTTTTTGGTGAATTGAAAATAGGGTCTTAAAGAAAAATTATACAAATTTTTCCACCGTCCCGGGAATCAAACCCACGGGACCTCAATTTCTATCCTAAAAACTTTTTCAAACCCCAAAATAACAATCTAAACCGGATACAAAAAAGAAGAGGAAGAGGGGGAGAGAAAAGAGAATAGGGGGGGAAGAGAGAGAGAGGAGAAAGAGAGGGGAAAGAGAGAGGAGAAGAGGGAAGAGAGGAGAGAAGAGAGAGAGAGAGAGAGAGGAGGAGAAGAAAAAAGGGGAGAGAGAGAGAGAGAGAGAAGAGAGATAACTCCCCCTCCATGAAGGATAGTGTTGATCTCGTGTTTGAGACATCTTCCAGCCAAGGCATATACTCCATTCGAGTGATCTCAGAATATTGGAGTAAGGAGCTCGAACACCGTTTACGAAGTGCCCATATTCACCCCCAGAGGGCCTTCGAAATCACCTGAAAAAGTAGCCCTGGGGAAAGGGTACCCCCCGTTTACATAACCTCACCCCCCTCTACCTCAATGCACCAAAAGGGCATAGTGCAGAGTGCGCATCTTAAGTTTGTTTTGAGGTTGTTATTTATGTTACCGTCCTAAATGAACTTACTTGGGTGGCCCTGGCCCGGTGGCAACGCTCTCGCTTCACACGCTATGGGGTCCCCTAGTTTGATCCCCCGGGAAGGGTGGAAAAAATTTTTGGGGGTATTTCCTTACACATGTTGTCCCGTTCACCTAGAAAGCATTGTGGTGCCGGGTGTTTTCGATGGTGTGGGTGCACCCGGAGGGGGACAAAGGAAGTAAAACCGTCCTCGGACGCACTGTCTTTCTTGAGTTTTCCTGGTGGCTAACCCCCCCCCGGGGGGTTAAAAAATCCCGAACAAATCTTATCTTACTTTTTAAACTTATGGAAAATTTATTCCAAAATTTTTTCATAAAGATGGCAGTTTGGGACCCCCTTGGCCCCAATTGGCACCCCACATCCAAAAGAGAGTGCCAACATTTCCAGGTGGGATACCCGGGTTTAAAGTAAGGGTGTGCAGGACGGCTGTCTAAGATACCCCTTGAGAGCAAACACTTGGAATGGTAGGTGAAATGAACAGAGGCCCGTGCACATGTAATTGTTCTTTGAAAATTCTCCCCCCTCAGTTTAGTTCACCTAAAAGAACGTTTGAAGCTGTCGATAAGGGCTCCAATGGGTAAGTCACTTTGTCTGACTTTTTTTTTGGGTTTCCAGGTTTCTACCATATACTTATGTATGTAATCTTGTAAATGTATTTTTGTATTTTTGAATAAATACTTACTTTTAAAAAAACCCTTTTGGGGAAGTTGGTTGGTTAGGGTAGGTTTTTTTCTGCCCAAATTGCCTGTACTGCATGTAACCAGCCTGACGTCAAGCCTTCGCTGCCGAGAGCCCACAAACAGCCCCAAGAACGAAACTTTCTAAACATCTACCCAGTCAGCCGTCAACTGCCTACTCTCAGCCCGGCCCAGTATCATAGTTGACTTGGGCACTCCACCCTCGGTGGTTGTTACAGTCGAAGAGATAGTGGGGTTCTGAACCCAAGCTCATGAACCGTCCCCGCCAAGACACTCGTTTCAAAATGGGGGTTCAAGGCGTCCCCGCCTGTGTTGCGGAGAGAAAGGGAGAATTTTTCCATGTTTATGCTCTCTTTAAAATTTAAAAACTAGGAATTCCGACTAGAAATTTCATATAAAATCGGTATTTACATAATGAAAAAAATTTGTGCTGTCAATATCGTCCCATCAATTTATGTTAATTTTGCGAATAGAGATTTTTTTTTTTTTTTTTTTTTTTTTTTTTTGGGGGGGGGGGGGGGTAAGCATGATTTATTTCCCCTTTATGCCACCCACAGCAGTATATAGATTTCTGGTTCCCAAAAAATATAAATAATTGAAATAAGAAAAAACACCCCCCGTGACGCACTATTTTCTTGGTTACCCTGGTGGCTAACCCTCCTAAACCCTGGGTTAAAAATTCCCAACAATCTTATCTTTTTTTTTTAAAAGATTCATGTGCTTCTTGGGATCTGTTTTCTTAAAATTTCGGCAATGAAGATACCCAAGTGTTGCCATATGTCTTATTCAACATCGTCTGGGGTGTTGCATCCATCGAAACATGAAGTGTGGTGTATAATAAAACATAAAAATAAAAATAAATTTAAATAATAATAATAATAATAATAATAATAATAAAATATAAAAATAAAATAAATAAAAATAAAAATAATAAAAAATCTTATTTCTATAAATACATGTACAACTTACACAGACCATGCTAACATCAATGACATATTATATAAAAAACCCGGTGCTTTCAGTTGGTCATAGTGCTTTTGTTACTATAGTGTGTCGAAACTGTAGCCAATATATGTAATTTAGTAACTTTTGTGTCTGTCCAACTGGAAAAAAGTTTGATTTTAATTGAATGTTTGAGGGGACGTGTCCTCGGAGAAAAATTTATACCCCCTTTCCATCCCCCTCTTCTTCCCTTCCTCCCCCTTACCACCTCCCTCCTTCTTCCCTTCCTCTCCCTTACACTTCCCCCCTTTTCCCCTTCCCTTCCCTTACACTCTCCCCCTTTCCCTTCCCTCCTTACCACTTCCCCCCTTCTTCCCTTCCTCTCCCTTACCACTTCCCTTCTTCTTCCCTTCCTCTCCTTACTCCCCTCCTCCCCCCCCTCCCTGTGAGGGCCCCAAATAGCCAGGGGTTTGAAATATAACCGGGGGGCCCCAAGCTTTTTGAAATTAAAAGGGAGCCAACCTATGTTGAAATATAAAAAAGGGAGCCCATCTATGTTGAAATAAAAAAGGGGCCCCATCCTAGTTAAAATTAAAAAGGGGCCCATCCTAGTTGAAATATAACAGGGGGCCCATCCTTGTTGAAATAAAAACCAGGGGAGCCACCCTATGTTGAAATAAAAGGGGATCCCATCCTATTTTGAAAATAAAAGGGGCCTACCCCTATTTTTGGAATATAAAAAGGGGCCCCCATCTTGTTGAATTAAAAAAGGGGAGCCTACCCTTGTTGAAAATTAACAAGGGACCCCACCTATGTTGAAATATAACAAGGGGGGCCCACCCTATGTTGAAATATAAAAAGGGAGCCCATCCTATTTTAAAAATTTAAAACAAGGGACCCCATCCTATTTTAAAATTTTAAAACAAGGGGGCCCTTTCCCTTGTTAAAATTAACAAGGGACCCCACCCTATGTTGAAATATAAAAGGGAGCCTTCCTATGTTAAAAATATAAAAAGGGACCCTTCCCCTATGTTAAAATATAAAAGGGAGCCCCCCTATGTTGAAATATAACAAGGGAGCCTACCTATGTTGAAATTTAACAGGGAGCCCTCTATGTTGAAATTAAAAAAAGGGGGGCCCCATCCTATGTTGAAATATAAAAAGGGGGGGGCCCACCCTTGTTAAAAATATAACAGGGGACCCCCACCCCTATGTTGAAAAAAAAAGGGGTCCCATCCTATGTTGAAATATTAACAGGGGATCCCATCCTATGTAAAAATATAACAAGGGAGCCCTTCCTATGTTGAAATATAAAAGGGAACCCCATCCTATTTTGAAAATAAAAAGGGAACCACCCTTGTTGGAAATTTTAAAAAGGGGAAAGCCCCCCCCCCTATGTTGAAATATAAAAGGGGCCCATCCTATGTTGAAATTTAAAAGGGGGAGCCCATCCTATTTGAAATATAAAAAGGAACCCACCCTAGTTGAAAAATAACAGGGGCCCCCATCCTATGTTGAAAATTAAAAGGGGAACCAATCCTAGTTGAAATTAACAAGGGAACCCACCCTATGTTGAATTAACAAGGGCCCCCAATCCTATGTTGAAATTAAAAAAGGGGGGCCAATCATTGTTGAAAATATAAAAAGGGAAAACCCATTATGTGAAATATCCAAGGGACCCCTCCTATTTTGAAATTAACAAGGGACCCCTCCTATGTTGAAATAAAACAAGGGAACCCACCCTATTTTGAATTATAACAAGGGGCCCACTAGTTGAAATTAACAAGGGGAAAGCCCCCCTTTGGGGGAAATTAAAAAGGGAGCCCCTCCTATGTTGAAATATAAAGGGGGGCCTATCCTTTTTGAAATTAACAAGGGAGCCCATCCTAGTTGAAATATAAAAAAGGGATCCCCTATTTGAAAATAAAAAGGGAGCCCATCCTATGTTGAAATATAACAAGGGACCATCTATGTTGAAATTAACAAAAGGGGGGCCCACCCTATGTTGAAAATATAACAGGGAGCCCCCCATGTTGAAATATAAAGGGGACCCCCTCCTATGTTGAAATATAACAAGGGGGCCCATCCTATGTTAAAATATAACGGGGGAGCCCTCTATGTTGAAAATATAAAAAAGGGGGGCCCATCCTATGTTGAAATATAACAGGGGGCCCACCCATGTTAAAAATATAAAAAAGGGGGCCCATCCTTGTTGAAAATAACAGGGGACCCCATCCTAGTTAAAAATTTTAAAAAAGGGAGCCCATCCTATGTTAAAAATAACAGGGGAGCCCATTATTTTAAAAATTTTTTAAAGAGGAAATACAATAACGTTGAAAAAAAAAATTTTTAATTTTCGTACTGAGTATGAAAAAAACAAATTTTATTGTAATTTTTATCAAACTTTTCTCAAAAACTGTCGGGTACATGTGTTTTTCATTTTTTTGAAAAAAAATTTTAAAAATTGATTTTGGGAGTAAAACGCAAGTTTTGCATAATTTTCCACAATCAGTTAGAAAAAGTGGGTTGAACCCTTAAGGTTACCGTAATTGGACCCTGCGTGATGGGGAAGACACCAATTTGCCCTTGAAAGTCGTTAAATGACCGTCATCTCGACCCCCTGGTAGCCCAGCTCGACTGGACGGGGTAGATGGGGTGCTGGGCCAGGTCGATGTTGAAGTTGGAGGGTTTGGGTGATAGAACCTCCGAAAAGGCCCAAAACCCCGGCTCCCCCGGGTTTAGTTGGGTTTGGGATACTGGGTTTAAGTTAGTTAGGTTAGGTTAAAGTTAGGTCGCTTCGCCGGGAAAACGGGCAAGTGTTTCCTGAGGGGGTTGGTATAGATGACTACAGAGGGAGATTTTGGTCATTTGCCCCCGGGCCTTCGCTGGTTTTGCCCCCCCCCCCCAAAAAAAAAATTTTTGTTAAAATTATTAAATTTTTTATATTCGACGAGTCCCAAGATTTTAAAAGGGAAATAAAAGATAGATAGTTGGTTTTGGTGTCAAAGGTGTGTGAAAATGTTTAAAGGGGAAAAGGAGATAGATGGGTTTATTGGAATGTTTAGATATAAAATTTTATTGTGGATATTTTCGAGGCATTGTCTGGTGTTTTTTAAAAAGTTTTATTTTTGGTGATTTAAAATTTTTTTAGAGTACAGTTTTATTAAAATTCTAGATTATTTAAGTTATTTATTATAAAAAACGTTTCACCCCTCAGTGGGGAAGATAGACCCGGGTATATTGTATGTTGTAACCATGTTCCCCTTGGCCCCCGTAAGATAAAATCTCTTCAAAACTAAATCTCCAGGTCGAACTTACTGCGTTCATCTGAGGTAATTTGAGGTCGAGGTCGAGGGGAAAGGGGGGTTCGAGGGAGGGTCCCTAGGTCAGGCCTCCTGTCATGTTCGACCTAAAGTTTCGGGCCCCTCGATATTTTGTGTCGATCCGTTCCCAGTGGAGTCCCCAACGTGTGCGGATCCATCTCTCGTGAGGTCGACTTGGTTGAAAGTGTTTCCCGTTAGCTCATGAACCCAAAACCTCTTCGTTGGTCGAGTTCCCGCCCCTGAAGGTTAGTTTAATATGTTTTTTATGCCCCCATACCCACCCTGTGTGACTTGAAAAAGCCACTGTGGGGGGCCGAAACGTAGTCAAAAAAGGAAACATTTACTGAATGTGTTTTATTTCCTTGTGTGGGTTTTTTTTATACTTTTATTTCCTTACAGAGGTACATAATTGGCCCAGGGAGGGGACCCCAAAAAGTTTTGATGCTGGCAAGTTACAGAGGAAATGAACTCACAATTTAAAAAGGTAAGAACTCCAAAATTTTAAAAAAAGGAAATGAATCACAATTTAAAAAGGTAATGAATACAATTTAAAAAAAAGGTAATGAGTCAAAATTTTTAAAAAGGTAATAAACTCACTTTACAAAGGGGAATGAACTTCAGGTGGTCTAGTCCATCAGGCAATTTAAAAAAAGTAATGAAGACATTCTCGAATTTAAAACCAGGAGGCTTAATAACCGAATAATTAAAAAAGCCAAAGGATTGGCTTGTTTATGTTGGACGTGTGGCCCCTCCACAAGGTAATACAAGCACCCCGCACAGAGAAATTTTTCTTTTGGAATACTGAGATCTCTTTCCCCGGATTTCCCTACACCAGTCCCACTAACCCCGGTCCCTCTTATGTTTGGGGGGAAAGGGGAAAGCGGTGAAAGGTCCCAAAACTTCCCCAGGTGCCGCTTATGTAGGGAAAGGCAGCATGTGTAAGGGCCAAACTTCCAGGTACCTATTACTACTAGGTGGAAGGGACAGCATGTGTAAGGTGCCTAATTTCCCAGGTCCCTATTATCTAGGTGGACAGGGGGGATGTGAAAGGTGCCTAATTTCAGGTACCTATTATGTAGGTGGAATGGCAGCATCAAAGGGGTTGGAACTATGTCTCGACTCACGAGAATCCAACCCTGCTCTTTTAAATTAAAATTTAATTTATAGTTTATTATGCCCCCCTCCCATCCTGTGGGCGGAGTAAAAAAGATTACAGAGGACATATGGGCCCAGGGACGGCCTAAAAGTTTGGTAGTGAGAAAAGCCACAGAGGAATGAAATCACTTAAAAAGGTAATGAACCCCAAAATTTACAAGGGAATGAATCCGGTAGGTCTTCAAAATCATTACGTTACAAAGGTTTTACGTTACAGAGGTCACAATGGGTCCGGGGGGCCCCCAAAAGTTTTGGGTGAACTAGGTAAAGGAAATGAACTAAAAGGGGTACAAGGTAAAAAAATCACAAGTTAAAAAGGTAATGAATATGAAAAAAGGGTTTAAACTTCGTTTATACATGGCTGAATCTGAAAAAAAATTTTAGGTAATGAGAAAATTCACATTCCCACACCGGTCAAACTGTTGGAGTTTTGGGTTTGCAAATGTGATTGTGAGTCCTTGGGCCTGAGTGGTTGGGGGAAAGGGGAGTGTGTGTTAGAGGGAAGTCCTGGGGTTTTTCAAAATATCAGAAGCTTATCTCCCCCGATGATAATCATCAGAAAAAAATATCGTTGGAGCGCAGCCGAATGTGCTGGAATCTTTTGTGTGAACTGTGATAGTGATATACCTAGTGAAACACAAACATCTTGATTTGAAGTGGCTTAGGAGGGGCACCCTTCACTCCACCGGGCCCTCCCTCCCCCCTCCTCGATTTGGAACTCAGCCATTGTCTATTATTATGGTTGGGCGGTTTTTGCCAGACCCATAAATGCTTGAGTGCCGTGTCAGTCCCCTGTGCCGCATCCATACCTTACGAAGTCCCTGTGTGCCTCTGCCGGTACAAGCAATACCTAGTGGTTGTGTTAAATTTCTGCAGATTTTGTTGAACTTTTGCACGAGTGGATTTCACTGACTTAGGACATTGTGTACCTCAGTCCAGTAGGCTTTTAAAAAGAGTGAGGATTTTCTGGCCTGTGGGTGACCCTTGAAAAGGCCCTATAAGATCGCATCCATTAACCCCCTCGGGGTGTGTCCAGTGAGGTGAATGCCCTTCCCCGACTTTCCTTTTTACGGTATCCTTAGCTCGTGCCATTATCACTATGGATAAGGGGTTTAACCGATCCCGGTAAACGTTTTTAACTTAACAAAACCAGAGGGTTTATTATAAAAAATTAAATTTGGTGATTTATTTGTCCACGAGTGAAAATTTGTCTGTCATTCCCAGCAGTGTGTGCGTGTTAAGTGCGGGGTTTGAGTAATTAATGGTGGTGCAATATTGGAAATCTCGAGACGACTGTGGCCCCGTGAAAGACCTTGAAAAACGCACTGCGACCGCAGGCCACTACCCACATTGCCCGGTCTGCAGGTGAATATCCTTTCCCTTTTCCTTCATCACCCGGATCCTTTAGCCCCTGGCCAGTGTGAAACTCCTGTCAGCTATGGTTAGCTGATGGTGTTGAGTAGATGATGGTGAAGGCAGATTTGAAACTATTTTTGTAAAAAGGTCCGGGAAAAAAAAAACGGGCTTCCAGAGAAAGCTTGCTGAAAGCAATACAGGGGCGCACACCCCCCCAAAGCTGTAGGTTAGATTTCCCTGACAACACTGATCAAGGGGACCAAGTTTAACTGGTTTTTTTGAACTGTGTAAACAATCAGAGAAAAAAGATCAAGTTTGTCCGCGATGGGATATTTGTCTTTGTGCCAAATTAGCTTTTATAGACAAAAATTCTCCTCACGAATATGCCAACATCAAACTCCGAGTGCCCCCCCAAGGGGACCTAAAATGTTTTTGTCTCACAACGTCAACAAGCATTGAATCCTCAATATCTGGCGTCAGAGAAGTTGCAAAACCCTCGTCGACTTTCCACGGTTGATATTGGGTTGGATGGCAGGGGATCTGCCACGCTATATTCACTCCCGTGAGCCCCCAACAGACGCTATTTTTGCATTGTAAGACCCCCTCAACGTCGTGTTATAAATGTCAACGTGGGGCCCCTCGCCAGGAAAAAGCCCCTTAAGTCACACTGGTGTGCGTGTGTGCCCAAAGCTCATCCTTCTGAAAAAGGTGTTATGCTTGATCAAACAGCACAGACTGTTGCTAAAAATGTATCAATTGTAAAACCTAGGAGCACGCGCCTGTGATGCAGTGGAGGGTGATGATCGCAGCCAAAAGCACTTCCCCTTACCCCTATAATGGCCCCCCAGGATTTCCCGGTACCCGGGTCTGAATTGGTATGCCTGCCTCGACAAATTTGGGGTTGAGCACCTCACCCCGGGGGCACGCAACGACCCCATCCAGGTGTCAATACCGCCCGCTGGTCAGCTGACGGCAGCCAAATAGCTCAGTTGACGGGACTTCCCGTCTCCGATGTTCCAAGTCTTTTCCCGTGGTATACAACTGATGTGCGCCTTTAAAAAAAAACTGGGAAAAACAAAACAGTTTCTCCTGAAAAAACCTTGAAAAACAAAGGAAAAAGTTTGGGGGTACAATAAACAAGATTTCACAATTGTGAAAAACAGTGTAAGGGGGTTTCCCGAAAAGGTGGTGGTTTTGGGGGGTTTTTAATTTTCAGTAATGAGAATTTAAAAAACTTGTGTTGATAAAATGTAGTGAGCTCATAAAGAAGGATGGTGTAAGGATGTTAGTAAAAGTGATGACCGTTTTTAAGTGGTGGTGGAGGGGTGATGGGGCTTTGGTGTCTATAATTTTTTGTAATAGGTGGGAAAATAATTTAAAGGGGGGTGAAGGGTTTGATGAGAGGGTGGTGTCTATAATGTTAGTAATAGTGATGAGATAAATTAAGTGGTGGGAAGAGTGTGATGAGAGTGGTGGGTTATAATGTTAGTAATAGTGATGGCATATATAGGGTGGTGCAGGGTGTGTGAGGTTTGTAAAATAGACTTAATGTTGAATTTAATTATGTTTACAAAAAGAATGAACACAATGTTGGGAGTGGCGTGGTGAGACAGTTGTAGTGTTGGTTAAAGTTAGCGGAGGAGGGAATGTGAGTGGTGGTGGTGCCCTATCATACATTCCACATAAACGCGTTTGCTTGGGTTTACGAGACTCCCACGAGGCCTTTAAATGGAGTGCACTTGCAAAACTCAGGCAAGGGTAGCTGTGACATTTTAAGGCGCCCATTTTAGAAAATTTTTTATTTTGCGAAAACCAAGATGATCCCCCGGGTACTTTAAAGGGTCAAAAATCGTATAAAATTTCTATTTAAGCTGGAATATTTCTCCTTAGAAAAAAGGTTCCTGAACTTCATATAAAAAAACCCCGACCCCTTGTGTTGGGTGGGCTACAAGGTGCAGGTCCCTGAAAAAATCCCAACCCCCTAAATTACCCCCATTTGTTGCTATAACCTCAAAAATTTTAACTCTTGTGTTTATATATTAAAAAAATCATTCCCTCAACTTCTTTGCACAAAAAACGAGGGGTCAATATCACGGTGTTTGGATTTATATAGGGAACTTGTCTAAAATTTTAACTTTTATGCTTCGATAAATTTAATTCTTGGAGCTCCCAATTGTGCATTCTGAGCCCATTTTTATTGGGGATTACAATGCGAGACACAAAAGCTTGGGAAACTCAAGTTTGGTAAATTTGTAAGGCAATAATGTTGTCATTTAAACAGTCAGGTTTAAAGTCCCCCTTTGTAGGTGCCTTGAACCCCCACAATTTTTGGAGGCGTCCTTTTATCTGTGCCTGGGTTCAACATTATTCTGCCCGTTGTGGTCTTCCATTGTAAAAAGTATAGGGTTGATCATTTCCCTAGGCAACCCCCTTTGATATTGGTAATACTACCTTCCGGTGGGTTTCAAACGGAAAACGTTTTAATTTCCCAAGATCGCATGATGCTTTGTTTCCAATGGGGAGATGGGTTAAACCCAGAGTGTTCCTTGTAGAGACCTTTAAAAAATGATTTGTGAGATTTTTCAGAAAAAACTTGAGCCGCCATGCAACCTCTTGGTACTTAAAAACCCCAAATTCCCTAAAAAAACATACCTCCCTTCAAAAACCATATTATTAAATGATTTCTAAATTCGTACACGAACGTATGCTCCGAAAGGCCTAGCCTTAGAAAAAAAATCGTACCCCCGGAAAGCGAGGCTCTTCCAATGCCCTTGTGGCCAGAGAGGTATGACAGGCGGGGGCAAAACCGCTGGGAAAAAATTTGTCAAGGTTTAATGCTAACACCCCACTTAGCCCGGGGAGGAGGACAAAATGAAAATTAAGGGTAAAAGAAATGGCAGGGTGCGCCCCTCTCCCTGCATAGGGGGAATGAGTTTAGTGCTTGGGCCTACATCTAGCTTGACAATTTCCAGTACCCCACAGGCAAAATTAAATGATAAATATGATGCAAGGGAGAGACTGTTTGCTTTTGTCAGTAAGGAGATGATTGCCATTCCTTTCACTTTTATGATTGATGCGCGCTAATAAGGGGAAAATCCCCGTCGCCTGGTGAGGGGTGGGATTACTTAAAAAATACTAGATTGCTGTGTCGGTACGGGAATATTACTTGAATTATTACATGAGCTATGTAATGGGGGTCCCCTTCTTGGCCAAACAGTTTATTTCCATTTTTAAGCCCAATCAACAAAAAGCTTTCGCCCAAAATTCTTACTAGCTGTTGTGTTAAAAAAAATTTGGGAAGATTCTTTAAACGTTCCCTTACAGAAATCAACTTTTTGTCTCCCGGTTTCATGGTTTTATGCATGGAAGGACGTGCATCATTGCATAGCCCCTTTCTCACCCCGAATGAAGTTCCTACACTCCTTTTTTGCCTTAAAAACCGCTTTCGATGTAGCCAACCGACATGTAATAATTAGTGAAAACTTGCCAAAAAGGGTGTTGGAGGATGGCTTTTCCGCTGGGATTAAAGGTACCTGTCAACAGAAAATGTTTTTGTTGTTCCAGGGAATTTTGAAGGTTTAAAATAAAGACTTTGAATTAGGAAACCCCCGGGAGGGTGCTCAGTCCCAACCCGTTCAATATTTAATTAAGCTTACTTAATGCTAGCAAACAGCCCCATAATTATGTGATTAGTTTTGCTGAGATTTTAAAGATTAACCACCGGAATTTCCCAACCCCAAAAATTTTTAATCATGTACTAGCCCCGTGTCAGGACCTGGGGGTTGATAATCTTATGTAAAACAAAGATATCAATGGCTTTCCTCCCCGACAGGAGGCACAGTTGTCGATCCAAATTTCATGATGGGTTCTTTGAAAATGTAAGCGATCAGGGGTTAGGCTTTGGGTTTCCTACTTGGACCCTGTTGTAACAGATTTGTTGCCAATACAAAAGAAGACAAAGGCCTTGGTGGGGGGCAGGGGTTCCCCCCAGTATGGGCTAATTTAAAATTGTGAAAAAAGTGATTTGTTTATTAGATCTTGGTTGATTATCTGGGCCCCTATTGTTTTGTTCTGGGTGGAGTTGGAGGGTGGGAAAAAAAAAGCAGAACGAAGCAATGAGGTCATCTAGGAGCCCCCGTACTGCCCAAAATTTTAAATTTGCAAAAAGAACTTGAAAAATTCCAAGCATCAGAGATGGTTAGGAAAGAAAATATCTAAAATTTGGGGGTTTAATATGCTAGGCAAGCTCTTAAACCCCCGACAGAGCCCCCCAAAAATTTCCTAGCACTGGTGAACACTCTCCAGATGGATCGAAAGATGGAACGACCCGATGAAACGATACATGATCTTGTCAAGTTTAAGCCAGCGGATTCTGCTATGGAAAATTACCCCTTTTCCAAACTCATTCCATTTCCCCCCCAAAATACTTCTTTAAATCCAAACCCAAAAACTTCGCTTGAAGCCAACATGAGGCTTTTAAACTGTATTGATAAAATTAGTCACACAGCACACACTCTCGCAAAATTTTTTACGTTGTTTGGTTCTGTTCACCAATCCCCTGGGGGCAGTGGTAGTGCTGTGTTGCGACAGGGGAGGCCTTTTTAAAGAAAATTTGGGGCCGCTCAATAATTGGGTTACCCCTTAGACAGAACTGTTTGCCCTATCCTTTCACTGAAAAAGCTTATGTATCAAAGATTGACAGTTTTTTGTAACTATTCTTGTCACCAAAATGCTCTAATCATTAAGCTAAATTTGGCTGCTTTTGTCAGAACAGCACAGGTAGGTGGATTTTGGACGGGGAGTCAGAAATGCACAGGTGGATTCCATTCACTTGGTCTTAGATGCTGATAGAAATGAAAATTTTGGCAAGCTGTATGCTTTCAAAGAGGGAGTGATTACAAACTGTTGTAGGGAGAGTTTGGAACAATAAAACGAAAAAAAAAATTCAGTGAATTTTTTGGGCTTAAAGGCTGGGATTGACACCAGTGGTCCATCTATTATTTATCTGCAGGAGGAGCCCCTGTCTATGGGGCATCCAACAAAATAAAACAGACTCTTTGGGTGTCTACCGCCCGGCTCCGGTGGGTTACAAGTATCTTTTGGAGGTTAAAACCCCCCCAGATGTGACCAAAAGAAAAGTAAATTTGCCGAGGTTTTTGTCAAACCGCGTCATTTTGTCTGGGTGCGATAAAAAATTTAAAGAATTTGAAAAAACTCACCAGAAGTGTTCAAGAAATGGCTAAGTATTTTATTCCCCGTGGTATTTACAGACCTTCTGGGAAAATACCCTATTTGCTAGCTGTAAAAAAGCTTTCCCCCTGTGTGATGTGTGTGTGTTTTTTGTGTGTGGTGTGTGTGTGTGTGTGTGTGTGTGTGTGTGTGTGGAGTATGGGGTAGAGTGTGTGGGGTTTGGTGGGGGTGTGTGTTTATGTGTGGAGTATGAGTGTGGGGGTGTGTTTTGGGTTTTGTGTGTGTGTGTGTTTTGTGGGTTTTTATGGTGTGGTGTTGAATTTTTTATGGTGGGTGTGTGTGTGTGTGTGTGGGAGAGAGGAGAGAGTCAGCAATAAATTTGCACCAAAAACCTCGTTGTGACGGGTGTGGGAAAAGTGAAGCTCTTATCTAAAATTTGTTCATGATTGGCAGTATAAAGTAAGTAACCATTCTTTCAGTATTCTTACCTTTGTAACTTTGGAGTTCAATTTGAACTTGGAGTTCATTCCTTGTACCTAGTTCAGCCATCAAAACTTTGGAGCCCGGGTCCCTGGCCCCATTGTGTACCTCTGTAATCTGTAAAATCCCTTTTTGAAAACTTGTAATGATTGTGACTAGACCTACCTGGAGTTCATTACCTTTGTAAATTGTGAGTTCATTACCTTTGTAAATTGTGAGTTCATTGCCTTGTGGCTTGCTCAGCTATCAAAACTTTGAGGCCCAGTCCTGGACCCATTATGTCCTCTGTAATCTTTTGACTACCGCCCACGGATGGGTATGGGGTGCATAATAAACATATTAAACTAACTGAGTCTCTCTCTCTCTCTCACACACACACACACACACACACATACAAATTCATACACACACACCCCATAAACACCCACACCACCCACACACCCCCAAACTCATACACCACGCACCCACACTCATACTCACACACACTCATACACACATCACCTCATAACACACACACCATACTCACACACACACACACACACCACCACACACACACACACACACACACAAACACACATGCACACATGTGGTAATGCTTTATTTACAGCTAGCAAAGTCAGGGTATTTCTCCAGAATGGTCTGTAATATACCATGTGGATAAAATACTTAGCCATTTCTTGAACACTTTGAGTGAGTGTTTCTAAATTCTTTAAATTTTTAAATCGCACTCCGTACATAATGAGCAGGGTGGGGACAATAATCCATCTGGCAAAGTTTACATTTCGTTTGGTCTACATTGGTGGTGGTGATTTAACCTGCCCAAAAATACTTGTAACCCAGCCCGGGGCGGCGGTAGGACATCCAAAAGGTTTGTTATTTTGTTGGATGCACCATAGACATGTGGCCCGAATTCGAATACTCGAGAGTTAGGAGTGCATGGTTCGGTTTAAAACGACCTTCTTCTAGTTGAAGCCTGGTCAATCAGGCTGCGGTGCTGCTGCACACATACAACAAGACAGGCCCAGATTTGCATTAAAGGGAATTAATTTCGTCTTCAAGAACGGACCCACAGATAGGAATATTAAAAGAAAATAAGAATATTGCGCATTTCGTTCCCATTCTAAAGCCGTCTTCAGGAAAATACTGAGGGACTTCACGTAAGGTCAAATAATAGCATATTTTTTTTCTGATTTCTCTAAACGAGGGTTAAATTGTATGTAGACTTTCCCAAAAAATTTAAGAAAGGCACTTGGTAAACTAACTTTTTTGGGAATAGAGGAAATAAAGTGAATGGGATATATTGGGGAAAAAAATAGAAGAAACAAGACAAATCCCTGATGGAAAATACCATGTGGCTTACAGTGACGGGAACAACCGGGGATGGAACAATAGTGCTGGAAAATACGTGAGGGAAACAATCCCTTGACGGAAAAATCCGTGCGGAACATACATGACTGGAACAATCCCGTGATGGCAAAGGATGGAAAAATACCGGGGAGGAAAAACAACCCGTGATGGACAATCGTGCTGGAAAAAACCGGAGGGCCCTCCGTGATGGAACAAACCTTTACGGGAAACAATCCCGGAGGAAATCCGTGGTGGAACAATACGTGCGGAACAATAGTGCTAAAAACAATCCCGTGATGGGAAAAATACGTGATGGAACAATCCGTGGTGGAACTCCCGTGATAGAACAAACCGTGACGGAAAAATCCGTGACTGGAAATACCGTGATGGAAAAATCCCGTGACTGGAAAAATCCCGTGAAGGAACAATACTGATGGAAAATACCGTGACTGGAACTACCGTGGCGGGAAAACAATCCCGTGCCTGGAAAAATCCTGCTGGAACAAACCGTGACGGAACAATACGTGACTGGAACCAAACCCGTGTGGAAAACAAACCGTGAGGGAAACAATACCGTGACGGAACAATACCGTGAGGGAAAAATCCGGATGGAAAAATACCGTGACTGGAACAATACCGTGGCTGGAACAATACGTGACGGGAACAATCCCGTGCTGGAACTACCGTAAATAGAACAATCCCGTGACGGAAAAATCCCGTGACTGGAAAAATACGTGACTGGAAACAATCCCGTGCGGAAAAACAATCCCGTGCGGAACAATACCGTGGCGGGAAACAATCGGGTGGAAAAATACCGGACGGGAAAAAATCCGTGGCTGGAACAATCGTGATGGAACAATCCCCGTGGCTGGAAAATTTACCGGACTGGAACAATACGTGACTGGAAAATACGTGACGGGAACAATACGTGACTGGAAAAATCCCGTGACTGGAAAATACCGTGACTGGAAACCCCGTGACTGGAACTACGGGGCTGGAAAAATACCGTGCAATGACCCCACCCAAAAAAAACGGGCCTGTTGATCAGGCCTGATCCACCAGGAGGCCTGGTCTCAGGGGGCCGGGGGGCGTGCCCCCCGGAATTCTCCGGAAACTCCGGTAATCTGGCGGGAACATCCCGTGACGGGAAAACAATACGTGACTGGAACAATACCGTGATGGAACAATCCCGTGATGGAAAAAACATGCTGGAACAATCCCGTGACTGGAACAATACGGGTGGAACCTCCCGTGACTAGAAAAATACCGGGGATGGAACTCCCGGAAAGGGAAAAATACCGTGACTGGAACAATACCGTGATGGAACAATCCGGGCTGGAAAAAATACCATGAGGGAACAATCAGTACTGGAAAATACCGTGCTGGAAAATACGGGGGGAAAACAATACCGTGACTGAAACAATCCCTGTGGAACCTCCCCGTGACTGGAACAATACCGTGATGGAAAAATCCCGTGGCTGGAAAAATACCTGACTGGAAAAATACGGACTGGAACAATACCGTGCTGGAACAATACCGTGACTGGAACAATACCGTGATGGAAAAAATACAGTGACTGGAACAATCCCCTGGGGAAACAATACCGGGGCGGAAAAACCCCTTTGACTGGAACATACGTGACGGGGAACAACCCCGTGCTGGAACAATTACCGTGGCGGGAACATACCGTGACGGGAAAACAATACTGAGGGAAAACAAAACGTGACTAAAACAAAAACCTGACTGGAACAAACCCGTGACTGGGAACAATACCGGATGGAAAAAATCCGTGATGGAAAATCCGTGGCTGGAAAAAATTCCGTGACTAAAACAATACCGTGACTGGAAAAAAACCGTGACTGGAACATCCCGGGTGGAACAATACCGGATAGAAAAATCCCGGACGGGAACAATACGTGAGGGAACAATCCGTGATGGAACAATACCGTGATGGAAAATACCGTGGCTGGAACAATACCATGATGGAACAATCAGTGACTGGAACAATCCGTGAGGAAAATACGTGGCTGGAACAATAGTGCAGAAAATACGTGACTGGAAAAAAACGTGCTGGAAAATAGTAAAGGAACAATACCGTGAGGGAAAACAATCCCGTGACTAAACAATCCCGTGACGGGAAACAATCCGTGACGGGGAAAAATACCGTGGCTGGAAAAAAAAGTGATGGAACCCAATACCGTGACTGGAACAATCCGGACGGAAACAAACGTGCGGAAAAAAATACCGTGATGAGCAATACCTTGGCTGGAACATCCCGTGACTGGAACAATCCCGTGGAGGAAAAAATACGTGACTGGAAAAATACCGTGACTGGAACAATACCGTGACTGGAACAATACGTGACTGGAACAATACCGGGGGCTGGAAAATCCCGTGACTGGAACAATCCCGTGACTGGAAAACAAAATACGTGCTGGAAAATACCGTGGCTGGAACAATCCGTGACTGGAACAATACCGTGGCTGGAACAATACCGTGACTAGAACAATACCGTGACTGGAACATACCGTGACTGGAACAATTACCGTGACATTGAACAATACCGTGACTGGAACAATACCGTGACTGGAACAATACCGTGACTGGAACAATACCGTGACTGGAACAATACCGTGACTGGACAATACCGTGACTGGAACAATACGTGACTGGAACAATACACAAATAACCTGCACATAGGAGAAAAGGAGCTGACCACGACGTTTCTCTCCCACATGAACCATTTGCAAATCACACTGAATGGTCCAGGTCGGACCGAAAAGTCGTTATATGCTCCTCTCTCTCCTATGTGCAAATTATTTGTCTATAGTAAGGACGAAACTCGTTGAAGTTCGTTCTACAACACGGACCTTCTGTACAGCACGGACCTTCTGTACAGCACGGACCTTCTGTACAGCACGGACCTTCTCTACAGCACGGACCTTCTCTACAACACGGACCTACCCTAAAACACGAACCTTCTCTATACGTGGGTTCATTAGTGTCACTGTAATTTAATAAACTTGGTTATGCCCTCGACCATGGTATGGGTAGCAGTCATAAGCTTACAGAGGTACATAATGGGTCCAGGGACTCGGCCACAATATTTTGATAACAAAGTAAGTCAGAGTGTTATGCTTGTTGAATGAGTCGAGTCTAAGGTTAAGTTGGTTTAGGTACATGTACACACAAGTACGATTATCATACATAGTATAACTTGCCCACCAGGATAACCAAATAAGTCAGACAAAGTGACTTATTTCCATTTGGGATCCTTGTTATTTCCACTGGGGTCGTTCTTATTTCCACTGGGGTCGTTCTTATTTCCAGTGGGGTTGTGTTATACTCGTGGGGCCAAGTATTACATAATAATACTGATCTTACCATGTTGATAACACAGGATAACGCAAGCAAGCCGGCTAGTCTGTGTGCCCCCATCGTAGACCAGGAGTACACTGTTGCACCTACATAACCCACCATTCCCATCAACCCACCCCCAACACACCTTCCACCCACCCATCACCCACCACCCACTCACCCTTCCATCCACCCATCCACCCACTCACAAACTACAGAAACATTTCCTCTTCCACTTTCATTACTATGATGCAATGTTCACGGCCCGGATGCTATTACTTAGTAACAATAATCTGTAGCATAACTGCAGGTTAAAAACCAACCTGTGTGGTGAAATATGGCAGGAAAACCTTCCAGTCTGATGTAGTATGACAAAACACTATCCTATATGATGGAATGTGAGAGTAAAACCATCCTGGCATGAGGGTATATAATTATGACAATGTATTATAGAAATATAATGGTGTTATTTGAGATATATTACAACATGTGAGTGACTAGAGCAGAAGGTGGGAAACAGTGCAGGTTACAATGATAACCAGACACCACACATGTGCACCCTCACACGGGTACAGCCTTGAATTCTATGTGCCAGGTCCTCGTACTGCGATAATGTGTTTGTATCTGTGATTGACCTTGTTCTCTTACACACACTCTCTCTCCCTCTCTCTCTTTCTCTCTGTCTATCTATCTATCTATCTATCTCAAATGGATTTTACTGGATTGGTTTAAGAGTTCCTTTCTTTATTTACAAGCTAGATAACTGTTACCTACCCCACCTCATTAATCTTTATTAAAACAATTATACTACTACTTATAATATTTAATTAAATATTAATTAGTAGTAGTATTTATTGTTGATGGTGTGACTTGAATTGGCGGGTGATGTTAGTTACCACCAGTCTCTGCTAGGCGGCGTGGTTCCTGACGAGTGAGACGCAGCGCCAGCGGTGGGGCGGAGGAGGGAGGGAGTTAGAAATATTGAGGTTGGAGGATTAATAACTCAGGCTACACATCACAACACACATACACATACTCACACCACAGGGAATCCTGTCACCGTGTACTTCAAAACCTATATTGGGAGTATCGGCACCAGTTTGGAACCCACACTAGACAAAGTACGGCAGAAAATTAAGAGGAAAGTGGAAAAGTTTGCAACAAGGACTTGTCCAAGAGCTATGGGGTATGTCTTACGATGAGAGGTTAAGGGAAATCAGACTGATTGACACTGGAGGGACAGAGGAGACTTTGGTGGGATATGATAACGGACATATAATATACTGAGGAGTGAATCGACATAGGTGGACAGAGACAGGATGTTCCATGAGATGGGACACAGTTTGAGTTGGAAGGAAGACTCGTTTGAGCCACAGGATGTTAGGAAAATATTTCTTCAGTTCCTTTAAAGTTGTCATGAAGTGGAAACAATCGGGAGGTGAGTAGTTAGAGGCAGGATACATACATAGCTTTAAGAGAAGTATGATTAATGCTCATGGGGCTTAAGGAAAAGAGTGGATATTAGTAAGCGCACCATGAAGAGGGCGAAACAGGGTTGCTATGGACTCGACCCCTGCCAACCAACAACAAGTTGAGTAAAACTAGGAGAGTACAACAAGAGCTGGGAATCGGGCCCCTGCCACCACAATACGTGATTACACACTCACACCACTTTCCTATCCCTCCACAAAAGAACTTATACCCCGACCCATAGTTTCATCACACAAACCAACCCAAACCACACCTACGACATAACCCACTAACTTACACGAGTGATCCAACCCAACATACCCGGGTCAACCACATGCACCCAGGTCAACCCACGTATACCCTGGTCAACCCACATCACAGGGTCAAACCCACTTACCAGGTCAACCCACATACCCAGGATAACCCACATACCCAGGCATACCCATCATACCCAGGTCAACCCTCCTTACCCAGGCTCAAAACCATTGTCAAACCAAGACAAACAAAACACATACCAATACATAAAAACCCTAGTATGGGTTATTCAAAACTTTATCTTTATTTATGTTACACCATACCCTCCTGTGGGCGGTAGTTTAGGAATATAGTTAGAAGTTATAGAGGTACTTATATGGAGTCCAGGGACACTGTACCTCTAACTACTTACGATAGATGGCATTATGATGCAAGGATAAAACAAGGGGTCAGGATGTCTTGCCTCATAATTAGACATAAGTACAAAATGGGTCCAGGGATTGTACCTTCAAACTGTCACATAAAGTAACATAAATGGGTCCACGGGGCCCCCGGTACTCAACATTAACAGTGCTTGCCATTAATGGTGCAGGAAACAAGGTGGTCCAGGGACTGTACCTCTACATTACAAGGGGATCCACCATCGGGAAGGAAATCAAAATCTAAATGAACACCTCCTTATTCGATGCTGTTTATGTCAAAGGGAGACAGGATGCAGAGGATAAGAGAAAATAAATAAAAAAAGGAAGCCACTGGTAAAGAGAAGACAGCAAAGGGAGGAATAAGCAAACAGGGATCTGGTGTTCTCTCAGAGGGGAATGAAAACTATGTCAGTCTCTCCAGCCCCCCCCCCCCCCCCCCCCCCCCCCCCCCCCCCCCCCCCCCCCCCCCGCCCCTCCCCCCCCCCCCCCCCTCCCCCCCCCCCCCTCCCTCCCCCCCCCCCCCCCCCCCCCCCCCCCCCCCCCCCCCCCCCCCCCCCCCCCCCCCCCTACACAGAAACAGAGATCCTTCCCCCAGTATAATCCTGAGGAAGGGGAACAGTAGTTCACCCATGGAACATAAGAGACAGAAGACTCAAAGTCGCACAACAATAATGTAAACAGCGTCACTAAAACATGTTAAGTCAGAAAAGAAAGAGTTTAGCAGAGCAAACCCGAAAAAAATAGAATATGTTCAGAGACGAAAAACTCTCGGAATAATATCTAATGTGATTATTCCCAGAGGGTACCAACAGTTAAAAGAGGAATGGAAAATATAGGAGTTTGGAAGACGATTATTACTATGTATTAATTATTATTAATCAAAAGTAAGGCGCTAAACCCCACAGGGTCATGCAGATCTGCAGGAGGAGGAGAAAAAGTAACAAAGAAGTTATGGAAGCTTGAGAAAAAGCCATGAATGAAGCTTGGAGACAAGGATATGTGTGGAATTATATTTCAGGAAGTATAGCGTTTTCAGAGAGGACTTAGAGTAAGATGGTAAGTAAGTGAGTTATTACTCCAAACAATAGTTGATAATAAGGGACAATTTGATGACAGGGCGATTTGTGGGAAAGTGATGGAGGCAAGTGTTGGAGGTAGTGTTGGAGGTAGTATTGAAGGATTAGGGTTCTGAAGTATGTTGGAGGGTAGTATTGAATGATAGTTGTTGACTGTAGTGTTGGAGGTGTTTGAAGATCAAGTGTTTGAGGTTAGTGGTGGACGGTAGTATTGTAGATAGTGTTTGAGGTAGTGTTGGAGATAGTGGGGGAGGGAGGTTGAAGTTAGTGTTGGAGTTAGGTGGTTAGTGGATTAGAGGTAGAGGTAGTGTTAGATGGTAGTGGTAGTGGTAGTGTAGGTGGTGGGTAGGGTTTGTGGTAGTTTTGTAGGCAGTGTTGGATGACGGCGTTGGAGGGTAGTATTGGGTAGCATGCGCAAACGCAATAATGGGAATTGCTGGAGTATTGACTGTCAACATAAATAATAAAAAAAAGAGTCAGTGAACCAAACAAAGGATTGGCGGAACTACCACAACAGTCTGAAAAAATCTAAGTAAATCGACGTCTTTTAACTCACATCCCTCCCCGGGCTTCTCCACCCACCCTGTGGGCATTTATACCCCTGCTCTTTTTATCCCTCTTATATATACTAGCTGGATGTGCACTACTATCCGGTTTTGCTTGATTTATAGTAGTAATGAGGTTATATACTATATCTGGCTTGGATGGGCTTATCTAGGGGTTTAAATTCTAAATCTGACCTTTTGGGAGTGTTATTCCTAAGGATGAAAATTAACGTTATGGGGCTGTTATTTGTGTTATCATAGATTGAAATGAAGGCTTCCGGCTTTGCTGGGTTAATTTTTAGTGGGCAAAAAAAAATGTTTATTGGGGTTATTAGTTTATTCCCAGGGTAATTTTTCCCGGATCTAGTAATACTTGAGGAACCAATAAAATATGGCCCACTAACACATACTTCCTAGACATATGTTATACAGCATTTTAAATGTTATTTTATTAATGAGCCCTGTGGAAAAAATAAATAAGTCATTTGTCTGACCTTTTTTTAGGTCATCGAGTTAATTTAGCATATTATAGTACATTGTATGTCTAACATTGTGTAAGTGTAATTTATTGTGTATCTGTACCTGAATTAAAAAACTCACTTATTCACTTACTTAACTTATATAAAGACCAATAAGTTTAATTATGTTTTACCACGGGGTTCAAAATCTCCCGTTGCTTTATTACCCCCCCACTATCTTTACTCTCAAAATAAGTAGTATGACGCAATTTTTAGAGAGGGAAATGAGCAGGGTTAATTTTTTATAGTTTGTGTAGGGGTGGAATGCGGATAAATGGGATTTATATATATTTTTGTGAATTTTTTGGATGTTGGAACGCTGGGGCTGTTTGTTTACAAGCTGGTCTCTGAGTCCACATTGATGTATCGACGGGGGTTTTTTAATGATTTAGCGCTCTCCTCTTCGATTTTTGGGAGTTTTCCCCACCCAAAAATTCACATAGTAAGGAGCCCCTAAAACCACCTCGGTCCCTTTAGGAGGGTTAAATATATGCCCTAAATTGCCGGTTTTCGGGTTTTTTACCCAGGGGAAATTGCCAGTGAAAATGTTTTTGTCTCGAATTTTGGGTCACTTAAAAATTTTTTTTTGAGGGGTGGATTGTTTTTTTTTGTTTTGTTTTGAGGAGTAATGTGATTGTTATTTTGGTGTATATGTGTTGATTTTTCTCCTGGGAAATTTTAACTGGATTGGTAGTAATTTTTCTGTGTTGCTTTCCAGACATAAGAAAGATGTCAGTTTAAATTTCCTGGCTCGGGGATTTTTTATTTGGGTTTTTAACCCAGAGGGTTATTAACCCGGATGGTCTAAATAAAGCTACTATGGGCTGGTTTATTTCCATTGGGGGGGAAGGGTGTCTTTGATCTTGCCCCGGGGTGCAACCCCAGGAGAGTCTCCCAGTGCTGGGTGGGAAAATTTTGTCTGGATTAACCCCAGGGTTAGTAAGCCAGGATAAGCCATGAAGTTTATGTGTGCCAGCAGACTGTCCCGGCTTATTTCTATTGGGGGGAGTTCTTTGATTCTGTACTGTTGCTTCACTTTATGATTGATGGTTCTTTTGTATCCTTTTTTTTGTTTTATGGAGGACAGTCTTACAAGTGATTATGTACATACAAATCACAATAATTTTTTTTGATTTTTTCAGGGCAGAAGAGGTATGGATACAGGATCTTTCGTGATGCCCAATGTGCATGTAAATCTCACTCAGCGTTCTTCTTTTTCATCTTTTCTTCTTCTTCATCTTCTTCATCTTCATTTCTTTATCTTTATCTGGCGGTTGCATAGTATTGAGCATTGCTTCCCAGTGTATAGGGAAGAAATATTTCCCAAAGCGGGCGGAAGACAGAAAAGGGAACAAAATTCACTTGCAAATAGAAACTGGAATAAAAAATTCCTGTTGGGTCTTGCATTCCCTTTTCTAAGCCCCAGCAGAACAGGACACCTACACCCTCACCTAAGTACAGTAAAACCAGAA
>NC_069402.1:24421894-24452693 GCF_026875155.1 Cherax quadricarinatus
GGTGTTTTACTCACCCCCAGATCTTTTTCCTTGAGTGAGGTTTGCATCTTTGGCCATCTAAACTTATTGTGTCTGCGGTCTTCTTTGCCCTTCCCCAATCTTCATGACTTTGCTTTTGGGCAGGGTTAAATTCAAGGAGCCAGTTGCTGGACCAGGCTTGTAGCCTGTCCAGGTCTCTTTGTAGTCCTGCCTGATCCTCGTCCGATTTGATTCTTCTCATTAACTTCACATCATCTGCAAACAAGGACACTTCTGAGTCTATCCCTTCCGTTATGTCGTTCACATATACCAAGAACAGCACAGATCCTAGGACTGACCCCTGTGGAACCCCGCTTGTCACAGGCGCCCACTCTGACACCTCGTCGCGTACCATGACTCGTTGTTGCCTCCCTGTCAGATATTCTCTGATCCATTGCAGTGCCTTTCCTGTTATGTGTGCCTGGTCCTCTAGCTTCTGCAGTAACCTCATGTGAGGAACTGTGTCGAAGGCCTTCTTGCAGTCCAAAAATATGCAGTCGATCCACCCCTCTCTCTCTTGTCTTACTTCTGTCACCTTGTCATAAAACTCTAGTAGGCTTGTGACACAGGATTTTCCTTCCCTGAAACCGTGATGGTTGTCAATTATACACTTGTTTCTTTCCAGGTGCCCCACCACTCTCCTCCTGATGATCTTCTCCATGACCTTGCATACTATACACGTTAGTGATACAGGTCTGTAGTTTAGTGCCTCATGTCTGTCTCCCTTTTTAAAAATTGGGACTACATTTGCAATTTTCCATACCTCAGGGAGTTGCCCAGTTTCAAATGATGTGTTGAAGATCTTTGTTAATGGTACACACAATATCTCTGCTCCCTCTTTAAGGACCCATGGAGAGATGTTGTCTGGTCCCACCGCCTTTGAGGTGTCAAGTTCGCATAGCAGCTTCTTCACCTCCTCCTTGGTTATATGTACCTCATCCAGCACTTGCTGGTGTGCCCCCCTGTTCTGATTTCTTGGAGTCCTACTGGTTTCCACTGTAAATACCTCTTTAAATCTTGTGTTGAGCTCCTGACAAACCTCTCGGTCGTTTCTTGTGAATTCCCCATCACCCTTCCTCAGTCTGATTATCTGGTCCTTGACTGTTGTTTTCCTCCTGATGTGGCTGTACAACAGCTTTGGGTCAGTCTTTACTTTTGATGCTATGTCATTTTCATATTGTCTCTGAGCCTCCCTTCTTATCTGTGCATATTCGTTTCTGGCTCTTCGGCTGATTTCTTTATTTTCCTGAGTTCTCTGTCTTCTGTACCTTTTCCATTCTCTAGTACACCTAGTTTTTGCCTCCCTACACCTTTGGGTGAACCAAAGGACTCGTTATGTTCTTCCCATTATTTCTGTTTCCCTTGGGAACAAACCTCTCCTCTGCCTCCTTGCATTTTATTGCTACATAGTCCATCATTTCTTGTACTGGTTTTCCTGTCAGTTCCCTCCCCCACTGAATGTCTTGAAGGAAGTTCCTCATGCCTGAGTAGTTCCCCCTTTTGTAGTTTGGTTTTTCCCAGCCTATTCCTGCTACTCTCTCCACTTGGAGCTCAACTATGTAGTCGAAGCACAGAACCACATGATCACTAGCTCCCAGGGGCCTTTCATACATGATACCCTCGATGTCCGAACTACTCATGGTGAATACAAGGTCCAACCTTGCTGGTTCATCCTCTCCTCTCTCTCTGGTAGTGTCTCTAACATGTTGATGCATGAGGTTTTCCAGTACCACATCCATCATCTTGGCTCTCCATGTTTCGGGTCCCCCATGGGGCTCCAAGTTTTCCCAGTCAATCTCCTTGTCATTGAAATCACCCATAACTAGTAACTTTGCTCCCCCCATGTGTGCTCTCCTGGCCACCTCGGCTAGTGTGTCGATCATTGCGCTGTTGCTCTAATCGTATTCCTCTCTTGGCCTCCTGCAGCTCTGTGGTGGGTTGTACATTACTGCAATTATCACCTTATGTCCCTCAGACTGGATTGTTCCTACTAAGTAGTCCCTTTCGCCCGTGCCATCCATTCCTTCCATTTTCTCAAAACCCCACTGGTTTTTAATGAGCAGTGCAACTCCTCCTCCCCCTCTCCTCCCTCTGTCTTTCCTGAGGATTTGATATCCGGATGGAAAGATTGAATCTGTTATTATTCTGGTGAGTTTTGTTTCTGTGAGTGCTATTATGTCTGGGGATGTCTCTTTGATTCTTTCGTGCCACTCCTCATACTTGTTTGTTATTCCATCTGCATTTGTATACCACACCTTCAACTTCTTTTCTAAGACTGTGGTCTGGGAGGTATATTGGGATTGGGGAAGTGGGAGACCTGGTAAGGAACTATGGGTTGTTGCTGTGGGGGTGGAGTTTGTAATGTAGTGGGTGGGGGCATTGGATGTGGCATGGGTGTTTTGATTTAGAGTGTTTGGTTGCACTGGGGTTGACCTGGTTAGGAGGCTTCTATAGGAAGTTGTGAGGGAGGCTGTATTTGATCTTCTTCCTGGGTCTGGGATCTCCTGTCTGTCTTCTCCATCCCCTCTCTTTCCTCCTTTCGCCTTTGTACCATCTCTCTCAGTTTCTGCCTTTCTTCTTGTGTTCTGTCGCAGTCAAGATACACCTTCCTGTATGCCGTCATGTCCCTTAATCGTGCTTTCTCCTGCAGGACCCTGGTCCGAGTCGCTTCTGCCTTGAAGGTCACTCTCATTCATTGCCTCTGTAACTTGCTCAGCTATCAAAACTTTGAGGCCCAGTCCCTGGACCAATTATGTACCTCTGTAATCTTTTGACTACCGCCCACAGGATGGGTATGGGGTGCATAATAAACATATTAAACTAACTAACTCACTGGCCGGGTTCTTTTTTTTGCAAACCCCCCATGATCCACTTAATATTTGTATTTATAACTCATTACAATTGTGACCAGGTGTGGACGTATCAGTGGTTCATTACTTTGTAATTTGCTCATGACTGTAACCATGTATAGGAGTGAAGCTGATTCATTACCTCTGTAACTTGTCATGATTGTGACCAGATCTACCTGGAGTTCATTACCTTTGTAACTAGTTCAGCTATCATAACTTTGGGGTCCAGTCACTGGACCCATTATGTACCTTTGTAATCTTTTGACTACCGCCCACAGGATGGGTATGGGGTGCATAATAAAGATATTAAACTAAAGTGTGTGTGTGTGTGTGTGTGTGTGTGTGTGTGTGTGTGTGTGTGTGTGTGTGTGTGTGTGTGTGTGTGTGTGTGTGTGTGTGTGGTGTGTGTGTGACTCAACAATCAATATTTGCACCAATAACTCATTACAGTTGTGACCGGGTGTGGAAGTGTGAATTGCTCATTACTCTATAATTTGTTCATGATTGTAGCCATGTAAGTAACCATTTTACAGAATTCATTACCTTTGTAACTTGTGAGCTCATTACCTTTGTACCTAGTTCAGCTATCAAAACTTTGGAGGCCCAGTCCCTGGACCCATTATGTACCTCTGTAATCTGTAAATACCTTTGTAACTTGTCATGATTGTGACCAGACCTACCTGGAGTTCATTACCTTTGTAAATTGTGAGTTCATTACCTTTGTAAATTGTGAGTTCATTACATTTGTAAATTGTGAGTTCATTACCTCTGTAACTTGCTCAGCTATCAAAACTTTGGCGTCCAGTCCCTGGACCAATTATGTACCTCCGTAATCTTTTGACTACCGCCCACAGGATGGGTATGGGGTGCATACTAAACATATTAAACTAAAAAAAAAAAAAAAAGCTTTTTGTTGGGTTATTATTGGCTTTAGGTGTGTTGCTGCAGTTGATCCCCAAGCACAAATAGCATAGGTGAGGTATGGATAAATGAGTGGTATAGTGTGAGAAGGGCATTTTGCGGCACGTAGTATCGTATCTTGGAGAGGATCCCAACCGTTTTGGATACTTTTTTGGTTATGTGTTGGATATGGCTGCTGAAATTCAGGTTGTTGTCAAGGTATAGGCCTAGGAATTTGTCCTCATTATGTCTGGTAATTAGAGTGTTGTCGATCTTAATGTTAATTTGTGCATCTCCTGCTCTGCTACCAAACATAATATAGTAGGTTTTGTCAGTGTTAAGCGTAAGTTTATTGGATGTCATCCAAGTCGATATTTTGATCAGCTCCTCGTTAACAATGGTGTTGAGGGTGGCAAGATTAGGGAGGAGATGACATAAGTCGTGTCGTCAGCAAAAAGAATGGGTTTCAGGTGTTGGGATACTTTTGGGAAGATCATTGATGTATATAAGGAAGAGCAGGGGACCAAGGACACTTCCCTGCGGAACTCCGTATCAAGTGGCCGTGTTGTTGATGCTGTCTTTAATGGTGACAAAACTGATACCCATTAGTAAGGTAAGATTTGAAATAAGCAAGCGCATGGCCTCTTATACCGTAATGGTCAAGTTTGTGGAGTAGGATGTCATGGTCTACTGTGTCAAAAGCTTTTCTTAGGTCAATAAAAATTCCTAGTGGATATTCCTTATTTTCCAATGCTGTGTAAAGCAGATCTAGCATTTTTATGATTGCATCATTAGTGCTTTTATTTTTCCTGAATCCAAATTGGCAGGGGTTGAGTATGTTTTGTGCCGTTATAAATTAATATATTCTCCTGTACACGAGTTTCTCAAAGATTTTGGATAGCAATGGTAAGTTTGATATTGACCTATAGTTGTTTAAGTCTGTAGGGTCACCACCTTTATGTATTGGTGTAACCCTTGCCATCTTGAGTAGTTTCGGTAAGGTGCTAGTTTCTAGTGGCTTGTTAAAAAGTAATGAAATAGCATGCGAAAGGACATGGGTTCCTCGCTTGTACAGTAATGGTGGGACATGAGATATTCCCTGAGTTATTTTTAAGTGACTTTATAATCTCCATGACTTCCGTGGGCTCAGTTGGTGCAAGATAGAAGGAATTTGGGAAATTTCCATCTAGGTAGTCCCCGGCATGGGCATTGGTATGTGTAATTTTATTGGCGAGATTAGATCCTATGGTTGAGAAGAAGTCGTTTATCTTGTTAGCTGTGTCAGTGGGATGTAGTGGTGTTTCATTAGGTTTAGTTAGGACAATATTCTTGTTTTTTTTCAGTTTGTGGGTCCCTAGAATTTGAGAGAGTGTTTTCCAGGTCTTTTTTATATCTCCTCTAGTGTCTGTGAATCTACTGGAGTAGTATAGTTGTTTGGCTTTCTTTATTACTTTAGTGAGAACTGATGAATAGTGTTTAAGAATATCTTTGTGTATTAAGCCTTGTCTATATTGCTTTTCATATTGGTGTTTCTTGTCAATGGATTTCAGAATGGTGCTGGTTAGCCATGGGCAACCAAGCCGTTTGTTTGTGATCTATTTCGTTTTTATAGGACAATGTTTGTTGTATAGTCTAAGTAATTTGTTAAGAAAAATGTCTGTCCAGTCATCAATACCATTGGCCTTGGAGAATTCTGTAGGCCAGTCAACAGTCTCTAGGTCAGCTGTGAACTTCCTTATTGAGGCCTCATCATGGAGTCTAAATGAGACTTTGTTGTATTCAAGTGGTGGTTTACTAATGTTTGTCAGGAGGAAGGTAGGGTAGTGGTCTGTAGTGCTATCTGTGATTATCCCTGATTTAAGGGGGGCTAGTATATTGGTCCATATGTGGTCTATTATGGTTGCACTTGTCTCAGTGAGCCTGGTTGGTTTAGTTATTGTTGGTATGAGAAGTGTGTTGTTCATATTCTTGATGAAATCAGTTACAGGCTGATCATCTAGTATGCCAAGGTTGATGTTGAAGTCTCCAGCTAAGAGAAGGTGGTGCTTATTCATTTGTCTGTTTGGTATTAGTGACTTTAATTTCTTACTGAAATTTGGGATGTTTGTGTGAGGTATCCGGTAAATGGCACCGATTGTTATAGGTGCCTTAAGGTTTTTTACAGTAAAATTAGCAAAAATGTATTCCCCATATTCATCACTAAAGCAAGTGGTGCTAATACAAGATAATTGGTTAGAGTAATAGATTGCAATACCACCCCCAACTTGGTTTGGTCTGCAGTTGTGAATTGCTGTGTATCCTGGTAGAGGGTAGATATCTATTGTGTCCTGCTTAAGCCAGGTCTCAGTAAGAATAATGCAGGAGAAGGGTGTCTTTAGTGATTCAAGGAGTGCCAGGAGGTCATCATAGTGTTTGCTTAAGGACCTGATGTTGTAGTTAAGTACTGATAGACTTTTAGCTTTGTTTAGGATAGTGCTGGCTTGTGATGCTGTGTAATAAAGGCAGTTACTTTCCAGTAGGTTTTGATTGTGTGTCAGATTATGGAGGTTTAGATCAGGGTCAACATGATCAATCATCTTCTAGGTTTAAATTATGGTTATTTATATCCTGAGTTGTATGTTGAGTTTTAGTACTGATATCTGTAGTGGTGGGAAGTTTGGACAAGTATATAGCTAGAGTATTTTGGGCATATAGAGTATAGTCACTAATACACATAATGAAGTTGATGTTGTCTATGTGTTGTGCTGGAATGAACTAAAGTACAACTAGGTATAAACTAGTAATATAAAAATACAAATTAAAAATAGCACCAGTCTCTCACTAGTAATTGCAATATGGTCTAATATAGTGAATTTGGTATTGATTATGTATTGAGCTAGACTGAGCTATATTACAACTGAGTTTAATCTAATAATATAAAAAAGGCACAAGACTCTCAATTGTAATTGCACTAAGGTCTTATATAAGTTGTTTACAAGAATTAGAGTATAACTAAATTTAAATTGACAAGATAAAATACACAAGTTAAGGTAGCAAAAGAATAATAAAAAAGAATAATAAAAATAAAAATGGCAATGACTTGGTTATAATATGCTAGTAAGATGGTAGACAGGATAATATAAAAGTTGTAGTTGAAAATACTAGTTTAAAAAAGTATAGAATAAAAATGGTCAGTAAAAGAAGTTTACAATAAGTTTGATCAATATAGTTTAAAGTAAAATTGGGCAATAATAGAGATTTTAGAATAAAATTGGGCAATTGAGTATTTCTTAAAGTGAGGTAGAATTATTGAAGACAAGTTATGGTTAGTTTATAATAAAATAAGATAGAACAGTGATGTGGTAAGTTGTAAAAAAGGAGATAGATTCTGTAGATATTAAACACAATTAAGACTATGAGGTAGAATGGTCGTTGAATACAACAATGACAATTAAAAGTAGTTGGGATATTAGAATTTTAGGGGGGCACAAATTTATGACAATATAACACTAACGGTGGACTATGGGTATTATCTGCACTTTACTCTGATTCTGTTAGTCCAGCCTCACTTAGGAATGTTTTAAGGTCATGTTCTGTAGAGATGAAGTATCTCTTCCCAGTGGGCTGTTTCCTAACTGCGATTTTTCCATCCCTCACAAAGCACTGGTGGATTTTTTGGGCATAGCGTAATTTTCTTAGCCGATAAAGAAGGTATGCTGGGAGGCAGCTGAACAGTCTTGGGCCCCTGACCACCTCCAATAATTTTTCTCTGAGGCTGATGGAATATTTACTTCATATTTATTTCATTACCACTGTATATTTCCACATAATATATTGTATATACAGTAATGGGTGTTAGTGCCTGCAGGAAGTCCATGATTATGCAGAACATTACAGGCAAACTTAAGTCTAACTTAACCCTACAAGGTCATACAGTAGTGCACCTGGTGGCCTGGTGGCGCCTGGTGGTCTGGTGGCTTAAGCTCTCGCTTCACACACGGAGGGCCCGGGTTCGATTCCCGGTGGTTGAACATATTTCGACGCGTTTCCTTACACCTGATGTCCTATTCACCTAGTAGCAAATAGGTACCTGGGTGTTAGTCGACTGGTGTGGGTCGCATCCTGGGGGACAAGATTGAGGCCCCTAATGGAAATAAATTAGACAGTCCTCGATGACGCACTGACTTTCATGGGTGATCCTGGGTGGCTAACCCTCCGGGGTTAAAAATCCAAACGAAATCTTATCTTATCTGGCGTAATTAATGTAGGGTACTTTTCAGGAGAATTTGGTACCGACTTCTGGCAACCATTCAGTTGTGGTGTTACCCTGCAACTCCTCGGTGCTATAACAGCTGTTGTTCTGTAAGGCTATTCCTGCAAGCGTGCTCTGTGAGTGAATGTGGTTTTGCCAAAGTCTCCCCTTCAATTCATAATTACTGCTGAAATTCCTGATGGATATTACACCTCTTAATAAACATGCTAATTTGAGTATCAGACAGACTGCCGAAAATTTGAGTGTAGCAAAGTGAAGTGTTGGTCGGATTCTGAAGACATCTGACATCACTTGTGATTGTGGAGTGCTGCGTCCAGGAAGATGTGGAACAAGAGGCAAGACAGAGCACCTCACGATGACAAGGTTATAATAAGAAATAGTGTGAAGGATCCCAGGAAAACGAACAAAGATATACAGAGAGATTTGGCTAAAACTGCGTAAATGTTGATTGTTCATTTGTTTGACGAAGACTTGTTGAGGTTGCCAGAAAGCCGGAAATAAAATAATTATTGACTGTCGCTATGAGGAAAAAACGGCTGTGGTGGGCACTCGATCATAAGATCAGTGGTAGTGAAGTACATGGGTACAGACCAGTGGTAGTGAAGTACATGGGTACAGATCAGTGGTAGTGAAGTACATGGGTACAGACCAGTGGTAGTGAAGTACATGGTACAGATCACTGGTAGTGAAGTACATGGGTACAGACCAGTGGTAGTGAAGTACATGGTACAGACCCCAGTGGTAGTGAAGTACATGGGTACAGACCAGTGGTAGTGAAGTACAGGGGTTACAGATCATGGTAGTGAAGTACATGGTACAGACCAGTGGTAGTGAAGTACATGGGTACAGACCAGTGGTAGTGAAATACATGGGTACAGATCAGTGGTAGTGAAGTACATGGTACAGATCAGTGGTAGTGAAGTACATGGGTACAGATCAGTGGTAGTGAAGTACATGGTACAGACCAGTGGTAGTGAAGTACATGGGTACAGACCAGTGGTAGTGAAGTACATGGGTACAGATCAGTGGTAGTGAAGTACATGGTACAGATCAGTGGTAGTGAAGTACATGGGTACAGATCAGTGGTAGTGAAGTACATGGGTACAGACCAGAGGTAGTGAAATACATGGGTACAGATCAGTGGTATTGAAGTACATGGGTACAGATCAGTGGTAGTGAAGTACATGGTACAGATCAGTGGTAGCGAAGTACATGGGTACAGATCAGTGGTAGTGAAGCACATGGGTACAGATCAGTGGTAGTGAAGTACATGGTACAGATCAGTGGTAGTGAAGTACATGGGTACAGATCAGTGGTAGTGAAGTACATGGGTACAGATCAGTGGTAGTGAAGTACATGGTACAGATCAGTGGTAGTGAAGTACATGGGTACAGATCAGTGGTAGTGAAGTACATGGGTAGAGATCAGTGGTAGTGAAGTACATGGGTACAGATCAGTGGTAGTGAAGTACATGGGTACAGTCATTGGTAGTGAAGTACATGGGTAGAGATCAGTGGTAGTAAAGTACATGGGTACAGATCAGTGGTAGTGAAGTACATGGGTACAGATCAGTGGTAGTAAAGTACATGGGTACAGATCAGTGGTAGTGAAGTACATGGGTAGAGATCAGTGGTAGTGAAGCACATGGGTACAGATCAGTGGTAGTGAAGTACATGGGTCCAGATCAGTGGTAGTGAAGTACATACGTAGAGAAAAGTGGTAGTGAAGTACATGGGTACAGATCAGTGGTAGTGAAGTACATGGTACAGATCAGTGGTAGTGAAGTACATTGTACAGATCAGTGGTAGTGAAGTACATGGTACAGATCAGTGGTAGTGTAGTACATGGGTACAGATAAGTGACAGTGAAGTACATGGTACAGATCAGTGGTAGTGAAGTACATGGTACAGATCAGTGACAGTGAAGTGCATGGTACAGATCAGTGGTAGTGAAGTACATGGGTACAGATCAGTGGTAGTGAAGTACATGGGTAGAGATCAGTGGTAGCGAAGTACATGGGTACAGATCAGTGGTAGTGAAGTACATGGGTACAGATCAGTGGTAGAGAAGTACATGGGAAGAGATCAGTGGTAGTGAAGTACATGGGTACAAATCAATGGTAGTGAAATACATGGTACAGATCAATGGTAGTGAAATACATGGTACAGATCAGTGGTAGTGAAGTACATGGTACAGATCAGTGGTAGTGAAGTACATGGTACAGATCAGTGGTAGTGTAGTACATGGGTACAGATAAGTGACAGTGAAGTACATGGTACAGATCAGTGGTAGTGAAGTACATGGGTACAGATCAGTGGTAGTGAAGTACATGGGTAAAGATCAGTGGTAGTGTAGTACATGCTACAGATCAGTGGTAGTGAAGTACATGGTACAGATCAGTGGTAGTGAAGTACATGGGTACAGATCAGTGGTAGTGAAGTACATGGGTACAGATCAGTGGCAGTGAAGTACATGGTACAGATCAGTGGTAATGAAGTACATGGGTACAGATCAGTGGTAGTGAAGTACATGGTACAGATAAGTGGTTGTGTACTACATGGTACAGATCAGTGGTAGTGAAGTACATAGTTACAGATCAGTGGTAGTGAAGTAAAAGGGGGTACAGAATCAGTGGTAGTGAAGTACATGTACAGATCAGTGGTAGTGAAGTACAGGGGTTTACAGATCAGTGGTAGTGAAGTACATGGGTACAGATCAGTGGTAGTGAAGTACATGGTACAGATAAGTGGTTGTGTACTACATGGTAAAGATCAGTGGTAGTGAAGTACATAGTTACAGATCAGTGGTAGTGAAGTACATGGGTACAGATCAGTGGTAGTGAAGTACATGGTACAGATCAGTGGTAGTGAAGTACATGGGTACAGATCAGTGGTAGTGAAGTACATGGGTACAGATCAGTGGTAGTGAAGTACATGATACAGATCAGTGGTAGTGAAGTACATGGTACAGATCAGTGGTAGTGTAGTACATGGGTACAGATAAGTGACAGTGAAGTACATGGTACAGATCAGTGGTAGTGAAGTACATGGTACAGATCAGTGACAGTGAAGTACATGGTACAGATCAGTGGTAGTGAAGTACGTGGGTACAGATCAATGGTAGTGAAGTACATGGGTAGAGATCAGTGGTAGTGAAGTACATGGGTACAGATCAGTGGTAGTGAAGTACATGGGTACAGATCAGTGGTAGTGAAGTACATGCGTACAGATCAATGGTAGTGAAATACATGGTACAGATCAGTGGTAGTGAAGTACATGGTACAGATCAGTGGTAGTGAAGTACATGGTACAGATCAGTGGTAGTGTAGTACATGGGTACAGATAAGTGACAGTGAAGTACATGGTACATTTCAGTGGTAGTGAAGTACATGGTACAGAACAGTGGTAGTGAAGTAAATGGGTACAGATCAGTGGTAGTGAAGTACATGGATACAGATCAGTGGTAGTGAAGTACATGGGTACAGATCAGTGGTAGTAAAGTACATGGGTACAGATCCGTGGTAGTGAAGTACGTGGGTAGAGATCAGTGGTAGTGAAGTACATGGGTAGAGATCAGTGGTAGTTAAGTACATGGGTAGAGATCAGTGGTACTGAAGTACATGGGTACAGACCAGTGGTAGTGAAGTACATGGGTACAGATCAGTGGTAGTGAAGTACAGGGGTACAGATCATTGTATTTAAGACATGGGTACAGATCAGTGGTAGTGAAGTACATGGTACAGATCAGTGGTAGTGAAGTACATGGTACAGATCAGTGGTAGTGAAGTACATGGTACAGATCAATGGTAGTGAAGTACATTGGTACAGATCAGTGGTAGTGAAGTACATGGTACAGATCAGTGGTAGTGAAGTACATGGTACAGATCAGTGGTAGTGTAGTACATGGGTACAGATAAGTGACAGTGAAGTACATGGTACAGATCAGTGGTAGTGAAGTACATGGTACAGATCAGTGACAGTGAAGTATATGGTACAGATCAGTGGTAGTGTAGTACATGGTACAGATCAGTGGTAGTGAAGTACATGGGTACAGATCAGTGGTAGTGTAGTACATGGTACAGATCAGTGGTAGTGAAGTACATGGTACAGATCAGTGGTAGTGAAGTACATGGGTACAGATCAGTGGTAGTGAAGTACATGGGTACAGATAAGTGGTAGTGAAGTACATGGTACAGATCAGTGGTAATGAAGTACATGGGTACAGATCAGTGGTAGTGAAGTACATGGTACAGATAAGTGGTTGTGTCTACAGGGTTTACAGATCAGTGTTAGTAAAAGTACTTTGGTACAGATCAGTGGTAGTGAATTTATGGGTACAGATCAGTGGTAGTGAAGTACATTTTTACAGACCCAGTGGTAGTAAAATTTACATGGGTACAGATCAGTGGTAGTGAAGTACATGGGTACGATCAGTGGTAGTGAAGTACATGGTACAGATCAGTGGTAGTGAAGTACATGGGTACAGATCAGTGGTAGTGAAGTACATGGGTAGAGATCAGTGGTAGTGAAGTACATGGGTACAGATCAGTGGTAGTGAAGTACATGGGTACGGGATCAGTGGTAGTAAAGTACAGGGGTAGAGATCAGTGGTAGTGAAGAAACATGGGTAGAGATCAGTGGTAGTGAAGTACATGGTTAAGATCAGTGGTAGTGAAGTACAGGGGTAAAGATCAGTGGTAGTGAAGTACATGGGTACAGATCAGTGGTAGTGAAGTACATGGGTACAGATCAGTGGTAGTGAAGTACATGGGTAGAGATCAGTGGTAGTGAAGTACCTGGGTACAGATCAGTCGTAGTGAAGTACATGGTACAGATCAGTGGTAGTGAAGTACATGGTACAGATCAGTGGTATTGTAGTACATGGGTACAGATAAGTGACAGTGAAGTACATGGTACAGATCAGTGGTAGTGAAGTACATGGTACAGATCAGTGGTAGTGAAGTACATGGTACAGATCAGTGGTATTGTAGTACATGGGTACAGATCAGTGACAGTGAAGTACATGGTGCAGATCAGTGGTAGTGAAGTACATGGGTACAGATCAGTGGTAGTGAAGTACATGGGTAGAGATCAGTGGTAGTGAAGTACATGGGTACAGATCAGTGGTAGTGAACTACATGGGTACAGATCAGTGGTAGAGAAGTACATGGGTAGAGATCAGTGGTAGTGAAGTACATGGGTACAGATCATTGGTAGTGAAATACATGGTACAGATCAGTGGTAGTGAAGTACATGGTACAGATCAGTGGTAGTGAAGTACATGGGTACAGATAAGTGACAGTGAAGTACATGGTACAGATCAGTGGTAGTAAAGTACATGGGTACAGATCAGTGGTAGAGTAGTACATGGGTACAGATCAGTGGTAGTAAAGTACATGGGTACAGATCAGTTTTAGTGAAGTACATGGGTACAGATCAGTGGTAGTAAAGTACATGGGTACAGATCAGTTTTAGTGAAGTACATGGGTACAGATCAGTGGTAGTAAAGTACATGGGTACAGATCAGTTTTAGTGAAGTACATGGTACAGATCAGTGGTAATGAAGTACATGGGTACAGATCAGTGGTAGTGAAGTACATGGTACAGATCAGTGGTAGTGTAGTACATGGTACAGATCAGTGGTAGTGAAGTACATGGTACAGATCAGTGGTAGTGAAGTACATGGTACAGATCAGTGGCAGTGAAGTACATGGTACAGATCAGTGGTAGTGTAGAAACATGGTACAGATCAGTGGTAGTGAAGTACATGGTACAGATCAGTGGTAGTGTAATACAGGGTTACAAATCAGTGGTAGTGAAGTAACATGGTACAAAACAGTGGTAGTGAAGTACATGGTACAGATCAGTGGTAGTGAAGTACATGGTACAGATCAGTAGTAGTGAAGTACATTGGTACAGATCAGTGGTAGTGTAGTACATGGTACAGATCAGTGGTAGTAAAGTACATGGTACAGATCAGTGGTAGTGAAGTACATGGTACAGATCAGTGGTAGTGAAGTACATGGTACAGATCAGTGGTAGTGAAGTACATGGTACAGATCAGGGGGTAGTGAAGTACGGGTCCCAGATCAGTGGTACCGTAGTACATGGTACAGATCAGTGGTAGTGTAGTACATGGTACAGATCAGTGGTAGTGAAGTACATGGTACAGATCAGTGGTACCGTAGTACATGGTACAGATCAGTGGTACCGTAGTACATGGTACAGATCAGTGGTAGTGTAGTACATGGTACAGATCAGTGGTACCGTAGTACATGGTACAGATCAGTGGTACCGTAGTACATGGTACAGATCAGTGGTACCGTAGTACATGGTACAGATCAGTGGTACCGTAGTACATGGTACAGATCAGTGGTACCGTAGTACATGGTACAGATCAGTGGTAGTGAAGTACATGGTACAGATCAGTGGTACCGTAGTACATGGTACAGATCAGTGGTAGTGTAGTACATGGTACAGATCAGTGGTAGTGAAGTACATGGTTACAGATCAGTGGTAGTGTAGTACATGGTACAGATCAGTGGTAGTGAAGTACATGGTACAGATCAGTGGTAGTGAAGTACATGGTACAGATCAGTGGTAGTGTAGTACATGGTACACATCAGTGGTAGTGTAGGACATGGGTACACATCAGTGGTAGTGTAGTACATGGTACAGATCAGTGGTAGTGTAGTACATGGTACAGATCAGTGGTAGTGAAGTACATGGTACAGATCAGTGGTAGTGAAGTACATGGTACAGATCAGTGGTAGTGTAGTTCATGGTACAGATCAGTGGTAGTGTAGTACATGGTACACATCAGTGGTAGTGTAGGACATGGGTACAGATCAGTGGTAGTGAAGTACATGGGTACAGATCAGTGGTAGTGAAGTACATGGTACAGATCATTGGTAGTAAATTACATGGTACAGATCAGGGAGTGTAGTTACATGGTACAGATCAGTGGTAGTGTAGTACATGGTACAGATCAGTGGTAGTGAAGTACATGGTACGGGATCAGTGGTACCGTAGTACATGGAAACAGATCAGTGGTAGTGTTAGTACATGGTACAGATCAGTGGTAGTGAAGTACATGGTACAGATCAGTGGTAGTGAAGTACATGGTACATATCAGTGGTAGTAATGTACATGGTACAGATCAGTGGTAGTGAAGTACATGGTACAGATCAGTGGTAGTGTAGTACATGGTACACATCAGTGGTAGTGTAGGACATGGTACAGATCAGTGGTAGTGTAGTACATGGTACAGATCAGTGGTAGTGTAGTACATGGTACAGATCAGTGGTAGTGAAGTACATGGTACAGATCAGTGGTAGTGAAGTACATGGTACAGATCAGTGGTAGTGAAGTACATGGTACAGATCAGTGGTAGTGAAGTACATGGTACAGATCAGTGGTAGTGAAGTACATGGTACAGTTTCAGTGGTAGTGTAGTACATGGTACCCCATCAGTGGTAGTGTAGGACATGGGTACACATCAGTGGTAGTGTAGTACATGGTACAGATCAGTGGTAGTGAAAGTACATGGTACAAAATCAGTGGTAGTGAAGTACATGGTACAGATCAGTGGTAGTGAAGTACATGGTACAGATCAGTGGTAGTGTAGTTCATGGTACAGATCAGTGGTAGTGTAGTACATGGTACACATCAGTGGTAGTGTAGGACATGGGTACAGATCAGTGGTAGTGAAGTACATGGGTACAGATCAGTGGTAGTGAAGTACATGGTACAGATCATTGGTAGTAAATTACATGGTACAGATCAGTGGTAGTGTAGTACATAGTACAGATCAGTGATAGTGTAGTACATGGTACAGATCAGTGGTAGTGTAGTACATGGTACAGATCAGTGGTAGTGAAGTACATGGTACATATCAGTTGTAGTAATGTACATGGTACAGATCTGTGGTAGTGAAGTACATGGTACATATCAGTGGTAGTAATGTACATGGTACAGATCTGTGGTAGTGAAGTACATGGTACAGATCAGTGGTAGTGTAGTACATGGTACAGATCAGTGGTAGTAAAGTACATGGGTACAAATCAGTGGTAGTAAAGTACATGGGTACAGATCAGTGATAGTGAAGTACATTGTACAGATCAATGGTAGTGTAGTACATGGTACAGATCAGTGGTAGTGAAGTACATGGTACAGATCAGTGGTAGTAAAGTACATGGGTACAGATCAGTGATAGTGAAGTACATGGGTACAGATCAGTGGTAGTGAAGTACATGGTACAGATCAGTGGTAGTGAAGTACATGGGTACAGATCAGTGGTAGTGAAGTACATGGTACAGATCAGTGATAGTGTAGTACATGGGTACAGATCAGTGGTAGTGTAGTACATGGGTACAGATCAGTGATAGTAAAGTACATGAATACAGATCAATGGTAGTGAAGTACATGGGTACAGATCAGTGGTAGTGTAGTACATGGTACAGATCAGTGGTAGTGAAGTACATGGTAGAGATCAATGGTAGTAAAGTACATGGGTACAGATCAGTGGTAGTGTAGTACATGGGTACAGATCATTGGTAGTGTAGTACATGGGTACAGATCAGTGGTAGTGTAGTACATGGGTACAGATAAGTGGTAGTAAAGTACATGGTACAGATCAGTGGTAGTGTAGTACATGGGTACAGATCAGTGGTAGTGTAGTACATGGTTACAGATCAGTGGTAGTAAAGTGCATGGGTACAGAGCAGTGGTAGTGAAGTACATGGGTACAGATCAGTGGTAGTGTAGTTCATGGTACAGATCAGTGGTAGTGTAGTACATGGTACAGATCAGTGGTAGTGAAGTACATGGTACAGATCAGTGGGAGTGAAGTACATGGTACAGATCAGTGGTAGTGAAGTACATGGGTACAGATCAGTGGTAGTGTAGTACATGTTACAGATCAGTGGTAGTGAAGTACATGGGTACAGATCAGTGGTAGTGTAGTACATGGTACAGATCAGTGGTAGTGTAGTATATGGTACAGATCAGTGGTAGTGAAGTACATGGTACAGATCAGTGGTAGTGAAGTACATGGTACAGATCAGTAGTAGTGTAGTATATGGTACAGATCAGTGGTAGTGAAGTACATGGTACAGATCAGTGGTAGTGAAGTACATGGTGCAGATCAGTGATAGTGAAGTACATGGGTATAGATCAGTGGTAGTGAAGTACATGGTACAGATCAGTGGTAGTGAAGTACATGGTACAGATCAGTGGTAGTGAAGTACATGGTACAGATCAGTGGTAGTGAAGTACATGGTACAGATCAGTGATAGTGAAACACATGGGTATAGATCAGTGGTAGTTAAGTACATGGTACAGATCAGTGATAGTGAAGTACGTGGGTATAGATCAGTGATAGTGAAGTACATGGTACAGATCAGTGATAGTGAAGTACATGTTACAGATCAGTGGTAGCGTAGTACATGGTACAGATCAGTGGTAGTGATGTACATGGTACAGATCAGTGGTAGTGAAGTACATGGTACAGATCAGTGGTAGTGAAGTACATGGTACAGATCAGTGGTAGTAAAGTACATGGGTACAGATCAGTGGTAGTGTAGTACATGGGTACAGATCAGTGGTAGTAAAGTACATGGGTACAGATCAGTGGTAGTGTAGTACATGGGTACAGATCAGTGGTAGTAAAGTACATGGGTACAGATCAGTGGTAGTGTAGTACATGGGTACAGATCAGTGATAGTGAAGTACATGGGTACAGATCAGTGGTAGTGTAGTACATGGGTACAGATCAGTGGTAGTGTAGTACATGGGTACAGATCAGTGGTAGTGTAGTACATGGGTACAGATCAGTGGTAGTGAAGTACATGGTACAGATCAATGGTAGTGAAGTACATGGTACAAATCAGTGATAGTGAAGTACATGGGTATAGATCAGTGATAGTGAAGTACATGGGTACAGATCAGTGATAGTGAAGTACATGGGTACAGATCAGTGATAGTGAAGTACGTGGGTATAGATCAGTGATAGTGAAGTACATGGGTACAGATCAGTGATAGTGAAGTACATGGTACAGATCAGTGGTAGTGAAGTACATGGGTACAGATCAGTGATAGTGAAGTACATGGTACAGATCAGTGGTAGTGAAGTACATGGGTACAGATCAGTGATAGTGAAGTACATGGTACAGATCAGTGGTAGTGAAGTACATGGGTACAGATCAGTGGTAGTGAAGTACATGGGTATAGATCTGTGATAGTGAAGTACATGGGTACAGATCAGTGATAGTGAAGTACATGGTACAGATCAGTGATAGTGAAGTACATGGGTACAGATCAGTGATAGTGAAGTACATGGTACAGATCAGTGGTAGTGTAGTACATGGGTATAGATCAGTGGTAGTAAAGTACATTGGGTACGATCATGGTAGTGTAGTACATGGGTACAGATCAGTAAATAGTAAAATTTACATGGTACAGATCAGTGATAGTGAAGTACATGGGTACAGATCAGTGATAGTGAAGTACATGGTACAGATCAGTGGTAGTGTAGTACATGGGTATAGATCAGTGGTAGTAAAGTACATGGGTACAGATCAGTTTTAGTGTAGTACATGGGTACAGATCAGTGATAGTGAAGTACATGGTACAGATCAGTGGTAGTGAAGTACATGGGTACAGATCAGTGGTAGTGAAGTACATGGGTATAGATCAGTGATAGTGAAGTACATGGGTACAGATCAGTGGTAGTGAAGTACATGGTACAGATCAGTGATAGTGAAGTACATGGGTACAGACCAGTGGTAGTGAAGTACATGGGTACAGATCAGTGGTAGTGAAGTACATGGTACAGATCAGTGGTAGTAAAGTACATGGGTACAGATCAGTGGTAGTGTAGTACATGGGTACAGATCAGTGGTAGTAAAGTAAAAGGGTACAGATCATGGTAGTGTAGTACATGGATACAGATCAGTGGTAGTGAAGTACATGGTACAGATCAGTGGTAGTGTAGTACATGGGTACAGATCAGTGGTAGTAAAGTACATGGGTACAGATCAGTGGTAGTGTAGTACATGGGTACAGATCAGTGGTAGTGAAGTACATGGTACAGATCAGTGGTAGTGTAGTACATGGGTACAGATCAGTGGTAGTGAAGTACATGGGTACAGATCAGTGATAGTGAAGTACATGGTACAGATCAGTGGTAGTGAAGTACATGGTACAGATCAGTGATAGTGAAGTACATGGGTATAGATCAGTGATAGTGAAGTACATGGGTACAGATCAGTGGTAGTGTAGTACATGGGTACAGATCAGTGGTAGTAAAGTACATGGGTACAGATCAGTGGTAGTGTAGTACATGGGTACAGATCAGTGATAGTGTAGTACATGGGTACAGATCAGTGATAGTGAAGTACATGGGTACAGATCAGTGGTAGTGTAGTACATGGGTACAGATCAGTGATAGTGTAGTACATGGGTACAGATCAGTGATAGTGAAGTACATGGTACAGATCAGTGGTAGTAAAAGTACATGGGTACGATCATGATAGTGTAGTCCATGGGTACAGATCAGTGATAGTGAAGTACATGGTACAGATCAGTGGTAGTAAAGTACATGGGTACAGATCAGTGGTAGTGTAGTACATGGGTATAGATCAGTGATAGTGAAGTACATGGTACAGATCAGTGGTAGTAAAGTACATGGGTACAGATCAGTGGTAGTGTAGTACATGGGTACAGATCAGTGATAGTGAAGTACATGGTACAGATCAGTGATAGTGAAGTACATGGTACAGATCAGTGATAGTGAAGTACATGGGTACAGATCAGTGATAGTGAAGTACATGGTACAGATCAGTGATAGTGAAGTACATGGTACAGATCAGTGGTAGTGTAGTACATGGGTACAGATCAGTGGTAGTAAAGTACATGGGTACAGATCAGTGGTAGTGTAGTACATGGGTATAGATCAGTGGTAGTGAAGTACATGGGTACAGATCAGTGATAGTGAAGTACATGGGTACAGATCAGTGATAGTGAAGTACATGGGTACAGATCAGTGATAGTGAAGTACATGGGTACAGATCAGTGATAGTGAAGTACATGGGTACAGATCAGTGGTAGTGTAGTACATGGGTACAGATCAGTGGTAGTGAAGTACATGGTACAGATCAGTGGTAGTGTAGTACATGGGTACAGATCAGTGGTAGTGTAGTACATGGGTACAGATCAGTGGTAGTAAAGTACATGGGTACAGATCAGTGGTAGTGTAGTACATGGGTACAGATCAGTGATAGTGAAGTACATGGGTACAGATCAGTGGTAGTGAGAGTGAACAATGGTGAACATCATCAGAATGGACACATTCAACAAACGCCAAAACATCCACTAAGATGTTTTATGGTAGTTTACTGCTGAAGGTCCTGGACGACTTGTTACTGTTGAGGGAACGATGAACAGTGTCAAATACAAGACAATCCTGGCAACTCATTTGCTTCCCATTCTGGATGGAAACTTTCCTGCTGGAAAAGGTATTTTCCAGCAGGATCTTGCTCCATTTAATAATAATAATATTTTTATTTACTACCAGTACATGTACAAGGTATACACACCATAGTTGACATCAATGACATACTACTATATAGAAAGCCGCTTGTTATGCTGAGCATTTCCCGCAAATTAGGTCAGTTTTGTCCCAGGATGCGACCCACACCAGTCCACTAACACCCAGGTACCCATTTTACTGATGAGTGAACATAGACAACCGGTCTAAGGAAACACACCCAATGTTTCTACCCTCGTTTTGAATCGAACTCGGACCCTCGCCGTGTGAAGCTGTGGTAGCCACGGGCCACCAGAGAAATGCTGACATTATTCGAGAGAGGGCTAAGCATTCTTTTTAAATTGGCTTAGAAACTCTTCTGACCTTAAGACAGTTGAGAATCTATGGGCAATAATCAAACGTAGGATGACGAACCAGGATTGTTCAAGTGTGGAGAACCTAATTGCTTCTGTTATGAGGACTTGGAACCACAACGAAGAACGTGCCAAAATATGTTCAACATTGGTCGAGTCTCTGTTAAAGCGTGTAGCAATGCTTATAAAAACAAAGGGTGGCCCGTGGCCTGATGGCAAAAGCTCTCGCTTCACACGCTGAGGGTCAGGGTTTGATTCACTGCAAGGGTGAAAACATTGGGCGTGTTTCCTTACACCGAGACGTGGGGTAGTTGACTCCCGAAACCATCTCCAGGTAAACCGGTTGTCCATGTTCACCCATCAGTAAAAATGGGTACCTGGGTGTTAGTGGACTGGTGTGGGTCGCATCCTGGGTGTTAGTGGACTGGTGTGGTCGCATCCTGGGTGTTAGTGGACTGGTGTGGGTCGCATCCTGGGTGTTAGTGGACTGGTATGGGTCTCATCCTGGGTGTTAGTGGACTGGTGTGGGTCGCATCCTGGGTGTTAGTGGACTGGTGTGGGTCGCATCCTAGGACAAAACTGACCTAATTTGCGGGAAATGCTCAGCATAACAAGTGACTTTCCATATAGTAGTAATAGCAGGAGCAGTAGTAGTATTACTATTAATAATAGCAGCAGTAGTTGTAGCAGTAAATATGGTAGTAGTAATACTAGTAGCAATAAAAGTGATCATAGCAGAAATAGTAGTAGTAGTAACAGTAATAATAGTAATAGTAGTAGTAACAGAAGTAACAGGTGGTGACTACCGTCCGCACCATGTGTCCAGTGACTCAGTCGGCAACGCACTCGCCTCACACACTGAGTGTCTGTTGTTCAATCCCCGGCACGAGAATTGATCAACTGATATCCCTGTTTACCTAGCAGTAAATAGGTACCTGTGTGTTAGCCACCTTACATCTGCTATCCCTGTTCACTTAGTAAATAGGTACCTGGATGTCAGTCACCTTTATCTGCTATCACTGTTCACCTAGCAGTAAGTAGGTACCTAGGTGTTAGTTACCTTTCACCTGTTATCACTGTTCACCTATCAGTAAGTAGGTACCTGGGTGTTATTCACCTTACACCTGCTGTCACTGTTCACCTAGCAGGAAGTAGGTACCTGGGTGTTAGTCACCTTACACTTGCTGTCCCTGTTCACCTAGTAGTAAGTAGGTATCTGGGTGTTAGTCATCTTTCACCTGCTGTTCCTGTTCACCTAGCAGTAAGTAGGCACCTGGGTGTTAGTCACCTTACACTTGCTGTCCCTGTTCACCTAGTAGTAAGTAGGTATCTGGGTGTTAGTCATCTTTCACCTGCTGTCCCTGTTCACCTAGTAGTAAGTAGGTATCTGAATGTTAGTCACCTTTCACCTGCTGTTCCTGTTCACCTAGCAGTAAGCAGGTACCTAAATGTTAGTCACCTTACACCTGCTGTCCCTGTTCACCTAGCAGTAAGTAGGTACCTGAATGTTAGTCACATTACACCTGCTGTCCCTGTTCACCTAGCAGTAAGCAGGTACCTGAATGTTAGTCACCTTACATCTGCTGTCCCTGTTCACCTAGCAGTAATTAGGTACCTGAATGTTAGTCACCTTACACCTGCTGTCCCTGTTCACCTAGCAGCAAGCAGGTACCTGAATGTTAGTCACCTTAAACCTGCTGTCCCTGTTCACCTAGCAGTAAGCAGGTACCTGGGTGTTAGGTTACTGTGGTTGGCCTCTAACATGAACACAGATAAGACAACATCTGTATAACCAGGTACAAAGAACATTTTTATCTTTAATGTCACGTATGTAGAATTGAACACCTGCGTCACACGTGTCTACACATCAGCTGAACATCTGTAAACTTGTCGTCACTAGTTTTAACACTAACTTGTTCAATGTTCGGTGCATCATACCATAATATTTTTATAACTGTAATAAAACAGATGTTGAATATTACCAGTCACCCTCACTACACAGTACCAGTCACCCTCACTACACAGTACCAGTCACCTTCACTACACAGTACCAGTCACCTTCACTACACTGTACCAGTCACCTTCACTACACAGTACCAGTCACCCTCACTACACAGTACCAGTCACCTTCACTACACAGTACCAGTCACCTTCACTACACTGTACCAGTCACCTTCACTACACAGTACCAGTCACCTTCACTACACAGTACCAGTCACCCTCACTACACAGTACCAGTCACCCTCACTACACAGTACCAGTCACCTTCACTACACAGTACCAGTCACCTTCACTACACAGTACCAGTCACCTTCACTACACAGTACCAGTCACCTTCACTACACAGTACCAGTCACCTTCACTACACAGTACCAGTCACCCTCACTACACAGTACCAGTCACCTTCACTACACAGTACCAGTCACCTTCACTACACTGTACCAGTCACCTTCACTACACAGTACCAGTCACCTTCACTACACAGTACCAGTCACCTTCACTACACATGTACAGTCACCTTCACTACACAGTACCAGTCACCCTCACTACACAGTACCAGTCACCTTCACTACACAGTAAAAGTCACCTTCACTACACAGTACCAGTCACCTTCACTACACAGTACCAGTCACCTTCACTACACAGTACCAGTCACCTTCACTACACTGCACCAGTCACCTTCACTACACAGTATAAGTCACCTTCACTACACAGTACCAGTCACCTTCACTACACTGTACCAGTCACCTTCACTACACAGTACCAGTCACCTTCACTACACAGTACCAGTCACCTTCACTACACAGTACCAGTCACCTTCACTACACAGTACCAGTCACCTTCACTACACAGTACCAGTCACCTTCACTACACAGTACCAGTCACCTTCACTACACAGTACCAGTCACCCTCACTACACAGTACCAGTCACCTTCACTACACAGTACCAGTCACCTTCACTACACAGTACCAGTCACCTTCACTACACAGTACCAGTCACCTTCACTACACAGTACCAGTCACCTTCACTACACTGTACCAGTCACCTTCACTACACAGTACCAGTCACCTTCACTACACAGTACCAGTCATCTTCACTACACAGTACCAGTCACCTTCACTACACAGTACCAGTCACCCTCACTACACAGTACCAGTCACCTTCACTACACAGTACCAGTCACCTTCACTACACAGTACCAGTCACCTTCACTACACAGTACCAGTCACCCTCACTACACAGTACCAGTCACCTTCACTACACAGTACCAGTCACCTTCACTACACAGTACCAGTCACCTTCACTACACAGTACCAGTCACCTTCACTACACTGTACCAGTCACCTTCACTACACAGTACCAGTCACCTTCACTACACAGTACCAGTCACCTTCACTACACAGTACCAGTCACCTCACTACACAGTACCAGTCACCCTCACTACACAGTACCAGTCACCTTCACTACACAGTACCAGTCACCCTCACTACACAGTACCAGTCACCCTCACTACACAGTACCAGTCACCTTCACTACACAGTACCAGTCACCCTCACTACACAGTACCAGTCACCCTCACTACACAGTACCAGTCACCCTCACTACACAGTACCAGTCACCTTCACTACACAGTACCAGTCACCCTCACTACACAGTACCAGTCACCCTCACTACACAGTACCAGTCACCCTCACTAAACAGTACCAGTCACCCTCACTACACAGTACCAGTCACCTTCACTACACAGTACCAGTCACCCTCACTACACAGTACCAGTCACCTTCACTACACAGTACCAGTCACCCTCACTACACAGTACCAGTCACCCTCACAACACAGTACCAGTCACCTTCACTACACAGTACCAGTCACCTTCACTACACAGTACCAGTCACCCTCACTACACAGTACCAGTCACCCTCACTACACAGTACCAGACACCTTCACTACACAGTACCAGTCACTCTCACTACACAGTACCAGTCACCCTCACTACACAGTACCAGTCACCTTTACTACACAGTACCAGTCACCCTCACAACACAGTACCAGTCACCTTCACTACACAGTACCAGTAACCTTCACTACACAGTACCAGTCACCCTCACTACACAGTACCAGTCACCCTCACTACACAGTACCAGTCACCTTCACTAAACAGTACCAGTCACCCTCACTACACAGTATCAGTCACCCTCACTACACAGTACCAGTCACCATCACTACACAGTACCAGTCACCCTCACTACACAGTACCAGTCACCCTCACTACACAGTACCAGTCACCCTCACTACACAGTACCAGTCACCCTCACTACACAGTACCAGTCACCTTCACTACACAGTACCAGTCACCCTCACTACACAGTACCAGTCACCCTCACTACACAGTACCAGTCACCTTCACTACACAGTACCAGTCACCCTCACTAAACAGTACCAGTCACCTTCACTACACAGTAACAGCCACCTTCACTACACAGTACCAGTTACCTTCACTACACAGTACCGGTCACCCTCACTACACAGTACCGGTCACCCTAACTACACAGTACCAGTCGCCTTCACTACACAGTACCAGTCACCTTCACTACACAGTACCAGTAACCTTCACTACACAGTACCAGTCACCTTCACTACACAGTACCAGTCACCATCACTACACAGTACCAGACACCTTCACTACACAGTAACAGTCACCTTCACTACACAGTACCAGTCACGTTCACTACACAGTTCCAGTCACCTTCACTACACAGTAACAGTCACCTTCACTACACAGTGGCAGTCACCTTCACTACACAGATGACAGCAAGGAAATGAGTGAGCTACTCAAGTCCCAATATGACTCAGTTTTTAGCAAGCCGCTAACGAGACTGAGAGTCGAAAATCAAAATGAATTTTTTATGAGAGAGCCACAAAATTTGGTTAACACAAACAAGCCTATCTGATGTTATCCTGACGCTAAATGACTTCGAACAGGCGATAAATGACATGCCCATGCACTCTGCTCCAGGGCCAGACTCATGGAACTCCGTGTTCATCAAGAACTGCAAGAAGCCCCTATCACGAGCTTTTACCATCCTATGGAGAGGGAGCATGGACACGGGGGTCGTCCCACAGTTACTAAAAACAACAGACATAGCCCCACTATACAAAGGAGGCAGTAAAGCATTAGCAAAGAACTACAGACCGATAGCACTAACATCCCATATCATAAAAACTTTGAAAGGGTCCTAAGAAGCAAGATCGCCACCCATCTAGTAACCCATCAATTACACAACCCAGGGCAACATGGGTTTAGAACAGGTCGCTCCTGTGTGTCTCAACTATTGGATCACTACGACTAGGTCATAGATGCACTAGAAGACAAAAAGAATGCAGATGTAATATATACAGACTTTGCAAAAGCCTTCGACAAGTGTGACCATGGCGTAATAGCGCACAAAATGCGTGCTAAAGGAATAACAGGAAAAGTTGGTAGATGGATCTATAATTTTCTCACAAACAGAACGCAAAGAGTAGTAGTCAACAGAGTAAAGTCCGAGGCAGCTACGGTGAAAAGCTCTGTTCCACAAGGCACAGTACTCGCTCCCATCTTGTTTCTCATCCTCATATCTAACATAGACAAAGATGTCAGCCACAGCACCGTGTCTTCCTTTGCAGATGACACCCGAATCTGCATGACAGTGTCTTCCATTGCAGACACTGCAAGGCTCCAGGTGGACAGTTTTAGTTTAATATGTTTATTATGTACCCCATACCCATCCTGTGGGCGGTAGTCAAAAGATTACAGAGGTACATAATTGGTCCAGGGACTGGACTCCAAAGTTTTGATAGCTGAGCAAGTTACAAAGGTAATGAACTAGATCTGGTCATAATCATGACCAAGTTACAAAGGTAATGAGCTCCATGTAGAGCTGGTCACACTCATGAATAATTGCAAAGGTAATGAATCATAACACATTAATCATGAAAATTTACAAAGGTAATGAGCCTCCAGGTAGAGCTGGTCCCCAATCATGACAAGTTTCAAAGGTAATGAATGATAAACACGTTATCACATGTTACAATCATAGACAAATTACAGAGTAATGAGCAGTTAACAAACATAGTAGTTAATTCATCCTTTTGCCCCCAACAACAGATGTTGCTAGGTGCCTGTCTCTCCTCGGTAGACAGCCATTGCAAACAGCAGCAAGTTGCCCTGGGATCTGCTGCTTGCACGACCCACCATCGACCCTCCCCAAGAGGTCCAAGAAGCCAGTGACTCCGTTAGCAGCCCGATGGAGAGCTGTCCTAGGGACATGTCAGCGTCCTGGTGGACGCCAAGTGATTGAAGATCCCAGGCCCTCGTGTGCACGGATGTTGAAGCTTGAGGAATGAGTACACATGCCTGTGGCACACCTGGCAGCTGCCTCGCGGTCGAACTCCACGATGCTGTCCCTGTAGTGGAAGTTCCTGTGAGCCCGGCACTCCCTGCAGTGCCATCGCTGACATCGTGGGTTAGGGGAGAAGTACCCTCTACAGATGGGGTGGCGCTGGGAGTTGGGTGGGTGAGGCGGGGGAGTCGGGCAGGTGTGAGGAGTTATGAGAGGGTCACTGTTTACTACCCACGCCTTCCCCCTGCCCCCCAGCGGAGAGGGGGGGAGGCGCTGACTGGTCCTGACTCTACGACACCAAACCCTCTGAAAGTGCACAACACTTCATCTATTTACGCTGAAACGATGCACTGGGATGTCCGTTCGCTGCTCTGGTATCTTCTCAAAGCATTCACACTGAGTTCTGTTAAGTAGGGACCTGGTCAGCCTCTTTGACCAGGAGCTATCCTTGAAAATCCCGCAGCTAGCCCGCTACACTACCTGCCGCGTCGGCCATGCCAACAGCCGTGTCCAGGCGGACATCAACCAAATCTTTCAGTGGGCTGCAGAAAACAATATGAAGTTCAACGATGAGAAATTTCAATTACTCAGATATGGTAAACACGAGGAAATTAAAACTTCATCAGAGTACAAAACAAATTCTGGCCACAAAACAGAGCGAAACACCAACGTTAAAGACCTGGGAGTGATCATGTCAGAGGATCTCACCTTCAAGGACCATAACATTGTATCAATTGCTGCTGCTAGAAAAATGACAGGATGGATAATGAGAACCTTCAAAACTAGGGAGGCCAAGCCCATGATGACACTCTTCATGTCACTTGTTCTATCTAGGCTGGAATATTGCTGCACACTAACAGCACCTTTCAAGGCAGGTGAAATTGCTGACCTAGAAAATGTACAGAGAACCTTCACGGCGCGCATAACGGAGATAAAACACCTCAATTACTGGGAGCGCTGAGGTTCCTGAACCTGTATTCCCTGGAACGCAGGCGGGAGAGATACATGATTATATACACCTGGAAAATCCTAGAGGGACTAGTACCGAACTTGCACACGAAAATCACTCACAACAAAAGCAAAAGACTTGGCAGACGATGCAACATCCCCCCAATGAAAAGCAGGGGTGTCACTACCACGTTAAGAGACCATACAATAAGTGTCAGGGGCCCGAAACTGTTCAACTGCCTCCCAGCATACATAAGGGGGATTACCAATAGACCCCTGGCAGTCTTCAAGCTGGCACTGGACAAGCACCTAAAGTCGGTACCTGACCAGCCGGGCTGTGGCTCGTACGTTGGTTTGCTTGCAGCCAGCAGTAACAGCCTGGTTGATCAGGCTCTGATCCACCAGGAGGCCTGGTCACAGACCGGGCCGCGGGGGCGTTGACCCCCGGAACTCTCTCCAGGTAAACTCCAGTCACCTTCACTACACAGTACCGGTCACCCTCACAACACAGTACCAGTCACCTTCACTACACAGTACCAGCCACCTTCACTACACAGTACCAGTCACCTTCACTACACAGTACCAGTCACCTTCACTACACAGTACCAGTCACCTTCGCTACACAGTACCAGTCACCTTCACTACACAGTAACAGTCACCTTCACTACACAGTACCAGTCACCTTCACTACACTGTACCAGTCACCTTCACTACACAGTACCAGTCAACTTCACTACACAGTAACAGTCACCTTCACTACACAGTACCAGTCACCTTCACAACACAGTCCCAGACACCTTCACTACACAGTACCAGCCACCTTCACCACACAGTACCAGTCACATTCACTACACAGTACCAGCCACCTTCACTACACAGTACCAGTCACCTTCGCCACATAGTATCAGACACCTTCACTACACAATACCGGCTATCTTCGCTACACAGTACCAGTCACCTTCACTACACAGTAACATTCACCTTCACTACACAGTACCAGTCACCTTCACTACACTGTACCAGTCACCTTCACTACACAGTACCAGTCACCTTCACTACACAGTAACAGTCACCTTCACTACACAGTAACAGTCACCTTCACTACACAGTACCAGTCACCTTCACTACACAGTACCAGACACCTTCACTACACAGTACCAGCCACCTTCACCACACAGTACCAGTCACATTCACTACACAGTACCAGCCACCTTCACTACACAGTACCAGTCACCTTCACCACATAGTACCAGACACCTTCACTACACAGTACCGGCTATCTTCGCTACACAGTACCAGTTACCTTCACTACACAGTAAGTCACCTTCACTACGAAGTACCAGTCACCTTCACTACACAGTAAGTCACTTTCACTACACAGTACCAGACATCTTCACTACACAGTACCAGTCACTTTCACTACACAGTACCAGTCACCTTCACTACATAGTACCAGTCACCTTCACTACACAGTACCAGTCACTTTCACTACACAGTACCAGTCACTTTCACTACATAGTACCGGACACACATACAACAAATCACCAAGAAAATCTCCAAGACTGTAGGCATGCTGTCAAAGATAAGGTACTACCTTATACAATCAACTCTCCTGGCACTGTACTATTCACTCATATACCCTTATCTTACATGTGGAATTTGTACATGGGGATCAACAACATCCAATCACCTAAAACCCCTAATAACCCAGCAAAAGGCAGCAGTAAGAAGGTTAACAAATTCCCACTCCCGCCAGCATACTCCACCAATTTTCAAAAGTCTGAATCCGCTTACCATTAAGAACATCCATACTTATTCATGTGCCTACTACATACACAGAACAATACACGCAAATATAAACCCCCCACTCAAACTTTTCCTCACCAACCTAAACAGGACACATGACCACAACACAAGACACAGATCTCTTTTTGATATACCTCGTGTCCATATCACACTGTGTAAAAAGGGCCCCAAAATATGGAATTCATTACCAGAATAGTATATTAAGAACATAAGAACATAAGAACGAAGGAACACTGCAGAAGGCCTATTGGCCCATGCGAGGAAGGTCCAAGTCTCCTACCGGCTTAAGCCAATGCACCCAACCTAGTCAGGTCAGGTCACATTGACTTAAGGGAGGAACACGGCAACCGACCTGGTAGCACAAGCTATCAGGTCTAACTCACACCCACCCACATCCACTCATGTATTTATCCAACCTATTTTTAAAGCTACACAACGTTCTGGCCTCTATAACGGTACTTGGGAGTTTGTTCCACTCATCCACAACTCTATTACCAAACCAGTTACTTTCCTATAATCCTTCCTGAATCTGAATTTTTCCAACTTAAAACCATTGCTGCGAGTCCTGTCTAGGCTAGATATTTTCAGCACACTATTTACATCCCCTTTATTTATTCCTGTCTTCCATTTATACACCTCAATATATCCCCCCAAATTTTACGTCTTTCTAGAGATGCAGTTCAGGGCCCTTTTCTATCCTCATAGGGGAAAGGGTTTTTGAACATGGACAACTTTCATTCGCT
>NC_069402.1:24453193-24509168 GCF_026875155.1 Cherax quadricarinatus
TGACTGTTACAATGACACTGTTGTGAACCCCACTTTAGACAATCTAAGGAACGAGAGGTACAGGCCACTATGGACAGATATGTTGTGCGAAAAAGAAGTCCAGTGACTCTGAAGCTGGTCCTTAGTGGCATTAAAAGAAGAAGGGAAGTAACCCCAGAAAAGGACTTGCTACCTCAAGTCCTAATGGAAGGGGATTCCCCTTCTAAACACTAACACTCTCTCTCCCCTCCTCCCATCCCATCAATCATCACCAGATCTTCAATAAAAGTAAGTGTCATGTAATTGTGCATGCCTTTTTCAGTTTGTGTGTACTAAAATTAACATTTTTTTGTGGTAAAAAAAATTTTTTTTTCATACTTTTGGGTGTCTTGCACGGATTAATTTTATTTCCATTATTTCTTATGGGGAAAAATTAATTCGCATAGCGAACATTTCGCATAACGGCCAGCCCTCTTGCACGGATTAAGTTCGCTATGCGGGGGTCCACTGTACTCTTACACTGTGTACAAGTTAGTACAGAATTATAGCTATAAAGTGAAGGCATACGAAAGGAATATTTTTTCTACAGTTATCCTATTAACAGGTGACGGGCTAGAGAAAACGTAATTCTTCCGACACTTCTACAAACCGTTTGGTAAACATCTCATATACATATATTTGTATAAATTTTTATACTGTGGGTGCATGTATCATGTTTGTGTGTTACATAATGTGTTTCTTATATAATTTTGAAAAAAATATCATAGATAGATTAAGGGAAATGTCTATATTAACGTAATATGCAACATTAATGCGCCCAAGAGATTATTATTATTATTATTATTATTATTATTATTGCATCAAGAGTAGAGAGATTTAGTGATTTTAATGTGTACCTACATGCCAGCACAGTGTGGTAAGTTTATTTAGGTACAGGTGTACACAAGTTTAATTATCAAGTACATACATATAAAATACGAAGGCCCCGCTTTACGGCGTTTCACTTTACGGCGTTTCACTTTACGGCGTTCCGCTAATACGGTCATTTCAAATTATGACCAAAACTCGCTATACGGTCTCCCCCCACCTGACTTTCTAATACTGTCCACCGCGCCCCACCTTGTTTGTTTACATTCTTCGTGAGCTCGTAAGCACTAAGTCTCCCCCTTTTTTTTTAAAAACTCCAAAATTTCAAATTTTTTTTTAAAAGGGTTATTTCATATTTTATATATATTTTGGATAATTATACTTATGTATACCTGTATTTAAAACCCCTTTGACTGTCGCGGTTATATGTACGTATAGGACGATCCCCGTGTTTGAGGGTTCTAACGCATAAATTCTGGCGGTTTCAAATCAAGGGGAAAAAGCCTGTGGGCCCCACATGGAGGAATGGGTCCCCATGGCCCAGTGTGCCCCATATAAAAAAATCGGGGGAAGCCAGTGGTGCATTGGGGGAATACCTTTTTCAGTCTCCTTTTTCAGCATTTTCGGGCCCGGTAAAAAATTGTGACTTCCCTGAAATTTTTGGGGAAACTTTTTCCAAGTGATGCTCTAACACAGATGGAAGTGTCAATGAAGTCAATTTCATGTTTTTCAAAGGGAAGTTTGAAAAAACCAAAAAAAAGAAAAAATGGGGAGGTGGGGGGAGGGGAGGAGGGGGAAAGGGAGGGGGGGGAAAGGGGGAAGAGGAGGGGGGAAAAGAGGGGGAAGAAGAGGAGGGGGAAGAAGAGGAGGAGGGGGGAAGGAGGAAGGGGGAAGGAAGGAGGGAGGGGAGGGGGAAGGGGGAGGGGGGGAAAAAGGGGGGGAGGGGGGAAAGGAAGGAGGGAGGAGGAGGAAGGGGGAGGGGGAAAAGAAGGAGGAAGGAGGGAGGAGGAAGAAGGGGGGGGGGGGGTGGAGGGGGGGGGAGGGGGGAAAGGGAGGGGAGGGGGAAGGGGGAAAGGGGGGGAGGAGGGGAAGGAGGGGGGGAAAGGGGGGGAAAAAGGGGAAGGTGAAGGTGGAAGGAGGGGGAAAAAGAAAAAGGGAAAATAAGAAGAATAAGAAGAAGAATGGGGAATAATAATACCTAATACCTAAATAATAATATGTAAAAATATTTTCCCCTTGGGAGGCAGGGAAAACATTCCCCCCCTTGACAGTGAAAGTTTAAGGGGAGATAACATCTGAAAAGAGCTGACCTTTGATGACCCGTAAACGGGGGTTTGGGGGGAGGGGGGAGTGTCCATCTGTAAGGGGCCAGGAGGAGGAGGAGGAGGAAGGAGGAGAAGGAGGAGAAGGGAAGGAGGGGGAGGAGGAAAAAGGAGGAGGAGGAGGGGGGGAGGAGGAGGAGGAGATGATGATGACGAGGGAAAAAACATTTGTCTGTCTATTTTTTTCTCCCAAACTCCCTGTCTATCCGTTTTGCTCTGTCTAGGAGAGCCACAAGCCCTGTCATCACTTTTTTACTCACATCTTCAAGCGGGGAGTATAGTTTTGTCTGGTTTTTTTGGGTTATCTAGGTAATTTACACTATGTATATTTGGTTTTTTGTGTCCCTGTGAGACAGGGGATAGACAGAGAGAGGGGAAAGAGAGACAGATTTAAAAGGGGATAAAAATGAGGGAAAAGAAAATTTTAGATAAAATGGGGGGGGGGAAAAAACCCACCCGCCCCCATTTTTTTTGGACAGGCGGTGGGGGGGGGTGACAAAATTGAGAAATATGTCATTTTAAAGCTGGGGACCCCTGACTAAAAAACAATTAAAAGGGGCCACACTCGCACACAAAAACAGTTTGCTGAAGGGTAAATAATAGGAGTTTTGGGGAAAAGTATTTTAGTGACTATTATGTGAAATTATATATTATAGAAACCGGAAGCAAAAAGGGGGGCCCAGGAATAAAGGGGAAGGACTAGTTTGAAAGGAAGGGGGGGAAAAAAAATAATGAAGGACAGATGAAGGAATGTGGGAAAAAGAGGGGAATGCCCTCCCCCTAGCCTCTAGGTAGGAAAAGGGTTTAAGGAAAAATTTGGAAGGAATATGACACACGACCATTTACCCAGGGGTAACTACATAAAACAATGCCCCGCTTTAAAACTTTGAAGAAAAACTGCTCAGCCCAGGTTTTTTTGTCTTTTGGGACATTAAAAAAAAAATTTAACAAAAATTTCAACCCCACCTGATTTTATGTGTGGAGTGTTAAAAAACCCTTGTGGATGACAACCCCTGTTTTATGTGTAAGGGGTGTAAAACACCACGTGTTTGACACCATGTTTTATGTGTAAGAGTTTTTAAAAAAACCACTGTGTATGACCCCCTTTTTTTTATGTGTTTAAAAGGTGTAAAACACCTCTGTGTTTTTGACACCATGTTTTAGTGTAAGGTGTAAAAAACCACTGTGTATGACACCCTGTTTTTTTGGTAAGGGTTTTAAAAACCCCCATGTGTTTGACCCATGTTTTATGTGTGAGAGTGTTAAAACCTGTGTATGAACCTGTTTTATGTGTGAGAAATGTTTAAAAAAACCACTGTGTATGGGCCCATGTTTCACAGAGTTCCACAAGTGCAGGGAAATTCTTTGGGGTATGTTCAGGACTGTATATTTTGGTTTATATATTTTTTAGAGAATAGTAAAAAACAATTTTTTTTATTGTTTGTTTTTTTAAAAGTTTTTTAAAAAAATATATTGATAATTTGTTTTTGGGCTTTTTGTGTTGTATACAAAAGGGGTGTATTTTATGTACATTTTCACCTTACTTTGGGTTTTCAAGGCCACATTGTTATGTGAAAAAAATTTAAAAAAGTGAAAAAAAACAACCCAAAACCCTTTAAAAAAACAAGTAAACTAAAGTTTCCGGGTGGGGGGGCAAATCGCCGTGTTGCCTTTCGCGGCTCATTTTTGCAAACTTCATTTCCCCATATCTCGGTAAGTACTGATGGGAAAAAAATTTTTTTTGGGACTAAAACAAAACAGAAAAATAATTTTTAACTTTTTTATAAGAAAAAAAAATTTTTTTTTTTTTTGAATATTTTGCGACAAAAAGGAGACCCCTTCAGGATTGGGGCCCTTTGGGCAAATCAAAGGGTTTTTTAAAAAACTTACATAAGGTTGGTTTGGGATGCAGGTACACATTTAAAAACAGTAAGAGCCTTTTTATATCTCCAGACGTCATATTAGTTAAAAGATTAAATAATCATCGAGGGCTCAAATTTTAAAAGTGTATTTACGTTTTAAAAACACATTTTCTTTTAAACCATCTATGAATTTTTTTTAAAAATTTTTTAATAAACACGATACATAAAATTAAAAAAAATGATAAAAAACACCCCCCAAAAGAATAAAATAAAACATTAAAAAAAAGGAAAGTGGTAGCCGGGGAAAACTTGTTTTCCCAAATGTTTCCAAAAAAATAAAAATTTTCTCTAGTCCAAAAAAACCAGAGGAAAAAGTTTTTACTGGGGGTAACTGTTTGGGAAAAATTTTTCCCTTTTTTTTGAAGTTTATTCAGGTATACACAAATACAGGGTTCATAATTATTACTAACAACCATATGTGTGGGAACTAGGATAACCCAAAAAAAATAGAGTGACTTATTTCCCAAGCCTTCATAGAACATCATTTTTTCTTTAAAATGATGTTACATGGAATGGGAGTGTTCTTCTTTATTTTTTCTACGGTTATCAATTTTGAGACAACCTGTAACAATGTAACTTGTACACAAACCAGAAAATTTTACACTTCCCTTTACAAAATTAAACCTTGCCTGGGTTTTTTTACTTTAAATCTGTGCCTGTCCTTTTTCTCTGCACTCATTCTTTCTCTCCTTCATTTATTCGTTTTTATCTCATTTTTATCCTGACCCTACTTTTAAAATTTACAAATATTTTAAGGGTAAGTAATGAGTGAACTGAATATACATTTTTCGCTCTGGGATGCTTAAATGTAATAGAATATTTGGTAGGCGGGTTGGCCTGGTATGGTAGCCCGGCTGACTACCATACATACCACACTTGATTTTTTTACATAAATACTACTCATCTCACCCTATTTATTTAAGGTAAGTAATGAGTGAACTGTATATACATTTTTTCGCTCTGGGATCTTAAATATCATAGAATTTTTTATGTGTGGGTGGGGGGCCTGTATGGTAGCCTGGCTGCCTACATACATCCACATTTGATTTCTTACAATAAATACTACTGTCTCCCCCTAGATTAAGACTATAAATATTTTAAGGGTAAGTAATGAGTGCACTATGTTTTGTATTGTTCTTTTTCTTGTTTTTTGATGCTGGTTCTATTGCTAACTTAATATATGTTAGTGTAAACTTGTTATCTAGTGTTTGTATACATTTGAAGTGGAAAAAAAAGGTTTCACTTTCGGCGGTTTCCACTTTACGGCGGTTGCCTGGAACCTAACCACCCGTATAAGTGGAGCTTCCTGTATACAATAATTTTAAAAAAACACTTGAAATTTTGGAAAGTTTCCAGACATAATAAGATGTGCTCAGGGAGAATGTAAAACAAACTCGGTGGGCAGCTGTGACCGTGTTAGAAAAACGGGTTTGGGGGGAGCCGTATAGCGAGTTTTGGTCATAATTTAAAATGTCCCTATTAGCGGAAAAGCCGTTTTTAAACGAAACGCCGTAAAGCGGGGGCCCTGCTGTACTTGTTTGGACTCAAAAGTCCACACCTTATGCCGACTATAGGTTGATTACAAACTCTTGCGACCCCAAGAACTGTGCAGTCCCCCATACTACAAGAAATTCGTAACCTACCTTGCTCTTGTAGCGTGAGCTATGGTGTTCTTCACACCTTTGACAGATATCGGTGACTTGATAGAAGCTGAAGTGTCCTTGGATGTCCACGTCTTCCATAGTCTAGGAATACGCACACTGGTACACTATGTTCCCCAAGATTTTTCTTTATTGTTCACAATTTTTATCACTAAGAAGCTGATCACACATCTCTTAAGTGTTTATTGTGTTTTATGAGACACTTTGTTCACACTAACGCACAGATCAGTGTTCTTTGCTGTTTATCCTGGCGTCAGTGTCACTCTCAGTAGAGTCAAAAGTAATCTCAAGACGCCACAGCGCCCCACACCGTTACTCCCCTAGCACAAAGGAAAAGCTGACCAGTCTTTTTGCTTCCTTGCCACTTCCTCGATGGGAAGCAAAAGCAGAATGTTTAAATCTTGCTGTCTTAAGCATAGACAACAATGTCCACTATCTTTACTATGGTAATAAAGTGGGAGCAGGATTTTACTTAATTGTCCTGCTAAAGTAAGGGGATTGGGACTGTCTCTTATTAAAATACACTCTGCAAAAACTGGACTGCAAGGAGCAGCGGTTTGCTTGACCACGTCGCATACTCGTACGGCATCTGCGATCAATTACTCACTGTAGCAGTAAACAAGACGCTTGCCCCTTCTGAGAGGGCTGGGCCCCTCAGGCTGAAAGGGCTGAAAAGGGACTGAAGGGGCTGATACCCCCCCCCTGGAGAATTTTCTCCACATCAGTAAGTCAATAAGTCAGTCAAGTCATTCAGTCAATCAAGTCACTCAGTAAGTCAGTCAAGCCATTCAGTAAGTCAGTCAAGTCATTCAGTAAGTTAGTCAAGTCATTCAGTAAGCAGTCAAGTCACTCAGTAAGTCAGTCAAGTCACTCAGTAAGTCAGTCAAGTCATTAAGTCATCAGTCAAGTCACTCAGTAAGTCAGTTCAAGTCATTCAGTAATTCAGTCAAGTCATTCAGTCAGTCAGTCACTCAGTAAGTCAGTCATGTCACTCAGTCAAATCATTCAGTAAGTCAATCTAGTCATTCAGTCAATCAAGTCACTCAGTAAGTCAGTCAAGCCATTCAGTAAGTCAGTCAAGTCATTCAGTAAGTCAGTCAAGTCATTCAGTAAGTCAGTCAAGTCACTCCTGTCAGGTCAGGTCAGTCAGGTCGCTCCTGTCTGTCTCAACTATTGGATCACTACGACAAGGTCCTAAATGCACTAGAAGACAAAAAGAATGCAGATGTAATATATACAGACTTTGCAAAAGCCTTTGACAAGTGTGACCATGGCGTAATAGCGCACAAAATGCGTGCTAAAGGAATAACAGGAAAAGTCGGTCGATGGATCTATAATTTCCTCACTAACAGAACACAGAGAGTAGTCATCAACAGAGTAAAGTCCGAGGCAGCTACGGTGAAAAGCTCTGTTCCACAAGGCACAGTACTCGCTCCCATCTTGTTCCTCATCCTCATATCCGACATAGACAAGGATGTCAGCCACAGCACCGTGTCTTCCTTTGCAGATGACACCCGATCTGCATGACAGTGTCTTCCATTGCAGACACTGCAAGGCTCCAGGCGGACATCAACCAAATCTTTCAGTGGGCTGCAGAAAACAATATGAAGTTCAACGATGAGAAATTTCAATTACTCAGATATGGTAAACATGAGGAAATTAAATCTTCATCAGAGTACAAAACAAATTCTGGCCACAAAATAGAGCGAAACACCAACGTCAAAGACCTGGGAGTGATCATGTCGGAGGATCTCACCTTCAAGACCATAACATTGTATCAATCGCATCTGCTAGAAAAATGACAGGATGGATAATGAGAACCTTCAAAACTAGGGAGGCCAAGCCCATGATGACACTCTTCAGGTCACTTGTTCTATCTAGGCTGGAATATTGCTGCACACTAACAGCACCTTTCAAGGCAGGTGAAATTGCCGACCTAGAAAAGGTACAGAGAACTTTCACGGCGCGCATAACGGAGATAAAACACCTCAATTACTGGGAGCGCTTGAGGTTCCTAAACCTGTATTCCCTGGAACGCAGGAGGGAGAGATACATGATTATATACACCTGGAAAATCCTAGAGGGACTAGTACGAACTTGCACACGAAAATCACTCACTACGAAAGCAAAAGACTTGGCAGACGATGCACCATCCCCCAAATGAAAAGCAGGGGTTTTTCCTAGCTCGTTAAAACCATAAAATTAAGGTCAGGGGCCCGAGATTTTTCAACTGCCTCCCAGCACACAAAAGGGGGGTTACCAAAAGACCCCGGGCAGTCTTAAAGTGGCACGGGACAAGCACCTAAAGTCGTTCCGATCACCCGGGTGGGGCTCATACGTTGGTTTGGTGCAGCCGCAGCAACGCTGGTTGATCAGGCTTGATCCCCGGAGGCCTGGGGCACAGACCCGGGCGCGGGGGGGTTGACCCCGGGGAACTCTCTCCCGGTAAAATAGTAAGTCAGTCAAGTCACTCAGTAAGTCAGTCAAGTCCTCAGTAAGTCATCAAGTCATTCAGTAAGTCGCAAGTCATTCAGTAAACGTCAAGTCATTCAGTAAATCAGTCAAAATTTCTAAGTCAATCAATCATTCGTAAGTCAGTCAAGTCATTCCCCCCCCCCCCCCCCCCCCGTAAGTAGTCAAGTCATTCAGTAAGCAGTAAGCCTCAGTAGCCCAAACAGTCACTCAGTAAATTAGTCTATACTCAGTAAATCAATCAGTCATTCAGAGTCAGTCAAGTCACTCGTAAGTCAATCAGTCATAGTAAGAGTCAAGTCATTCAGTAAATCAGTCAAATATTCAGTAAGTCAGTCAAGTCATTAGTAAATCAGTCAAGTCATTCAGTAATAGTCAAGTCATTCATTAAGTCGTCTAGTCACCAGTATGTCGTCAAGTCACTCAGTAAATCTTTCAGTCAGTTTAAATCATCAGAAAATCATTCAGTAAGTCCCGTCGTTCAATCAGTTGTCTTCATCACTCAGCAGCAAACTCATGTTAACCCCTTTTTCTGTGTACAAAGTAACACTTCAGTTAGGAACAGGGTTTTTCTTTGTTAATTTAAGACTTAAGTGCTTATACCCCTTTTGGGGCCCCCTTTCGCAAAACTATTATGGCTCTGGTGTTGATTTTTGGGGATACAAGATATAGTAATTAAAATTATAACACAAATTTTCAACACAGCTGTTGTAGAGAGAAAAAACTGGACACAAGGCTTATGAATGCTGGGGTGGGGGGGTGCCCCGGGGGGGTTTTTTGGGGGTTTTGGGGTGGTGCCGGGGAGGGTAGGGAAGGGCTTCCCGGCTGCTAACATCAAGGTGGTGTTTAGCAGAAGAGAATTTTTTTTTTTTCCCTTCCCCCAAAAAGAAAACCCTGTTAAAATTAATTTTATGATGTGTTCATAAAATTGTGCGCAATTTTCAGTCGTGGTCTACTGATTATTTATTTATTTATTTATTTATTTATTTATAATGTAGAGCTTCAGTTCCCCAATTAATAATAATAAAATAATAAATTATAATAAAATATAATATACTGTATATATTTTATTTTTGTTATTATTATTATAAGGTAGGCTTCATTTCCCTAAATTAATAATAATAATTATAATAATGATACAGTTTCAGTTCCCTAAATTAATAATAATAATAACAATGCATAATACGTACGTAATAATAATTCAGATTGCTTCTGCTAGTTGGCACAGCTAGTAAGCAGTATACATGTTTACATCCCTGTGGCAGCAGTTCTCTCATGCTTTTTTTGCATTTTTTTAGTCATTTGGGCCCAAATTTCTTTTTTCTAACCATGGGTCCTAGTGATCTACTTCAAAAATACTCAGTTTTCTCTTACAGTAAGAACATGGGAAGATACTATACATATAGTCAAATTTGTACAGAAATTCCCCTCAAGGAAGGTTCCTTGATGTTGGTGAGGGGCTCTTGATTTAGGGAATTGGATCTGTGCTCCAGTTCCCCGAATTAAGCCTGAATGCCTTCCACATCCCCCCCCCAGGCGCTGTATAATCCTCCGGGTTTAGCGCTTCCCCCTTGATTATAATAATAATAATGTACAGAAATTGCTGAGGCTTCTGCTGCTGCCTCTGCCCCCATATTATGGCCTATTTTATTAATTTTAGAGTATATATCATGTTTCTGTGCTAATTATATTGTTTATTATGACATACTAGATGAATTGTGATAGATAAATAAGCCATACAGTTGATAACAGAATCATATTCAAGTATTTTTTCTAGTCTCTCCAGAGTGCATGAACGAATTAATGGCTTTTCAATTAATTTAAATTAGGAAAATTAATTTGATATACGAGTAAATTGAGTTACGAGCTAGCTCCTGGAATGGATTAAACTCATAAGTCAAGGTTCCACTGTATTAACAAATACAGCAAACTTTTGATAAAACAGATTAATAGGGGAAAGGGGGTGTCTGCTTTAGTGAAAAATCTGTTATACTGAAAGCTTCTGTTAAATTTAGGTAGTAGGTTTGGGAACAGCAAACCCCCCCAGGGGAGGTACTACCGCCGCCAATGTGAAAAGCCCGGCCCGATGGATTTATAATTTCCTCACTAAAAAGGAACAAAGGAGTAGTCATCAACAATAAAGTCCGAGGCAGCTAGGGGGGAAAAATTTCTTTTCCCAAAAAGGACAGTATTTCGCTCCCCACTTTTTCCCTCATCCTCATATCCGCCCTTAACCCAAGGGGATGTTACCCACGGGCCCTTTGTTTTCCCCTTTGCAGTTCCCACCCTTTCTGCAGGACATTTGTCTTCCATTGCAGACACTGAAAAGGCTCCAGGGGGGAATAAACCCCAAATCTTTCATTGGGCGCAAAAAAAACAATATGAAGGTTCAACGAGGAAAAATTTTTTTTCAATTCCCAAATTTGGAAACATGAGGAAATTAAATTTCATCAGGTAAAAAAAAAAATTTCGGGGCCCACAAAATAGACCCAAACACCAACTTCAAACCGGGGAGTGATCATGCCCGGAGGATTTTCCCTTTCAAAAAACCATAACATTGTATAAATCGCATTGTAGAAAAAATGACAGGATGGATAATGAGAACCTTCAAAAAATAGGGGGGGGCCCAACCCCTGATGACACTCTTCGGTCACTTGTTCTTTCTAGGCTGGAATTTTTGCGGGCACACTAACAGCCCCTTTAAAAGGCAGGTAAAAATTCCCCGACCTAAAAAAGGGTACAGAAAACTTTTTCACGGCGCGCAAAAACGGAAAATAAAACACCTAAAATTACTGGGAGCGCTTGGGGTTTCCAAACCGTATTCCCGGGAACGCAGGAGGGAGAGACATAAAATTATATACCCCTGGAAAATCCTAGAGGGATTTGTACGGAACTTGCACACGAAAATCACTCCTCGAAAGCAAAAAACTTGGCGACGATGCCCCTTTCCCCCCAAATTTAAAAAAGCAGGGTTTTTACTACCCTCTTTTAAAGGGGCCATAAAATTAAATTGCGGGGGGCCCCGAAAACTGTTTCAACTGCCCCCCCACAAACAAAAGGGGGGTTTCCCAAAACAGACCCCGGGGCAGTCTTTCAAGTGGCACTGGACAAGCACCTAAAGTCAGTTCCAAATCACCGGGGTTGGGCTCAAAACGGGGGTTTGGGTTTCAGCCGGGCACCCAACGCCTGGTTAAACAGGCTTTGATCCCCGGAGGCCTGGGTCACAGACCGGGCCGGGGGGGCCCTTTTGCCCCGGGGGAAAACCTCCCGGGGTAAACTCAGTAAGTCGCCCAAGTCACTCAGTAATCAGCCCAAGTCACTCAGTAAGTCATCAAGTCTTTTAAAGTAAGTCGGTCAAGTCTTTTTCAGAAAGTCTTTTTCAAGCCCCTTTTCAGTAAGTCAGCCCAAAATTTTCAGAAAATCAATAAAGGGTCATTCAGTAAATTCAGTCAATTTCCTTTCCCAGTAAGTCAGTAAATGTCATTCAGTAAGTCAGTCAAGTCACTCAAAAGTCAATCATGTCACCCCAGAAAGTTAGTCCTAGTCACTCATTTAAGTCCAATCATGTAAATTTCAAAAGTCAGTCAATTCACCATTTAAGAAAATCTTTGTCATAAGTAAGCAGTCAAGTCTTTTCAGTAAGCCCAGTCAATTTCATTCAGTAATTTCAGCCCAAGTAAATTCATTAAGTCAGTCAAGGGTTCATTCAGTAAGTCCTTTCCAAGCTTTCCCCTTTTTTTAATTTCATTTCAAACACCAGTATGTCATTTCAAGTCACTCATTAAGTTTTTCCCAGCATTCAAGTCACCCCCGAAATTCTTTCAGTAAGTCCAGTCGTTCAATCGGGGGGTTTTGGGTCATTCATCACTCAGCACGCAAACTCATTTTTAAACCCCCTTTTTCTGTGTACAAAGTAACACTTCAGTTAGGGAACCCGGGTTATTTCTTTTTTAAATTTCAAAGAATTAAGGGGCTTAAAACCCCTTGGTCCCCACTTTCAGCAAAAACAAATTATGGCTACTGAGTGTCATGATTGATTGGCAGAAAAAAGATATAGAAAATTAAAATTATAACAAAATTGAAAAACCACAGCTCCCCTTGTGGGCGGGGAAAAAAGACGGGACACTAAGGCTTTGAATGCGGGGTTTTGGGGGGGGCCCGGGGGTGGTGGGGGGTTTTTTGGGGGGTGGGGGGCCGGGGAGTGGTGGGGAAAGGGGTTTCCCCCCGGCCCTGCTAACATCAAGGTGGTTGTTGAGCAAAAAGAGAATTTTTTTTTTTCCTTCCCAAAAAAACTAAACCCAAAATTTTAAAATTAAATTTATATGATGTGTTCTTTAAAAAGGGTGCAGCAATTCTTCGGGCCCGTGGTCAAACGTATTTTTTAATTTAAATTTATTTATTTATTTATTATAAAAATGATAGAGCTTCATTTCCCCCAAAAATTAAAAAAAAATAATAATAATAAATTATAATAAAAATATAATACTACTAGAAAATAAAAATTTTAAAATTATTTTTATTAAAAAAGGATGGGCCCTTTTTTTTCCCAAAATTTAAAAATAAAAAATTATAATAATGATACAGTTTCATTTTTCCCCAAAAATTAATAATAATAATAAAAAAAACCCATAATACTTAGAAATAATAATTCGTTTGTTTCGGGCCTATTTGGGCCAAGTAGTAAGCAGTATACATTTTTTAACACCCCTTTTGGCGGGCAGTTCTCTCATGTTTGGGTTTGAAATTTTTTTAGTAAATTTGGGGCCAAAATTTTTTTTTTTTCAAAACCATGGGTCCCTAGTGATCTACTTAAAAAATTACCAGTTTTCCCCTTACAGTAAAAAACAATGGGAAATACAATACATATAGTAAATTTGTACAGAAAATTTCCCCTAAAGGGAAAGGGTTTCCTTGATTTTGGGGTGAGGGGCTCTTGTTTTTGGGGAAAAGGGGATCTGTGCTCCATTTTTTTTTCCCCCCAAAAATTAACCTAAAATGCCTTCCACATCCCCCCCCTTTCGTTTGTAAAAATCCTCCTTTTTTTAGCGCTTCCCCCTTGATTATAATAATAAAAAATTACGGGAAATTGCTAAAGGGCTTCTGCTGCTGCCTCCCCCCCATATTTGGCCTTTTTTATTTTTTTAAAAGAGTATATATCTTTTTCTGTGCAAATTTTATATTGTTTTTTTAATGACATAAAGATGAATTGGGGGATAGATCATAAAGCCATACTTTTTAAAAATGAATCATATTCAAGAAATTTTTTCTAGTCTCTCCAGAGGCAGAAAAAAAAAAAAGGCTTTTAAATTTAAATTTTAAAAATTGGGAAAAAATTAATTTGATATACGAGAAAATTGAGTTACAGCAAGCTTTTGGAATGGGTTTAAAAATCATAAGCAAGGTTTTCCACTGAAATTAACCAAAAAAACAGAAAACTTTTGTAAAAAAACAGTTAAATGGGGGAAAAGGGGGGTTTTTTTGCTTTATTAAAAAAAACTTTATATTTGAAATTTTCCCTTTTAAAAATTTGGGTTTAGTGGGTTTGGTTAGCAGGCAACCACCCGGGGGAGGTCAAACCGCCTGCCAAGGGGAGTGAAAAACGAAAGCCTGTGATTGTTTTACATTTGGAAAGGATTGCTGATGTCTTTTTTTCTGTCCATAAATACCCGGGTAAACAGGAAGGGCCCTTGCAACTTCAACTTTACCTTAGGTCACCCCCTACACATAAAGTAAAAATTTTAAAAATTTATAAAACATCATCTGGGGTTTTCCCTTTGTTTTTTATCTTAATAGTTCTTTGGTCTTTTTAAATTTTTCCCTTTTTAAAATATCCAGGGGGAAGGGAAAAAAAAAAAGGGGGGGGGAAAGGGCAAAATAAAAACACCAAATCCAGCCCTTTCCCTTGGGGTGGAACCACAGTCGAGGGCCCCTCCACCCCAAACCAACAGATACAGATTACAAATTTGCCGGAAAAAAAACCCCCCCCCCCCAGCCCAAACAATCCCATTTGTTTTTTTCCCGTTTACATTCTTTTTTGGGCAAAAAAAGGGGGTCAAAAGCCAGCAACAAACAACAAAATCCCTTTTCCCATCCGGGGGCTGCTTGCAGGGCCAAAGGCAATTTTTTCGCGGCTTTAAATGAGCCCCACATAAAGGATCACTTGGACAACGAAATTGGATCCCAGGTTTTTAACCTATACAGATTTTGACAGAGGGGAACGGGCCCAAAGGAGGGGGGGGGGGGGTTTGGGCCCTGTACATTGCAGGGGTCACTTGTTTCACGGGAACTGCTTAATGCCTAAAAATGATGTATTGGAATTTTTAAGCAGTAAAGGTCAAAAAAACCAAAACCAAATTCATTTTGGTAGTCTAAAACCCTCCTGAAGGCAAACCCCCCGCATTTCCAAAAACAGCTTTTAAAAAAATTGGGACCACGGGTCGGAAAATCTTCCAGTCCTGCACCCAACACCCTTGCTCCTGGGGGATTTAAACCCTTTTAAGGGCCCCCTAAAAGGGAAGGAAATTAAAACAAATAAAAATTTTGGAAAGAAAAAAAAACCACCGGGAAAGGCAGCTCTGTTTAAAACTCACCTCCCCACGAGTTTTTAAAAATCTCTGCACAAAATTCATTTAAACCACAAAAAATAGATCCTACAAGACTGGAGAATACACTGGGGCCCCTCATCTTAAACTAACAATGTGATCTGATAAAAAATTGTCCCCCATATCAAAAAACAATTACTCAGATCACAACAAAATTGGGGTTTCGGGCCATGAAATGCGTGGGAGCCCCCCGAAATAATGAGATTAGTCATAAAGGGAAGCATTCCCTAAATTAAAACCTTCAAAAACCCAAAAACAAAAAGGGGGGCCCAATTTAAACCAAGTCCTAACCGATATAAGGGGGCCCGGAAAAAATATATAAGAAAACCAAAAGCCCCCAAAACTTATGCCTAAAACAGATTAATTTTGGGGGGCACTCGATGTTTTTTGCACAAGGGCTTTTCCCCTAAAAAAAAAGGAGGAGTAAAATGTAAAATAAAAAAGAGACAGGGGGCTCCCTTACGGGGCGAGGGAAAAAAATAACAGAGCGGGCTAAAGGGGGTAAAATATATCTAAAAGCCCCATAGGGGGAAAAAACGGTAGAGAAATAGAAAGGGGCTTTCAAACCCTTAAAGCTAAAGGAATTTATAGGAGTGGGAAAATCGCGGGAAGGGGAAACCTTTAAAAGGCCAAAAAAGAAATGGGAAAAAAACCCAAAGAAATTTCTTCTCCTATCCCAAAATCAAAGCGATGAAAAAAACGCCCCGTATTGGGACCCCTATTTTTAAAAACAAGATGGGGTCCCCTACAATTTATGACAGAAGGAAAAAAAGTGACCCTATTTTGGGTAAAAAGGACTCAGTTTTTTAGCAAGCCGAACCGGGACTGGAGTGAAGATCAAAATGTTTTTTTATGGAGAGCCACAAAATTTTGGGTTTAAACACAACCCTTTTCCGATGTTACCCCTGACACCAAAAAATGACTTCGAACAGGGAAAAAAAGGAACTCCCCCTTGAAACTCTCCCCCGGGGCCAGCCCTCACAAACTCCGTGTTCATCAAGAACTAAAAAAAGGAAGCCCCTATAAACGAGCCCTTTTCCATCCTATGGAGAGGGAGCAGGGACACGGGGGTTTCGTCCCACAGTTACTAAAAACAACAGACATAGCCCCACTCCAAAAAAGGGGGGCCGTAAAGCAACAGAAAAAAAGAACTACAGCCCAAATTTGAAACTAAACTCATATCAAAAAATCTTTGAAAGGGCCCAAAAGAAGCAAAAACACCACCCACTAAAAACCCCATCAGTTACAAAACCCCCCAGGGCAAAAAGGGGTTTTAGAACAGGTCGCCCCCGTCTTTTCTCAAAAAAATTGGATAAACTACGACAAGGCCCAAAGTGCACTAAAAAAAACAAAAAAAATGCGGGAAAAAAAAAAAACCCAGACCTTTGAAAAAACCCTTTCGACAAGTGTGACCATGGCGTAATACACACAAAAAGCGTGCTAAAGGGGAAAAACAGGAAAAGTCGGTCGGCGGAGCTTAATTTCCTCACTAACAGAAACACAAAAGAAATATCGCAACAGAGTAAGTCCGGGAAAAGGCCAGCTACGGTGAAAAGGGTCTGTTCCAAAAAGGGGCACAGTACTTTGCTTTTTCCCATCTTTGTTCGTCATCCCATTCTGCATAACAAAAGGATGTCAGCCACAAACACCATGTCCCTTCCCCTTTTTAAAATACACCCCAAAAACTGCCGGGCAAATGTTTTTCCATTTGCAGGGCCCCTGCAAGGTCCCCGGCGGAAAACCCAAACCCAAACTTTCAGGGGCTGCAGGGGGAAAAAATAAGGGAAATTCAAAAGAAATGAAAATTTCAATTACCAGAAAATGGTAAACACAAGGAAATTAAAAACTTCACAGAGAAAAAGATATGGTTTCACGAGGGGAAAATTTAAAACTTCCCTCAGAGGGACCAAACAAATTCGGGGCCCCAAAATAAGCGAAAAAAACCAAACCCAAAAACCCGGGAGTGAACAAGTCGGAGGATCTCACCTTCAAAAGGCCCTAACATTTATCAATCGCATCGTAGAAAAATGACAGGAAAGGATAATGAGAATCCCTTTAAAACAGGGAGGCCAAGCCCATGAAAGACACTCCTTTAGGTCCCCTTTTTTCTATCTAGGCTGGAATATTGCCCGCCCCACTAACACACCCTTTTAAGGCAGGTGAAATTTTCCGACCTAGAAAAAAAAACAGAAAAACCTTCACGGGAGCAAAAAGGAGAAAAACCACCTCAATTACTGGGGCGCTTTTAGGGTTTTCCCAAAACCCGATTCCCTGGAATGCAGGCGGGGGAGGATACATGAAATTTTATACAAAAAGGAAAAAACCCTTTGGGGCTATTACCGAACTTGCCAAAAGAAAACCACTACTTTCGGGAAAACAAAAGGGTTTGGCAACGATGCCCAAAATCCCCCCCCAAAAAAATTGGGTTTTTCACCCAAAACCCTTTTGAACCTTTCAATAAAATGCAGGGGGGCCCGGGGACTGTTCAACGCCCCCCAGCATTTCCCAAAAGGGGGGTTCCCCAAAAGCCCCTGGCAAATCTTCCCAAACTGGGACGGGACAAAAAGGGAAACCCAAAATCGGTTCCTGACCAGCCGGGCTGTTGGCCCCGTTCGTTGGTTTGGGGTGCAGCCAGCAGGAACAACCTGGTTTTAACAGGCTTGGGTTTTCCCCCAGGAAAGGCCCCGGTCACAGACCAGGCCAAGGGGGCATTGACCCCCGGAACCCCTTTTCCCGGTAAAAATCCAGGGGAAAAAGAATTTTTTCCTCCGTAAGCCATGCATGTTTTAAAAGTCAAAATTTAAAAAAGCCGAGAACAATGGGCTAGTAAAACCCCCTTTTTCCCCAAAAAATTACTAAAAAAAATAAGAGAAGAAAATTTTCAAAATGGGAAGTTTGAATGGGCCCTGGATGTTTGCAAAATGATAAGAAAGAGATGAAAAATGGGGTGTTATGAATGAGAAGAAGCTGGATGTCCGGCTTTTTTGGGGAAAAAAAACTGAAGGGGGGGGGAGGTTTTTAATGGAGAGGGAAAAAAAGGGGGTTAGGGGCCAAAGGGGGTTTAAATAAGTTAGAGCTAAAGAAGGAGTTTGCAATAAAGTTGAAGGATAAGCTATGGCAGGAAAAAAAGGGGGCAATAAAAGTATTAAATTTAAGGGTTTTTTGGTTTGGGTACAATAAAGATTGGATTGAAAAATGTCTATAATAAGCGTGTTATGCACCTGGAGAAGAGGGGGGAAAATGTAGAGGGGGGAGAGAGAGATTTTGGGAAAAGTTGAGTGAATGTGTGGGGAGTTTTGGAAAAACAAGGTGACAGTATGGTGGTTGGGGATTTCAATGCAAAAGGGGGGTTAAAAAAGTTAAAGGGGTTTGGGGTAGTAGGGGAAATTTTGGGGGGGCCCAGGGGTAAATGTAAAAAGGGGAAACCTTTTTAAATTGAGCAAATTTAAAAAAGAATTTTGGGAAAAATTAAAAACAAAATTTTAGGGAAAAAAAGGGGTAAATAAATATACAAGGTTTTGGAAAGTAGCACGTAAAAGAAAGTAGTTTATTAGAATTTTTTATTGGGGGATAAAAGGTTTATGGGTAGGCCCAGGATGTACAGGGTTTTAGAGGGGCAACTGGTATATCGGTCATTATTTAGTTGTAGCTACAGTTTTGGAGTAAGAGGTTTGATTTGGGGAAAAAAAGGGAAGGTGGCAACAAGAATAAGAGGGAGGGGAAAGTTTTATAAAAAATAAGGGGGGAGGAAGTTGGGGTTTAGAAAAAAAGCGACAATTTGGGAAAAAGGTGGGCAAGTGAAAGAAGATAGTGGGGGGGGGTTTTAAGAGGGTTGGAAAAGTTTTTAAAAAAAAGCAGTATTAGAATGTGGGGGAGAAGTTTTTTGGTTTTTGGAGGGTGGGGGCAGGGAAAGAGGATTTTAAATTTGGGGGAATATGAAGTAAAGGGGTGGTAAAAGAGAAAAAAGGGAGCTTTTTGAGGAGGTTTTTTTACAAAAACAGAAGTTTTATTTAAAAAGAGCAGAGTATATGGAAAAGTAAAAAAAAAGGTTTGAGAGAGTGGGGAGAGAGTGCAAAAAAAGGGAAAATAGAAAGAGGGGGGAGAGGCAAATGTCCAAAAAAAAAATTTTTAAAGGAAAAAAGAAAAAAAAATTTTGGGGTGAGTTAAACAAGTTTAAAAAGCCTAGGGAAAGGGATTGGGGTTTTTTTTAGTTAAAAACAGAGTAGGGGAGTTAGTGATGGGGGGGGCATGGGGGTATTTTGGTAGATGGCGGAATATTTTGAGGAACTTTTAAATGTTAAGGGGAAAAAAGGAAGCATAATTTCATTTTCACAAAGGGCAAAGGGAAGGGGATACCAACTTTTTGGGTGAAGAAGAGCCCAATGTAAGGTTGGGGGAGGGGAGTGGGGGCTTAGGGAAAAGAAAGGGGGGGAAAGGGACTGGAAAATGATGGGATCAAAAAAAAGGGAAAAGAAAAAAGCAGGGGGGGGGGTAAATGTTGGGGAAAATGGTTTTTTTCTTTTTTTTATAATAAATGAAAGAAAAAGGGGAAGGAAACCCAGGGGTTTTTGCGGGAGAAACAAGTATAGTCCCCTTTTTATAAAAGGGAAAAAGGACAAAAGAGACTGTAAAAATTATAGAAGAGTAAATTTACTGAGTTTTAACCCGGAAAAAATGTACGGGGGAGGGGTTTTAATTTGGAAAAAATTAAGGTAAGACCCGGGAAAGTAGGATTGGGGGATGAGCAAGGAGGTTTTAGAGTGGGTAGGGATTTTTGAAATCAAGTGTTTACATTTAAGCATATAAAGTGAACAGTTATTTGATAAAGGTAGGGGAATTTTTTTTTTGCATTTATGGATTTAGAAAAGGGATAGATTTGAGTGGATAGACGAGAATTTTGGCAAAATGTTTTTCAAGTATAGGGAAAAGGGGGTAAGTTTTTAAATGCTGTAAAAAGTTTTTAAAGAGGATAAGGGGGGCCCCAGGGTTTTGGGGGTTAGAGGAGGGAGACAAATTCCCGGGGAAAAAGTAGGTCTTAGACCAAAGGGGTGTGTAAAGTCACCAAAGGGTTGGTTTTAAAAATTTTTTAAAAAGGGGTTTTAAAAAGGGAAATAAATGGGGAAAGGGGGTTCGGGGGGAGGGGTGGATTAAATTTTGGGGGAAACAAATTCAAAATGGGAAATTAACAGTTTCTTTTTTGGGTGATGATACTGTGCTTATGGGGGGATTTTTGAAAAAATTTCAAAAAGGGTTTGTTTGGGTGGTTTTTGGGGGAAAAAGTGGTAAAGGAGGGAAAGTTTAAAGTGAAACATAGAAAAGGTTTAAAGGGAAAAAAAGGGATCAAATTTATTTAGATTTAAAAGGGAAAAATTGGGAAAATTTAAAATTGGGGAGGAGGAGTATGGAATAAGTGAATGTTTTCAGATACTTGGGGGTGAAGTTCGGGGATGGATTTTTGAAGGAAAAGGTTAAACATAGAATTGGGTGAGGGGAAAAAAAGGGGAGTTGGGGGCATTGTAGGTAAAATGTGGATTTAAAAAACATTTTTCTTGGGGGCAAAGAAGGGAAAGTATGAAAGTATAGTAGTACCAACACTTTATATGGGTGTAAGCTTGGGTGGTTTAAAAGCAGAGCGAGGGGGACGGGTTTTTTGGCAAATGGAGAATTCCGTTTTAAAGGGGAATGTGGGGGTTTAAAATATTAAGCAGAAAATTCGGAGTGTTTTGGGGAAAATTTTGAAAAAGGTTTTTGGGAGTTAATTTAAAAAAATTAGTCAGAGGGCAAAAAGAGGGGGTTTTTGAGGTGGTTTTGGGCATTTAGAGAGAATGGAAACAAAATAGATTGACATGGAAAAATATAAAACTATTTGGGGAAGGGGGGCGGGATAAAAGTTCGCCCCCAAAAGGGTTGGAGAGAGGGGGGAAAGGAGGTTTTTGTGGGCAAGGGGGGTTGGACTTCCAGCAACGTGCGTGAGTGTGTTAGATAGGAGTGAAGGAGCCAAATGTTTCTTGGGGCCTGACGATCTGTTGGAGTGTGACAGGGTAAAATTTTTGTGAAGGGATTTTAGGGAAAACCAGTTTTTTTTTCTTTTAGTCGGGCTTGAGCCTGGAAATTGGGGAAATACAAAGCCCCCACTTTAAAGTTAGGGGTTTTTGGGAAAATTGGTGTTTGGGGGGAATTTTTTGTGTATCAATTAATGGGTTTTGCTTTTTTAACTGGGGGGGAAAATTTCTGATAACCCCTGAAAAAACAGTGTAATGGGCGGAGTGTGGTGAAAGTGTTGAAAGATTGGGTGGGAAAATATTTTCTTTTTTTGGGGGATTTTTTTTTTTTTTTGGGTCACCCTGCCTCGGTGGGGGGACGGCCCAAAAGTTTAAAAAAAAAAAAAATCTGTTAATCATCGACCAACCGAACCCGAGAAAAAATGCCCCAAAGAAAAACAGACATTTTTTTTCCTTTTATTGATTTTACTACCCCAAAAAAGTAAGAAACTAGAGTAAAATACCCGTTTTTACCCGTACATCGAAAAGAAAATGGTTAAAAATAATCATAACCCCCAATACGAAGAGTTCAGTATAGTTTAAATTTTTTAAATCTTACCTGGTGGCAAAATGAGCTTACAGATGTGGTTTTAAATGGTAACCCAGAATTAAAATAATTCTGAGGGCAAGGAGCTTTTTAAAAGCCCCCAGCATAACAATGCAGATGATGGGGGAGACATAGGAAGATGACCAAACATCTAAACTTTCTAAATTTTCTTCATTTGACAGGAGTGTGCAAATTTTAAATTTGGGGCAAGAATAAAAATTTTTTTATTTAAATTTTTTTATTATATTTTTAGTTGCCCCTGAATAAAAGTAGTTTGGGGGTTAATGTAGTTTGAGTAAGAATGTAGTTTTTGTGTTCTTACTGTAACCCCTTTCCCAAAAATTAAAACGGTTTTATTTTTTTCCTGCCCTTTAAAAATTTGGCGCGGGTAGGCCTGGAGGGGGGGGGGGACAGGGGAAATTGGGGGGGGTTGGGTTGTGGAAACCCCGGAGTGCATATTTAAAAAAAAAAGGAGACCCCACAGTACCACAGGGAGCACCAGTCAGTTTTTGTACCAGATTGGATCAACATTATGGGGAAACTTGGGGGGTTTACTCAGCCCCCCTCGTACAACACTTTTTTATTCGAAGGGAAAATGATATAGAACCTTTTAAATTTAATTTTGGGTCTGAGGCAGATGTGGACACAAATTATCAAGGGGGACCCTCAGCCCCTTTATTTTGGGGGGGCCAGCCCTGGGTAAATGGGGGCCACACCAAGGGCCCCAGCCAAACACCTCTGGTTTTGGTCAGTTTTGGCCCCACCAGACCCCTCAGTCCAGCATCTTTGAGGTGGGAGTGTGAAACATTAACCATGAGGCCCCAAACCCCCTCTGGGGTGGCCATGTTGTTTCTTTTGGAGTCCCACAATGTAAGGGGAAAAAATTTTCATTTTTTCCCCCAGTTTTGGTAATTATAATAGTGGGAAAATGATAACATGATGACAAAATTTATTTTATGCCCCTAGAGGAAAAATTCAAGTGACAGCGATGGTACATTATTTTTCCCCGTAAAGTGTACCCTTTTGGGGTTATTGCCTATTCTCAGGGGTTTTGGGGCCCTTTTGCAGTCCTTTAAGGGTTGGGGGTTAAAATCTAAAACCCCAGCCCCTTTATAGTAATACTTTCTCATTTAAAGGGGAAAAAATGCTGAGATTGAGGAAGGAAAAAAGGGGGGAGGAAGGGCCTTGGGACAAGGGGAATTTGGGTAGAAAAGGAGCCGGGCCACCAAACCAAAATGGGGAAAATTACCTCCTCCAACCCCCCATTTCCCCGGGCCCCACACCCTCAAACTCCGGGGCCAAATTTTAAAAAAAGGCCCGCCTTATGTTGTTATTTGGGGGTTTCCCTTTCCTTTTAAAAGCCCCCTTTTTTTACATGTTCCCCCCCCTTTTTTAAAAAATCCCACCCCCGCTGTTTTTTTCACCCCCATTAACTTAATTTTTACCCGGGAACGAAACCATCGAATACAAGTAAATAAAAGTTTACCGGGTGAGCGGCAGTCGCCGCTGTTGCCGCCAGCAGATCAATTTCAGCAAACTTCAGGACTCTATATCTCGGTAAGTACTGATGGGAAAAAAAATTTTTGGGGACTAAAACAATCAGAAAAATAATCTTAACATTTTCATAAGAAAAAATAATATTTTTTTTTTCGAATATTTTGCGACACCAGGAGCAACTTCAGGATTGGGCCCTTCGACAGTCAAAGGGTTAATTTCTGTATATAAACATTATAAACACTATGTGTATATACACTCAGACAAACCGAACATCACTTGGGTTGTTGTTGTCTTAGTCAGCACTTCTTCGAGTTTGGAGCAGTGGATGCAGGGTGCCATTCCCCGTTTTCATGTTGGGTGAGTCACTCAGCTCCTGTTTTCTTTGGGTGAATGCTGGGTGAGTGCCCGTTTTCTTTTGGCTGCCCATTCTCTGTGATTGAGTCTGGAGGGACTCATTTATACTGATTTATATTGTAAAACACTAGTTTTACAGCTTTTTTCGAAGGACCTTGGCTCGTAGGTTATTTGTACACTGTAGTACAACGTATTTGGACCACAGTGTGGCCTTTATCCGGTTCGAGCACGACCAATATGTTGAGAAATGGCATTACCAGCTAAGTTTAAAGAGTTTGTACGTAACTTAGAAAGACAGCTCATCGCCTGCACAGCCGCCCCTGCAGACGAGGTCTTGAGAAGCTGTCTAAGTCATCTCTCAACGGGCTGTAAAGAGTTATAATTTGTAAGATTATAAATTACCCCTAGGGGGTGTTATGTCAGCATATTTCATTCACTGATGGCTGAAAAATTACATACAGGAGGGCCCCACTTATACGGCGGGTTAGGTTCCAGGCTACCGCCGTAAAGTGGAACACCCTTTTTTTCCACTTACAAATGCATACAAACACTAGATAACAAGTTTACACTAACATATATTATGTTAGCAATAGAACCAGGCATCAAAAAAACAATAAAAAAGTACAATACACACATAGTGCACTCATTACTTACCTTAAAATATTTATAGTCTTAATCTAGGGTGAGACAAGTAGTATTTATTGTAAGAAATCAAGTGTGGTATGTATGGAAAATCAGCCGGGTCCTTTCCGGGCCCCACCCCCCCCCAAAACTTTTTCTTGTTTTTTAAGATCCCGAGCGATAAAATGTATATAATTTCACTCATTACTTACCTTAAAAATAGGGGGATGAGTGTATTTATTGAAAAAAATCAAGTGTGGTTGTTGGTGTCACCAGGCTACCTCCCCGAGAGAAAAAATGAGTGCATGAGGGGGGACGGCCCGCAGAGTTATGTAAAAAACCAGGCGAAGGAAAGTTTTGTAAACAAAGTATCCGTTGGTTGTTACAAGTTACATTGTTTTCGGGGTTGTTCTACATTGATACGGAGAATAAAAAAAGAAAAAACACCCCCCATTTCATGTAACATCATTTTGAGAAGAAATGATGCTCTGATGAGGCAATGGAAGTAAGTCACCTGACTTTTTTGGGTTATCCTGGGTTTTTACACATATGTTGTTATTATTTATGTTAGTATCGTTTTTATTTAAATTTGAAAAAAAATCACGGATGGTTTAAATGAAAATTGTTATTAACGTAATATACCATTTAATGATCCCCGAGCTCGAAGGTATACAAACAAACGAACGGGTTGTGGACGATCACTCGTCAGGCGAAATAGAGGGTTTAAATACGTGTCCAGTTTTAGTTCATTATGTAATTGTAAGAGTTTGTGAAACTTTTCCTTATAATTTTTTTTTTTTTATAATAATTAAATCACGAAACAAATACAGTGTCCCCCCGCAAGCAAACGCCTTGCTTTCGAACAATCCGCATAGGGGGACGCTTTGTTCGTTTAAAATTTTGCCCCGCATAGGGGACAAAAACCGCTCAGCGGCCCTTCGTCCCGGGGACGCGTCCAAGTGCGCCTCAGCAGCCTCAATGTGCCGCCAAAGCCCTTGTTTACGCCGCCTCCGCGGTAAATCAAGCATACACTGGAATATTTCGTATTTTCGTGTTTTCGGGCGTTTTGGAAAAATAAGTGACCATGGGCCCAAGAAAGCTTCTAGTGCCAAACCCCACACTCAAGGGTAAGATACCCTTGAAATGAAGAAAGGATCATTGATAAGTATGAAAATGGGTACGTTCACCCACCTGGTCAGGTTTTACAAGAAACCAAATTTAAAAACCCTCTTTCTATTGTGGGCAAGAAAACGGCAATCAAGGAAGCTGTTGTTGCCAAAGGTTTAACTGTGTTTTCGAAACAAAGATCGCAAGTGATGGAAGATGTTGAGAGACTCTTATTGGTGTGGTTTAAATGAAAAACAGCTAGCAGGAGATAGCGTCTCTCAAGCGATCATATGTGAAAAGGCTAGGAATTTGCATGCGTTTTAAATTTAAAAAAAAATGCCTGCAACTAGTGATGATGTGAGTGAATTTAAGGCCAGAAAAGGTTTGGTTTGAGAGATTTAAGAAGGTAGTGGCATCCATAGTGTGATACGGCATGGTGAGGCTGCCAGTTCGGACCACAAAGCGGCTGAAAAATATGTGATGAATTCAAGGAGTATTTATGGATTTAGAAGGATGAGGTTAATATAGAATTGATGAGGGAAAAAAGGTGAGTGGTGCATTGAGGTATATGTGGAGTCAAAAAACATTATCTATGGAGGCAAAGAAGGGAATGTATGAAAGTATAGTGGGTCCCAAAACACTCTTATATGGGTGTGAAGCTTGGGTGGAAAATGCAGCAGCGAGTAGAGGGTTTTGGGGGGCAGTGGAGATGTCCTGTTTAAGGGCAATGTGTGGTGTAAATATTATGCAGAAATTCGGGAGTGGGGGAAATTAGGAAAAGGTGTGGAGTTAATAAAGTATTAGTCAGAGGGCAGAAGAGGGGTTGTTGAGGTGGTTTGGTCATTTAGAGAGAATGGATCAAAGTAGATTGACATGGAAAGCATATAAATCTATAGGGGAAGGAAGGCGGGATTGAGTTCGTCCTCAAAAGGGTTGGAGAGGGGGGTAAAGGAGGTTTGTGGGCAAGGGGTTGGACTTCCCGCAAGCGTGCGTGAGTGTGTTAGATAGGAGTGAATGGAGACAAATGGTACTTGGGGCCCGACGATCTGTTGGAGTGTGAGCAGGGTAATATTTAGTGAAGGGATTCAGGGAAACCAGTTATTTTCAAATTTAGTCGGACTTGAGTCCTGGAAATGGGAAGTACAATGCCCGCACTTTAAAGGAGGGGTTTGGGATATTGGTAGTTTGGAGGGATATGTTGTGTATCTTTATATGTGTATGCTTCTAAACTGTTGTATTCTGAGCACCTCTGCAAAAACAGTGATAATGTGCGAGTGTGGTGAAAGTGTTGAATGATGATGAAAGTATTTTCTTTTTGGGGATTTTCTTTCTTTTTTGGGTCACCCTGCCTCGGTGGGAGACGGCCCACTTGTTGAAAAAAAAAAAAAATTGCTTAATCTATCGACTACCGAACAGAGACAAATGCCCAATGACACAGACTTTGTTTTCTTGTATTGATTGACTACCAGAAATAGTAAGAAACTAGAGTATAATACAGTATTACCTGTACTCGAAAAGAAAATGAGTTAAAAGTACATCATAACACAATACAGAAGAGTACAGTATAGTAATTTTTCATATCTTACCTGGTGGCTAGATGAGCTTACAGATGTGGTCTAGTGGTAACCCAGAATAACTAATTCTGAGTCGAAGGAGCTGTAAAGCTCCAGCAGTAACAATGCAGATGATGTGGGAGACATAGGAAGATGACCAGCATCTATCTACTATGTACTTCATAGTACAGGAGTGTGCAAATTAATTGGGACAAGAATAAATTTGTGAATCTTTATTTATCTTTGTGCAGCTGAATAAATGTAGTTTGGGTTAATGTTTTGAGTAAGAATGTAGTTTTTGTGTTCTTATGTAAAATCTCCAAATGTAAAAGGTTTTTTTTTTCCTGCCTTCAAATTTGGCGCGATAGGCCTGGAGGCACAGACATGGAATTGGTCTGTGCCTTTTAGTGATATTAAAAAAAATAGGAGGCCCCAGTACCCTTTTGGGGGCACCAGTCAGTTTAGTACCAGATTGGATCAAAAATTATGGCAAACTTGGGGATTCACTCACCCCCCTGTTCACCTTTTTATTCGGGAAAGGATATAGAACCTGAGTTTATTTGGGTCGAGGCAATGTGGCACAAATGATCAAGGGTGACCTCAGCCCCTTCATCTGGGGTGGCCAGCATGGGTAAATTGGGCCCCACCGACCCCCAGCAAGACCTTGGTGTGGTCAGTGTGGCCCACCGACCCTCAGTCCGATCTTTGAGGTGGGAGTGTGATACTTGACCATGAGCCAAGCACCTTGGGATGGGCCCGTGTTGTACTCGGAGGCTAAAAGTAAATGAAAAAATTTTAATTTTTCCGCAGTTTTTGGTAATGATAAAAGTGAAAAATGTTCGTGATGGCAAAATTGATTTTATGCCCCCAGGGATTTTTCAAGTGAAGCGATGTAATTATTTCCCCGTAAAGGTACCTTTAGGTGTTATTGCCCATGTAGGCGTGGCCATATGCAGTCCTCAGGGTGTGGGGGTTAGATCTAAAACCCCCGCCATGATAGTAATCTGCCTTTAAAGGGGAAATTGCGAGATGGGGGAGGGGAAGGGGGGGGGGGGGGAAAAGGTGCTTGGGCCACTGGCATGGGGGTGGGCGACAAAGGCCGGGCTACTCCACCATATGCCGCCTTATCTCATGTCCCTCCTCCACCATGCCTCATGCCACAGGTCCACCATTCACCATCAGACTGCGAGTGCAATGGGAAAGAAGGAACAGTAGGGTCCTGCCTTATGAAATATAAAAATAAGCACTTTACTTTAAGGTGATGCACTAATATGGACATTTCAAATTATGACCAAAATTTGTTTACATGACTCCCTCCCCAGGTTCATTTACGTATATGGCGCCCGCACGCCAGTCTGTTTGTTTACGTCCTCCATTAAGCTCTGCATCACTCTGTTATGTCTGGAAACTTTTCAAAATTTCATGTGTTTTAAATCTGTGTCCACTACCACTTTGGTAGAACAACATAAAACCTTGAAGTTGGTGAAGGGCTCTTGATTCAAGGAAATGTAGCTAATGTCCCTTGGATCAAACCTGATAAGTGACTGGCTATCATCATAGTACTGTAGTAACAACCACATGGGGAGCTGAGTGATAGCTCCAGGCCTTTCATTATACAATCATTACATCAGAAGCTTGCAGTATTGCAGAAATCGAGTAGGAAATCCAAGGAAATTTGTTCAGGGGAATGACCCTCTCCAGAGAGAGACAGATAGACAGACAGAGACATACAGACAGAGAGAGAGAGAGAAAGAGAGAGAGAGAGTGAGAGTAAGTGAGTCATTCCGTGAATGAATCTGGCTGTATTTCCTACTGTTTCTGCAACACTGCAATTTCTGCAGTGTTGCAGAAACAACATGAAAAGCAATACGAAAAGCCTAGGGAAATCATTCAACTCCCTCGTTTGTTTTGCATCTTTTATTGCTTGCTCATGATTATTGTGTAATAGCACTGCATATGTTAAAAAAACAAAACATAAAGAGCATAAATTATTTCTTTCCAGGAGAGACAGTTACAGACTAGAGGCTTGGAAGCACTGCACAGGGCCTGGGAGACCCTCCACTCATCGGGCTGGACCCTAGAGAAGGAGAGCTCTCATGGTGACACAGTCTACTCCAAACTCGGGTCCAAAGGATCCAAAATATATAAACTCATGGTAAGTGTTAGTCTTAACCTTTAAATCTGTTGGTATTTTGTTATTTAACATTGTAAAGGTCCTGGCCATCTATCAAGGGACCTGGCATAGGTCACTCCTTGTCTTGGTTACACTTGGCCTAGGTCACAACTGTTACAGGTTATACTAGGTCACATGAAGAGCAGGAATGCAGAGGAACAAGAAGACTTAAGGAAGGGTACGGGGTATGTAGACCAAGTGTTCACAGTGAAATATATAGGTGAACAGCATTTAAATAAAGTGCAGAAGTTTTTGTGGTATTTATGGATTTGGAAAGGGCATATGATAGGGTGGATAGGGAGCCAATGTGGCAGATGTTGCAGATGTATAGAATAGGAGGTAGGCTACTGAAAGCAGTGAAGAGTTTGTATGAGGATAATGAGGCTCAGGTTAGTTTGTAGGAGAGAGTAAGATTATTTTTTAGTAAAAGTAGGCCTTAGACAGGGATGTGTGCTGTCACCATGGTTGTTCGATATATTTATAGATGGGGTTGTAAGAGAAGCAAATGCTCAGGTGTTGGCAAGAAGTGTGGGGTTAAAAGATAAAGAATCTGACACAAAGTTGGAGTTGTCACAGTTGCTCTTTGCTGATGACACTGTGCTTTTGGGAGATTCTGAAGAGAAGTTGCATAGTGGATGAGTTTGGAAGGGTATGTAAAAGAAGGAAATTGAAAGTGAACATAGGAAAGAGTAAGGTGATGAAGATAACAAATAATTTAGATAATGAAAAATTGGATACCAGATTGGAGGGAAGGTGTGTGGAGGAAGTGAATGTATTCAGATATTCGGGAGTGGACTTGTAAGCAGATGGGTCTATAAAAGACGAAGTGATGCATAGAATTGATGATGGGGAAAAAGGTAAATGGTGCACTGAGGAGTCTGTGGAAAGAAAGAACGTTATCCATGGAAGCAAAAAGGGGAATGTATAAGAGTATAGTCATACCAATGCTCTTATATGGGTTGTGAGCATGGGTGGTGATGATACAAAATGGAAAAGGCGGAGGGCAGTGGAAATTGTTTAGGGAAATGTGTGGAGTGAATATAATGCAGAGAATCTGTAATTTGGAAATTAGGAGGAGGTGCGGGGTTACTAAAATATTATCCAGAGAGCTGAAGAGGGGTTGTTGAGGTGGTTCAGACATTTAGAGAGGATGGAACAGAATGGAATTGACCTGGAGAGCTTTTAAATCTGTAGTGGAAGGAAGGTGGAGTAGGGGTCGGCCTAGGAAAGGTTGGAGGGAGGGGGAAAAGGATATTTTGTGTGCGAGGGGCTTGGACTTCCAGCAAGCATGCATGAGCATGTAAGATAGCAAGTGGAGACAAATGGTTTTTAGGACTTGACATATTGTTGGAGTGTGAGCAAGATAAAATTTATGAAGGGATTCGGGAAACGGCAGGCCAGATTTTGATTTCGGGAGGTGGAAGTACAGTGCCTGTACTCTGAAGGAGGGGTGTTGATAAGTTGCAGTTTTATAACTGTAGTGTAGGCATGCCTCTAATAAGATAGTGATGGAGTGAATGAGGATGAAAGTGTTTCTTCTTTTCCAGGTCACCCTACCTTGGCGGAAAATGGCTATGTGTTAATAAAAAAAGGTAACTTTGGCATTAGCTCCATTGCATAGCTCTTCACACCTGGCTAGCTCACACTTGGATGCTCACATTGGGTTGCTACAACTGACCTGGGCTAAACCCTGGTATAGCTCTACTTGGCAAGCTTCACTTGGCATATCAAACTTGGCCTTATTTTACACTGGATACCTCCCTGGCCTAGCTCAAAAACCTGATATAGCTCAACTTAGCATGGGGTTTTTATTTGGCATGCTCACACGTCATGGGCCATTACTATGCATATGTCTTACCGGGAAAAAGCCACCCTGGAAAATAAATTAGTGAAGAGGTCGGACCTTCAATAGTTGTGAGGGTAAATTAAGCCAAATTTTTTTTTATCTTTTTAAGGGGATTTACAGAGTGTGAGTGAGAAGCCAATTAATGTTGTGTCATCCCCATTTCCCAGACTATGAGTTACTTTAGAGTTTTTAAACCCTTCAGGGTCCAAGGCCAAATCTGAGTAAAGGGCACCAGTGTAAGATTTTTGAAAAAAAATTTATTTTTTACTTTCAGAATTTTAATGAGCATATTTTGTGAAGGTAATTAAACAAAAAAATTGGGATTCTGTTTTCAGTATTTAAACGAGTACAGTGCCAGGTTTGTGGGAAATGATGTGGTGGCGGCAAATCGAGAATTCCCTACGCGTATTATATTATTTTGTTGTTTTAGTTGTTTTTTCTTTTCTTACAATTTTTTCTATTCTACTAATTTGGGGGGCCTGAGAGACCAATACTGTTTTAATTGATATTATATTACTCACTGTATTAAACACAATAACCGCACTAAAGTTATTATCATATTATTGTTTACCACTGTTGTTTATTACAATAAACATGCACAAATATTGTATAATACTAATGTTCTTTATATTTTTACATATTACAATAAATGGACAGGGTTTTTAAAGAACTGCTGGAGCTTGTGGAACTCCTTGAAAACCGGCACCGTGCACAGAGGCACCTTACATTCCTCACACATAAACCGAGTTGTCTTTGCGTCTTTGTTGCCGTCGTTTTTGTTTGTGCACAGACAATGCATCTCTTCTGAGCAAATTTTTTTTGGGGGAAGGAAGCTGTATTATAAAATGATCACCTTCTCCCCTCAAACGCTTGGGTATATTGTGATGAATTCGAGGACCATGTTGTATTGCAGGTGTTTTTAAACCTGGTACTTCATTATGAGTTGTCTGACAACAGACAAACAAATTCACCATACGGTGGTTGTTACCAGTCTTTATTTGGTACTTATTATATGCATTCAGCATTGAAATGTCCATGAGAGGGGAAGAAAGTTTCTTTGTACCCACTTGTAACTATTACGAACACAGTCAACAAACAATCTGCATGTCACACTTGTCAACCAAGCGCATGTTTTGTGTATAATCAATCACTGTCACTGGTTTTCAAATACGTTCATTAGTCACTCGATCAACTTTGCCTGTCTTGCATTTCATTACGGTTTAATGGTTGTCAACAATGTGGACATTTTGTTTGTCATGCACCGTAATGCCATGATGTCATTGGCAGTAAACACCTGCACGTCATCACCACGAACCTGCGTTGAGCCTGGGCATATGTTTACGATTAGAACGCACTGTGCCACACACATCTGTCTTGTTACTGCATGAAATCACTGGGGTAATGGGCTTGTGTACCAGTTATCGGTATATTAATGTATGGCCCTTACCAAGATAAGGTGCCATCATGTTTTTCACTACGTTTACCTGATATACCCAATAACATCTTGGTATCTTTCAATGTTTTACTACCCGTGTATACAACAATATCCAACACCAGGCCACTGTCACAATCACAGAGTACAAACAATTTTATACCAAGCGGTTCCTCTTGCTCGGTATTACTGCTTGAATGACAGTTTTACCTTTGAACAAATCAAAGATCGTCAATTACAAGATTTTGAATGGAATAAAGTATATCCTGAACTTTTGTTTTTGGATACAAAGAAACATTCTAATCTTGTTATAACCTGTACTTCTGTCAGGCCCGGTTTTGTCAGGAAGTGCAACATACGTAACAGTAAGATAAACCTGTTCACTGGTATTATTTTACTGAAGGATGGGGTTCAAATTAGCCCATCTGTGGACCAGTTTCGTTTTATATTATGCTTATAGACGTGAGGCATAAGCATTATTGTTGCAAAAGCAAATACATTTCTGCAAAAAGTCGTCTCTTTCCACTGTGTAGTCTGACTGTGGTGATAAGATCGTATTTGCCATGGTTGTATGAAATACTTATTACTTTCCCCGACAATAATTTCCATCAATGGCTGGTCAAAGAATAATTCAAAGAATTCCAGTTCATTGGCCGTGGTTCCAAGGGAACAGGTAGGTAGAAATTTCCCCTTTGAGAGTCATCAAAGTGGTGAGGGCTGGGAACAAAATTGGGATTTTGCTGCAATCCCAGATACGGTTTGCTGGTGGATAATGGACTCATAGGCTGGTTGTATCGGGGTGGTTTGTGGCGGGCTGGTGGGGTGTGACGCTCCGCTTTGTCCTTGAACTGACGAGTCAGCAGCGTGGGTCCCCGCATGGCACAGTGAGTCACCATGGCGGTGCCAAATACCACCACCCGCCCCACTAACACCAAACACTGATGCCCGTGGCCCCTCCATGCAAGTGTAGCCAATCATCCTCACTATCACTACCTAAAACGGGTGTTTGGGCCGGGATGTACTCGGGATGTACTCTGGGATGTACTCCGTCCCCTGGGCACAGCATAGGGTTCACTACCCAAGCGCATGCGGGGGAACATTTCCCACGCTTCAATGGTGAATATGTTTCCTCACTATCACTACTCGAATGATCGCGGAACACAATAAAATCACCAATCCCCGTCAGAATCATCGTCATTACTGAAGTCAGAGGCCAGGCCACGGGAAAATATTAGTTTTCTCTTTCGTTTAGGAACACCGACCGTGAGTCACGAGTGCCCACACCAGAGGTAGAAGGTCGAGGAAACGTTGGGGTTTTCTGCACCATTATCGATATCTGGTCATTATTTTCGGTCCTAACTTATCAAAGCCGTAGAATTCGTCTTCATTTCCACTTCCATCAGTGTCAGAACTATCAGACAGGAAGAGGAGAGTCCCAATTTTCCGGGGAGTGAGAGCTGACTTGCGACGAGGCATGGTGAACAAGGGTGACTGAGCCGGCGTTCCCACAATGCTATGCAGGCGCCTAGATTTTTTGTTTATGGCGCACACCCACGGCGCAGACCCATTCTCTCACATGTAGGCCTATGAGCGCTTTTGCGCTAAATTTGACGGCGCTAGAATTTTGGCATAGATCTACGGTTTGGACACTCACCGACCAGCCGTAGATCTACGGGACGGACCCTGAAAGGGTTAAGTAATGGGTGGCAGCAGAGCCATCTGGACACTGTTGTCTTCAGAGGTCCTCACTGTAACAAGGCACAAGAAACCCAGTGAGTTAGCCAGTAAGTACTATGGATATAACAATGGTATATAATACAGTGGACCCTCAGTTATTGATATTAATCCGTTCCAGAGAGCTTGTCCTTAACTGATTTTATCGTTATCCAAATTAATTTTCCCCATAAGAAATAATGGAAATCCAATTAATCCGTTCCAGACACCCGAAAGTATTAAAAAAAATCATTTTTTTACATGAAATATACATTTTCCTACACAGAAAACAATGAGACGTGCAGAGTAAATACATAAATAAATACTAAAATGACACCTTTATTGAAGAGTATTGATGAGTGATGAGACACTGTTTTTCTTGAACACTCCGGGATTTTCAGAGTGATACACGAGTAAAGGCTTCACTCTGCAATCCCCACTAGCATTACAACAAAACATGAGAGTTAGCCTGTCTTTCATAGGCTTGTGTCCTGGGAGTGCCTTTTCCTCCTGAATAATGTAGGTCCTGTTTGGCATTTTCTTCAAGAACAGGCCTGTTTCATCACAATTGAACACTTGTTGGGGTTGGAATTTTTCAGCTTCGTCATGCCTTATCAGAAAGTGTATGCCACTAAGATTCTTAACCCGTAAACGGTCCAAATGTATATATACGTTCACTACCTCAGTGCCCCGAATATTTTGAAAAATAAAAAAAATCATTTTTTTTTTTTTTAGTGAAAATAAAGAGCACATTTTTCTAAGTGTTATAGGATAAAAAAAAATTAGGGTCAGTACTTACAGAGATATGAGGCCGAGAAGTTGGCACTGGATGCTCACATAACAGCAACATCGAGTCCTGCTGCTTACAAAAGTGTTGCCGATATACCTTTTTTTTTCTATTTTTCATATTATTTACATAATTTTTATGTTCTGATAATTACAATTTATAGTAGTTCTTGTCATTTCATAACCAGTCTTTGTTCTGACACTAATATCAGGTACTGAAATTGTACTCAAATTGTCACAAACATACTGACAGGTGGACATTTACACCTGCCTTGGCCATTTACTATTGTCTTGGAATATATGCAAAGTATTTATAGGTCCTAGCAATGTTTTGGATATGTGGAAGTATAGAAGAAGAAAAAAAGAAGAAGAAGAAAAGAAGAAGAAAATCTCCAGTCCACCCCTGACAATGATAAGATGAGATAACATTAGATAAGAGTTGGCATTTGATGAGAACACATGAGGGTGCGGTGATAAGACTTGATAAGAAAAGATTAGAGGTGACATTTGATGACCATCAGCCCTCGCTTTGTTTTTGCTGGTACACAAACATGTTTGTCTGTCTATTTGTCTGTCAAGCTCCCTGTCTATCTGTCTATCCATCTAACTCTTTGTCTCAAGAGAGAGCCACAAGACTGCGTCATCATATTTACTCATATCTTCAAACAGAGTATAGCATTTTGTCTAGATTTGAGTTATCCTAGGTAATTTACACTATGTGTAATTGTATTTGTATGTACCTGTGAGACAGAGATAGAGATGGATTGAAAGAGATAGAGACAGACAGATAGACAGAGACAAAGACAGAGACAGACAGAGATAGAGACACGCAGAACTACAAAGGGATCTGGACAGGCTGCAGACCTGGTCCAGCAATTGGCTCCTGGAGTCGAGTCCTGGAGTTCAACCCCACCAAGTGCAAAGTCATGAAGATTGGGGAAGGGCAAAGAAGACCACAGACAGAGTACAGTCTAGGGGACCAGAGGCTACAAACCTCACTCAAGGAAAAAGATCTTGGGGTGAGTATAACACCAGGCACATCTGAAGCACACATCAACCAAATAACTGCTGCAGCATATAGGCGCCTATCAAACCTCAGAACAGCATTCCGACATCTTAATAAGGAATCGTTCAGGACCCTGTACACCGTGTACGTTAGGACCATATTGGAGTATGCGGCACCAGTTTGGAACCCACACCTAGCCAAGCACATAAAGAAACTAGAGACAGTGCAAAGGTTTGCAACAAGACTAGTCCCAGAGCTAAGAGGTGTGTCCTACGAGATGTTAAGGGAAATCAACCTGATGACACTGGAGGACAGGAGAGGTAGGGGGGACATGATAACGACATACAAAATACTGAGAGGAATTGACAAGGTGGACAAAGACAGGATGTTCCAGAGATGGGACACAGCAACAAGGGGACACAGTTGGGAGTTGAAGACACAGATGAATCACAGGGATGTTAGGAAGTATTTCTTCAGCCACAGAGTGGTCAGGAAGTGGAATAGTTTGGGAAGCGATGTAATGGAGGCAGGATCCATACATAGCTAAACTTTAAGCATAGGTATGATAAAGCTCACGGTTCAGGGAGAGTGACCTAGTAGCGACCAGTGAAGAGGCAGGGCCAGGAGCTTGGACTCGACCCCTGCAACCTCAGCTAGGTGAGTACAACTAGGTGAGTACAGAGATAGACAGAAACAGAGATAGAGACAGACAGAGATAGACATAGACACAGACAAACAAACGGAGTCAAGCTGCCAGCAGCCAGTCAGCCAGCCAGCTAGCCTGCTGAACAAGTACAGTGGACCCCCGCATACCGATTTTAATCCGTGCAAGAGGGCTCATTGGTATGCGAAATAATCGGTATGCGAATGAATTTTCCCCATAAGAAATAATGGAAATCAAATTAATCCGTGCAAGACACCCAAAAGTATGAAAAAAAAAATTTTACCACGTGAAATATACATTTTCCTACACACAAAGAGAAGGATACATGCACAATAGTAGAGTAGTACATGCACAGTATATATTGTGCATGTACTAGTCTACTAAATGAAGAATAAATGACACTTACCTTTATTGAAGATGCAGTAATGACTGATGAGACACTGTGTCCTGGGAGTGCCTTTTCCTCCTGAGTACTGTAGGTTCCTGTTTGGTATTTTCTTCCAGAACATGCCTTATCACACTGTGTATGTCACTACGATTCTTAAATCTCTCAAACCAACTTTTGCTGGCTTTAAATTCACCAATATGAGCACTAGTTCCAGGCATTTTTCCCTGTTCACCTGGGTGTTAGTCGACTGGTGTGGGTTGCATCCTGGGAGACAAGATTAAGGACCCCAATGGAAATAAGTTAGACAGTCTTCGATGACACTGACTTTTTTGGGTTATCCTGGGTGGCAAATCCTCTGGGGTTAATTGTTTCTTGGTATATTCTCAATAAGCCACACCAACAACAGTGCTACAGCAGCAGCAGACGATGCTACAGCAGCAGCAGCAGCTGACAGTGCAGCAGCAGCAGCTGTACCACCAATAGTAGCGATGGTTGATTGGGGTTTATTATACAACCTGGCCAGCTCGGAAACACCCACTCCACTTTCATACTTATCAATGATCTTTTTCTTCATATCCATAGTAATTCTCACCCTTATTGCTGTAGGGTTGGCACTAGAAGCTTTCTTGGGGCCCATGGTCACTTATTTTCCAGATAAAATCACCAAAAACACTGTAATAATACGAAATGTTACGATTGTATGCTTGGATGCTACCGCGGAGGCTGGCTGGTAAACAATGCCACCGGCGGAACATGTGAGGCTGGCTAAGGCGCACATTGGACGCGTCTCGGACGAACAGCGGTGAGCGGGTTTTTAAGCGGTATGCGAGGCAAAATTTTAGCGATAAAATGTATCGGTATGCGGATTAAACGTTATGTGATGCCAACGGTATGCGGGGGTCCACTGTATTATGTTCCAGAATTGTTTCTCTATACTTAGGGCATAGGTTGTAAGACATTCTGAAGGGGTGTTGCACATGGGTTATTATCGAGATTTTTTATATTTCCTCGACCACTTATGGCCACATCCACCTCAAAGCCACTAAACTCAGGGTCAACATCACTTTCCTTTTCAAATGGGAGAGTTAATACTACATGAAATCGGTGAATCCCAGGTGTTTGCCCCGCTGTTTGCTCAAGCTGGCACTCATTTGAACTGGTGCTCCCACAAAGTAGTAAGTGGTCCCAGATTTTTTTAATATGGTGCACACTGAGTGTTATGGCCCATTCTATGGTGACAAGGCATCTCAGGCCAATTGTGCCATATTTGAAGGCAGGAAAAATAAAATGTTTATATACGTTTGGGGCACTAGCGGTAAGAACGTATATATACGTTTGGACCATTTACGGGTTAAATCTCTCAAACCAGCCTTTGCTGGCCTTAAATTCACCATTACGAGCACTAGTTCCAGGCATTTTTTCTTGTTCACCTGGGTGTTAGTCGACTTGTGTGGGTCGCATCCTGAGGGACAAGATTAAGGACCCCAATGGAAATAAGTTAGACAGTCCTCAATGATGCACTGACTTTCTTGGGTCATCCTGGGTGGCTAACGTGGGGTTGATTGTTTCTCGTTGAGCCACACCAACAACAGCCTCTCCACATCTTCGTGTAGTATTTGCAATCTCTGTTCTGTAAGCATATTTGCACCATTTGCAACAACAGCTTCCTTGATTGCCTTTTCCTTGGCCAAGATAGTAGCAATAGTTGAATGGGGTTTGTTATGTAACCTGGCCAGCTCGGAGACACACACTCCACTTTTGTATTTTGCGATGATCTCTTTCTTCAGTTCAATAGTATTTCTTACTCTCTTTACCACAGGACTGGCACTAGATGCTTTCTTTGGGCCCATGGTGGCTTATTTAGCAGTTACAAGCACTAAAAACAATGGAATAATACAAAATGTATTGCATGTATGTGTGGAATTATCCGCACTGGCTTGTAAACAATGACACACTTGAGTGGCCGGGTGGCCCAGGCGGCTCAGGTCGTGCGGACACGTTCTGGACGAATGTCCTTAACTGAGTTTCTTATCGTTAGCCGAGCTGATATTTTGACGCAAAACATATCGGTATCCGATTTTATTGCTGTCCGATGGCATCGTTAACTGAGGGTCCATTGTACTGGCTTGTTGATAAGCGAGACATGCAGTAGTTATGTATCTTTATTCCAAAACATGTCTCAATTCTTGCTTCTACTGCTGGGCACCCCCCTCTTCTGTTGTCTTCAAGATTCTCTGCATCTCGCCTGTGCCAGTATACAAGTCTCCAGTTTGGTACTTCAGCTTCACGTGGTTCCAGGCTGTGGAGCAAAACTCTTCTTTAGGCTGAGAGAATGATCACCTCAAAATTACTACTTTTAAGGTGATGGACTGATTACATCATCTCTACATCTCCACTCTTCTGCTGCCTCCTCTGTATTTGACTGAAGAATCCCACTGTGTAGGTGAAACATTTTAGGATAAAGATACCTGAATGCTGCACATGTGTCTTACTCATTTTGCTTATCAAGACTGTATGGGTAAAAGCCCCACCTTTGGAGGAGCCAAGTCTAGAAATTGGTGAACTAAGAGTTAGAGAACTTGTGGGGAAAGTTCTCGTGGGAATGGTTAAGATATACTGTAGATACATGTAGCTGTGAGCCTATGGGCCAAGTGTTAGATGTAAGAGGTAACGGTAGGCCTCTTATAAGCAGAGGTCAGAATCAACACAGAAATATTTGGAATATACCCTCACTCATAAGAATCTGCTAGAATTTGTTTGGAAGATAAGGAGAGAGGCACCATTATTTATGTGGACCTCAAGTATCTGGTAACAGAGGGCTGCTGAATTACGAGTAACTAAGTACAGTGGACACCCGCATAACGATATTAATCCGTTCCTGAGAGCTCATTGTTATGCGAAATTATCGTTATGCGAATGAATTTTCCCCATAAGAAATAATGGAAATCAAATTAATCCATGCAAGACACCCCAAAGTATGAAAAAAAAAATTTTACCACATGAAATATTAATTTTAATACACACAAACTGAAAAATGCATGCACAGTTACATGACACTTACCTTTATTGAAGATCTGGTGATGATTGATGGGATGGGAGGAGAGAGTCTTAGTGTTTAGAAAGGGAATCCCCTTCCATTAAGACTTGAGGTGTCAAGTCCTTTTCTGGGGTTACTTCTCTTCTTTTAATGCCACTAGGACCAGCTTCAGAGTCACTGGACTTCTGTCGCACAACATATCTGTCCATAGTGGCCTGTACCTCTCGTTCCTTTATGACTTTCCTAAAGTGTTTCACAACAGTGTCAGTGTAATAGTCACCAGCACGGCTTGCAATAGCTGTGTTAGGGTGATTGTCATCAAAAAAGGTTTGCACTTTAAGCCACATTCCACACATTTCCTTAATCTTTGAAGTAGGCAACTTCTTCAATTTCTCTCTCCCCTCCTCCGAAGCAGTTTCTTCAGGTCTGGCCTCTTGCTGTTGAAGTTGATCTATCAGTTCATCAGTGGTTAGTTCTTCATTGTCCTCCTCCACCAACTCTTCCACATCATCCCCACTAACCTCCAACCCCAAAGACTTTCCCAATGCCACAATGGATTCCTCAACTGACATAGGATTCCCAGGGTTAGCCTCAAACCCTTCAAAATCCCTTTTGTCTACACATTCTGGCCACAGTTTCTTCCCAGCAGAGTTCAAGGTCCTCTTAGTCACTCCCTCCCAAGCCTTACCTATAAGGTTTACACAATTGAGGATATTAAAGTGCTCTCTCCAAAACTCTCTTAGAGTCAATTGAGTTTCTCAGGTCACTACAAAGCACCTTTCAAACAGAGCTTTTGTGTACAGTTTTTTGAAGTTTGCAATAACCTGCTGGTCCATGGGCTGCAGGAGAGGAGTGGTATTAGGAGGCAAAAACTTCACCTTAATGAAGCTCATGTCCCCATAAAGTCCTCTGCCACGCTGTAGGATGACCAGGGGCATTGTCTAACACCAGGAGGCACTTAAGGCTAATTTCTTTTCAGTTAGGTAATCTTTCACATTGGGGGCAAATGCTTGGTGTAACCAGTCATAGAAAAAGTCCCTAGTGACCCATGCCTTACTGTTTGCCCTCCACAGCACACACAAATTAGCCTTGAGGATATTCTTTTGCCTGAACGGTCTGGGAGTTTCTGAGTGATAAACTAATAAAGGCTTCACTTTGCAATCACCACTAGCATTGGAACACATCAACAGAGTAAGCCTGTCTTTCATAGGCTTATGTCCTGGGAGTGCCTTTTCCTCCTGAGTAATGTAGGTCCTGCTTGGCATTTTCTTCCAAAACAGGCCTGTTTCATCACAATTAAACACTTGTTCAGGTTTCAGTCCTTCAGTTTCTATGTACTCCTTGAATTCCTGCACATATTTTTCAGCTGCTTTGTGGTCCGAACTGGCAGCCTCCCCATGCCTTATCACACTATGTATTCCACTACGCTTCTTAAATCTCTCAAACCAACCTTTGCTGGCCTTAAATTCACTCACATCATCACTAGTTGCAGGCATTTTTTTAATTAAATCCTCATGCAACTTCCTAGCCTTTTCACTTATGATCACTTGAGAGATGCTATCTCCTGCTATCTGTTTTTCATTTATCCATACCAATAAGAGTCTCTCAACAGCTTCCATCACTTGCGATCTCTGTTTCGAAAACACAGTTGAACCTTTGGCAAGAACAGCTTCCTTGATTGCCGTTTTGTTTGACACAATAGTAGTGATGGTTGATTGGGGTTTACTATACAACCTGGCCAGCTCGGAGACACGCACTCCACTTTCATACTTAGCAATGATCTCTTCCTTCATCTCTATAGTAATTCTCACCCTTATTCCTGTAGGGTTGGCCCATGGTCATTTATTTTGCAGATAAAATCACCAAAAGCACTGTAATAATACGAAATGTTCCGATTGTATGCTTGGATGTTACCGCGGAGGCTGGCTGGTAAACAATGCCACCAGCGGAACATAGTGAGGCTGGCTCAGGCCGCACATTAGACGCGTCTCGGACGAATAGCGTTGAGCGGGTTTTTTAGCGGTATGCGAGGCAAAATTTTAGCAATAAAATGTATCGCTATGCGGATTTAACGTTATGTGATGCCAACGGTATGCAGGGGTCCACTGTAATTGCTGCCGAGCTTTTCTGTATGCACTAATATTTTCATAGTTTTGTAATAAATCATTGTAAATTCTCCATATAGTGCTTAATTATTCCCTTTTTGGTAATTTGTATATATAGTATTAAGGAAAATATTATGACCAGGTGAGTAATATCTTATGAGTAGGAGAGAATAGTACTGAACTGAGCTTAATATATGTTTGAGAGTAATTGCTCTGTTAAGTACTCCAGAGAATTATCATGGGTGAAAAAGAAACTGGATATCCCTCAGTATGATATGGTCACAAATGGCATAGGTCACACCATGACATAGTACAGACCAGGCATTGGACAGTTAAACTGGTATTTAGCAGGATATATTCTTGAAGTCTTCATAAATAGTCACCAAATATGCCTCACCACTGTGGTACCCAGGTGATGTTTTTGTTAATGTAATGGCAAATACAGTTGTTCAGTATTGTATATACAAGTGGCATGAGGTTAAATACAACACAAGTGATGTAGGATCATTACTAATACCCTAAAAAAAAAAAAAAGCAGACGGTCTCCTTCCTATCTTCCTTGTTACGAGTTTCACAACTGATCTACAATTTAGAGAGGAAACTTTAAATTTTTTGGTCCATCCATTACCAAGAAAATGTATTGATCCAGAATGGACCAAAATGTTGTCTAAGGCTTTCATTTCAGTTGTGGATTACTTGTGAATTGTTCAAGTCATGATAAAATGACTTTTATTCAATATTGGTTTATAATTGTAATAAGAGAGTGTCATCATTATATGCTCATTGTTAGAACTAACTCTGCCATCTCTAACTTGATAGCTTGCATATACCATTGTAAGGATCCTCATAGATTCATCCTCCTATCTCCAGCACTTCAGTTCAATTTTACAAGTTTGATCTTTTCTCTTTTTCAGGGTGTGGTTGATATTGATTCAACTTGGTTGTTTAATGAAATGGTTTACAACTTTGAAAATATGTCCAACTGGAATAAAGCCATTACCTTGGGCAGAATTGTGCAGGTCAGTTAATTAACTTGGGTAGAGTTGTACAAGTCACTTAATTACCTTTTCTTTACATTTGAAGTCGAGCAAGAGTTTAAACTTGCCTTAATGTACAGTGTGTTCTCTACAGGTCGACCATCACTAATCCGGCATCATTGGGACCTGTAGGGTGCTGGATTCATGATTTTGCCAGATCACAGAGTGGTTAGATTAGAATGCACGTAAACTAACAGCTAAATTTGAAATTATGCTTGCCAAAATAAGTGCTGGATTAGTGATGGAACCGGATTATTGATTGCTAGATCAGTGATGGCTGACCTGTACTTGTACTGCATTTAGTTACCAGGCATGTACTAAGGCAATATAACCACAATAACGTACTTTCAACCCTAGGAATAGAACTATGATCATGATGTTCTGTTTTCATTAATTTGTTATGCATTAATGTACAGTGGACCCTCGGTTTTCGTGTTTAATCCATTTCAGAGCCATTGGCCAAAACCGAAACCATTTTCCCCATAAGAAATAATAGAAATGGAATTAATCTGTTGCAGACACCCAGAAGTATCAACAAAAAAAATTTTTTTTTTACCTAAAGATAGTTACATGCACAAAAGAATGAACATTACATTTGACATTTACCTTTATTGAAGGCTGTTGTTGCTGGATGGAAGACAGGGAGGAGGGGAGAGGGAAGAGAGGTTATTGCTTGGAAGGGGAATCCCGCTCCATAAGGACTCTAGGTACCAAGTCCTTATCCGGGGTCACTTCCCTCCTTTGTTTTTTAATGCCACTAGGACCAGCTTGAGAGTCACTGGACCCCTGTCACACAAAATATCTGTCCAGATAGGTCTGTTTCTGGTGTCTTTCTAAGATTTGCCTAAAATGGGACATGGCATTGTCATTGTAAAAGTCACCAGCATGGATTGCAGCAGCTTTCTCAGGGTGATGTTCCTCCACAAATGAATACACTTTAGTCCACATTGAACAAATCTCCTTAATCTTTGAAGAAGGCACCTTCTTCTATCTCTCTTCCTCCTCCTCTAAAGCAATTTCCTGAGCTGTGGTCTGTGGTTAGCTCTTCATTGTGGTCCTCCACCAACTCTTCCACATCCTGGCCACTCACATCCAACCCCGTGGAATTCCCCAATGCCACAATTGATTGCACAACAGGTGTAGGGTCGACAGGGTCAGCCTGAAACCTTTCAAAATCCTTCTTTTGGACACAATCTGGCACCAGTTTTCCCCAAGCAGAGTTCATCGTCCTGGAAGTCACTCCCTGCCAAGCTTTATCTATAAGGCCTATGCAGTGGAAGATACTTAAGTGATTCTTCCAGAACTCTCCTAGGGTCAATTCAGAGTCTGAGGTTATGTCAAAGCAACTTTGAAACATTGCTTTTGGTGTACAGTTTTTTGAAGTTTGCAGTGATCTTCTGGTTCATGGGCTAGAGGAGAGGAGTGGTGTTAGGAGGCAAGAACTGTTCACTGTTACAGAACTGAATTCCTTAGACAATTGGTCTTCCAAGTCTGGAGGATGAGCGGGAGCATTGTACATTAACAGTAGGCACTAGAGTGGCAATTTATTATCCAGGTGGTATTTCTTCACAATCGAGCCAAACACTTCATTGAACCATTCCAGGAAAATTTCCCTAGTAACCCATGCCTTACTCTTAGCCTTCCACATCACACACAATTTACTCTTTGACAACACTGTTTTTCTTTAATACTCTGGCATTTTCAGAGTGATAAACCAGTAAAGGCCTCGCTTTGAAATCCCCACTAGCATTGCCACATAACAAAAGAGTTAGCCTGTCTTTCATAGGATTGTGTCCTGGAAGTGCCTTTTCCTCCTGCGTAATGTAGGTTCTCTTTGGCATTTTCTTCCAAAACAGGCCTGTTTCATCACAATTGCCCTATCCACTGATGCCTACATAAGTGCCAGCCTCCTTGCCTGTGCTTCAGAATCTCTACAACCATGGTGCTCTTCACACCAACTCCAAGGCTGAGGGACTGATTACCTCATCTTTTATATATAGTTCTACTGTCTTCTAGTTATGTCCTTGAATCTGTATTGATAAAGCCACTGGATGGCAAAACGTCTACAATAAAGATAACCAGATGTTGCACATGTGTCTTAACTTTCAAGTAGGAGTTGCCTAGCATGGGACAGTAGGCCTACTGCAGTGCTTCACTATTCTCATATTCTTAAGCCTTTTGCTTTTGACATACCCACTGAAGTAGGAAACAAAGTGAGAATAATACATTAAAGTTGTTTCACAAGTGTGCTTTTCAGATGACTAATCTTTTTTTTTTTTTTTTTATGTACTGATCGTATCTCACCGAGGCAGGGTGATCTAAAAAGAAGAAAAAATTTTCTTTTTACATTTAGTAATTTATACGGGAGAAGGGGTTACTAGCCCCCTTGCTCCCATAGTCTGATATTGTAGTACAATATTTATTCTGCATGCACAGGCAATAGACAACAGCACAGATGTGGTGTACCATGTAGCAGCAAAGGGCCCTGGGGGTGCGGTTTCTGCCAGAGACTTCGTCAATGTACGCCACTGGAAGAAGATTGATGAGACCTGGGTGTGTGCTGCAATTTCTGTAGTGCATAAGAATGAGCCTCTGCAAAAGCGTTTTGTCCGGTAAGCTTAAAAGAGTAATTAACTGAATAATGTACTGTAAGTGTCATAAACATGCATGCCCATAAGTACAGTGGACCCTCGGCTAACGCCTTCAGCCCGTTCCAGAGAGCTAGTCTTTAACCCTTAAACGGTCCAAACATATATATACGTTCACTTGTGCAGCGCCCCGAATATTTTGAAAAAAAAATTTTTTTTTTTTTTTATAGAAAAAAGAGCACATTTTTTAAGTGTTTTAGAATAAAAAAAAATTAGGGTCAGTACTTACAGATGTCCTGGCTTTAAGTGAAACAAAGCTGAAGGGGGTGGGAGAGTTTCAATGGAGAGGAATAAATGGGATTAGGTCAGGGGTTTCAAATAGAGTTAGAGCTAAAGAAGGAGTAGCAATAATGTTGAAGGATAAGCTATGGCAGGAAAAGAGGGACTATAAATGTATTAATTCAAGGATTATGTGGAGTAAAATAAAGATTGGATGTGAAAAGTGGGCTATAATAAGCGTGTATGCACCTGGAGAAGAGAGAAGTGTAGAGGAGAGAGAGAGATTTTGGGAAATGTTGAGTGAATGTGTGGGGAGTTTTGAATCAAGTGTGAGAGTAATGGTGGTTGGGGATTTCAATGCTAAAGTGGGTAAAAATGTTATGGAGGGAGTAGTAGGTAAATTTCGGGTGCCAGGGGTAAATATAAATGGGGAGCCTTTAATTGAGCTATGTGTAGAAAGAGATTTGGTAATAAGTAATACATATTTTATGAAAAAGGGGATAAATAAATATACAAGGTATGATGTAGCACGTAATGAAAGTAGTTTATTAGATTATGTATTGGTGGATAAAAGGTTGATGGGTAGGCTCCAGGATGTACATGTTTATGGAGGGGCAACTGATATATCGGATCATTATTTAGTTGTAGCTACAGTTAGAGTAAGAGGTAGATGGGAAAAGAGGAAGGTGGCAACAAGAAGTAAGAGGGAGGTGAAAGTGTATAAACTAAGGGAGGAGGAAGTTCGGGTGAGATATAAGTGACTATTGGCAGAAAGGTGAGCAAGTGCAAAGATGAGTAGTGGGGGGGTTGAAGAGGGTTGGAATAGCTTTTAAAATGCAGTATTAGAATGTGGGGCAGAAGTTTGTGGTTATAGGAGGGTGGGGGCAGGAGGAAAGAGGAGTGATTGGTGGAATGATGAAGTAAAGGGTGTGATAAAAGAGAAAAGGGTAGCTTATGAGAGGTTTTTACAAAGCAGAAGTGTTATAAGAAGAGCAGAGTATATGGAGAGTAAAAGAAAGGTAAAGAGAGTGGTGAGAGAGGGCAAAAGGAGAGCAGATGATAGAGTGGGAGAGGCACCGTCAAGAAATTTTAATGAAAATAAGAAAAAATTTTGGAGTGAGTTAAACAAGTTAAGAAAGCCTGGGGAAAGTATGGATTTGTCAGTTAAAAACAGAGTAGGGGAGTTAGTAGATGGGAGATGGAGGTATTAGGTAGATGGCGAGAATATTTTGAGGAACTTTTAAATGTTAAGGAAGAAAGAGAGGCAGTAATTTCATGCACTGGTCAGGGAGGTATACCATCTTTTAGGAGTGAAGAAGAGCAGAATGTAAGTGTGGGGGAGGTACGTGAGGCATTACGTAGAATGAAAGGGGGTAAAGCAGCTGGAACTGATGGGATCATGACAGAAATGTTAAAAGCAGGGGGGATATAGTGTTGGAGTGGTTGGTACTTTTGTTTAATAAATGTATGAAGAGGGGAAGGTACCTAGGGATTGGCAGAGAGCGTGTATAGTCCTTTTATATAAAGGGAAAGGGGACAAAAGAGACTGTAAAAATTATAGAGGAATAAGTTTACTGAGTATACCAGGAAAAGTGTACGGTAGGGTTATAATTGAAAGAATTAGAGGTAAGACAGAATGTAGGATTGCAGATGAGCAAGGAGGTTTCAGAGTGGGTAGGGGATGTGTAGATCAAGTGTTTACATTGAAGCATATATGTGAACAGTATTTAGATAAAGGTAGGGAAGTTCTTATTGCATTTATGGATTTAGAAAAGGCATATGATAGAGTGGATAGAGGAGCAATGTGGCAGATGTTGCAAGTATATGGAATAGGTGGTAAGTTATTAAATGCTGTAAAGAGATTTTATGAGGATAGTTAGGCTCAGGTTAGGGTGTGTAGAAGAGAGGGAGAATACTTCCCGGTAAAAGTAGGTCTTAGACAGGGATGTGTAATGTCACCATGGTTGTTTAATATATTTATAGATGGGGTTGTAAAGAAAGTAAATGCTAGGGTGTTCGGGAGAGGGGTGGGATTAAATTTTGGGGAATCAAATTCAAAATGGGAATTGACACAGTTACTTTTTGCTGATGATACTGTGCTTATGGGAGATTCTAAAGAAAAATTGCAAAGGTTAGTGGATGAGTTTGGGAATGTGTGTAAAGGTAGAAAGTTGAAAGTGAACATAGAAAAGAGTAAGGTGATGAGGGTATCAAATGGTTTAGATAAAGAATTGGATATCAAATTGGGGAGGAGGAGTATGTAAGAAGTGAATGTTTTCAGATACTTGGGAGTTGACGTGTCGGCGGATGGATTTATGAAGGATGAGGTTAATCATAGAATTGATGAGGGAAAAAAGGTGAGTGGTGTGTATATGTGGAGTCAAAAAATGTTATCTATGGAGGCAAAGAAGGGAATGTATGAAAGTATAGTAGTACCAACACTCTTATATGGGTGTGAAGCTTGGGTGGTAAATGCAGCAGCGAGGAGACGGTTGGAGGCAGTGGAGATGTCCTGTTTAAGGGCAATGTGTGGTGTAAATATTATGCAGAAAATTCGGAGTGTGGAAATTAGGAAAAGGTGTGGAGTTAATAAAAGTATTAGTCAGAGGGCAGAAGAGGGGTTTTTGAAGTGGTTTGGTCATTTAGAGAGAATGGATCAAAGTAGAATGACATGGAAAGCATATAAATCTATAGGGGAAGGAAGGCGGGGTAGGGGTCGTCCTCGATAGGGTTGGAGAGAGGGGGTAAAGGAGGTTTTGTGGGCAAGGGGCTTGGACTTCCAGCAAGTGTGCGTGAGCATGTTAGATAGGAGTGAATGGAGACGAATGGTACTTGGGACCTGACGATCTGTTGGAGTGTGAGCAGGGTAATATTTAGTGAAGGGATTCAGGGAAACCGGTTATTTTCATATACGTAGTTGGACTTGAGTCCTGGAAATGGGAAGTACAATGCCTGCACTTTAAAGGAGGGGTTTGGAATATTGGCAGTTTGGAGGGATATGTTGTGTATCTTTATATGTGTATGCTTCTAAACTGTTGTATTCTGAGCACCTCTGCAAAACAGTGATAATGTGCGAGTGTGGTGAAAGTGTTGAATGATGATGAAAGTATTTTCTTTTTGGGGATTTTCTTTCTTTTTTGGGTCACCCTGCCTCGGTGGGAGACGGCCGACTTGTTGAAAAAAAAAAAAAAAAACTTACAGAGATATGAGGCTGAGAAGTTGGCACTGGATGCTCACGTGACGGCAACCTGGCGTCTTGCCGCTTGCAGAAGTGTCGCCGATATACCTTTTTTTCTATTTTTCATATTGTTTTATATAATTTTTATGCTCTGATAATTACAATTGATAGTAGTTCTTGTCATTTCATAACCAATCTTTGTTCTGACACTAGTATTAAGTACTGAAATTGTACTCAAATTGTCACAAACACATTGACAGGTGGACATTTACACCTGCCTTGGTCATTTACTATTGTCTTGGGATATATACAAAGTATTTATAGGCCCCAGCAATGTTTTGGATATGTAGAAATATATAATAATAATGAGGAGGAGAAGAAGGAGAGGGAGGAAGCAGAAGAGGAGGAGGAGGAGAAGGAGGAGGAGGAGGAGAATACATAATAATAATAGGTAATAATAAGTTCCCTTGAAGCATGAAAAACAAAGTCCACCCCTGACAGTGACATGATAAGATGAGATAACATCTGATAAGAGCTGACGTTTGATAAGCATACACGAGGGTGGGGGAGGGTGCAACAGATAAGAAAAGATTAGAAGTGACATTTGATGAGCATCGCCCTCGCTTTGTTTTCACTGGTACACAAACATGTCTGTCTGTCTATTTGTCTGTCTGTCAAGCTCCCTGTCTATCTGTCTATCCGCCTAGCTCTTTGTCTCAGAGAGAGCCACATGACTGCGTCATTACCTTTACTCACATCTTCAAGCAGAGTATAGCACTTTGTCTGGATTTTTTGGGTTATCCTAGGTAATTTATACTACATATACTTGTATTTATATGTACCTGTGAGACAGAGATAAACAGAGACAGACTGAAAGAGATAGACAGAGACAGACAAAGGCAGAGACAGATAGAGACAGACACAGACAGAGACTGATAGAGACAGACAAAGACAGATAGACAGAGACAGACAGAGATAGACAGAGATCAACAGACCCTAAACTTGGGGTTAACATCACTTTCCTCTTAAAAGAGGAGTGTTAATATGACATTACATCAGTGAATCCTTGGTGTTTGCTACACTGTTTGCTCTAGCTGGGGCTCAGTTTAACTGGCGCTCCTACAAGGTACTAAGTGGTCCCAGATTTTTTTAACCCTTTGATTGTTTACGTCGTATATATACGTCTTACGCGCCACTGTTTCTGACGTATTTATACGCGTAAATTCTAGCGGCTTCAAATCAAGCGGGAGAAAGCTGGTAGGCCTACATGAGAGAGAATGGGTCTGAGTGGTGGGTGTGCACCCTGTGAAAAAATCTGGGACTCAGTGGTGCATTGTGGGAACGCCATCTTGGTAGTCCATTTTCACCATGCCTCGCAGTAAGAAGTACCTCACTCCTCGGCAGATTGGAAGTCTTTTGTTTCCAAGTGATAGCTCTAACAGTGATGGAAGTGTCAGTGAAAGTGAATTCCATGGTTTTCAAGCGGGTGTGACCGAAAAATGTGCCCAGGATAACGTAATTAGTGATGAAAACCCAGATGACCCACAACCTTCCACCTCTGGTGCTGGGCTGGCTCGTTCACATTCACCTGTACCAGGACGAAAGAGGAAACTATTTGCCCGTGTACAAGACTCAGATGTGAGCAGTGAATGTGATAGTCATAGTGATTTCAAAGTTATTGAAAGCAGTTCTAGTTGTGACGGTGAGGGTGAACATTCCCCGGTGAAGCGGCAGTATATACAATGTAGCATGCGGTCTGGTAGTGTTTCATGTGCTGTTCCAAGGGGAAGGAGTAAATCTCGGAGCACATCCCGTGGCCCTACACCACTACCAAATAGTGAAGGTGACGATATTGTTACGATGGGTATGAATGATGTGAGTTAGGCAGCAGGTAGTGGTGGTGATAGTGATGGTGGCATGAGTCATGTGGCACCGGCAGCGGGCCACGCTACTACCCATGCTGCTGACTCTGCACAACCAGCCTCGCCCAACCCCACACTCCCACAACCTGCACAACCACGTTTCAATATCCAGAACCCACCAGCAGACTGCATCTGGGATTGGCAGCAAGGTGACGAGTTTGTTCCCAGTTCCCATGACTTTGATGAAACACAAAGTGGAATACGGCCATCGTGTACACTTGGGAACAATGCTGCTGAACTGGAATACTTTCAGTTACTCTTCGATGAACCCCTGATGGACATTATTGTCAGGGAAACCAACACATATTATGAGTACACCATGGCAAATACAATTCTCTCACCAAGATCATGGCTACACCAGTGGAAGGACACAACTGTGGCAGAGATGTACCTGTTTTTTACCACAATAATGCTTATGCCACATGTGTATAAGCACACTGTCACTATACTGGGCAACATAACACCTGATTTCAACCCCAGGTTTTAGTGACATTATAGGTGTGAATCGTTTCTTTATACTGTTACGTATGTTACACTTTTCAGACAAAACAAGGCCTGACAGAAGCGACAGGTTATATAAGATCAGAAATGTGTTTATGTACCTGAAACAAAAGTGTTGCATGTATTTTTATCCCTTCAGGAAGCTTTTTATTGACGAGTCTTTGATTTTATTCAAGGGAAGACTTCCATTCAAGCAATACATACCAAACAAGAGGAAACGCTTTGGTATAAAGTTATTTGTACTGTGTGATTGCAAAAGTGGTCTCGTTTTGAATATCATTGTGTACGCTGGCAGTAATACATTGAGAGATACCAGGAAGTTATTGGGTATCTCTGGTGATGTGGTTCGAACTATGATGGAGCCATATCTTGGTAAGGGGCATATATTATTTAATGATAACTGGTACACAAGCCCCATACTCAGTGATTTCTTGCGAAAGAACCTGACAGATGTGTGTGGCACAGTGCATGGTAATCGTAAACATATGCCAAGGTTCAAAGCTGACACTCGCAGAGTGCCAGCCTCAACAATGCTTCAGAGTGTCAGGGAAGGATAGAGCCCCGCACCTGGCAGTGAGAGCCCCTCATGCAGGGGATTTTCTGTTGGCTGTTCCCAACTCCAGCCTTGGCACATGCCTCAATGCACAGACCATTCGCATCGGTGTTGCCCTTCGACTTGCCGCCCCTATTCTCGCCGAACACAGGTGTATTTGTGGCAGTGAAGCAGCAGACCGATTAGGGTACCATGGTCTTGTGTGCCGTAAATCCGAGGGAAAGATTGCAAGACATTATGAGGTTAATAACATTATCAAGAGGAGCCTCACAACAGCCGGATGCCCAGCAGTAAGGGAGCCACCCCAGCTATGCAGATTTGATGGCAGCCAGAAGTGTCCAGATGGTATCACCCTTCAAGCATGGACAGATGGGAAGTAGGTGGTTTGGGACTATACATGTGCATCTACCTTGGCAGATACCTATCTCCAATACACCAGAGAGGAAGGAGAGGCAGCTGCCAGCCTCAGGGAGTCCAAAAAATCTAGAAAATATGGAGAACTTGCCCATCATTATATGTTTGTTCCCATAGGCTCAGAGACCCTTGGCTCATGGGGAAAGAATGCATCTAAATTCCTTAAGGAGCTGGGAAAAAGACTCATCAGGGTAACTAGGGATCCCAGGGCAGCTAGTTTTCTGTTCCAGCGTCTCAGTGCGGCTGTTCAAAGGGGTAATGCCCGCTGTATTTTGGGCACACACCCCAGCTCTGAGGAGCTGGATGAGATTTTGACCTTATAATCGGTGATACACACGTAACAACATGTACTGTATATGCCACCTTTATATCAACAATGTATCTCTTAAATCTTTTGTACCATATTATGTAATAAAATATTCTTATAAAAAAAATAATTATATATTTGCCATTATTTTATGCCTAGGGTTATTATTGTTATTACAGCCTCTCCTTACTTAGCGACGTACTCATTTACAGACGACTCAGACTTACAACAGGCTCTCTGACCAGTATGCTTACCTAAAAATACAGTGGACCCTCGGGTAATGGCAGCATTGGCTAACGCCAAAATCGGATAGCGACACGCTTTTACGTCAAAATATTGGCTTGGCTAACGCTCAAGAACTCGGTTAAGGACATTCGTCCTGAACGTGTCTGTGCAGCCTGAGCCCATGTAAAGCCAGTGTGCCATTGTTTACAAGCCGGAGAAGACGATTCCATGCGTACATGTGATATATTTTGTATTATTCCATTGTTTTTAGTGCTTGTAACTGCTAAATAAGCCACCATGGGCCCAAAGACAGCTTCTCATGCCAGCCCTGTGGTAAAGAAGGAAAGAAGCACAATAGAATTCAAGAAAAAACTCGTAGCAAAGTGCCAAAGTGGAGGAGGAAGAGAGAGGGGTGAATGTGCCTTCTGCATTGATTCTATGATATGTACGATACTAAAGCAGCAGGAATCAATAAAGGCTACAGTGAAAGCCAGTGACCAAGTGTAGAATTAACAGTGTAGCAAGTAAGTTGAGTGAGTAAGCGATAGAAAAATGACACGAAAGTAACTCTCCAATGTTGTTGGATGTGCATTGGGCCACTGAACATACGCCGCCCTGCTACGTATCTTCCACCACCCAAAAACTCTGCCAGCATCTCCTCCATCAAACTAGTTAACCCTTTGAGGGTCCATACCATAAATCTACGGCTTTACGTTGAGGGTCCAAACCATAGATCTACGCCATGAGCTCAGCTCACTCTGATAAGCTGTGAGTGGAAAATTTTGGCCTAGATATGAGAGAATACATCTATGTGGTATGTGTGCACCACATAAAACAAATCCTGAAGCACACAGTTCATAATGAGAGGAAAAAAAACTGAGACTGTAATTTTCGATTAAAAGAGCAACTTTACAGTGTTTTTTCGTATGTTTTTTATAGTTGTATTTACGATTTCTTGGTCTCATTTGATAGAATGGAAGATATATTACCGAAATATAGATGATTTTGATTAGTGTTAGTACTGTAAATGGCTTGAAACTGAGCTCAAAGTAGCAGAAATGTTAAATTTTTGCTGATGATCAAGAGTAAACAAATGACCTCACACGTCTAATACACACCTGCTGGTGGGTCTAATATACATTTACAAATGTGGTGATATTATTTATACAATTATTACAGTATTGCATAACAGTAAATCTTCTATTTTTTTATTTGAATAAAAATTCATTATGTGAATAAAAAATCAAAATGGAATTCATTAGTAAAGCCTGAAAACATAACTAATGAACAGAAGAAATGTTAGTTTAGTGCCAGGAATGCCTGCACTGTTTATTCTGGACCCTATTTTGAAATTGGAGTATTTTGAACTTTGCCTTAAATTGGCCAAATTACCATTTTCCGATCACTTCATTTTGTGCTTGAAACAGTTAACTTGGCGAATTCTTGTGCTCAATCGATAGAATGGAAGTAATACTAGTGAAATAGCCAAGAATTTGGTTGAGTGAAATAATGTAATTGGCCTAAAATGGGAGTCAAAGTCGGCAAAATCGCCGATGCGTAAATATCGCTGACACATCAAAATTCGCGAGAGCATAATTTCATCAATTTTCCATCAAATTTTGTACTTTTTGTTTTATTACCTTCAGAAAAAGATTCTCTACCATTTCACAAGAAAAAATAAAACTATTTTTTGAAAATTCTTGGACACTGGTGCACAATTTGAAATTTGGCCTCTGGACCCTGAAAGGGTTAAACTAACATCTCCTCCAAGGTAAGTATAAATATAAAAGTGTAAGTACAGTAGGGCCCCACTTATATGGCAGGTTAAGTTCCAGGCTACTGCCGTAAAGCGGAAATCGCCGTAAAGTGGAACACCCTTTTTTTTCCCTTATAAATGCATACAAATACTAGATAACAAATTTACACTACCATATACAGTGGACCCCCGCCTTACGATCAGCTCCCAACTCAACCAATTATGTAAGTGTATTTTTGTACGTGCTTTTGTACGTGTATTTTTGGGAGTCTGAAACGGACTAATCTAATTCACAATATTCCTTATGGGAACAAATTCGGTCGGTAACGGCACCCGAACAGACTTCTTGAATGAAATAATATCGTAAGGCGGGGGTTCACTGTATTAAGTTAGCAATAAAACTAGGCATCAGAAAACAATAAAAAAGTACAATACACACATAGTGCACTCATTACTTACCTTAAAATATTTATAGTCTTAATCTAGGGTGAGGCAAGTAGTATTTATTGTAAGAAATCAAGTGTGGTATGTATGGTAGTCAGCCAGGCTACCATACCAGGCCAACCCACCCACATAATATTCTATTACATTTAAGCATCCCAGAGCGATAAAATGCATATACAGTTCACTCATTACTTACCTTAAAATATTTATAGTCTTAATCTAGGGTGAGATGAGTAGTATTTTTTGTAAGAAATCAAGTGTGGTATGTATGGTAGTCAGCCGGGCTACCATACCAGGCCATTCAACCCACACATACTATTCTATGATATTTAAGCATCCCAGAGCGATAAAATGCATATACAATTCACTCATTACTTACCTTAAAATATTTGTAGTCTTAATGTAGGGTCAGGGGTGAGTAAATGAGATAAAACGAATAAATGAGAGAGAGAGAGAATGAGTATATGAGAGAGGACAGGCGTAGAGTTATGTAAACAAACCAGGTGAACGTAAGTTTTGTAAACAAACCAGGTGTACACGTCTGGTTTATGTACAAGTTACATTGTGTACAAGTCATCTCTACATTGATACGGTAGAATAAATAAAGAAGAACATTCCCATTCTCATGTAACACCATTTTTAGAAGAAATGACTCTGAGTGAAGGCAATGGAAATAAGTCACTCTGTCTGACTTTTTTGGGTTATCCCAGGTTCTCTAAACATATGCTGTTATGTATGATAATCTTTGTAACTGTATTTGTGTATTTTTTTTTTTTTCAACAAGTCGGCCGTCTCCCACCGAGGCAGGGTGACCCAAAAAAGAAAGAAAATCCCCAAAAAGAAAATACTTTCATCATCATTCAACACTTTCACCACACTCACACATTATCACTGTTTTTGCAGAGGTGCTCAGAATACAACAGTTTAGAAGCATACACATATAAAGATACACAACATAAGAACATAAGAACATAAGAACGATGGAACACTGCAGAAGGCCTACTGGCCCATGCGAGGCAGGTCCAAGTCTCCTACCGGCTTAAGCCAATGCACCCAACCCCAGTCAGGGCAGGGCA
>NC_069402.1:24509668-24570480 GCF_026875155.1 Cherax quadricarinatus
GTAATGAATATACAAAATATAATGTATATGCAATACTTATTTAAAAAAAAATCAGCCCACATGTTGTGAAAGACATTACTTTACATTAAGTATTAACACCAGCACAAGGCATGTACTATAATCATGCAAAATCCTTATATCACATGGCAATTTGTACAGGAGCATGCTGATACAGTTAAACCTTAAACCTATAGAAAAAAATTAGGAAATATTGCTTTGACTATTGAATGTAACATATCCATCACAATTTCACTTAGATTTGTCACATTCTTGTATTTTAATGTACAGTAGCAGGATGATCATAAAAATTCATTTTGCAATTATAGGAAAAATCTACTCAAACATTTTTTTTAAATTTTCAACCTCATACAATGATAATTAAAATACAAATTGCACAATTCACAAATAACCCGCATCTAGGATAAAAACTTATTATGTTTTGGGCTGCCTTACCACTGTCAAGTCACAACCAAACAAGAAAAAGCAGGGAAGTTCAAACTTCTCCTCAGTGGTGATTTTGGTGTCTACTCCACTTTCTGCTTCTCCTGTTCTCTCTCTCAAATTCTTTGGTGAAACTACTCATGCTCTATCTGTGAGACTTCAAGAGCACAAAACAGTGTTTACTTTGCCAACACAAACACTATTCTTCTCTGTCATGTTAAGAGATATCAGCCATGCTATTACCTGGTCCTCTGCCAAAACTATCTACCCTTCAGAGATGCTGTCTTGTCAAATCAGTCCCAAAACACAACATTCCCAACTTGTATCTTGGTCCTGGCTTCGTTTACACAAATGCCTGTCCTTCTCAACACAGGTATACCTCACTAATACAGTGGGTTAGGTTCTAAACCACAGCCATAAAGTGATTATCACTTTAGAGCAAATCACAGCCTTTTTTTTCACTTGCCAGTGCATGTAAGTCTAAAAACATGTTTACACTATCATTTATAAAAAGCACAATAGTGCTAGGCCTAAAAAACTGATGAAAAAGTAAAAACAATTAGAAAATTTTTTTCAAGTACTGTATCGCTAAACTAATGAGCATATCACTGCTGAAAATAATAAGCATGAATATAATTGCAAAAACACCATATCATGAAAGCGCTCTAAATCGAGCACCATATTAGCAAGGTATGCCTGTACATTGTCAAATGCTCTAATCTTCAGAACACTTGTGACTTGATCTTTGTCTCTGCCTCTCCTTTTCTTTCCCCTTGGCCTGTCTTTTACATTTCCTTTACCTTTCCGTCTTCTGACTTTAACTATTCTTGCTTCCTTTTTCTTTCCTAGCATGGACTAATAAGCTTATTAAAGTGCTCCTCTGCCCCCCATGGGCCCAGATGTCAGAGTGCTAAGTTAGTTGCTCTGACCTCCACCACTTGGAGATATAATTTACTCTCATTACTCTATCACTAGGTGTCCTGTGGCTTAGTTGATAGAGCCATCAGCTCGTATACTCGAATGCTAACGCACTCAGCTCACACAATGAGGTCCGGGGGTCAATTCCCGATACGGGTGGAAACATCAGGACATGTTTCCTCAAGGCACCTGCTGTCCATGTTCACCTATCAGTAAAATAGGTACCTGGGTGTTAGTCAACTGGTGTGGGTCGCATAATGGGGACAAAACTGACCAAATCTGCCTGAAATGCTCTGCATAACAAGGAGTTTTCTATATAGTAGTATGTCAATGATGTCAGCTAGGCCTGTATATCTTGTACATGTACTTGCAGAAATAATAATAATAATAATAATAATTATTATTATTATTATTACTGAGAGCCTATGGTTTGACCCCTGGCATGAGTGTAAATGCTGAGCATGTTTCCTTACATTCATTGCCCCTATTCACCCAGCAGTAGGTGGGTACCTGGATGTTAGCCAGTGATCGTGGGTGGCATCCCAGGAAGTGTTAGTATACCTTAGACAGGGTTTGGCTTCAAAATAAGCTGCAATAGGATAGCACTTGTTAGCCTGTTAAAAAAAAAAAACTAGTCCTACCCAACAAACAAAATACCTTTCATCAGTGGACTGCTTACAGACTCAAATGCAATGTTTGCAGCTTTCACAGAGACATACACAAAGGATCAATTTGACAACAATATATGGATCCCAGGATAAAGCTTAATTCAGATGCAACAGAATAAATAGGCAACAAGGAGGAAAGGGGGTCGGCTTGCATGTCACAGTCGCTCATTTGCTCAGAATTACTAAACACCACAATGATGTAGTTGAAGTTTTGGCAGCAAAGACTGAAAACCAAAACCTTATCATTGTGGTTGTAAACAAGCCACTAGACAACTTCCCAACTATTCAAGGACCAGCTCTTGAAAATTGACTACTGTCTGCAAAATCTCCTGACTCCTGCCCCAAACATCTTGTTCCTGGGTGATTTCAACTTAAGACACCTAAAATGGAGGAATATAGCAAATAATGTTTAACCCCTAAACGGTCCAAACGTATATATACGTTCACTCACGTAGCGCCCCATAGTTTTTGAGAATTTTTTTTTTTAATAGGAAAAAAGAGCATATGGTACCCAGGCATCCCCAATTATTTTAATATGGCACACAGTGAGTGTGCATACCCATTCTCTCATGTGTAGGTGACTCAGGCTTATAGTGGCAATGTTGAATGAATGACAAAGAAAACGTATACATGTGTATATATATGTTTGGGGCGCTACGCACGTGAACGTATATATATGTTTGGACCGTTTAACCCTTTGGGGGTCACCAGGCCCTCTCAGAGACTTGTTCTCAGGGTCGCCAAAATTTAAAAAAAAAAAAAAAAAAAAATTTTCTTATGAAAAGATAGAGAATCTCTTCCCAATCATAATGATACCAAAAGTATGAAATATGATAGAAAACTTACGGAATTTTGCTCTCGCAAAGTTAATGCTCTGGACGATGTTTACGAATCGGCGATTTTGCCCACTTTGAGCCCTATTTTCAGCCAATTCCGGTGTACTAGCCGACAAAAATCATAACTATTTCGCTAGAACTCCATTTTCTCTATCGAATGAGTACAAGAAATCACCCATTTACCGATTTCAACTATCCAATAAAGTGGTCAGAATTTAGCAATTTTGCCAATTTCACACAAATTTCAAAAGATGCCAATTTCCGAATAGGGTCCAGAATAAACAAGAAAGACATTCCTGGCACTAAAATAACAAGTTCTCTGTTCGTTAGTCACATCCCCAGGCCCCTCTTATATTTCTTTGGCTTTCCACTTTGAATTTTTATTCTTACAAAAAATAGATATAAATAACATCAGCGCACTTGTGAAAGAATATTAGACTCACCAGTTGACATGTATTGGATGCTAGGCATGATTTGTTTACTTTTGAAGTTCGGTAAAAATCGAACATTTCTGCTACTTAAAGCTCAATTTCAAGGTACTTTTAATTGTAAAACCAGTCAAAAATCATCTCAATTTCTGTAGAAATACAACAATAAATACCATACGAAAATACAGTGCAAAGTAGCTGTTTCAATCCAAAAACACAGTCAAAGTATTTTTTTTCTCATTACGCACTGTGTGCTGCAGGATTTTTTTTATACTGTGCACACTGACCACATAGACCCATTCTTTCATATGTAGGCCTACCAGCTTTCTCTCACTAGATTTGAGGGCACTAGAATTTAGGCGTACTAGTACGTCAAAAACCCTGGGGCGTAAGCCGTACTAGTACGGCCGAAACCCCCAAAGGGTTAAGGGTTAAGCAGAGATGACCCCAGGAGGCAGCTCAGATGAAAATTCACACACACATGACCTATTAACCCTTTCAGGGTCCGTGCCGTATACCTACGGCTTTACGTTCAGGGTCCAAATTGTAGATCTACGCCATGATCTCAGTTCACTTTGATAAGCTGTGAGCAGTAAATTTGGGCCTAGATGAGAGAATACGTCTGTGTGGTATGTGTGCACCACATAACACAAATTCTGCAGCACACAGTGCATAACGAGAGATAAAAAAAAGAGACCGTAATTTTCAATTAAAACAGCGACTTTGCAGTGCTTTTTCATATCTTTATTATAGTTGTATTTGCAATTTCTTGGTCTCATTTGATAGAATGGAAGATATACTACAGAAATAGAGATGATTTTGATTGGTTTTAATACTGGAAATGGCTTGAAACTGAGCTCAAAGTAGGAGAAATGTTAAATTTTTGACGATGTTCAAGAGTAAACAAATGACCTCACAAGTCTAATACATGTACATGACAGCTGGTGGGTCTAATATACATTCACAAATGTGGTGATATTATTTATACAATTACAGTATTACAGTATTGCATAACAGTAAATCTTTTATTTTTTGGTTTGAATAAAAATTCATTATGTGAATAAAAAATCAAAATGGAATTCATTTGTAAAGCCTGAAAATGTAACTAATGAACAGAAGAAATGTTAGTTTAATGCCAGGAATACCTGCATTGTTTACTTTGGACCCTATTTTGAACTTGGAATATTTTTGAACTTTGCATTAAATTGGCCAAATTACCAATTTCCAGTCACTTTATTTTGTTGTTGAAACAGTTGACTTGGCGATTTCTTGTGCTCAATCGATAGAAAAGAAGTAATATTAGTAAAATAGCTAAGAATTTGGTTGACTGGAATACTGTAATTGCCCTAAAATGGGAGTCAAAGTTGGCAAAATCACCGATACGTAAATATCGCCGACACATCAAAATTCGCGAGAGCATAATTTCGTCAATTTTCCATCAAATTTCATACTTTTTGTTTTATTACCTTCAGAAAAAGATTCTCTACCATTTCATAAGAAAAAATAACAAAATTATTTTTTGAAAATTCTTGGACCCTGGTGCACACTGAAATTTCGCCTCTGGACCCTGAAAGGGTTAACGTAACATACAACATTTAATACGCCTCAGAGTGATTATTATTGCATATTATTATAATTATCATTATTATTAATATGGCATCCTCAAGACTAATAAGACACTCTTAGCGATTTTAACCCTTTGACTGTTGCAACCCCAGATCCTGAAGTGTCTCCTTGCGTCGCAAAAATTTGAAAAAATAAAGGATTTTTTCTTATGAAATGATAGAAAATCTTTTCCCGATGATAATGACACCAAAAGTATGAAATTTGATGGAAAATTTATGGAATTACGCTCTCGCGAAGTTAGCAACCTTGGTGGCATTTAGGCATCGGCGATTTTGCCCACTTTGAGCACTACTTTCGGCCAATTCCAGTGGTCCAGTCCACCAAACTCATGCCTATTTCTTTAGAACTCCATTTGTTCTATTGAGTACAAAAAACTGCCCATTTGCCAATTTCAACTACCCAATAAAGTGGTTAGAAATTGTCAATTTGGCCAACTTCATGCAAATTAAAAAATATGTCAGTTTCAAAATAGGGTCCAGAATGAACAATGCAGACATTCCTAGCACTAAAATAAAATTTTCTCTGTTCATCAGTCACGTCTCCAGCCCCCTGTTAAAATACTCTTGCTTTCTATTTTGAATTTTTATTCACACAAAAAATAGAAGATTTACTGTTATGCAGACTACTGCAATATTGTAATAATTGTATAAATAACGTCAACCCATTCCTGATTGTATATCAGAATGGCTAGTTGAAAATTTGTTGGACAATGACGTCACTTGTTTACTCTTGAACATCTGTAAAAATCAAACATTTCTGCCACTTTGAGCTCCATTTCAAGATCTTTTTTATAGTAAAACTAATCAAAATCACTTCTATTTCTATAATATGTTTTCCATTCTATCAAATGAGACTAAGAAAACAAGAATACAACCATAAATACTATACAAAAATACACCTCAAAATCGGCATTTTAATCCAAAAACATCGTCTTTTTTTTTTATCCATTATGCACTGCGTCCAGCAGGATTTTTTTTTTATACAGCACACACTGACCACACAGACCCATTCTCTCACATGTGGGCCTACTAGCTTTCTCCTGCTTGATTTGAAGCCGCTAGAATTTTTGAGTATACAGTGGACCCTCGACCAACGATGGCATCGACTAACAATAAAATCGGTTAACGATGCATTTTTGCATATTATTATTATAATCGAAAAGAAGCGCTAAACCACAAGGGCTATACAGCTGCATTTTTGCATAAAAATATTGGCTCGACCAATGATGAAAAACTCGGGTAAGAACATTCGTCCCGAATACGTCCGCCTGTCCATCCAGCCTAAGTGCTTCAGCTAGTGTGCCTTCAGCTAGTGTGCCATTGTTTACAAGCCAGGGCGGACGGTTCCACACATACATGCGATACATTTTGTATTATTCCATTGTTTTTAGTGCTTGTAACTGCTAAATAAGCCACCATGAGCCCAAAGAAAGCTTCTAGTACTAACCCTGTGGTAAAAAGGGTGAGAAATACTATTGAAATACTATCGTACCACGGTCAGCTGCTGCTGCACCATCAGCTGTTGCTGCACCACTGTCAGCTGCTGCTGTACCACCGTCAGCTGCTGCTGTACCATGGTCAGCTGCTGCTGCACCACCATCAGCTGTACTACTCGAAGATGTGGAGAGAGTGTTGTTGGTGTGGCTTAACGAGAAACAATTACCAAGAAACAATTAACCCCAGAGGGTTAGCCACCCAGGATAACCCAAGAAAGTCAGTGCGTCATCGAGGACTGTCTAACTTATTTCCATTGGGGTCCTTAATCTTGTCCCCCAGGATGCGACCCACACCAGTCGACTAACATCCAGGTGAACAGGAAAAAATGCCTGGAACTAGTGCTCATATTGATGAATTTAAGGCCAGCAAAGGTTGGTTTGAGAGATTTAAGAATCATAGTGGCATAGACAGTGTGATAAGGCATGGCAAAGCTGAAAAATTCCACCCCCAACAAGTGTTCAATTGTGATGAAACAGGCCTGTTCTGGAAGAAAATGCCAAACAGGACCTACATTACTCAGGAGAAAAAGGCACTCCCAGGACACAAGCCTATGAAAGACAGTCTAACTTTCTTGTTTTGTTGTAATGCTAGTGGGGATTGCAAAATGGAGCCTTTACTCAGGTATTACTCTGAAAATCCCAGTGTTCAAGAAAAACAGTCTCTAATCACTCATCAATACTCTTCAATAAAGGTAAGTGTCATTTTAGCATTTATTTATGTAGTTATTGTGCATGTGTCATTGTTTTCTTTGTAGGGAAATGTATATTTCATGAAAAATTAGTTTTTTTTTCAATACAGTGGACCCCCGGTTTACGATCATCTCCCAATACGACCAATTATGTAAGTGTATTTATGTAAGTGCGTTTGTATGTGTATGTTTGGGGGTCTGAAATGGACTAATCTAATTCACAATATTCCTAATGGGAACAAATTCGGTCAGTACTGGCACCTGAACATACTTCTGGAATGAAATAATATCGTAAACCGGGGGTCCACTGTACTTTTGACTGTCTGGAATGGGCTAACTGGATTTCCATTATTTCTCATGGGGAAAATTAATTTGACTAACGATAAATTTGGCCAAGGACAAGCTCTCTGGAAATGATTAATATCGTTGGTCGAGGGTCCACTGTATGTACGTCAAACACGTTGGCTCATAAAACGTATATATACGACGAAAACAGTCAAAAGGTTAATGTGTACCTGCACACCAGCACAGTGCGTTAAGTTTATTTAGATACAGGTACACATAAGTAAATTATCAGAGTATACAGCCTCTCCTCGCTTAACGACAGAGTTCCATTCCTAATACAGCGCCAATAAATGAATTTGTCACTAAACAAGAAGCATACTTTGATATTGCTTGAATGTCACCCTTGTACCATTTATAACATTTTTAGTATATTTTTAACCCTTTCAGGGTCCGTCCCGTAGCTCTACGGCTTTGCGTTCAGTGTCCAAACCGTAGATCTATGTCATGAGCTCAGCTCACTCTGATAAACTGTGAGTGGTACACTTGGGCCTAGATATGAGAGAATACATCTATGTGGTATGTGTGCACCACATAAAACAAATCCTGCAGCACACTGTGTATAATGAGAGGAAAAAAACTGAAACCAAGATTTTCGATTAAAACAGCAACTTTGCAGTGTTTTTTCGTATGTTTTTTATAGTTGTATTTGCAATTTCTTGGTCTCATTTGATAGAATGGAAGACATATTACAGAAATAGAGATGATTTTGATTGGTTTTAGCACTGGAAATGGCTTGAAACTGAGCTCAAAGTAGCGGAAATGTTAAATTTTTGTCGATGTTCAAGAGTAAACAAACGACCTCACACGTCTAATACACGCCAGCTGGTGGATCTAATACACATTCACAAATGTGGTGATGATATTTATACAATTATTACAATATTGCATAACAGTAAATCTTCTATTTTTTGGTGTGAATAAAAATTCATTATGTAAATAAAAAAATAAAAATGGATTTATTTGTAAAGCCTCAAAACGTAACTAATGAACCGAGGAAATGTTAGTTTAGTGCCAGGAATGCCTACATTGTTTATTCTGGATGCTATTATGAAATTGGAATATTTTGAATTTTGTGTTAAATTGGCCAAATTACCAATTTCCGATCACTTTATTTTGTAGTTGAAACAGTTGACTTGGCGATTTCTTGTGCTCAATCGATAGAATAGAAGTAATACTAATAAAATAGCTAAGAATTTGGTTGACTGGAATGATGTAATTGGCCTAAAATGGAAGTCAAAGTCGGCAAAATCGCCGATTCGTAAATATCGCTGACACATCAAAATTCGCAAGAGCATAATTTCGTCAGTTTTCCATCAAATTTCGTACTTTTTGTTTTATTACCTTCGCAAAAAGATTCTCTACCATTTCATAAGAAAAAATAACAAATTTTTTTTGAAAATTCTTGGACACTGGGGCACCACTTCAGATTTGGGCCTTGGACCCTGAAGGGGTTAAATGTTTATACAGTAGTGTACTGTATATTGTAATGTACAGAAAAGAGGAAATCAGTTCTAATATACATAATTTCATAATTTAGGTATGCATGCTGGTCAGAGAGCCCATCATAAGTCCGAGTTGTCAGTAAACGAGTACAGTGGACCCCCGCATAGCGACCTTAATCCGTGCAAGAGGGCTGGTTGTTATGCGAAATGTTCGGTATGCGAATGAATTTTCCCCATAAGAAATAATGGAAATCAAATTAATCCATGCAAGACACCCAAAAGTATGAAAAAAAAAATTTTACCACATGAAATATACATTTTCCTACACACAAAGAGAAGGATACATGCACAATAGTAGAGTAGTACATGCACAATATATATTGTGCATGTACTACTCTACTAAATGAAGAATAAATGACACTTACCTTTATTGAAGATGCAGCAATGACTGATGAGACACTGTGTCCTGGGAGTGCCTTTTCCTCCTGAGTACTGTAGGTCCTGTTTGGCATTTTCTTCCAGAACAGGCCTTATCACACGTGTATGCCACTACGATTTTTAAATCTCTCAAACCAACCTTTGCTGGCTTTAAATTCACCAATATGAGCACTAGTTCCAGGCATTTTTCCCTGTTCACCTGGGTGTTAGTCGACTGGTGTGGGTTGCATCCTGGGAGACAAGATTAAGGACCCCAATGAAAATAAGTTAGACAGTCTTCGATGACACTGACTTTTTTGGGTTATCCTGGGTGGAAAATCCTCTGGGGTTAATTGTTTCTTGGTATTCTCAATAAGCCACACCAACAACGGTGCTACAGCAGCAGCAGCAGCTGACGGTGGTACAGCAGCAACAGACGATGCTACAGCAGCAACAGACGATGCTACAGCAGCAGCAGACGATGCTACAGCAGCAGCAGACGATGCTACAGCAGCAGCAGACGATGCTACAGCAGCAGCAGACGATGCTACAGCAGCAGCAGATGATGCTACAGCAGCAGCAGACGATGCTACAGCAGCAGCAGCAGCTGACGGTGGTACAACAGCAGCAGCAGCTGACGGTGGTACAACAGCAGCAGCAGCTGACAGTGCAGCAGCAGCTGACAGTGCAGCAGCAGCTGACGGTGGTACAGCAGCAGCTGTACCACCAATAGTAGCGATGGTTGATTGGGGTTTATTATACAACCTGGCCAGCTCGGAGACACGCACACCACTTTCATACTTATCAATGATCTTTTTCTTCATCTCTATAGTAATTCTCACCCTTATTGCTGTAGGGTTGGCACTAGAAGCTTTCTTGGGGCCCATGGTCACTTATTTTCCAGAAAAAATCACCAAAAACACTGTAATAATACGAAATGTTCCGATTGTATGCTTGGATGTTACCGGGGAGGCTGGCTGGTAAACAATGCCACCGGCGGAACATGTGAGCGTGGCTCAGGCCACACATTGGACGCGTCTCGGACGAAGGGCGGTGAGCGGGTTTCTGGGCAGTATGCGAGGCAAAATTTTTGCGAAAAAAGCGAGCGGTATGTGGATTGTACGGTATGCGATGCGTGCAGTATGCGGGGGTCCACTGTACGTTGCTAAGCAAAGAGAGGCTGTATATAAAGCATGAAATAACTTTAAAACACTTGAAATTTTGGAAAGTTTCCAGACATAATGGAGAGACGCAGCACTCACAGAACTCACAGAGAATGTAAACAAATTGGGTGAGGGCACGGTGACCATATTAAAAAGTCAGGTGGGGGAGCCGTATATCAAGTTTTGGTTATAATTTGAAATGTCCATATTAGCAGAACACTGTAAAGCACAATGCCGTAAAGCAAAATGCCATAAAGTGGGACCCTACTGTATATGCACAAGGCTCCTGACCAGCATAAAAAGATCAATTATGAGGGTGACTTCACCAAGTTCAACTTCAATAACAAAAACATTCAGTGAGATCAAATTAACCATGTTCTAAATGAAACAACCTGGGAAGATATCCTAAACAACATGGATCCAAACCTCTGCCTAGAAAGAATTAACTCTGCGGACTTGAGGTATGCTCAAGGCACATTCCTTTAAGAAAAAAGAAGAGATGTAAACTAGAAAGAAAGAAACACTCCCTCTACAGGCGAAGGCGAAGAATCACAGAGCCACTTAATGGGGCCAGTGTATCTGAGACACTGGCCAGAGAAACAGAAAATATTGAACTTAAGCTTAAGGAATACAAGAGCCAAGAAACACAGGATGAACTTAAAGCCATAAATGAAATTGAAAAAAACTCAAAATACAGTAGTTTTATTCTTATGCCAAATCTAAAGCAATAACCACATCTAGCACTGGGCCCCTCCCTGTTTTAATGAGAACACAGATGACAGCAAACAAATGAGTGAGATACTGAAGTCCCAATATGACCCAGCATTTAGTGAGCTGTTAATAAGACTCAATGAACTTTTTTATGACTGAGACTCAAGATTTGGTAAATTCAAGAATTTCTGAATAATCCTAACACCACAAAACTTTGAAAAAGCAATAAATGACATACTCATGCACTCTGCCCCAGGCCCAGACTAATAAAACTCTGTGTTCATCAAGAACACAAGAAACCTCTTTCATGTGCCTTAAATATTCTATGAAGTGGGAGCATTGCACAGAGGTCATCCCACAGTCACTTAAGACAACAGATATAGCCCCACTCCAAAAGGGGGCAGTAAAGCAACTGCAAAAGTTTTACAGACAGATAGCAATGTTTGCATAAAAATCTTTGAAAGGGTTCTGAGAAGCAAGATCACTAACCACTTAAATACCCATTAATTGCACAACCCAGGGCAACATGGCAGGAGAAAACAATATGAAGTTCAATGAAGACAAATTTCAATTACTCTGCTATGGAAAACTCAAGAAAATAAAAACTAGACTGGAATATAAGAAAATTCCAACCACACAACAGAATGAAAAACTAATGTGAAGGACCTTGGAATGATAATGTCAGATCACAACGATGTATCTACCATATCTACTAGGAAAATGAGAGGATGGATAATGAGAACCTTTAAAACAAGAGATCCCAAGCCCATGAAGATTCTTTTCAAATCTCTTATACACTAACAGCCCCTTTCCAGGGAGGCAAAATTACAGAATATACAGAGAACTTTCACAGCATATATATACAAGTACTATAAAGCACCTAAATTACTGGGAATGGTTAAAGTCCCTTGATCTGTACTCCCTGGCATGCAGGCGAGAAAGATGCATGATAATATACACTTGGAAAATTCTAGAGGGAATAGTCCCAAATCTGCACTCAGAAATCACTCCCCATGAAAGCAAGACTTGGCACGCAATGCAACATCCCCCAGTGAAAAGCAGGTGTGTCAGGAGTATGCTAAGAGACAACACAATAAGTGTCAGGGGCCCATGACTGTTCAATTGCCTCCAAGCATACATAAGGGGAATTAACAATAGACCCTTGGCTGTCCTCAAGAGGGATCTGGACAGGCACCTAAAGTCAGTACCTGACCAGCTGGGTTGTGGTTCGTACATCAGCTTACGTATGGCCAGCAGTAACAGCCTGGCTGATGAGGCCCTGATCCACCACATGGCTTGGGCATGGACCAGGCCACGAGGGCATTGACCCCTGAAACCTCTTCCGGGTATACTCCAGTGTGGACCAGTAGACCTCCTGCAGTGCTCCTGTTTATCTACTATTACTAATACTACTACTACTTCTTCTACTTCTACTACTACAACTACTAGTATTAATACTACTACAGTGGAATCTCCACTTGTAAGCGCATCCACATGCGAGTCTTTCCAAATACGAGCAGTCGCTCAGTCGGTTTTTTGCTTCCATACGCGAGCGAAATTTCCATAAGTGAGAGGGCCTCAAGGGAGGTTCCTTGACACTGGTGAGGGGCCTTTTGCTCTTGATCTGGGGAACTGGATCTCACTTGTTTGTTGGACTATCTTATTGAAACTTGGGCAATTTATGAAAGAAAGATGCTTCTTAATGTACACCAAAAATGAAAGAAATTGGACCATAAATACTGGAGCTCACTTCTCAGCCATTAGCTGCCCCTTAGTGGTATTTTCGTATGGTTTTTATGGTTGTATTCTCGTTTTTTTGTTCTCATTTGATAGAATGGAAGATATATTACAGAAATAGATATGATTTTGATTGGTTTCACGATGAAAAGTACCTTGAAATTGAGCTCAAAGTAGCAGAAATGTTCAATTCTTTGGCGATGTTCCAATATGCAGTCATGAATGGATTGACATTATTTATACACTATTACAATAATGCAGTAGTCTGCATAATAGTAAATCTATTTTTTGTGTGAATAAAAATTACAAATTATTTATACTGTAGTAATATTACTACATATACAGTGGACCCTCAGTTAACGCCTTTAATCCATTCCAGAGAGCTAGGCTTTAACCGATTTAGCTTTTAACCGAATTAATTTTCCCCATAAGAAATAATAGAAATCCAATTAATCCGTTCCAGACACCCAAAAGTATTAAACAAAATAATTTTTTTTACATGAAATATACATTTCCCTACACAGAAAACAATGTTACATGCACAATAAACATTACTGAAATGACACTTACCTTTACTGTGGAGTTGTTGATGAGTGATGAGACGGTAGGAGGGCAGATGATGCAGGAGTTCTCGTTTGGAAGGGGAATCCCCTTCCATAAAGACTTCAGGTAACAAGTCCTTTTCTGGGGTTACCTCCCTTCTTTGTTTTTTAATGCCACTAGGACCAGCTTGAGAGTCACTGGACCCCTGTCGCACAAATTATCTGTCCAGAGAGCTATGTTTCTCGTGTCCCTTTAAGATTTCCCTAAAATGGGCCACAAGAGTGTCATTGTACAAGTTACTAATACGGCTTGCAACAGCAGTGTCAGGATAATATTCATCCATAAATGCTTGCACCTTTGTAAACATTGTACACATTTCTTTAATCTTTGACGAAGGCAACTTCCTCCGTCTTTCTTCCTCCTTCTCTGAAGGAAATCCCTGAGCTTTAGTCTGTTGCTGTTGCACCTGAAGCTCTTGCAGCTCTGTAGTGATTAGCTCTTCATCGTCGTCCTCCACCAACGCTTCCACATTCTAGCCATTAACCTCCAATCCCATGGACTTCCTCAATGCCACAATAGATTCCACAACTGGCATAGGATCCTTAGGGTCAGCCCAAACCCTTCAAAATCCTTCTCTTGTACACATTGTGGCCACAATTTTCTCCAAGCAGTTCAAAGTCCTGCAAATCACTCCCTCCTAAGCCTTACCTATAAGGTTTATGCAACTGAGGATACTGAAGTGATCTTTCCAGAACTCTCTTAGGGTCAATTCAGTGTCTGAGGTCACTTCAAAGCACTTTTGAAACACTGCTTTGGTGTACAGTTTTTTGAAATTTGAAATGACCTGCTGGTCCATGGGCTGGAGAAGAAGAGTGGTATTAGGAGGCAAGAACTTCAATTTGATGAAGCTCAACTCCCCCGTAATTTGCTCTTGCAAGTCGTGAGGATGAGCAGGAGCATTGTCCATTACCAGGAGGCACTTGAGTTCCAATTTATTTTCCAGGAGGTACTGTTTCACAGTGGGGCCAAACACGTCATAGAACCAGTCAATAAACATGTCTCTAGTGACCCATGCCTTACTATTTGCTCTCCACATCACACACAATTTAGTCTTGATGATATTGTTTTTCTTGAACACTCTAGGAGTTTCAGAGTGATACACGAGTAAAGGCTTCACTTTGCAATCCCCACTAGCATTACTACACAACATTAGAGTTAGCCTGTATTTCATAGGTTTGTTTCCTGGGAGTGCATTTTCCTCCTGAGTAATGTAGGTCCTGTTTGGCATTTTCTTCCAAAACAGGCCTGTTTTGTCACAATTAAACACTTGTTGGGGTTTTAATTTTTCAGTGTCTATGTACTCCTTAAAGTCCTGTATATATTTTCCAGCTGCTTTTTTGTCAGAACTGGCAGCCTCACCATGCCTTATCACACTGTATGCCACTACAATTCTTAAATCTCTCAAACCAGCCTTTGCTGGCCTTAAATTCATCAACAGCAGCACTATTTGGAGGCATTTAACAAGATCCTCATGCAACTGCCTTGCCTTTTCACATATTATTGACTGAGAAATACTATCTCCTGATAATTGTTTCTCGCTTATCCACACCAACAACAGTCTCTCCACATCTTCGAGTATTTGCGATCTCTGTTTTGTAATCACACTTGCACCTTTTGCAACAACAGTTTCCTTGATTGCCTTTTTGTTGCACAAGATAGTAGTGATGGTTGAATGAAGTTTGTTGTATAACTTTTCCAACTCCGAGATACGCACTCCACTCTCGTACTTTTCTATTACTGTACAGGTCGGCCATCACTAATCCGGCAATCAGTTATCCAGTTCCATCAGTAATCCGGCACTAATTTTGGCTAGCATAATTTTAAATTTCATCATAATACTAACTCAAATCATTATACTGACTCAAATTTCATCATTATACTGACTCAGAAATTGTGCAAATGATTGTAAATCCACAGCAGCAAGCCAGTAGAGGAGAAAGCAGTGATGAAAATGAGGAAGATGTAGCAGAAAGTCTCTATTGATAGGTTAATTAAGTGTATTCCAACGTAACCACTCTGTAATCCGGCAAACTCACTAATCCGGCACACTACAGGTCCCAATGATACTGGATTAGTGATGGCCGATCTGTATCTCCTTTTTCAATTCAATAGTACAGCTCTATGAAGTTTATTCTCTATAAAGATTACAATGTTGAATTTACAGAATTTGGTTGTTGTGTGGTTTACATGTAGTTAAATAATGATTACAGAGTGTACCACTAGAACGCCTAGCATGGCTAGGCATTTCGGGCAGACTTAGTTTAATTCTTTATTTTAAAATATTACAAATTATGAGGTAAGTTGGTATTATGGCTAAGTGACTAAATACTAGTTTGTGAGTTTAGCAATGTGAATGCTTTTGTTTTGGCACAGTACATAGTTTCAGTATTGGAGTATCATAGGATTCATTATTTTAAGATTGAGATTAATATTTCTGTTTATGGTCAAATGGGTGAGTGAGTGTAAGTGTGAACCACCAGGTGGTATTCGTGTAGTTAGTTGATGGGGTTTATCAGGGAGATAAGATGTTTTCTAATGGTAGTTTTGAAGGTGATGAATGTGTCTGCAGTTCTAGAGTTCTCAGGTAGGGTGTTCCAGATTTTAGGGCCTTTGACATACATTGAATTTTTGTAAAGGTTTAGTCGGACATGGGGAATGTCGTAGTTTACCCTTTTTACCACAGGGTTAGCACTAGAAGCTTTCTTTGGGCCCATGGTGGCTTATTTAGCAGTTACAAGCACTAAAAACAATGGAATAATACAAAATGTATTGCATGTACGCATGGAACCATCCTCAGTGGCTTGTCAACAATGGCACACTGGCTGGTACACATGGTGACTGGCCAGGCCCGCTCAGGGCGCTGTGCAGACACATTCGGGACGAAAGCTCCTAACTGAGTTTTTAGGTGTTATCCGAGCCAATTTTTTTACACCAAAGCGAGGCATTATCCGATGCAGGTGTTAACTGTAATAATAATAGTATAATAATATAATATGTATAATAATAATAATATAATATGTATAATAATACACGTATAATAATAATGTACTATATAATAATAATTATAATAATAGATGGCTTCAAAAGGCCATCACTAGATGGCAGTGATTACCACAACAATGCGGGAGCGGTTGTGGCCGCCTCCACCTGTCCCATAATAATATATTTTATTCATTCTAGTGTATATATCAGGCTTCTATGTTATTCATATTGTTTATTATGTCATATTAGATGAATTGTGATAGATAAATAAGCTGTAGAATAGATATTAGCAAAATTATTCAAGGAGTATTTTGTCCTGTCTCCAGACAAACTCGTCCGCCGGCCGCCACCGCTGATACCACTACATGAATGACATATTTTACTCATTCTAGAGTATATATCAGGTTTCTATGTGATTTATATTGTTTATTATGTCATATTAGATGAATTGTGGTAGATAAATAAGCTGTAGATTTGATACTAGGGAAATTATTGAAGTATTTTGTCGTGCCTGGAATTCCACAGGATTAATTCCATTTCAATTAATTTAACCCTTTCAGGGTTGGTGCTGTACTAGTACGGCTTGCACGCCAGGGTTGGTGCCATACTAGTACACATAAATTCTAGCGGCTTCAAATTAAGCAAGAAACAGCTGGTAGGCCTAGATGTGAGAGAATGGGTCTGCGTGGTCGGTGTGCATGGTAGAAAAAAATTCTGGGACCCAGTGGTGCATTGTGGGAACACCATTTTAGTAGACCTTGTACACCATGCCTTGCGATAAGAAGCTCCTCACTCCTCGGCGAATTGGGACACTTTTGTTCCCCAGTGACAGTTCTAATACAGATGGAAGTGCCAGTGAAGATGAGCTTCAAGATTTTGATGAGGTTGTGACTGAAACTAATGACCATAATACCTGTAATAGTGAGGGAAAACCCAGACGACCCTCAGCCTTCCACTTCTGGTGCTGGGCCGTCTTGTTCACGTTCAATTGTACCAGAATCAAGGAGGAAACTCCTATTTTCCCAAATCCCGGACCCAGATGTGAGCATTGGTGATGATAGTGATAGTGAATATAAACTACAAGCTCTTGAAAACAGTTCAAGTAGCGATAGTGAAGTGGAATATTCTCCAGTGAAGCGTCAGTATATACGACGGTATATGCACTCTGGTAGCGTGCCTTATGCTATTCCAAGGGGAAGGAGTACATCTCGGAGTACATCCCGTGGCTGTACAACAGGAACAGACAGTGAAAATGAAGATGATAGTGTTGCAATTGGGATGGAAAACATGCATGGTGGTAGTAGTGGTGGTGCCGGCCATGAGGCACCAGCAATGGGCCATGCTGCCACCCACACTGCCACCCATGCCGCTGCCTCAGCTGATCTACAACAAAGGCCACCATCCCCCACCCACCCACCACACCAGCCTCCACAACCACAACCTCCACAACAACCTGTCAATATCCAGTACCCACCAGCAAACCCCACCTGGGATTGGCAGGAAGCTGCCAATTTTGTTCCCAATCCCCATCACTTTGATGAAAGTCAAAGTGGAATACGACCATCTTGTACACTTGGGAACAATGCCAGTGAACTGGAATGTTTCGAGTTATTCTTTGACAAACCCCTGATGGAAATTATTGTCAGGGAAAGCAACAGATACGTACTATGAATACACCATGGCAAACACAATACAGTGGTCCCTCGCTTTTCGTAGTTCTCGGCAATCGTAAATTTCGCCAATCATAGGGGTATTTTCATATAAACATGGACTCGCTTTTCATAGGTTGATTCGCGAATAGTAGTTCTTCCGGGACGCGTACGCACGGTGTGAGACGGGGCGGCCTCCCTATCCAGCCAGTCTGGCATTGTTTACCAGTGAGTGAAGGTCCCCTCAAGTGCTCCTATGAAATATCTCATAATATTCCACTCATTTTAGTGCTTGCAATTACTAAATAAGCTACCATGGCTCCAAAGAAAGCTCCTAGTGCCAAGCCTGTGGTAAAGAAGGTGAGAAATATGTACAGTGACAAAGTCTTGGGCATTTTCGGGAAGTGTTAAAGAGACACCAGAAACAGAGCTCTCTCCACAGTTACTTTGCGAGACAGGACTAGAGTGACTCTCAAGGTGGTCCTAGTGGCATTAAGAAACAGAGAAGAGAAGCAACCCCAGAGAAGCAATTGGTACCTGAGGTGTTGCTGAAAAGGGATTCCCCTTCCAAACTGTAAACAATCCAATCTCTCTCCTCCTCCAGTCTCCCATACACTAAGAAGAATCTCCAGTAAAGGTAAGTGTTATGCTGTTAATATTTCATTCATCATTTCCATGCCTCGCATGGGCCAGTAGGCCTTCTGCAGTGTTCCTTCGTTCTTATGTTCTTATGTTCTTATTGTATTGTTTATGTACTATATGTATATTTCATGTAAACAATTTTTTTGTTTTAATACTTCTGGGTGTCAGGAACGGATTAATTGTATTTACATTATTTCTTATGGGGAAAATTGATTCGCAAATCGTAAATTTCTTTTATAGTAACTGCTCCAGGAACGGATTAATTACGAAAAACGAGGGACCACTGTACATGTACTTTCACCAAACTCACGTCTACACCAGTGGAAGGAGACAACTGTGGCTGAGATGTATCTTTTGTTTGTCACAATAATGCTTATGTCACATGTGTATAAGCACAGTGTGAAATCATACTGGTCAACAGACCGCCTGATTGCAACCCCAGGTTTCAGTGATATAATAGGAGTAAATCAATTTGTGCTACTATTACATATGCTTCACTTCTCAGACAAATCCAGGCCTGACAGAAATGACAGGTTATATTAGATTAGGAATGTGTTAGTGTATCTGAAACAGAAATTCAATATGTATTTTTATCCTTTCAGGAAGCTTGTTATTGATGAGTCTTTGATTCTGTTCAAAGGAAGACTCTCATTCAAGCAATACATACCAATCAAGAGGAAACACTTTGGTATAAAGTTGTTTGTGCTTTGTGATTGTTACAGTGGTCTTGTATTGGATATAATTGTGTACACTGGAAGTAATACATTGCTTGATACCAGGAAGTTATTGGGTATCTCCAGTGATGTGGTTAGAACAATGATGGAACCATATCTTAGTAAGGGACATACATTATACGTATACTGATAACTGGTACACAAGCCCTTACTCAGTGATTTCTTGCGAGTGAACATGACAGATGTGTGTGGCACAGTGCATGCAAATCATAAACATATGCCCAGGTTCGACGGTGGTACTCCTAGAGGTGAGGTGCAGGCGTTTGCTGCCAATGATATCATGGCATTTCGGTGGCATGACAAACGAGATGTCACACTGTTGTCATCAGTTCACCCTAATGAAATGGCAGACACTGGCAGGCAGCATAGAGAAAGCAATGAACCCATTCTAAAACCTGCAGCTGTGACTGACTACACCCTCAATATGCATTCAGTGGACAAATGTGACATGCAGATTGGGTTTGCTGATTGTGTTCGCAAGAGTTATAAGTGGTACATAAAACTCTTTTTCCATATTCTGGACATTTCCATGCTCAATGCTTATAATATATATAAGATGAGGACCAGAAACAAACCACCATATGGCGAATTTTGTTTGTCTGTCATCAGACAAATAATAATCAAGTACCAAGGAACAGCACCTGCAATAGAAAGTCGCCCACGTAATTATCAACAACTACCTTCTCGTCTAAAGCATGGTGATCACTTCCTAGTAAAACTGCCTGCTACTGCTTTCAAGAAAAAGGCTCAGAAGAGGTGTTACGTCTGTGCACATACAAAAAAACGCCCACAACAATGCAGACACACTCGTTTTATGTGTGAGGAGTGTAAAACACCACTGTGCATGACACCATGTTTCAAAGACTTCCACAGGCTGCAGAACTTCTAAAAACATGTCCTGTGACTGTATATGTGTATATAAAATATAGAAAAATAGTAATAAACAACATTTTGTATTGTTCGTTTGTGTAAATAAGTTTTGTAAACAAAATAGTGACAACAGTGTTTGTGCAGTTATTGTGAAGTATAGAAAAAGAAATAACTTACAAAATAGTGCTCACATTGGTCTCACAGGCCATAAAAGTTACTTGGAAAAAAAATAAAAAAATAATAGAAAATAGTACCGGAAAAAGAAAATAAAGTAACACCGGGTGACCGACAGTCAGCGATGTTACCATATGCCGGTCATTTTCTGTCAACTTCACGCCTCCATATCTCGGTAAGTATTGATGGTAAAATTTTTTTGTTTAGCCTACAAAATTTAGAAAAAAAAAAACACTATCTTTTCATAATGAAAAATAATTTTTTAAATTTCAAATTTTTACTGACCCTGAGAACAGGTTTGGGAGAGGACCTGCCAACCCTGAAAGGGTTAAATGAGGAAAACTGACTCTGCAAACGAGCAAATCCAGATGCGAGCAAGGTCATGGAATGGATTAAACTCGTAAGTAGAGGTTCCACTGTATTACTACTACAGTCCTAACTACAGTATTACTAACTACTACTACTAGTGCTACTATTACTACTAATATCACTACTAGTACTACCACCACCTTCCTGCTGTCCATACCTGACCTCTCTTCAGGTCTTCCCCGCTTTATCTCAATTGTGACTTGACAATGGTCCAGGATGAACTGACACACAGTCATAACTTTCCTCTCACAAGTTCAAGTTATTTGACAATTGTTCCAGCCATGGTACTGTCACTTATTCTTTTTTATTTGGCAAATTACATAATAAATTCTGCATTTTTAAGATACTGCTGCTCCTAGTATCTGCATCAATTCTCAGAATTTGTGAACTGCCTGAAGCCACATGAGTGTTCCTCAAGAAAGTAACAATAAATCAGTCTGAAAGTGATTAGTTCTTGGTCTCTTGACTGGAGAAGCGTTGTGTATATGTAGTGCTTTTTAGGAAGTGTTTATGATTTTGTCTTATGAAACAATGATCATTTTGCTAAAACAGCACAGATTCACTATGAAAATCATTTTGATCAGAAAGAACTTTATATACTGTATTGTATTTCATTTGTGTAAGAGAGCACTACGATACTTTGAGTTGCCTTAAACTAAATTGCAGTATATTTTTTAACAAGGTTAGCTGAAGCTGCTACACTAGTTTGGATAAAAGATTAAAAATTTGTATAGAATATTAGTTCACAAAAGTACATCTATCACTGTGTGTGTTCTCAGGGCAGTTTGACATGTTTGACCACTTCTGGCTATTATAAACATGACATATACACTTCACCTCTCAAGACCCTTCCAGCAAAAACTATACACACCCTGGCTAAGGCTAATTCTTAAATCAGTGGAAAATTTTATGCACTAAGTGAACATTTTTAACATAAATATTTAAAATACCATATAAACATTGACTGTCAAAAAAAAAAAAAAAATGAATACGTATCATTGCCTAGGAGAATCATTATATACATGTATATAGATGAATAATAAAAACACTGTATACATGAAGTATCCAAATTTTCAAGTTAAAATATAAAATTACAAGTTGAGAGAAGTGTATATAGCAATTAATTATGTATCAGCATTAGAATGTTATATTTAATGTTGAGATACATATAAATGTACAAATATATCATGCTTTAGGTAATGATGGAGTTCAGTACTCTTAATATAATGATGATATACATAGCTCATGATAGGTATGGAAATCTATGCTACACCAGCTGACTTTACCAACTGAAAAAATAACTTCATTAATAAACTGCATTATAAGACAAATTAATCAATCCTTGTCACTACCTGAAAATTTGCATTCTAACTAGAAAGGCATTTTATTACTACATGTAATATCTGTATGAGCTAGTTCACTATCAATTATAATACTGCATACCAAGTAATCTGTTAAAAGTCTGTTTGGAAAGTGGTCATCACAGTGAACTGTGTTATCTTGTAAATGTAGACTTAAAAATGTGAGGGTTAAAGACTCCTACATTATGGAATGACAAGCCATTAATGAAACAGAATGAATATAGGGATTAGTTGGTTGGTTTATTAGGTTTAAAACCTGTTAACCATATAAGGCTCATTCAGGCTACATACTGCCTGTATACCACCAGTCAAGGATAACCTGATTTCTAAAAGATGGATTAAAAGAAACTCTCAATGCCCAGGACATATGCATCGAGAGATGTCTCTCTCATTGTACAGTACAATCACTGAAATTTTACTGTAAAGCCCATTTTAAGAATTAAAGTATTCTTGACATGGTGAACGGATAACATGCAGTCTTAATGTCCCTTGTGTAATCAATATGCTTTAAACCCATTCAAGCTATAATCTCAGTATGTATATATTCTGAGAGATACATACCTCTTAGTATATATACCCATCAATAAATAAATGGAGCATTTGTCCTAGAAAAATATTCTTTTTTTACTTTAAACATTTCTATTCTAGTTACACAATGCAAACTTTCACTGACTTCTAAGCTCTATCTCTTGTGAATATTAACATATGTGTAATTATGGACAAGCCAATTTGTTGCATTTCTGCTGTAACAAATTGTTCTTTTACTTAACAGGGAATTATTGTTACATTTTCCAAAACTGTACACCTATGCATAGTATATGGTACATCCTGATTTCATAATGGGCCACAAGGAACTGCAATGTTGCTTAAAATTTTCAAATTGTTGGGTGATTGTGAATTGCATATGGCATTTCTTGTTTCATGAAGAATATAACCATTATATTTTATAAGAGAATGACTATAAACAACATTGAATATTAATAATAACAATGTACTGCATATCTCTGGTATGAAATTGCATCATAAAAAAACAGGGATACACACTGTTTAATGAATTCAAGTGCTATTAATACTTTGTGAAAAATATTGATTTTACACTTAGTGCAGTGCTTTATACTATATTGCATATTACAATGAACTGGAAGTCTATTAAGAATTTTACAAAAATACAAATTTTAATTATTAAACACACTTACCAGCTCCTACTTGGAATAAAGAAATTGATTACCCTACAAAAGGTACACTTTACTGACTGAAAAAAAAAAAATCATCGCTTCAAAAGCCATGGCGTTTCTCTGGCCTGCTGTTTGCGGTGCAGTTTTTGTACCTTTTTACCTGGAATAATTTTATCCGACAAACCTGGACGTTTTTTCTTTTTTTTTAGTGTTACTTCATCTACCGTTGGTTCTGCTACTAACACCTGGGTTCCTAACTCCCCAAAGGATACTGATGCTGCACTCGAGTTTGTAATGGAGTTCTGAGTCTCTCTCGAGTCATAAGGCTGGCTTATATCTGAATCATGTGCAAATTTGCAATTATGTCCAAATTTGCAGCGACCTTTTCTATAATTCCAACAAATTTTCTTTCCGTTGATTTCTAGGACATCTTTAGGATTTTCTGTCATTTTTACATGTTTCTCCAACACCATCTTTTTATCCTCTTGTGCTTTGTGGAATGGATTAAAGAACACAGAAGCAGAATGATCGTCATCATATGGAGACAGAGTTGCATTGTCACGAAGGGGATTTGCAAGAATTACAGGGCTGCTGGGTTCTTCTTTCTTATTTCTTTTGATCTGCCGTTCTTGCTCAAAAGAAGATTCAAAGTAGTTGACAGCTGTCTTGCTGGTGGTCTTGTTCAATCTGTAGGACAAGAGATAACCATTGTTAAAACCCTTGTAATAGAGATAATCCTTGCTAAAACTCTTCTCATGTATAAAAAAATCATTAAATAGTTATGAGCATCCATCCGCTTACAATATTTATGAATATCGCAAAAAATTTGCCTCGGTTCCTGTTACAAAACCCGATACACAATACGATTCGTACGAGACGTGTCCACATGTGGCCTGAACTGCCCCGTGTGTGCCAGTGTTTACAAGCCAGCCAGTGTGCGTGCATCTAAGGATACATTTGGTACATTCCATATTATCCATATCATCACTGTTTCTGGTGCTTGTTTCTGCAAAGTAAGTCACCATGGGCCCCAAGAAAGCTTCTAGTGCCAACCCTTCGAGACCAAGGGTGCTAATGACTATTGAAATGAATAAAGAGATAACTGCAAAGTATGAAAGTGGAGTGCGAGTGTCGGACCTGGCCAAGTTGTATAGTAAATCCCAATCAACCATCTCTACTATAGTGAGCAGGAAAACGGCAATCAAGGAAGCTGTTTTTGCAAAAGGTGCAACTGTGATTACAAAACAGCGATCGCAAGCCTTAGAAAATGTTGAGAGACTGTTACTGGTGTGGATAAATGAAAAACAGATAGCTGGAGATAGCATCTCTCAAGCGATCATTTGTGAAAAGGCTAGGCAGTTGCATGAGGATTTAATTAGAAAAATGCCTGCAACTAGTGGTGATGTGAGTGAATTTAAGGCCAGCAAAGGTTGGTTTGAAAGATTTAAGAATCGTAGTGGCATACACAGTGTGATTAGGCATGGTGAGGCTGCCAGTTCAGACCACAAAGCGGCTCAAAAATATGTGCACGAATTCAAGGAGTACATAGAGGCTGAAGGATTGAAACCTGAACAAATGTTTAATTGTGACAAAAGAGGCCTGTTTTGGAAGAAATTGCCAAGCAGGACTTTCATTACTCAGGAGGAAAAGGCACTCCCAGGACATAAGCCTATGAAAGACAGGCTTACTCTGTTGATGTGTGCCAATGCTAGTGGTGATTGCAAAGTGAAGCCTTTATTGGTGTATCACTCAGAAACTCCCAGAGCGTTCAGGCAAAAGAATATCCTCAAGGCTAATTTGTGTGTGCTGTGGAGGGCAAACACTAAGGCATGGGTCACTAGGGACTTTTTCTATGACTGGTTACACTATGCATTTCCCCCCACTGTGAAAAATTACCTAATTGAAAAGAAATTAGATCTTAAGTGCCTCCTGGTGTTAGACAATGCCCCTGGTCATCCTACAGACTTGTCAGACCGACTTTGTGGGGACATGAGCTTCATTAAGGTCAAGTTTTTGCCTCCTAATACCACTTCTCTCCTGCAGCCCATAGACCAGCAGGTCATTTCCAACTTCAAGAAACTGTACACAAATGCTATGTTTGAAAGGTGCTTTGAAGTGACCACAGATACTCTATTGACTCTAAAGGAGTTTTCGAAGGATCACTTTAATATCCTCAATTGTGTAAACCTTATAGGTAAGGCTTGGGAGGGAGTGACTAAGAGGACCTTGAACTCTGCTTGGAAGAAACAGTGGCCACAATGTGTAGACAAAAGGGATTTTGAAGGGTCTGAGGCTAACCCTGGGAATCCTATGCCAGTTGAGGAATCCATTGTGGCATTGGGAAAGTCCTTGGGGTTGGAGGTTAGTGGGGAGGATGTGGAAGAGTTGGTGGAGGAGGACAATGACGAACTAACCACTGATGAGCTGCTAGATCATCTTCAACAGCAAGAGGCCAGACCTGAGGAAACTGCTTCGGAGGAGGGGATAGAGAAATTGACGAAGTTGCCTACTTCAAAGATTAAGGAAATGTGTGCAAAGTGGCTTGAAGTGCAAACCTTTTTTGATGAAAATCACCCTGACACAGCTACTGCAAGCCGTGTTGGCAACCTGTACAATGACAATGTTGTGAACCACTTTAGGAAAGTCATAAAGGAACGAGAGGTACAGGCCTCTAAGGACAGATATGTTGTGTGACAGAAGTCCAGTGACTCTCAAGCTGGTCCTAGTGGCATTAAAAGAAGAAAGGAAGTAACCCCAGAAAAGGACTTGCTACCTCAAGTCCTAATGGAGGGGGATTCCCCTTCTAAACATTAAAAACTTCGACACTCTCCCCTCCTCCCATCCCATCAATCATCACCAGATCTTCATTAAAGGTAAGTGTCACTTATTCTATTGTGATTATTCTATTGTTATTGTAATTTTTCTATTGCATTAAACTTAATATTTCATGTGGCAAAAGTTTTTTTTTCATACTTTTGGGTGTCTTGCACGGATTAATTTGATTTCCATTATTTCTTATGGGGAAAATTGATTCGCTTTCCGATAACTTTGCTTTATGATGAGCTCTCAGGAATGGATTAATAACGTGAACCGGGGGTTCACTGTACATCAATGTTACCTGCACTAGCAACTAGTCTCAACTCGTCCATCTTATTCCTAGCACTACAACTATTTATGTAATATATATTTCAAGACCCTCCTTTCTCTTTACCCTTCCTGCTCCTTTCTGTTATTCCACTAAACCTATTACTGTCTTTGTCACCTAATGCCACTGGCTTTCCAATATCCACCTCATTTTGCCTATTACTAGTTCTCCTAGTACTCATATTACTACACTGGGACTTCACTGTTTTCCCGCCAAAACCCGTACCACTATTCCTAGTTTAAAGATCTAACAGCTCTCTCCACTGCAGTTGCCAGTGCTCCCACCCCAAACCTAGATATGTGAACCCCATCCCTGGCATACATGTCATTTCTGCCATAGAAGAAGTCCCAGTTGTCAATGTTACTGCATTTTCCTTTCCGTGATCGATGTAAACCAAGTTTTCCGATGGGCTGCAGAAAATAAGATAATTTAATGACAAATTCCAGCTACTCCGTAATAGAAAACTCAAGAAATAAGAGTTAGAACGCAATATAAGAAATTCTAACCACACACAATAGAGCGAAAAATTAATGTGAACGACTTAAGAGTGATAATGTCAGAGGATCTCACCTTCAAGGACAACAACAGTGTCATTATCACAATTGCGAGGAAAATGATTAGATGGATAAGAACAACTTCAAAACAATAGTAATTATGTTTTCTTGAGTTACTGTACCTATGAACGGTTTGAAGATTTTTACTGTCACAGCCTGGCCTGGGGGTTATACTTCCCTAATGGCATTTATTTATGCCCAAATAAGCAATTTTCAAACTGGTTGGTAGGCAAGACACACAGGCAACAGCTAGGCAACCCCATCATGAAACGCCTCGCCCACACAGTAGGCCCCCCAGTCGAGCACAGAAAGTAGGCAGGAGCAGCAGAGACGTGAAGACGATGTAATCAGTCCATCACCCTTCTTGGTACAGAAGACAGATAATGCTGATGCTTAAAGATACTTGAAAATAGTAAACAGAACACATGTATCACACTCAAAAAATATCTTGCTTTGATATTCATGGTTGTCTGAATCTCAATAGAAACTCATTGCAAATACAGGACAACCCCGCTTACAGCACTTTCGCTTTAGTGTTTTGCTAATGCAGTGTTTTCAATTAAACCCATTCTTCATTTATTCATCCTCTCTACAATAAATTTATTCACCACTCAATATAAGCTAAGGAAGAAAATCCTTTAAGATAAGTAATGTGTGTACTGTATATGCATTTTTAAGGCCTAGCTCTATTCCTCACTTAATATATGATAGTGTAAACATCTTATCAGGCTTTTATATGCATTTGAAAGTGAAAAAAGGTTATATGTATTTCACTTTACAGCAGTAGCCTGGAACCTAACCTGCTGTATAAGCGGGGCCCTCCTAAATGGGAGAAAAATATGGAATAACTTTCTGTATGAATTAAAAAATTTAAGATAAGATTTTGTTGGGATTTTTAACCCCCCCTAACTCAACAAAGTTACTGCATCATCAAGAACTGTTCATCTTATTCCCACTGGGGTCCTTTAATCTTCTCCCTCAGGATACAATGCACAAGTCAACTAACATCCAAGTACCTAAATAATGCTAGGTGAATGTGGGCAGAAAGTGTAAGGAAACATGCATTATATTTCACCTGTGCTGGGGAGTAATCCCAGTCTCTCGGTGTGTGAGGATGCTACCAACCAGCCTTTCTTAATGAATGGAAACAAAAACTAAAAAAAAATTGTGTGCTAATATCTTTGCCTGAAACAATTTCTACTGCAACTCCTTAAATTACCATTATAATTTTACATCCAAGTTATAAATTAAGCATGTTTCTTTTTTTGTACAGTATTTAATCATATCTGGAAGTTAACCTTTTGACTGTCGCAACCCCAAATCTTGAAGTGTCTCCTGGTGTTGCAAAATATTTGAAAAAAAAAAAAAAGTTATTTTTTCTTATGAAATGATAGAGAATCTTTTCCCAATGATAATGACACCAAAAGTACGAAATTTGATGGAAAACTTATGGAATTATGCTCTCGCGAAGTTAGCGACATCGGTGACATTTACTCATCAGCGATTTCACCCAGTTTGAGCCCTATTTTTGGCCAATTCCATTGTTCCAGTCGACCAAACTCATAGCTATTTCTTTAGAACTCCATTTGTTCTATCGAATGAGTACAAGAAACCGCCCATTTACCGATTTCAACTACCCAATAAAGTGGTCAGAAATTGGCAATTTGGCCAATTTCACGCAAATTAAAAAATATGTCAATTTCAAAATAGGGTCCAGAATGAACAATGCAAACATTCCTGGCACTAAAATAACATTTTCTCTGTTCATCAATCACGTCTCCAGGCCCCTGTTATAATATCTTGCTTTCTATTTTGTAATTTGATTCACACAAAAAATGGAAGATTTGCTGTTATGCAGACTACTGCAATATGGTAATTGTATAAATAATGTCAGCCCATTCATGACTGCGTATTAGAATGGCTAGTTGGACATTTATTGGATAATGACGTCATTTGTTTACTCTTGAACATCGGCAAAAATCAAACATTTCTGCCAATTTGAGCTCCATTTCAAGATCCTTTTCATAGTAATACCAATCAAAATCACTTCTATTTCTACAATATATTTTCCATTCTATCAAATGAGACCAAGAAAACAAGAATACAACCATAAATGCTATACGAAAATACACCTCAAAGTCGGCATTTTAATCCAAAAACACAGTTTTTTTTTTCTCATTATACACTGCGTGCTGCAGGATTTTTTTTATACTGCACACACTAACCACACAGATCCATTCTCTCACATGTGGGCCTACCAGGTTTCTCCTGCTTGATTTGAAGCCGCTAAAACTTTTGAGTACAGTGGACCCATGGTTCACGTTATTAATCCGTTCCTGAGAGCTCATCGTAAAGCAAAATTATTGGAAAGCGAATCAATTTTCCCCATAAGAAATAATGGAAATCAAATTAATCCGTGCAAGACACCCAAAAGTATGAAAAAAAAACTTTTACCACATGAAATATTAAGTTTAATGCAATAGAATAATTACAATAACAATAATAATAATAGAATAAACACAAAAGAATAATTAACACTTACCTTTAATGAAGATCTGATGATGATTGATGGGATGGGAGGAGGGGAGAGTGTCGAAGTTTTTAATGTTTAGAAGGGAAATCCCCCTCCATTAGGACTTGAGGTAGCAAGTCCTTTTCTGGGGTTACTTCCCTTCTTCTTTTAATGCCACTAAGACCAGCTTGAGAGTCACTGGACTTCTGTCGCACAACATATCTGTCCATAGAGACCAGTACCTCTCGTTCCCTTATGACTTTCCTAAAGTGGTTCACAACATTGTCAGTGTACAGGTTGCCAACACGGCTTGCAGTAGCTGTGTCAGGGTGATTTTCACCAAAAAAGGTTTGCACTTCAAGCCACTTTGCACACATTTCCTTAATCTTTGAAGTAGGCAACTTCGTCAATTTCTCTATCCCCTCCTCCGAAGCTGTTTCCTCAGGTCTGGCCTCTTGCTGTTGAAGATGATCTAGCAGCTCATCAGTGGTTAGTTCGTCATTGTCCTCCTCCACCAACTCTTCCACATCCTCCCCACTAACCTCCAACCCCAAGGACTTTCCCAATGCCACAATGGATTCCTCAATTGGCATAGAATTCCCAGAGTTAGCCTCAAACCCTTCAAAATCCCTTTTGTCTACACATTGTGGCCACAGTTTCTTCCAAGCAGAGTTCAAGGTCCTCTTAGTCACTCCCTCAGAAGCCTTACCTATAAGGTTTACACAATTGAGGATATTAAAGTGATCCTTCCAAAACTCCTTTAGAGTCAATAGAGTATCTGTGGTCACTTCAAAGCACCTTTCAAACATAGCTTTTGTGTACAGTTTCTTGAAGTTGGAAAGGAAATGACCTACTGGTCCATGGGCTGCAGGAGAGGAGCGGTATTAGGAGGCAAAAACTTGACCTGAATGAAGCTCATGTCCCCACAACGTCGCTCTGACAAGTCTGTAGGATGACCAGGGGCATTGTCTAACACCAGGAGGCACTTAAGGTCTAATTTCTTTTCAATTAGGTAATTTTTCACAGTGGGGGGAAATGCATGCTGTAACCAGTCATAGAAAAAGTCCCTAGTGACCCATGCCTTAGTGTTTGCCCTCCACAGCACACACAAATTAGCCTTGAGGATATTCTTTTGCCTGAACGCTCTGGGAGTTTTGAGTGATACACCAATAAAGGCTTCACTTTGCAATCACCACTAGCATTGGCACACATCAACAGAGTAAGCCTGTCTTTCATAGGCTTATGTCCTGGGAGTGCCTTTTCCTCCTGAGTAATGAAAGTCCTGCTTGGCAATTTCTTCCAAAACAGGCCTGTTTCGTCACAATTAAACATCTGTTCAGGTTTCAATCCTTCAGCCTCTATGTACTCCTTGAATTCATGCACATTTTTCAGCCGCTTTGTGGTCTGAACTGGCAGCCTCACCATGCCTAATCACACTATGTATGCCACTATGATTCTTAAATCTTTCAAACTAACCTTTGCTGGCCTTAAATTCATTCACATCACCACTAGTTGCAGGCATTTTTCTAATTAAATCCTCATGCAACTGCCTAGCCTTTTCACAAATGATCACTTGAGAGATGCTATCTCCAGCTATCTGTTTCTCATTTATCCACACCAGTAACAGTCTCTCAACATTTTCTAACGCTTGCAATCGCTGTTTTGTAATCACAGTTGCACCTTTTGCAAGAACAGCTTCCTTGATTGCCGTTTTCCTGCTCACTATAGTAGAGATGGTTGATTGGGATTTACTATACAACTTGGCCAGGTCCGACACACGCACTCCACTTTCATACTTTGCAATTATCTCTTTCTTCATTTCAATAGTCATTAGCACCCTTGGTCTCGAAGGGTTGGCACTAGAAGCTTTCTTGGGGCCCATGGTGACTTACTTTGCAGAAACAAGCACCAGAAACAGTGATGATATGGATAATATGGAATGTACCGAATGTATCCTTAGATGCGCGCACACTGGCTGGCTTGTAAACACTGGCACACATGGGGCAGTTCAGGCCACATGTGGACACGTATCGTACGAATCGTATCGCGTACTGGTTTTGTAACGGCAACAGAGGCAAATTTTTTGCGATATAACGCTTCGGATACCGGATTTATCGGTTACCGATGACTTCGCGAACCGGGGGACCACTGTATATGTATGTAAGTCAAACACATTGGCTTGTAAGACGTATTTATACAACCGAAACAGTCAAAGGGTTAAAAAGACATTAACTCTTAATATAATGTCTTACTAAATGCTCAATTTTTGCTAAAATTTGCATTACAATATCATGCATCTGTTTAGTAAATAGTGAATGTTGATCTTGTCTGGATTTGGTGATAATTTACAATTTAAATTGTCCAGTACATATTAAGTGAATTTGGCCATGGGGATAGTTCTCTGTTATACAAATGTAGAAAAAACCTAACATGCCCTAAGTCAAAATAATCTAACAGAACCTAACCTAAGTAGTAGTTACATTGTAGCAGTTACATCGTAGTACAGTGGAACCTCAAATTTCGAACGTATCACTTATCAAACGTTTCAAAAAAAAGAACCCTTTTTCAAACCAACTTTGTCCCTATCATCGAACGCACCCCTATTTTCGGACCGCTGGGTACCGGACCTGTCCGCCAGCCTGTCTGTCCACATCTCTGCGCAGGCGCCATGAGCCAGTCTGGCTTTGTTGATGCTTGAGTGAACACTAACCTGCGCTCTCATTCAAACATTTTACGATTATTTGATTGTGTTTAGTGCTTGTGGGACTGTGAAATAAGCTACCATGGGCCCAAAGAAACTTGCTAGTGGTACCCCTGTGGTAAAGAAAGTGAGAAACACCATAGATGTGAAGAAGGAAATAATACAGAAGTATGAGAGTGGTGTGAGACTTGCTGAGCTTGCCAGGATGTATGGGAAAAACAAGTCGACCATCGCTTCTATCCTGGCAAAGAAAGAACAAATCAAGGAAGCTGATGTTGCGAAAGGTGTTAATATGCTAACTAAAAAAAGACCACAAATAGTTAAAGAGGTTGAGAAGTTGTTGCTGGTGTGGATCAAGGATAAAGAGATGGCAGGTGATAGTGTTTCAGAGACAATTATTTGCAAAAAGGCAAGGAAGTTGCATGCTGATCTGGTACAGAAAACTCCTGGAACCAGTTCAGTGACAGAATCACATCCCATTTTAGGGAAATGTTAAAGAGGCGCCAGAAACAGAGGACTGTGGACAGTTATTTTGTGAGATGGGTCCAGTGACTCTCAAGCTGGTCCTAGTGGCATTAAAAGACAGAGAAGAGAAGTAACCCCAGAGAGGGCTTTACCTGAAGTCCTCATGGAGGGGGATTCTCCTTCCAAACACTAACCCCAACTCCCTCTCTCCTCCTCCCTATCTGCCAGATGCCATCACCAATCTTTAATAAAGGTAAGTAAAAATGTTATTTTATATTTATATACATAATTGAACACTATAGTATTTGTTGTGTGTATGTAAAACTGTAATTAATCTCTATAAAATGTATTTTTTTGTGAATATTTTTGGGTTTCTGGAATGGATTAATTGTATTTCCATTATTTCTTATGGGAAATATTGCTTCGATTTTCAGACTTTTCAAATTTTGAACTAGCTCTTGGAATGGATTAAGTTTCATAATTGAGGTTCCACTGTATGCACAACTGTTGAACTATGTCTTAAAAAAGTGAATTTACGTATCACAATGAGACAAAATAATTGTAATATGTTATTATTAGATTTGGAAAAGGACAAGGAAATATTTGTTCACTGTAATTATATAAGGGGTGTCACATCAATGTCTGACTGACCAGGCATGACACATTACTGAATACTAAACACTGACAGGCCCACCTGAGATGCATTCTAGCATCTATTAAAGTACAGTACTTTTTTTTTTTTGCAAATAATTGAACTTTGCAAAAATCGAACTTTTCCACTACTTGAGCTCAATTTCAAGGTATGTACTTTCTGTTGTGAAACCAATCAAAATCATATCTATTTCTGTAATATATCTTCCATTCTATCAAATGAGACCAAAAAACAAGAATACAACCATAAAAACCATACACCACAAAGTCACTGTTTTACACCAAAAACACGGTCACAGTATTTTCTCATTATGCAATGCATGCTGCAGGATTTTTTTATATAGTGCACACTTACCACACAGACCTATTCTCTTATATACAGGCCCAAATTTACCAGTCACAGCTTATCTGAGTGAGCTGAGCTCAGGGCAACCAACAGTGACTTCAAAGCACCTTATCTTTTATGAATAATGTACGGTGTATGTGCTTTACACAACAAGAAGCATTTCTTTTATTTGTTTGAACCATAGCTAGGGCTAAAAGTGAGTGGGTTATAACAATAAATGGAGAAAAAGAAATTGGAATGACTTGTTCAGTTCAAACAGTAGCGGGAGGTTAGTGTGGTGACCCTGAAAATTTGCGATTATGCTAGCCGAAATTAGTGCTGGATTACTGATGGAACCGGATTACTGATTGAAGGATTAGTGATGGCTGACCTGTACTAAATACAGTTAACCTATTATTGTAACTAATGTAACTACTGCATGTTCTTAAAAAATAAAATGATATCAATCATATCAAAAAATATCTAATTTTGGTTAATAAGAAATGGTTTGATTTGTAAAGGGATAACCTGGGAGAAAAAAAACTATGAGGGTAATTCAGAACTATTAGAGGATATATAAAATGATAGAGAAGTGATAAACCTCAAGTACCTGGGAAAGGGGAGGCCATCAAGTTTAATCTGAGGAAGAGGAAGTTTGCTCCAATTCCTTGGCTCAAAAGTCCTTCACCTACATCAAAGCACCTCCTAAGATGGCTTCTTTCATGCTAAATTTAAACATAAAACATCAATAAACAATTATAAACAATTAAATGCCAAGGCTGTAGGGATCATACAGGGCCTGGAGAGTGGGAAGTAATCAGGTTTGATCCTAAGAAATGGAGATTCAGTCCAATTCCCTGGATCAAGAGTAGTTCATGGCATCCAGGTACCCCCCTTGAAGGGTAGGGGTCATACAGTACCTTGAAGGGAAGGGGTCATACTGCTTCTTTAAGGGCTGGGGTCACACAGCACCTCGAATAGTAGGGGTCATGCAGTACCTTGAAGAGAAGGGATCATACAACACCTTGAAGGGCAAGGGGGCCATGCATCACCCTGAAAGCTAGTTCATGCAGCACAGCACCTTGAAGGGCAGGTATTATGCAGTTATTTGAAGAGTAGGGTTTATGCAGTTCCTTGAAGAGTAGGGGTCATGCAGCACCTTGAAGGGTAGGGGTTATACAGGACCTTGAAGAGTAGGGATCACACAGTTAATTGAAGGGTAGGGATCATGCAACACCTTGAAGGGCAGGGGTCATACACCCAGAAGGGTAGGGGCCATACAGCACCTTGAAAGATAGGGATTATGCAGCACCTTGAAGAGTAGGAGTCATACACCTTGAAGAGCAGGAGTCATACATTGAAGGGTAGGGATCATACACCTTGAAGGGTTGGGGTTACATACTTTAAAGAGTAGGGGGCCATACAGGACCTTCAAGGATAGGGATTATCCAGCACTTTGAAGGATAAGGTTCATACAACAACTTGAAGAGTATGGGGTCACATAGCACCTTGAAGGGTAGGGGTCATACAGCACTTTGAAGGGTAGGGTCATATAGCACCTTGAAGGGTTGGGGTCATACAGCACCTTGAAGGGTAGGGGTCATACAGCACCTTGAAGGGTAAGGGTCATACAGCACCTTGAAGGGTAGGGGTCATACAGCACCTTGAAGGGTAGGGGTCATAGAGCACTTTGAAGGGTAAGGGTCATATAGCACCTTGAAGGGTAGGGGTCATACAGCACTTTGAAGGGTAGGGTCATATAGCACCTTGAAGGGTTGGGGTCATACAGCACCTTGAAGGGTAGGGGTCATACAGCACCTTGAAGGGTAAGGGTCATACAGCACCTTGAAGGGTAAGGGTCATACAGCACTTTGAAGGGTAGGGGTCAAACAGCACCTTGAAGGGTAGGGGTCATACAGCACCTTGAAGGGTAGGGGTCATACAGCACCTTGAAGGGCAGGGGTCATAGAGTACCTGACAATCGAATTCGATCCAAGGAAGAGAGCAGCTCCTATGCCTTGGATCAAGAGCCATTCACTGACATGGGTTAATATAACAAAACACAGTAAAGCAGGTTTCTAGTGCAGTTAAACATTGTGAGTGTTGTTACCAGGGTGGGTGTACACGGGCGAGGAAGAGGCTCGCTAACTCTCAGAAAACATCATTTCTCCCGCTTCTCGCCACAAACATATTCATATATAATAAATGATTGAACTTACAGGTGTTGAGTAAGTTCATCGTCACTTTTATCCTCGTCAGATGAAGAACCATAGTCAGCCACCAGCCCAGCCATTGTGTTTACAAACAAATGTTTTCTATGCTGTTGCCTGGGCTAACTCTACTAAAATATATTGTTCAAAATTACGCATATATTACTCTGTAATGCATTTGTGATTGAATTCATATCTGCATTAATAACTTACTACGACTGAAACCAGATCATGACTGTTTAGATAGTTCATTATCACTGCAACTTGCTTATGCATAGGATTTCTGCCCAATATGCTCTGCCAAACCAGGGGCTTTCTATTAAGAATGTTAGTAATTTCACCATATCTGTACCAACTGTAAACCATTCCTTACAGAAATAAAATCTATTTGACTTTATTTTATTTATTTTTCAGTCTGAATTCACCGTATGTCTCTGTAATCATTTGACTACCACTCACACTGTGTTGGGGTGCATAATGAAGATATTTGTTTATTTATTTATTATTAATTTGGACATGATACATAGATGTACAAAGAAATACAGTGGTTAAGTATACATGCCAAAGCCCCTTGTATGCAGAGCAATATGGGCAGGCTTAAAATTAACTTAAGATTAACTAAGCAATGATATATTCAGTGATAAAAATTACAGTAAACAAATAACAATTAAGCACAAATGGGTATTTCATAGACAGGTCATATGGTCATTTGATGAGTTACTGTGCATTCAACAGAATGGAGTATTCTATTAGGTAATGTAATTTGTGGAAAATACTGTATATATTTTCCAGAAATACAGTAGTTATATGTAAATAGATGGCCATACTGTATTTAATAATTCAACTTCAATAACAAAAACATAAAGTGGGACCAAGTAAACCAAGTCCTAACCGATATAAGCTGGGAAGATACACTAAGCAACACAGGCCCCAACTTATGCCTAGACTAGAACAGATTAACTTGGTGGCACTCGATGTATGCATAAGGCTTATTCCTCTAAGAAAAAGGAGGAGTAGATGTAAAATAGAAAGAGACAGGCGCTCCCTTTACAGGCGACGGAAAAGAATAACAGAGCGGCTAAAAGAGGTCAATATATCTGAAATGCGTAGGGAGACACTGGTCAGAGAAATAGCAAGCATCGAACTTAAGCTAAAGGAATCTTATAGGAGTCAGGAATCGCGAGAAGAGCTAAAAGCCATAAATGAAATCGAATGAAACCCAAAGTATTTCTTCTCCTATGCCAAATCAAAGTCGAGAACAACGTCCAGTATTGGGCCCCTACTTAAACAAGATGGGTCCTACACAGATGACAGCAAGGAAATGAGTGAGCTACTCAAGTCCCAATATGACTCAGTTTTTAGCAAGCCGCTAACCAGACTGAGAGTCGAAGATCAAAATGAATTTTTTATGAGAGAGCCACAGAATTTGTTAACAAGCCTATCCGATGTTATCCTGACGCCAAATGACTTCCAACAGGCGATAAATGACATGCCCATGCACTCTGCCCCAGGGCCAGACTCATGGAACTCCGTGTTCATCAAGAACTGCAAGAAGCCCCTATCACGAGCTTTTACCATCCTATGGAGAGGGAGCATGGACACGAGGGTCGTCCCACAGTTACTAAAAACAACAGACATAGCCCTACTCCACAAAGGGGGCAGCAAAGCAACAGCAAAGAACTACAGACCGATAGCACTAACATCCCATATCATAAAAATCTTTGAAAGGGTCCTAAGAAGCAAGATCACCATCCATCTAGAAACCCATCAGTTACACAACCCAGGGCAACATGGGTTTAGAACAGGTCGCTTCTGTCTGTCTCAACTATTGGATCACTACGACAAGGTCCTAGATGTACTAGAAGACAAAATGAATGCAGATGTAATATATACAGACTTTGCAAAAGCCTTCGACAAGTGTGACCATGGCGTAATAGCGCACAAAATGCGTGCTAAAGGAATAACAGGAAAAGTCGGTCGATGGATCTATAATTTCCTCACTAACAGAACACAGAGAGTAGTAGTCAACAGAGTAAAGTCCGAGGCAGCTACGGTGAAAAGCTCTGTTCCACAAGGCACAGTACTCGCTCCCATCTTGTTCCTCATCCTCATATCTGACATAGACAAGGATGTCAGCCACAGATGACACCCGAATCTGCATGACAGTGTCTTCCATTGCAGACACTGCAAGGCTCCAGGCGGACATAAACCAAATCTTTCAGTGGGCTGCAGAAAACAATATGAAGCTCAACGATGAGAAATTTCAATTACTCAGATATGGTAAACACGAGGAAATTAAATCTTCATCAGAGTACAAAACAAATTCTGGCCACAAAATAGAGCGAAACAACAACGTCAAAGACCTGGGAGTGTCATTTGAAAACAGGTGAATTTGTAAATGAAGGGATAAGCCTATAGAGGAAGGTGCCAGAAGTCGCCAGAAACTTACCACAGGTCAGCTGTTTTTAATAATCTTCCTGGCCTGCTAGTGTACTCGCATATAATCTAGTGATACCAGTGAATAGCAGAATACAGTGTTGTAGTAGCAACTAACCAGTATTATAATGGTACTTAGTGGAGTGGAGTGACTTTCATTAGTTTCTTTTCTTGAAATACGAGACGTTACTGTGAATTTCATATAACCTGTAGTTACCAGCGGTCGCATTATACACAACGAGAAGCAATTATTACTACAGAAAAAGCGTCCTTCCTCCAAAATTTGCACCAGTCAACTATAGTGATAATATAGCATTTATTGCGGTGGAGACGGAAAAAAAAATAGAAAAGCCAGATACAGCGATTGATAAACAAGGAGGTGACCGTTCGTCATTGTAGGAGCTGCCAGATATCACCGGCTCTTCAACACGCAAGTTATACTTTTGTATCAGTCAAATCACATATTACTCGGGTAGATAATTTCCAGTAGATCCTTCATGTGTTAGCTCAAATCACCGACCAGTATGTTTTAAATAAGTGACCCACTGATCAGAGCAGATCGACTGGTCCAAACCCTTGACTGGTCCGAACCCTTGACTGGTCCGAACCCTTGACTGGTCCGAACCCTTGACTGGTCCGAACCCGGGACTGGTTTCAAACAGTTTCGTTGGACAATAAAGCAGACTGTAAACGGATGGGGTTGTAGGCGCCCTTATAAACACAAACATTAAAAATCAGGAACGTGACGGTAAGCTGTCCAATATACAAAAAGAGTTAGAAACAGAAATACAAATAGCTAGAGCTTCATTTAAGGTTATTAATATAATATTCAAGAGGTTGCTAGTAGAATTGCAGTAAATCAACCATTCAAATCATTATGAAGCTGTGTGTAGTCTGTGGTCAGTCAAACAAACGGGCCTCCACATGGATAAATTGTCATTTTTGTGGAAATTGGTGTCACGCCCCTTGTGCAGATATCCCAGAACTAGCTACAAGCAGTATTAAAACAGAGAAGTGTTTCTGGGTATGCCCAAATGAGGAAAAATCTGTGGACTAAAATCACAAGGGTATTAAAAGAGGACAACATCAAAGCTGCTTTCATAGAAAACCTGGAAGAAGCTTTCTACAACAGATGGGAACATAAAAAGTCTGGGCTGAATGGTACTGCCCTTGATACTGGCCATGTAGTCACAAACTGTAAGGCTGGAGGTGATGTCCTGGGAGACAGTAATAGTAAAGCTGGAGGTGCTGTCCTGGGAGACAGTAATGGTGAAGCTGGAGGTGCTGTCCTGGGAGACAGTAATGGTGAAGCTGGAGGTGCTGTCCTGGGAGACAGAAATGGTGAAGCTGGAGATACTGTCCTGGGAGACAGTAATGATGAAGCTGGAGATTTTGTCCAGGTAGTCGGGAATTATACGCAGGAAGGAATACATATAAATGACCACATAGGGGATAGAGCCATAGTAGGGAAACAAGTGTAGTCAAAGATAAGATAAAACCAATATTGCAAACTAGAAATACGCAGGAAATAGCAAACAAGAGGACTCCAATAGCAATAGTGAGGATAAATTACCAAAAACAACTGGTGGGAGCTCCATTGTTGGTGCTAGGAGGATAGAAGTAAGACAGGGAAACATGCACCAACAGGGAATACAGTCACAGAAACCCAAGGCAAGCGGAAACCAAGCCTGTGCACATACTATGCACTTGGTATCTGCTGGCATGGGAAATCTGGAAAAACAGATGGGACGTGCAACTATGACCACCCTAGAAAATGCCATGCCCATATGACAACAGGAAAATGCAAACTCCCTTCCTGTAAGCTTTTTCACCCTGAAATGTGTACCTCTTCAGTACAGGAAAGACTGTGCTATAACTTAAATTGCCAGGCATACCATCTAAAGGGACAAAAAGATACAAAACATCCAGGCCATGGGAAAACCTGGGTAGCCACAGCCACTCAAGAGGGAGAGGTTTTTTAGTGCCAGGAAGGAAAAAAAACTGGCAGGAAATGGCAGAAATCGTACACCAAATCCAGTCATTCCTGGAGTGGAACCACAGTCGATGGCCTCCACTCCAAACCAACAGATACAGATACTAATGCCAGAAAAAAAATCCCCCCCCAGTACCAACAATACCACCAGTCCGATAACATTCTTCTTTGCAAATATACAGGGTCTAAAGCCAGCAACAAACAACAAAATACCTTTCATCCGTGGACTGCTTGCAGAGGCAAAGGCAATGTTCGCGGCTTTCACTGAGACCCACATAAAGGATCACTTGGACAATGAAATATGGATCCCAGGTTACAACCTATACAGATGTGACAGAGTGAACAGGCAAAAGGGGGGGGTTGGCCTGTACATTGCAGAGTCACTTGTTTGCACAGAACTGCTTAATGCCTCAAATGACGTAGTGGAAGTTTTAGCAGTAAAGGTCAAGAACCAAAACCTAGTCATTGTGGTAGTCTACAAGCCTCCGGATGCAACATCCCAGCAATTCCAGGAACAGCTGTTAAAAATTGACCACTGTCTGGAAAATCTTCCAGCTCCTGCACCCAACATCTTGCTCCTGGGGGATTTCAACTTAAGGCACCTAAAATGGAGGAATATAGCAAATAATATTGTTGCAGTAATAACACCAGGAGGCAGCTCTGATGAAAACTCACACTCACACGAGCTTTTAAATCTCTGCACAAAATTCAATTTAAACCAGCAAATAATAGAGCCTACTAGACTGGAGAATACACTAGACCTCATATTCACTAACAATGATGATCTGATAAGAAATGTCACCATATCAAAAACAATATACTCAGATCACAACATAATTGAGGTTCAGACATGTATGCGAGGAGCCCCAGACCGACAAAATGAGACTAGTCACGAGGGAGCATTCACCAAATTCAACTTCAATAACAAAAACATAAAGTGGGACCAAGTAAACCAAGTCCTAACCGATATAAGCTGGGAAGATATACTAAGCAACACAGACCCAAACTTATGCCTAGAACAGATTAACTCGGTGGCACTCGATGTATGCACAAGGCTTATTCCTCTAAGAAAAAGGAGGAGTAGATGTAAAATAGAAAGAGACAGGCGCTCCCTTTACAGGCGACGGAAAAAGAATAACAGAGCGGCTAAAAGAGGTCAATATATCTGAAATGCGCAGGGAGACACTGGTCAGAGAAATAGCAAGCATCGAACTTAAGCTAAAAGAATCCTTTAGGAGTCAGGAATCGCGGGAAGAACTAAAAGCTATAAATGAAATCGAAAGAAACCCAAAGTATTTCTTCTCCTATGCCAAATCAAAATCGAGAACAACGCCCAGTATTGGGCCCCTACTTAAACAAGATGGGTCCTACACAGATGACAGCAAGGAAATGAGTGAGCTACTCAAGTCCCAATATGACTCAGTTTTTAGCAAGCCGCTAACCAGACTGAGAGTCGAAGATCAAAATGAATTTTTTATGAGAGAGCCACAAAATTTGATTAACACAAGCCTATCCGATGTTATCCTGACGCCAAATGACTTCGAACAGGCGATAAATGACATGCCCATGCACTCTGCCCAGGGCCAGACTCATGGAACTCTGTGTTCATCAAGAACTGCAAGAAGCCCCTATCACGAGCCTTTTCCATCCTATGGAGAGGGAGCATGGACACGGGGGTCATCCCTCAGTTACTAAAAACAACAGACATAGCCCCACTCCACAAAGGGGGCAGTAAAGCAACAGCAAAGAACTACAGACCAATAGCACTAACATCCCATATCATAAAAATCTTTGAAAGGGTCCTAAGAAGCAAGATCACCACCCATCTAGAAACCCATCAGTTATACAACCCAGGGCAACATGGGTTTAGAACAGGTCGCTCCTGTCTGTCTCAGCTACTGGATCACTACGACAAGGTCCTAAATGCACTAGAAGACAAAGAAGAATGCAGATGTAATATATACAGACTTTGCAAAAGCCTTCGACAAGTGTGACCATGGCGTAATAGCGCACAAAATGCGCGCTAAAGGAATAACAGGAAAAGTCGGTCGATGGATCTATAATTTCCTCACTAACAGAACACAGAGAGTAGTCGTCAACAGAGTAAAGTCCGAGGCAGCTACGGTGAAAAGCTCTGTTCCACAAGGCACAGTACTCGCTCCCATCTTGTTCCTCATCCTCATATCCGACATAGACAAGGATGTCAGCCACAGCACCGTGTCTTCCTTTGCAGATGACACCCGAATCTGCATGACAGTGTCTTCCATTGCAGACACTGCAAGGCTCCAGGCGGACATCAACCAAATCTTTCAGTGGGCTGCAGAAAACAATATGAAGTTCAACGATGAGAAATTTCAATTACTCAGATATGGTAAACATGAGGAAATTAAATCTTCATCAGAGTACAAAACAAATTCTGGCCACGAAATAGAGCGAAACACCAACGTCAAAGACCTGGGAGTGATTATGTCGGAGGATCTCACCTTCAAGGACCATAACATTGTATCAATCGCATCTGCTAGAAAAATGACAGGATGGATAATGAGAACCTTCAAAACTAGGGAGGCCAAGCCCATGATGACACTCTTCAGGTCACTTGTTCTATCTAGGCTGGAATATTGCTGCACTCTAACAGCACCTTTCAAGGCAGGTGAAATTGCCGACCTAGAAAATGTACAGAGAACTTTCACGGTGCGCATAACGGAGATAAAACACCTCAATTACTGGGAGCGCTTGAGGTTTCTAAACCTGTATTCCCTGGAATGCAGGAGGGAGAGATACATGATTATATACACCTGGAAAATCCTAGAGGGACTAGTACCGAACTTGCACACGAAAATCACTCACTACGAAAGCAAAAGACTTGGCAGACGATGCACCATCCCCCCAATGAAAAGCAGGGGTGTCACTAGCACGTTAAGAGACCATACAATAAGTGTCAGGGGCCCGAGACTGTTCAACTGCCTCCCAGCACACATAAGGGGGATTACCAACAGACCCCTGGCAGTCTTCAAGCTGGCACTGGACAAGCACCTAAAGTCAGTTCCTGATCAGCCGGGCTGTGGCTCGTACGTTGGTTTGCGTGCAGCCAGCAGCAACAGCCTGGTTGATCAGGCGCTGATCCACCAGGAGGCCTGGTCACAGACCGGGCCGCGGGGGCGTTGACCCCCGAAACTCTCTCCAGGTAAACTCCAGGATCATGTCGGAGGATCTCACCTTCAAGGACCATAACATTGTATCAATCGCATCTGCTAGAAAAATGACAGGATGGATAATGAGAACCTTCAAAACTAGGGAGGCCAAGCCCATGATGACACTCTTCAGGTCACTTGTTCTATCTAGGCTGGAATATTGCTGCACACTAGCAGCACCTTTCAAGGCAGGTGAAATTGCTGACCTAGAAAATGTACAGAGAACCTTCACAGCACGCATAACGGAGATAAAACACCTCAATTACTGGGAGCACTTGAGGTTCCTAAACCTGTAGCTGTATAGCCCTTGTGGCTTAGCGCTTCTTTTTGATTATAATAATAATAATCCTAAACCTGTATTCCCTGGAACGCAGGCGGGAGAGATACATGATTATATACACCTGGAAAATCCTAGAGGGACTAGTACCGAACTTGCACACGAAAATCACTCACTACGAAAGCAAAAGACTTGGCAGACGATGCAACATCCCCCCAATGAAAAGCAGGGGTGTCACTAGCACGTTAAGAGACCATACAATAAGTGTCAGGGGCCCAAGACTGTTCAACTGCCTCCCAGCATACATAAGGGGGATTACCAACAGACCCTTGGCAGTCTTCAAGCTGGCACTGGACAAGCACCTAAAGTCGGTTCTTGACCAGCCGGGCTGTGTCTCGTACGTTGGTTTGCATGCAGCCAGCAGTAACAGCCTGGTTGATCAGGCTCTGATCAACCAGGAGGCCTGGTCACAGACCGGGCCGCGGGGGCGTTGATCCCCGGAACTCTCTCCAGGTAAACTCCATGTAAACAGTAGCTAATGTAAAAATTGCTGCTAATGTTAATAATGATGGTTTTGCTGAAGTAGCCGTACCTGTGTTACAGGTAAAAATTGATGATAAAAGGCATAAATCAAAAAAATGTAACTGCATTATTGGACCAGGGATCCCAGCGTACTTTCATAAAACGTAAATGTCTTGATGGTATGAAAGTACAGATGGGAGATCCCACAATTTTAAAATTATCTGGTTTTCTCTCGGATAAAAGGGTCATTGTATGACACTGTTTATGTAACTGTCAGGTTGGGCAATGAGAAAAAACGTGTTAATGCAGTAATTGTAGATAGACTTCCAGAGAAAATATCTACAGTAGGGCTTAGTAAAGCTACAGAAAGACTTTCACATAATGTAAATTTAGCACCTTCTGGTGTAAGTGATGATTCTGTAGGCCCAATAAATATTTTGATAGGTAGTGACTATTATGCCTCCTTTGTAAAGGGTATGGTAAAGAAATGTGGTGTCACCCTTTTGAAGACTGCAGGAGGCCGTGTAATGTATGGTAGGATTCCTCGTAATAATAATTCATGACTAGAGGAAACTACAAATACCATAACTATGTGTCTTACTCATGAAATCGTACCCCAGTATAATTCTTCCATAGAGGATGGTGTTGAGCCAGTGCATGAATTGTGGGAATTAGACAGCATTGGAATAAATGTAAATGAAGAAAGTCCAGACGATTCTTTTACTCAGGAGCAATACCTGAAAGATGTAAAATTTGAATCTGGACAATACTGGGTACGACTTCCGTGGAGACTGAACCATCCAGAATTGCCCACTAATTACAGAATGGCACATGGACAATTAAAGGCTCAGCTTCGCGAACTGAGTAAGACACCAGAATTGTTAACTGCCTATAATGATATAATTGCTGAGCAGTTAATTAATAAATTTATAGAAGAGGTACCTCCTGAGCAAGCCAAAATTTATGGTCACTATTTGCCACATCATGGAGTGAAGAAGGATTCTAAGACCACTCCTTTGAGGATTGTGTTTAATTGTAGTGCCAGGAGTAACAAAATTGTACCTAGTTTAAATGACTGTTTGATGACAGGTCCGTCGTTGACGGAAAAATTAGGAGATATCTTATTAAATTTCAGGGTGAAGAATTATGCCTTTACGGCTGACATAAGTAAAGCTTTCCTAAGAGTGGGTTTACAAGAGGCTGACCGGGATTGTACCCGCTTCTTATGGCCTAAGAATCCTATTGACCCACTTAGCCCTCTGAAAACCTTTCACTTTAGGAGCGTATTATTTGGTGCTACATCCAGTCCGTTCCTACTTCAAGCGACGATAAATGCAAACCTTAAACGTATGGAAGTCCATTGAGTAAAGTAATGAGCAAACAATTTTATGTGGACAATTTCCTGGTATTCCCTGGAACGCAGGAGGGAGAGATACATGATTATATACACCCGGAAAATCCTAGAGGGACTAGTACCGAACTTGCACACGAAAATCACTCACTACGAAAGCAAAAGACTTGGCAGACGATGCACCATCCTCCCAATGAAAAGCAGGGGTGTCACTAGCACGTTAAGAGACCATACAATAAGTGTCAGGGGCCCGAGACTGTTCAACTGCCTCCCAGCACACATAAGGGGGATTACCAACAGACCCCTGGCAGTCTTCAAGCTGGCACTGGACAAGCACCTAAAGGGGGTTTTAACATGCTCAGCGCGAACGAAAAATTTTTTCCGAAAAAAAATTCACAAACTGAGTTAATCTTATAGAAAAATAGCTTAACTCTCTGGCAACACAATGGTACCAGAATCATTGTTCTACGACATTCCTACAAGGAATTATGGTCATTTAAATACACCTAGGGTGACGTCACCACCCGCGGCAGGTGTGCTCACCTGTCGTCAATTTATTTTTTTTTTCCGTTTTTTTTTCGTGTATTTACTGTATTATTCTTTCTAAGATAATAATTGACGATTTGGCATCATAATACATTGGGCGGGACTTATACGTAGAGTTCCAACCAACCAGGAACCTCCCGACACCATTTTCTGACGTCATGGAAAATTCCAGTCTCGGGGTGGCCGGGGAATATGGCTCAATATAACGCTATTATAGCTTCTACGGCTTATTTATCTATCACAATTGATCTAATATGACATAATAAACAATATAAATAACAAAGAAGTATGGTAAATGCTCCAGAATGAATAATATATGGCATATTCCCAGAGCGCTCCATCGGGAATAATAGATTATCATTCTCAGAGAGGGGCTTCCATTCTCTTTCTCTCACCTCCAGGGTCCTTATATTAGAGAAAACGAACATGGTTAACTATGATATACACTCGTAATGCAGTATAAGACTGAGAAAAATGTTATTTTCTCGAAAAAAAAAAAAAAGGTGGTCCGGCTGTTTCGCGGATTATCTCGGAAGTAAGTTATTCACATATATGAGCAAGTAACTTCGTTAATAATAGCAGGAATGTAATGAAATTCACAGAGAACATAAAGGAAAGATTGTTTTACAAGCCCATGGATCGCTTTTTGAGATATCATAATTTGTTTTTGATTTTTGTGAGGGCAAATGTCAGATATTTGGCTGAAAGTCAAAAAACATACAAAATTTATTTTTTTTAAGAATGAAGAAAGGATAAATTACAGAACATCTAACCACTAGAAATACAGTTTAGCATTGTTTTATGCGTAGATAATGCCAAAACAACTTCTCCAAGTCCCACTTCGACGGTACCTTGCAATATGTATGATTATTAGTAAATAATTTTTTTCTCAGTTGTTTTTTGAGCTATCTTATTGAAACTTGGTCACATTACTATTGAAAGGTGCTTCTTTACGTAAAAAAAAAATGAAAGAAATCGAACGAAAAATAAAAAAGTTCATGTGTTGGCCTTCATATCGCCCTAAAGTCAGTTCCTGATCAGCCGGGCTGTGGCTCGTACGTTGGTTTGCGTGCAGCCAGCAGCAACAGCCTGGTTGATCAGGCGCTGATCCACCAGGAGGCCTGGTCACAGACCGGGCCGCGGGGGCGTTGACCCCCGAAACTCTCTCCAGGTAAACTCCAGGTAACTCCAGGTGTGATGGCAACTGAAGAGGAACTGTTAATGACTTATGGAGAGGCTAATAAAATAATGCAAAGTGCAAATATGCCTCTGAGGGAATGGAATAGTAATTCGTCCAAATTAAAGGACAAAATAAGTAAAGATTACCCTGGAGATGAAGTCCCAAAATGTAGTAATGTATTGGAATTAACTTGGGATACTGAGAGAGATTTGTTAATGCTAAAACCTAATAATTACAGTATGCCCAGTAAATTAACTAAGAGATTCTTGCTTGCTGAAGTTTCCAAATGTTTTGATCCACTAGGTTTAGTGTCACCCCTTACTATAAGAGGGAAATTATTAATACAGGAAGCATGGAAACTTAAATGTGCTTGGGATGAAATTCTACCTGAGGAATTCATTAACAGGTGGGATGAATTAATTGGTGATTATGAAAAAATCCAATGTTGGAGTTCCCACGCCAGGTGGCCAATCCAAATGGGAAAAATGTACTCCACATTTTTTGTGATGCTTCAAAATTGGCATATGGAGCAGTTGCTTATCTTTAATGTAATAGTGTTATTTCTCTTGTTATGTCTAAGGCTAAAGTGTCTCCATTTAAATCACGTGCCTTACCTCAGTTGGAATTAACAGCCATTTATGTAGGTGTCAAATTAGCTAATTATATAAGAAATAAGTTGCAGGAGATAAATATTAGCGACACTGTAATTTGGTCTGATAATGAGGTATCCTTACAATGGGTTTGTAATGGAAACAGTAAAATTGTGTTCGTACAAAACAGAGTCACTGAAATTAATCAGATGCAAGAGAAGTATAATAGTTTGGGTCAGCATATGTTAACATTTAATCATATACCTGGTGAGGAGAATCCAGCTGATTTCTTGTCTCAAGGTTTACCTTATGCTAAATTTGTAAATGCTGTATCATGGTTTAAAGGGCCGAGTTGATTGGTAAATAAAGCTAATTGGCCTGTACAAAAGGCGTATATTACTCCTGTTGAAATTACTGTGACCACCGCTCCAATAGTTTGTCCTTCCTTAGCCATTGATATAAATAGGTATTCTTTTTTACCCAAACTAATCAATGTAACTAAGTTGGTGCTTAAATTTCTAAACAAGATGAATATCTCATATAAGTTTTCACATCCTCTTGAATATTGGATAAAGAGGGTACAAGAAGAAATCTATGGAAATGAGGTTAAATTGATGATGGAAAGAAATTTTGTGAAAGGTTCCATAATGGAGAAATTGGGACTGTATTTAGAGAACAATGTAATTAGGTGCAGAGGTAGGTTACAAAATGCTGAATTGAGTGATTATGCTAAACATCCTATCTTATTGCCCAAAATTCATCATCTAACAAATTTAATTGTGCTAAATGCCCATAAAAATGTAATGCATGGTGGGGTACAAGATACCTTAAATTGTATTAGGGAAACTTTCTGGATTCCACAAGGACGGCAAAGTGTAAAAAGGGTGATTAAATCTTGTGTAATATGTCGCTGTGTGGATGCCAGATCCTATATGTACCCAGGTCCTCCACCATTGTCAAAGGAGCGTGTACAATTAGTGAAACCATTTGATGTAACAGGTGTAGACTATAGTGGTCCAATAATTTTAACAGGTACTTCAGATGGTGTTCCACTGAAAGTGTATGTTTGTTTGTTCACCTGTACTGCTACTAGCGCAATTCATTTAGAAGTGGCACAGGACTTGTCTGCAGAACAGTATATACAGCTGTTTCGAAAATTTGCAGCTAGGAGATCCTGTCTGAGATTGATGGTTTCGGATAATGCCACAAATTTTGTAGCAGGTGCTCAACATTTAATAGAGTTAAATAATAGTAACAATGTTCAATCTCTGTTAACCCAGCGAGGGTGTATCTGGAAATTTATTACTCCTAGAGCCCCTTGGCAGGGATGGGGGCTGTACGAAAGACTTATAGGCACAGTGAATCGGTGTCTCCGTAAAGTACTACACCGGAAGAAAATTAATTTGGAAGAATTCCGTGCAGTGTTAGTGGAGGTGGAAAATCGGATAAATAATAGGCCTCTCTCGTACATGAGTGATACACCTTCTCACCTAATATGTGGAAGGAAATTGGAAGCTGCCCCTGTCTATAGAGATAATCCGGAAGAAAGTGATGAAGATTACAATGATGCGGCAGTGTTGTGTGATAAATTTAAAATGATAAATAAAGTAATTGATCATTGGCCTAATGTGTGGCGTAAGGAATATCTTCTTACACTACGTGAACACTTTTATGGTGCGACCGAGGCAGTAAATCAACAGAACATTCAACCAGGTGACATTGTGTTGATTGATTCTGAACAACATTGAACATTGTGGCCTCTGGGCAAAGTATTGACATTGTACCCAGATGCACAAGGTGTTGTCAGGAATGTCAAAGTGTTGGGTCATGGCCAGGAAAGTTTACGCACAATAAATTGATTCCCTTGGAATTAAATGGTGTTCAATCAAACGTAAATGAAAATCTGAGGGAAAGTGACACGAGCGATGTGGAAGATAACGCTGACCAAGTGATGCCGGAAGATGAAATTGTAGTAAGACCTACTAGGAGAACAGCCACTCAAGCCAGAATCAGCTGGAATCATCTCCTAAAGGAAGGAGTAATTTGAGTCGTTTAGCAATGAACTCTGCCCAGCCGCAGTGTGGAAAATACTGTACATATTTTCCAGAAATACAGTAGTTATATGTAAATAGATGGCCATACTGTATTTAATAAAATTTATGTAATAAAAAATGGGGAAAAAAAAATTCTGCCCCTTCTGTCCCCAAGAGGAGATCCCATTGTTTTTTTGGAATTTAACAAAAAAACGTTTGTGAATAAGTGAAAAAAATTTTCGTGCTCTAAAAGGTAAATTTTGGGCTGCCCCTTTCTCAAAAGGGGCCGAAATTTTTGGTTTGGAATTCCTGATAAGTTGAGATATAGGGAAAGGACAAGACTCAAAATTTAGAGGGAAAAACAAGGATTTTTACTCCAGCTAAAGTGTCTTATTTTATTTTGGGTTTTCGGGCCCAAGTTTCTTTAAAAATTTTTTTAAACAGGATTTTAAGATATGATAAAATTTTTAATTCCGTAAAATTTGGGTGAGTGATTTTAAGTTTATTCCCCTTTCTTTTATTTTTTATGTGTATATATATAATCCTTTTTTTTAATTTTTAAAAATTACGGGTCCACCAATTTTTTTTCACCGAAATTTCCTGGTGATGGAATCTTTTTTTGAAATTAATTTTTCTGGGGGGAGCAACTTGGGGGGAAAAGGGAAAACTTGTAGGTATCGAAGGGCGCATTTTTTTTAAATGGGTGCCCCAAAATTTCCCTTTACTTGTCTTTGAAATTGAAAAAAAATAATAATTATCTTTTTTATCATTTACTGTTATGTACAAATGAGTTTACTTTCCCAAGAATAATGAATATTCTAAAAAAACGTACATTTAATACATCAAAAAATTATAGTAAACTTTAAAAAATTTATGGGTGCCACACAAAAAACATTGTAGTAAAAAATTTAAAAGCAAAAATTCCCAGGGAAAAAAAAAAATTTTATCTTGGCAAAAAAAAACGAATAGAAAAACACCTTAAAGGGTTTACAAAAAACAAAAAACCCAAAATTTTTAATTAAGTAAAAAGTAAAAACCAAAAAAAATTAAAAAAGAGTTTGTAAATAAAAAATTGTTGAAAAGTACAAAACCCGGAATAAGTAAAAAAACCTAAAAAAGAACGTCCCTTAACACAGAAACGTTACATTTAAGAAAGCCAGACAGTAAAACAGAAGGTACAAAACACAGGACCAGTTCAAAACAGAAGATAAATAAAAAGACAACAAAAACAAAGAGACCAGTAAGAAACACAAAACCCAGTACATAACACAAAAAATAAGAAAACAAAACCCTTTTAAGTAAAAAAACAGTGTAACAAAAACATTTATAGAAAAAAAAATTACGAACAAGAAAACCAGAAGTAACACAAAAAGGTACATAACCAAAAAACAAAAAAGAAAAGTCAAACACAAAAAAGAAATAATCAGAAAACAAAAAAACCCGAACCAGTAAGTAAACGAAGCCCAGTACAGTAACAAGAAGCAGTACAGTAACACAGAAGACCGTACAGTAACAGAAGACCAGTACAGTAAAAGAAGACCAGTACAGTAACAAAAAGACAGTACAGTAACACAGAAGACAGTACAGTAACAAGAAGACGGGCGTAACACAGAAGCCGTACAGAAAACACAGAAGACCAGTACGTAACACAGAAGACCGACGTAACACAAAAAAGACCATACAGTAACAAGAAGAAAAGTACAGTAAAAGAAGACAGTACAGTAACCCCCAGAGACCAGTAAGAACACAGAAGACCAGTACAGTAACACAGAACACAGTTCAGTAACCACTGAGTACCGTACAGGTAACACAGAACACCAGTACTCAAGTACACACAGAAGACCCGTACTCGTACACAGAAGACCAGTACAGTAACACTCAGAACAACAGTACGTAACGCAGGAAGACCATGTACAGTTAAACAGAAGACCAAGTACAGTAACACAGAAGAACCAGTACAGTATAAACAGCCACAGGTCAGTTCGTAACACAGAAGACCAGTACATGTTAACACAGAAATCCAGCTACTCAGAAAACAGAGAGATCAGTACTCTGTAACAACATCAGACCAGTACAGTAACACAGAAGACCAGTACAGTACAACAGATGAAGATCTAGTACAGTAACACAGAAGAACCAGTTACAGTTAACACAGAAGAACAGTACAGTACACTAGAAGACGCCAGTTACAGTAACACAGAAAGACCTGTCAGTTAAACAACCAGAAGACCAGCTACAGTAACACAGAAGACACTAGTACAGTAACATCAGATAGATCAGTACAGTAAAACACAGACAAGACCAGTTACAGTAACAAAGAAGGTCTGCACTCAGTAACACATGAAAAGACCGGGTAGTAGTTTCCCTGAGACCTGGAGTTTACTCTGGAGAGAGTTTTCGGGCGGTCAACGCCCCCAGCGGCCCGGTCTGGGACCAGGCCTATGGTGATCAGCGACCCTGTCAACAGGCTGTTGCTGCTGGCCGGCACGCAAACCAAGTACGTGCCCAAGCTCCGGTCTGATCAGGACTGTCTTTAGGGCATTGTCCTGTGCCAGCTTGAAGACTGCACAGCGGGGGTCTGTTGGTTGAATTCCCCCTTATGTGTTGTTGGGAGGGCAGTTGTAAAGTCTCGGGCCTGACACTTATTGTATGGTATCTTAACGTGCTTAAGTGACACCCTGCTCTTTTCTTGGCATCGCGGATGGTGCATGTCTCTGCCAAGTCTTTTGCTTTCGTAGCTGGAGTGGATTTTCGTGTGCAAGTTCGGTACTAGTCCCATCTGGATTTTCCAAGCGTGTTTATAATCATGTATCTCTCCCTCCTGCGTTCACAGGGAACTACAGGTTTAGAACATCAGCGTCCAGTTATGAGGTGTTTTATTCCGTTATGCGTCGCCGTGAAAGTTTATCTGTTCATTTTCTAGGTTCGGCAATTTCAACTGCCTTGAAAAGGTGCTGTTAGAGTGCAGCAATATTCCAGCTAGTAGAACAAGTGACTCCTGAAGAGTGTCATTCATGGCTTGGCCTCTAGTTTGAAGGGTTCTCATTATCCACATCCTGTCATTTTTCTAGCTGAAATGCGATTGATAACAATGTTTTTGGGTCCTTGAGGTGGTGATCTCCGACATAATCCTTCCCAGGTCTTTGACGTTTTGGTGTTTCGCTCTATTTTGTGGCCAGTATTTGTTTTGTACTTGTTGAAGATTTAATTTCCTCATGTTTCCATAGCTGAGTAATTGAAATTTCTCATCGTTGAACTTCATATTGTTTTCTGCAAGCCCACTGTATAAGATTTGGTTGATGTCCGCCTGGGAGCCTTGCCCCCCCCCCCCCCCCCCCCCCCCAGTGTCTGCAATGGAAGGACACTGTCATGCAGATTCGGGTAGTCATCTGCAAAGGAAGAACCGGTGCTGTGGCTGACATCCGCTTGTCTATGTCAGGATATGAGGATGAGGGAACAAGATGGGAGCTAGTACTTGTGCCTGGTGGAAACAGAGACTTTTCACGTAGGTGTCTCGGACTGTACTCTGTTGACGATCTTCTCTCTGTATGTTCTGTTTGCGAGGAAATTATAGATCCATCGAACAGACTTTTCCTGTTATTCCTTTAGCGCGCATTTTGTGCGCTATTACGCCATGGTCACACTTGTCGAAGGCTTTTGCAAGTCTTGATATATATTAATTCTGCAAATTCTTTTTGTCTTCTAGTGCATTTAGGACTTGTCGTAGGTGGAATTCCTGTAGTTGAGACAGACAGGGTGCGACCTGTTCTAAAAGACCCATGTTGACCTGGTGTTGTGTAATGATGGTTTCTCTAGATGGGTGGTGATCTTGTACTTTTTAAGGCCTTTCAAAGTTTTTTATGTTATGGATGTTAGTGCTAATTGGTCTGTAGTTCTTTGCTGTTGCTTTACTGCCCACTTTGTGGAGTGGGGATATGTCTGTTGTTTTTAGTAAATTCTGAGGGACGACCCCACGTGTCCATGCTCCCTTCCATAGGATGAAAAGGCTGTGATTGGGGCCTTCTTGCAGTTCTTGATGAATCACAGAGTCCATTGATTCATGGCCTGGAGGCACTGAGTTGATGGGCATGATCAGTTTAGAGTGTACACAGAAGACCAGTACAGTAAACAACTGAAGACCAGTACAGTAAACAGAAGACCAGTACAGTAAACACATGAAGATCAGTACAGTAACACAGAAGACAGTACAGTACACAGAAGACCAGTACAGTAACACAGAAAAAAAAACAAGACCAGTACAGTAACACAGAAGACCAGTACAGGTAACACAGAGACCAGTACAGTACAAGAGACCAGTACGTAAGACGTCAGTACAGTAACCCAGATGAACAGTACAGTAACACAGAAGTTTCAGTACAGTAACACAGTAAGACCAGTACAGAACACACAGTAAGACATACTGTACACTGAAGACCAGTACAGTAACCAAGAACGACCAGTACAGTAAACAGAAGACCATGTACAGTATACAGAGTGACAGTACAGTACACACAGAAGATCACGTACAAGTAAACAGATCAGTCAGTAACACAGAAGACAGTACAGTAACACAGAAGACCAGTACAGTAACATCAGGAGATCAGAACAGTAACAGAAGACCAGTACAGTAACACAAGAAAGACTCGTACAGTAACACAGATTCTGTTACTCAGTAACACCTGAAAGAACACGTAAGTAACACAGGAAGGCCAGTATACAGTAACACAGAAGACCAGTACAGTAACACAAAAGACTCAGTACAGTCAAGACGGAAGAACAAGTACAGTAACACAGAAGGTCCAGTACAAGTAACACAGAAGACCAGTACTGTAACCAACAGAAGACCAGTACAGTACACAGAAGTACAGTACAGTCAACACAGAAGACCTCAGTACAGTAACAAAGAAGTACTGTTACAGTACACAGAAGTTTCAGTACAGTAACACAGAAGTACAGTAAGAACACAGATAGCTACAGTACAGTAACACGAAGTACAGTACAGTAACACAGAAGATTACAGTACAGTAACACAGAAGTACAGTTACAGTAACACAGAAGTACCGTCAGTACCAGTAACACAGAAGTACAGTACAGTAACACAGAAGTACAGTACAGTAACACGAAGTACTTGTACAGGTAACACAGTAACGACCAGTACAGTAACAAAGAAGCTACAGTACTCCGTAACCAGAAGTACAGTACAGTAACACAGAAGTACAGTACAGTAAGACAAGAAGTACAGTACAGTAACACAGAAGTTCGGCTACAGTACACACAGACGCAGTTTCAGTAACACAGAAGTACAGTTACAGTATCACAGAGGTCAGTACGTAACACAGAAGACCAGTACAGTATCAGTGTGAAGACCAGTACAGTTAACACAGAAGTACAGAACAGAGTAAACTGATGACCAGTACAGTAACACAGAAGACCGTTACAGTAACACAGAAGTACAGTACATTAACACAGTAGGTCAGTTACAGTAAACACAGAAGACCAGTACAGTAACACAGAAGACCAGTACAGTAACCAGAAGTACAGTACAGTAACCAGAAGACAGTACAGTAACAGAAGTACCAGTACGTAACAAGAAGTACGGTTTACAGTAAACAACAGAAGATCAGTACAGCCCCCCTCAAACACATGAAGACCAGTACAGTAAAACAGAAGTACAGCTACAGCTAACACCGAAGACCCGTCTCCCCCCCCCCCCCCCAGACCACCAGAAGACAGTACAGTAACACTAGAAGACAGTACTTCGTAACACAGAAGATCAGTACAGTAACACAGAAGCCATTACAGTAACACTGAAGACCAGTACAGTAAACAGAAGAACAGTACAGTAACACAGAAGGTCATACATGTATCACGGAAGACTCCCAGGTACAGTAACACAGAAGACCAAGTACAGTAACACCAGAAGTCCAGTCCAGTAACACAGAATGATCAGTACAGTAACACAGAAGGACCAGTACCAGTATACACAGGAAGACCAGTACAGTAACACAGAAGACAGTACAGTACACAGAAGTACAGTACAGTAACACAGAAGTGATAACGTACAGTAGAACACAGAAAGTACAGTACAGTAAACAGAAAGTTACAGTACAGTAAACAGAAGACGGTACAGTAACACAGAAGACCAGTACAAGTATACACAGAAGTAAATGTACAGTAACACAGAAGGTCTGTAACAGTAAACAGAAGGACCAGTACAAGTAACAGAGAAAAGACCAGTACAGTAACAAGAAGATACTCCAGTACTCAGTTAACACAGAGACCAGTACAGTAACCAGAAGACAGTACAGTAACACAGAAGTACATAACAGTAACACTGAAGGTCAGTAACAGTAACACAGAAACCCAGTACAGTAACACAGTATGACCAAGTTACTGTAACACAGAAGTACAGTACAGTTACACAGAAAGGACAGTACAGTAAAAGAAGTACTAGTAACAGTAACCAATGAAGTACGGTTACAGTAACTACTCAGAAGTTCAGTTACAGTACACCAGGAGAGACAGTACAGGTAAATAGAAAAGATAAGTACCGTAAACAGAAGACCAGTACCAGTAACAAAAGAAAAGATCAGTACGGTAACACAGAAGACCAGTACAGTAACACAGAAGATCAGTACAGTAACACAGAATGGACCCTGCTACGAGTAACACAGAAGACCTGTACTGTAAAAAAACAGAGGACAGTAACAGTAACAAAGAAAGGTCAGATATCTCGTAACACAGAAGACCAGTACAGTACCACAGAAGACCAGTACAGTTACGCAGAAGACCAGTTCAAGTAACACAGATGATCAATACATAACACAGAAGACCAGTACAGTAACACAGAAGACCAGTACACAGGTATAACACAGAAGACAGTTCAGTAACCAAAAACATGACCAGTACAGTACCATGAAGACCAGTTACAGTAAACAACGATGGTCAGTTACAGTAAGACACAGGAAGACCAGTAACTCAGTAACACCAGAAGACTCTAGTACATGTAACACAGAAGTACAGTACAGTAACAGAAGACCAGTACAGTAACACAGAAGTACCGTACAGTAACAAGAAATAACAAGTACAGTAACACAGAAGTACAGTACAGATGTAACACAGAAGTAAGTACAGTAACACAGAAGACCAGTTCAATAAACACATGAAAGTTACAGTACTCATTAACACAGGACGTGCTGGGCAGTAACCACAGACACAGACCAGTACAGTACACAGAGTACAGTACGGTAGAAAACAGAAGTACAGTTACAGTAACACGAAGTACGTTCAGTATCACAGAAGTACAGAGATACTGTAACACAGAAAGTCCAGTAACTGTATCCACAGAAGTACAGCACAGTACAAGAAGTACATGTACACGTAACACAGAAGTACAGTACAGTAACACAGAAGGCCAGTACAGTAACACAGAAGTACAGTCAGTAACCAGAAGTTCAGTACACGGTAACACAGAAGTACGTACTGTAACACATGAACGTACAGCACCAGTAACAGCAGAAGTTACAGTTTTTTTAACAAAGTAACAGAAGTACAGTACAGTAACACAGCAAGACCAGTACCGTAACAGAAGTACAGTAACAGTAACACTGTAAGTACAGTACAGTACACAGAAGTACAGTACGACAGTAACACAAGAGAAGACAGTACAGTAACTCAACTGAAGTACAGCTACAAGTCATACACAGAAATACAGTACAGGACACAGAAGTACGTACAGTAACACAGAGAGCTACAGTACTCAGTAACACTGAAGATCCGCAGTACAGTAAACAGAAGTACAGTACAGTAACACAGAACGTACTCAGTGCAGTAAACAGAAGACCAGTACGTAACACAGAGGTACAGTACAGATAACACAGAATTACAGTACAGTAACACAGAAAGTACAGTACGGTATCAAGAAGTACAGTACAAGGAAAAGAAGACCAGTACAGTAACACAGAAGTACAGCACAGTAAACACAGCAAAGCACAGTACAGGTAACACAGTTAAAAAGTACAGTACAGTAACCAGGAAGACAGTACAGTAACACAGAAGTTACAGTACAGAAACACAGAAAGGTACAGTACAGTAACACGAAGTACAGTACAGTAACAAGAAGTACGGTTACTAGTAAACACAGAAGTCCAGTACAGTACACCACAGAGACCAGTACAGTAACAGAAGTACAGTACAGTAAACAGAAGGTCAGTGCAGTAACACAGAAGACAGTGCAGTAACACACAGTACAGTACGTAACAGAGACAGTACGTACAGTACACAGAATAGTACAGTACAGGTAACACAGAAGCGTCAGTACAGTACCAACAAGAAGACCAGTAATCATAACACAAGAAGACAGTACAGTAACCACAGGAAGTGCAGTACTGTAAAACACAGATGGACCTAGCACAGTAGTAAACCACAGAAGTCAGTACAGTAACACAGAAGTACGTACACGTAACACAGAAGATCAGTACAGTAAAACAGAAGGGACCCGTACAGTAAAAGAGAAAGTCAGTACAGTATAACACAGAAGACCAGTACAGTAAACACAGAAGTACGGTACAGTAACACAGAAGACAGTACAAAGTAACACAGAGGGATCAGTACAGTAAAGAGAAAGTCAATACAGTACACAGAAGAACCAGCTACAGTAACTACAGAAGACCAGTACAGTAAAAACAGAAAGTCACAGCTACAGTACACAGAAGACTCCCGTATCTGTAACAAAGAAGACAGGACAGTAAACAGAAGGACCAGTACAGTAGAACACAGAAGACCTAGTACAGTAACACAGGAAGACCCAGGTGTGTGTTTAACACAAGAAGACCAGTACCTCAGTAACACAGACGACCAGTCCAGTAGAAAACAGAAGTCAGGTACCAGTAACAACAGAGACCAGTACAGTATAACCAGAAGAACCAGTACCAGTTAACAGAAGAACAGGGTACAGTAACACAGAAGATCAGTACAGTAACACAGAAGACCAGTACGGTAACACAGAAGACCGCAAGTTACCAGTAATCAGAAGGTAAGTTACAGTAACACCAAAGTCCGTACTGTAACACAGAAGTACAGTACAGTAACACTCAGAAGTCTCAGTATACTAGTAACACAGAAAAGTACAGTACAGGTAAGCACAGAAAGTACAGTACGTACACAGCAGACAGTACAGTAACACAGAAAGTTCAGTACAGTAACACAGAAGTTCAGTACAAGTAATCACAGAAGTACAGTACAGTAACACAGAAGGGACCAGTACAGTAACACAGAAGTACAGTACAGAAACACAGACAGTACAGTACAGTACACAGGAAGTACTCAGTCAGTAACACCAGAAGTTACGGTACGTACACAGAAGACATTACAGTTAAACAGAAGACCAGTCAGTAACACAGAAGTACAGTACAGTAACACAGAAGGTCAGTACAGTAACACAGAAGACCAGTACAGTAACAGAGAAGACCGTACTGTAACACAGAAAGTACAGTACAGTACACAGAAGGACAGAACAGTAACACAGAAGACCAGTACAGTAACAAATAAGTACAGTAACAGTAGACACAGAAGACCACGTACAGTAACACAGGAAGTACAACGTACAGTAACACAGAAGCCTGTACAGTAAGACACAGAAGTACAGTACAGTAACACAGAGAGATATCAGCTACAGTAACTAAGAAGACAGTACAGTAACACAGAGAACAGTGCAGTAACACGAGAAGACAGTACCAGTAACACAGAAGACCTGTACAGTAGAAACACAGGAAGAAGACCGTTACCAGTAACACAGAAGAATCAGTACAGTAACAAGAAGAACCAGTACACAGTTAAACACAGAGAAGACCAGTCAGTAACACAGAAGAACAGGCTGTAAAGAAGAAGGACCAGTACAGTATAACACGGAAGACCAGTACAGTAACACAGAAGACCAGTACGCAGTAAAACAGAAGTACAGTACAGTAACACAGAAGTACAGTACAGTAAACAGAAAGAAACAGGACAGTAACACAGGGAGTACAGTTACAGTAACACAGAAGTACAGTACAAGTAACTCAGGTTAAGTACAGTACAGTAACACAGAAGAACCGTACAGTAACACAGAAGTACAGTAACAGTAACTCACAGAAGTACAGTACAGTAACACAGTAGAACAGTAGAGTAACACAGAAGAACAGTACATTAAAACAGAAGAACAGTACAGTAACACATAAGACCAGTGCAGTAACAGAAAAGACAAGTACAGTAACACAGGTAACCAGTACAGTAACACAAAAGACCAGTATAATAACACAAAAGACCAGTACAATATCACAGAAGAGCAGTACAGAACAGTAACACAGAAGAGCAGTACAGTAACAGAGAAGACCAGTACAGTAACACAGAAGAACAGTACAGTAACACAGAAGACCAGTACAGTAACACAGAAGAACAATACAGTAACAAAGAAGAACAGTACAGTAACACAGAAGCACAATACAGTAAACAGGAAGCCAGTAGGAACACAGAGACTACAGTAACACAGAAAAAACCAGTACAGTAACACAGAAGACAGTACAGTAAACACAGAAGCGTCAGTAACAAGAAAGAAACTACAGTAACACAGAAGAAACAGTACATAACAAGAAAACCAGACAGTAACAAAGAAAAGT